>CAJVGC010000001.1:27263770-27435122 GCA_910822075.1 Senecio squalidus | reverse complement strand
CGTAAAGAAGAAGGATGGATCGTTTCGCATGTGTATCGACTACCGAGAATTGAACAAACTAACCGTCAAGAACCGATATCCTCTTCCACGAATCGACGACCTTTTCGACCAACTTCAAGGCGCGACCTACTTTTCAAAGATTGACTTAAGGTCCGGATATCATCAAGTGTTGGTTTCTGAAGACGATATACCAAAGACCGCATTCCGCACTAGATACGGACACTATGAATTCTTGGTAATGCCATTTCGACTCACGAACGCACCGGCAGTATTCATGGATTTGATGAATAGGGTATGCCGACCGTATATAGACAAGTTCGTTATTGTATTCATCGACGACATCCTAATCTATTCGCGCAACAAGGATGATCACGTAGAACATTTAAAGCTATTATTGGAATTTCTCAAGGAACAACAGCTCTACGCAAAGTTTTCTAAGTGTGAATTATGGTTGCGTGAAGTCAAATTTCTCGGTCACGTAGTTAATGGATCTGGAATTCACGTTGATCCATCAAAGATCGAGGCAATAAAGAAGTGGGAAACTCTCAAAAGTCCGACAGAAATCCGCCAATTCTTAGGACTTATCGGCGATTCATCCAGGATTTCTCTAAGATAGCTAAACCCCTAACAAAGTTAACCCAAAAGAACGAGAAGTTCAACTGGGGAGATGCTCAAGAACAAGCCTTCAATATCCTGAAAACGAAATTGTGCAACGCTCCGATCTTAACTCTTCCTGAGGGAAACGAAGACTTCGTAGTTTATTGTGACGCATCTAACCTAGGATTAGGCTGTGTATTGATGCAACGAAACAAAGTCATAGCTTACCCATCGCGACAACTTAAGAAACACGAGGTCAACTGCGCTACACACGACTTAGAGCTAGGAGCGATAGTTTTTGCCCTTAAGATCTGGAGACATTATCTCTACGGAACCAAATGCACCGTATTCACGGACCATAGGAGTCTGCAACACATACTAGATCAGAAGCTACTCAACATGAGGCAAAGGAGATGGTTAGAACTCCTTAGCGCCTAGGGGTGTAATCAAATCAAGCTTTTATCAAATAATTTGAGCTCGAACTCGAGTTTGACTCGATTGAGTCAAGCTTTTATCAAGCTCAAGCCCAAGCTCAAGCCCAAAAATAAGCTCGAAACCCTTAACAAGCCAAGCTCAAGCTTTATATAGCTTGACTCGAGTTCTTATCAAGCTTATTCAAGCTTTAATGTATATATGTTTTCATGACAAATTCTTATAAATAATTAGGGGTTAACTTATAAGGACTCAATTCGAAAATATGTGATTAAGTATTCTAGAGAGAGTTTTAAGTTTTACCTAACGATTGATATTCTCTAGTTGTTCATAGTTTTTTTCACTTTCCAATTCATCAGACCTTCAGCCTCTTCTCCGATCATTGTTCACATCTTATCTTTTTACCTTTTTTAGAAAAATTGTAAGTTAGGCGGAAAGTTATTGTTTTGTACGTTTGAATGTTAATTAGTACTTTAGCGTGTGTTTATTTCTAATATTGAACTTTGGTACGAGAATGTTATTGTTGGTTTTATTAATGGTGTTCAGTTATAATTTTTATTTGTTTTACTTTATACATATGTTTATTGATAAGTTTGGACGTTTGGCTATTACATACAATGATTTTGTATACATTCAAGCTTTCAAGCCAAGCTCAAGCTTTGATTGAATCCACTCAAGTCAAGCTCAAGCCTAGATGATTAAAACTTGACAAGCTATCAAGCCAAGCTCAAGCTTATTATTTTTCTTTCAAGCCAAATTCAAGCCTTGTCAAGCTTGAGCTCGGCTTGACTCGATTACACCCCTATTAGCGACTACGACTGCGATATTAAGTATCACCCTGGCAAAGCAAACGTCGTAGCAGATGCCCTGAGTAGGAAGGAGAGGCAACAGACGACTCGAGTACGTGCATTAGGAATTTACCTTAAACCCGATTTGAGAGCGCGCATAGCAAGTGCCCAGCATGAGGCTTTGAAGGCAGATAACATAAAGGTCGAAACCTTGCACAATCACGACAAAGACTTTGTGAGGAAGGGCGACGACGTCTATTATTTTAAGGATCGAGCCTGGATTCCTACGACTAACGAATTAAGGAAGACCATTATGGATGAAGCACACCGAACGCGATATTCCATTCATCCAGGGTCAAGCAAAATGTATAAGGACCTCAAGGAACACTACTGGTGGCCTGGAATGAAAAGAGACGTTGCTTTATACGTAGAGAAATGCCTCACTTGCGCGAAAGTGAATGCTGAGTACCAAAAACCATCTGGATTACTACAGCAACCCGAGATTCCCGGGTGGAAATGGGAACAAATCACCATGGACTTCGTCACAAAGTTACCTCGAACATCAAAGGGTAACGACATGATCTGGGTTATAGTAGACCGACTAACGAAGTCAGCACACTTCATTCTGATTAAGGAAAGTTTTAACGTAGAAAAACTTGTCCAAATATACATCAACGAGGTAGTGACACGTCACGGAATACCCACGTCAATCATCTCGGATAGAGATACTCGCTTCACTTCGAGATTTTGGAAAGCATTCCAAGAGTCGTTTGGCACACGATTGGACTTAAGCACGGCTTATCATCCACAGACCGATGGTCAAAGCGAGCGCACCATACAAACACTGGAGGACATGCTGAGAGCATGCGTTATCGACTTCGGAGGAAGTTGGGATAACCACTTACCACTGATAGAGTTCTCTTACAATAACAGCTACCATGCTAGCATCAAATGTGCGCCTTTTGAAGCTCTCTACGGAAGGAAATGCCCATCTCCACTGTGTTGGTTGGAACCGGGAGATCGACAACTAATTAGCATGGACGTAGTGCAAGAAACGATTGATAAGATCACCACGATTAAGGAAAGACTTAAGACTGCGAGAAGTCGTCAAAAGAGCTACGCTGATATGCGCAGGAAAGATCTAGAATTTCAAGTCGGCGACAAAATACTTCTAAAGGTGTCACCTAGGAAAGGTGCAATACGCCGCGGAAAGCGAGGAAAACTTAGCCCGAGATATGTGGGACCATTTGAGATACTCGAAAGGATAGGTCCCGTGGCATATCGTTTAGAACTACCGCAAGAGCTTGGTAACATGCATAACACTTTTCATGTTTCGAGATTGAAAAAGTGCCTATCGGACGAAACACTTATCACACCTTTAGAAGAAATACAACTAGACGAGAAGCTACAATTTGTCGAGGAACCGATTGAAATCATAGATCGCGAAACTAAGAAGCTAAGGCACAGTAAAATCCCGATAGTGAGGGTACGATGGAACGCAAAGCGAGGCCCCGAATATACCTGGGAACGAGAGGATCAGATGATGCTTAAGTATCCTCATCTCTTCACTTCTCCCACGACGAATACCACAAGTTGAAATTTCGGGACGAAATTCTTTCAACGTGGGGAGAATGTGACAACCGTCTAAACTAAGGTCGAGAACGCTAACTTATAACTTCTAAGTGTTTATTTGATGCCCGGTATAACTAATTTTATGTGCTATGTGGTTACGTAGACATAACTCTTAAGCTAAGCTCGTTGTAACTCACGCAAAACTCTTAAACTAAAGTTACCCTATTTTAAGCCTTTAAGCACGGATCGGGATCGGAATCATAAAACAACTTCGGAATCAAATTATATAAGTCCTAATACCAAGAAAACACCTAATGAACTTTCCTAAGTTCACAACGTATCATAACTAAGAACTTCCGGTTAACAAAAAGGTCCAACGAAGCAAAAACGTAAAAACAAAAATCAGATAAAATCTGATAAAATGCACGGTGCGCAGCACCTAGTGCACGGTGCGCAGCACCTCTTGCCAGATTTCAAAAAATTTACATTTTTAGTCCTTATCTCGTTTTTGTAACCCAACACCCAATCAAAATCGACCTTTGGCACATGATTTCTGCATTTTTGGGCAGACCACACCCCTTCCTTTATCATTTCCATCACTTCCTATTTCTTTTCTTTTTTTTCATTTAATAAAAACACAAACACACACCTAAAACACACACCCACCTAAACTCTCTCTAATTCTCTCTCAAGAACACCACAAACTCAGCCACTTACAGCCATCATAATCCACTAAAATCCACCTTAAAATCGTTCTAACAACAAGAGGAAGCAAGGGGATCAAAGCTATTCCGGTTTCTTAACGTTTTCTACACTTTTGAAGTTCTAAATCCACCTAGATCTTCATCCAAACACTTTCATTCGGTAGAAACTCTTCCTTTTTACTTATATTACTAATATAACTCACTGCATGTATGATCTAAGCTATAAAAACAAGTTTTGATGAACTTTTATAACCATTTTTATACAAAAACGGGTTTTTAATTAATGATGCTTAGTTCTTCAAATTTATGGTTAAAAGTTACTTATAAACTGATTTAATGATGATTAATAAGGTTTATACCGATTGCATGTCAAGATCTATCACTCACATAAACGATTTTGCAAGAAAAACTCAAAAAGGGGAAGAACAGCAGGGTAGGTGCGCAGCACCTATTCCATAGGTGCTTAGCACCGGCCTGTTGTCCTTCCCGAAAATGTTCGTTTTGGCCGTTTAAAACTTGGTTACGCATTCTGACTTTTTAAGACTTGACATTTGGGACTGAGTTTAGTAAAAATGAACACATTGGTGACTAGTATTGGACTTAATATACTAAAAGAACATATTTAAAAACGTTATGTATGTATATGTGTTTTGTAAGCGGGAAAGTGTTTTATATTTTGGACATAGAATTTGGGCGCGGAAGCGCTGCCCAAATTTTGTTAGAAAATAAAAGACACTTTAGCAAACAAAACATATTTAACATAATAACAATAACGCTAATTTTGGGCTTTTGGACTAAAACAAAACAATAACCGTTTCGGACGATTTTTGGACAAATTGGACCTTGACACTTAAAGTTTAACTAAAAACTATCTATTATATGATTACAATAACGTAATAACACTTGAACAAACTTGGTATTACTAGGCTTCCGGTGATTCCCGACACGCGTTCCGACCGTTCCCGCTTACGATTATCTTCGCAAACAGTGAGTTACAAACCCCTACTCTTTTAAATGCTTTTAAACATATTTTGGGGTGAAATGCGAGTCTTAGGCATATACACTACATTTATAGGCTGAAGCAAACTATTACGAAACGATTTGATATTTGAAAACTAATACGAAACAATTTGATACTTGAAAACTATTACGAAATGATTTGATACTCGAAAGCTATTACGAAACGATTTGATACTTGAAAACAATTACGAAACGATTTGATACTCGAAAGCTATTACGAAACGATTTGATACTTGAAAACTATTACGAAACACTAAACTGCCAATGACTTGGCATCGATCGACATGTTGCGGACGTTGTACAACATGGTCGTGAGATGCTACGAAAATCCCATGCCCTCCTACATAACTAGTTGCTATTAATCTCTGGGAGAGGACCGATAGGATTTATGGATAGCGCTATTAGGGTAGTTGCAAGACCCTCACCACAACGATAACAACAGATGGTGCCTAAACTTCTAGTGGGTAATTAATAGGCTTAGCAACGCAACGATACGATCATTGGGCAATATTTAGGATTGTCGCATAGTCGCGCTATGTGGTCAATGCCTACAAACACGAATGCTATACTCTATACATTATTATGTGATAACTATTTTTGGATGCGATACTCTATGCATGGTTATGCGATTACAACTTGAAAACTTATGCTTTACTAAAACTTGTAGCTCACTAACTACGTCTCCCGTAGTTAACACTTGACTCGTATTTTCAGGTAACGAGTAAGCTAGCTGATGACTTATGCTTTTGGGGCGAATGACTTCAAGAACGGGATGGGTTTGGGTGGTTTGGTTGAACACCCCATTTTGATTCGGATATGTAATCTACATTTGCAACTACTATGTAAAACTTTGATGTAACTTTTACTTAATATAACTTGGCGTTTATCTATATCTTGTTATCGAATGCTATTGCTCTTCACATCCTGTATTCCGCTTTAGCGGGGTGTGACACAGTAGTAACATTCACCAGTAGTAATATTACCAGTAGTAATCTCCAATACTTGACCTCCAGTCACCAGTATTATCACTCACCAGTATTAACTAAACGATCCAACAGTACTAACTAATTCTACCAGTATTAACACCGTATAAACCCAACACAAGGTCATCAATCGAATCCAAATGTATGAATCAAGTAACCTAAACGAGTGTCAGACACAATCAAAGAAATAAGTGTTACCTATATAACTTGTGACATTGTAGATAAAAAACAGTTACCCTAAACCAACCAAACTGTAAGCTTTATCATTTTTCAAATATTTTACGATTAAGTCCACCTCAATCAGATATTGTAGAAGTCAATCTTTACCACTAATGACCAATATCAAAAGTACTCGAAGAATTCTCGAGATCAATAATAGTCACTCTGATATCATTGAACAATTACATAAGTATCTAATTCAATAACGGTAATCAATCAATCAAATATGCATCTGGAATGCACCAAGGGTGCAACATCGAACACCATATCAAGTCAACAAATTTCCAACTAATAGCCATATATGCACACAAGCAAATATGCATCTAAGACTCGATATAAAGCCTAACCTCAAAAAGGTCCAACCAAAAGCTTCGTATGCATGTAATCTAATATGCATAGAAACTAGACATAAACTCTTTGTCAAATAAGTGCAATCGAATATGTAACAACTCCTCATAACACCCGACATGAAATAAAGTCCAATTGAAAGCCGCGTATGCACGCAAATGAATATGTAATGAAATTCGATTTAAGTTTCACGAATGATCGGTACAAATAAGCTTCGGGGAGCTAATTTCCCAACAACAAAAGATCAATCCTCACCACTCTAACTATGCAATATACGAATGTACACCACAATGTCGTTACAATGAAAGTACTATGAATTGTGACCAATTTCCCGAAGCCGCATTTCATCTACAAAATGCAAGTATCCGAAGATACTCAAAACCCTTTATCTATTGACCATGACTAAAATGCCAGTAGAAAAAGATGTGCGATGTGCATATTCGTAGGTAGTCTAGATTAATTTCTACATAGGTCGTCTATCAACTAAAAGGGGTATGGCATGCAACTCTCGAAAATGTCAAAACAAGTGAGTATGCAACAACTATACACACAATTATATGAACAAGTATTGACGTTCTGGAGACATATTTGGACATGATGGTGGTCATGCCCATAATCTGATTTTAATTCTCCTTGTAACATACTCGGTTTATGTTGTATAAATACATAAATGAATATCCGTTAGATCCTGAGGATATCGAAGCTTAGGCTTCAAAATAACATGTATTCATATTACCAAAAATTAGGCTTCAAAATAAATTAAACTTAAACTAGTAGATTTTTTTACGATAGATAGTTTAAGCTTTGACACTTGTCAAAGATTTCAATTTTTTAAAAGACTATGACAAGAACCACTATTAAAAAAAAGTGAGAATGCAAACTACCGTTTATTAAAACTAAAGTAATAAGAGAATCATCTCTCATCAATTATCACATATTTAAGGTTCTATAATCTAAGTAACAAAGTCACCAACAAAAACACAAACATAAAATAAAACATAAACACACAAACAAGGTTTTATACTCCACCCCTACCTAGTCCCACCACCATTTCCATACCACCGTTCTTTCTCTTCTCTCTCACCCACCACACCATAAACACACACTCATCACTCTTTTCTCACAATCATCATCAATCAAACCATACCAACAAAAAAGCAAAAAGAAAAATTCAATTTTCACAAAACGTAGATTGAAAGCAAGAAAAACATGACGGTGCCGGAAAACCAACAAAGGCACCGTCCTCCTCCTCCGGTGCCATCTCCGGTAACAAAAACACCCCTCCGTGTTCTTTTCCGAGTTGCATCAGTAGCATGCGGGATTCAGTTCGGTTGGGCGTTACAGTTATCTTTACTAACTCCATATGTACAAGAACTCGGTATTCCTCATGCTTGGTCTAGTATTATCTGGCTTTGTGGTCCTTTGTCTGGTTTCTTTGTTCAGCCACTCGCGGGACATATGAGTGATCGGTCCACGAGTAAATTCGGTCGTAGGAGGCCGTTTATTGTTGTCGGGTGTGCTTCGATTATTCTGTCTGTTATTTTGATTGGTTTTGCTGCGGATATTGGGGCTTGGCTTGGTGATGGTGTCAAGAAAACGCGCGCGATTGTTGTTTTTGTTATCGGGTTTTGGTTTCTTGATATGGCGAATAATGCTACTCAAGGGCCTTGTAGAGCTCTTCTTGCTGATCTTACTGGTATATATTTTCGCTTTTTCTATTAGTCTGTTTTCAACTGTTTTAGGGTCTCTGATTTTGCATCAATATTAGGAAATTGAGGTATTATTGTTATATTATTAAGTTGTGATAACGGGTTTTTAAACAAACACACACATCGCCAGCCAGCTAAGCGGAAACCTTGACAAGCCTGGGATCAAAAGGTTGTTATGAACCAAACCAAAAATCCATAGGAGTTTCCGAAATTGTAGTATTAAAAGTGAAAAGTGGAGCTTTTGTTTTCACTGAAAAGTTTGTTGAAAAAACTACATTTGAATGGGTTTTCTGTTTTTTGAGTTTCCCTTGGAAATTTGTTTAGGAAAATGGATAATTTTCTCCAACTAAACACACCCTAAACTTTTCAGCTTTGATAAGCGATAAGGAGGTCGACATAGTACAGTCCAGTTGATAAGATTGAAACTATAAATATCTTCTGTCAATAATAAATGACCTGGAATATCCGCACGACCTGAATATAATTTATTTGTTAAAGGTAGGTAGTCGGAATACTTGCTGTATGCAATGATTTTTAATATGAATGTCTTGTCTTGGTCCCGAAAACCTATGGAATTTGGATGTTTATGTGAGTGGTGACCATGATGAAGAGATGTGAGACAGTGACAATTTTTTGTTATCTTACATAAAGTTGAAACAAAGGGACCGGATACGGGTCCGTCCTAAATTGTATGCATTCATATTTTGCGTAGTCCTGCATTTTTGTTATCATGGACACCATTCATCCACGGGTCGTAGTCATGATACTGTCAACTCTCTAGCTTGCAGCTGTGTTTTGTTACTTGATTTTTTTGTGTGCCTCAATTGTGGATTGGTGAAAGCGACATATTAACAATAATTCAAAATGCTAACTGTAGTATTGTTAAGTTTATAATTTTGATTTTTGAAACACACTTTCGTACAATTGGGTTATATTACTTAAGTAAGCATGCAGATACTTATGTTTTATAATGTGCTCAGGGTTTATGTTTTTCCTTTTTTCTTATAATTTCACATAACACTATAGCTAGTTAGACATATTTAATGAAGTAGTATTCGGCCAAATCTATAGGACATGTAAAATACATTAGGGAAGGTGGTAAATGAGCAGGTTTGTTTCGGAACGAATAAAAAGGTTAAAATGAGTGGGTAAAAAATGGGATTTCTCTTAGGATGGGTCAAAGTGGTTTGCAGATCAATAGGGCCAGGTTGGCTTGTTGGACACGTGCACTCCTTTCTCAGACGAGACTTGAACCCTCAACCACTCGGGAGGGACACCTTAAAGATAACCCAAGATACCAGTATAAGCATTAATTGCTTGTAATCAACTAATCATTGAATGATAAAGACATCAACAGTATAATAATTGCTTAGATTTTTAAGTTTTATTTCGCTGCCATTTATTTGATAAGATATTTTCAGTGATAAAGTATGTTTATCCAGATTAAGGTTGATATATGTAGCTTGTTTAGTTTTAAGATAAGTTATTAACACGTTAATGTGTGTTATTTGTAATGTGATTTATATTTTTTTACTTTATCTTTCAATAGGGAATGATCACCGAAGAACTCGAGTTGCAAATGCATACTTTTCCCTTTTTATGGCAATTGGTAATGTTCTTGGTTATGCAACCGGAGCTTACAGCGGTTGGTACAAGATTTTCCCTTTTACCTTCAATTCTGCGTGTGACATCAATTGTGCCAACCTCAAGGCTGCCTTCCTTCTTGATGTTATTTTCATCATTTGCACAACATACATAAGTGTCACCGCAATTCACGAACAACCAATAGCTTCTGTTCATGATGCACTCAGTGAAGAATCAAGCCATCCACAAGAAGCGTTTTTCTGGGAAATGTTTGGGACTTTTAAGTTTCTTCCAGGGCCCGTCTGGTTGATCCTATTTGTTACTTCTCTGACTTGGATCGGGTGGTTTCCTTTCATTCTCTTTGATACTGATTGGATGGGTCGAGAAATTTATGGTGGAGATCCGACTGGTGACCTGAAGTACAGTGATGGAGTTAGAATGGGTGCATTTGGTCTAATGCTGAATTCAGTTGTTCTTGGAATAACTTCGGTGCTTATGGAAAACCTTTGTAGGAGATTTGGGTCAGGTTTCATGTGGGGAGTTGCAAATATTGTTATGTTTCTTTGCTTTCTAGCAATGCTTGTCCTTTCATTTGTGGCGAGTAAAGTAGATTATGGCGTTGATGGTGTTCCTCCAAATGGGATCGTGATTGCTGCCCTGGTTATTTTTGCAATTCTTGGCATGCCTTTAGCTGTAAGATTTTCTCTTTTGTTAAAGCTTCAGTTTTCTCTGTCACTTTGAGGAAAATTACTGGTTATTGATATTTCAAGTTAGCCATTTAGTGTGGTCAAACATTGCATGATCTCAAACCGAGTTATCTCTTTACTAGTCATAGTGGTTATTAGATCATTGAAGAGAAGGCACGAAACGGGCCTGGTTGAAACAGGTCAATTTTGGTACGGGTCAAATTGGGTTACGTAGGGTTGGTTTAACCGCCAACATGTTTTCTATTTTTTATATTTGCTTAATAAATTATTAATGTACTAACATAGACTTTAGACAAGTTTAAACTTCTTTGACTCGTTACCCTTTTAGCCATAATTTGATTTGACCCATTTTAGATAAAATACAGTTCATTATGATTCCCTCGTAAGTAAATGGGTCAAATCGGCATTTCTATAGTGGAATATGTGTCCATTTTTATTAAATTTACAAATATCACTTAAGGTGCACTCAGTAGCCAAATATAGGCAAGCAAGAATTTATATTTTATTAAGTGATTATTAGTCCCATGCAATGGCACGGTCCCTTATAGTTTATTACTGTTTTTGAAAAATATTATGCTGGACCATCCTAAAGTTTTTGAAGTGCCTGTGCAAACTTCTTGAAATTTTTAAAAATAAGGCGTAAAAAATAAAGGTGAAACAGTTTGAGGCCCTTAAATTTTAACGGGCCATGCGTGTCGTGCCTCTTTTGCACAATGTTGATTTTACACTTACTGAAATCTTTTTATTTGCAAAAGTAATTGTTCTTTATTAGTCAGACATGATTTAAGAGTTGAAATTAAATCAATGTTGGCACCTTTGGTACAAGCACCTTAATGGTTAGGCTTGGTTTAACCAATTATGAACAGTTCAGTTGGCGGTTCCAGCCAATATATAACCAAACCGAACTGATTACAATTTAGGTCAACTTAATCTTGGTGTTGAGGATTATCTTTGTAAGAACAAAACCTTATAAATCTTTTCATGTGACCTATGCAGGTTACTTATAGTGTCCCATATGCACTGGTAGCCTCACGCATCGAGTCACTAGGACTTGGCCAAGGTGGGTTCTTGAATTTTTTTTACGCTTCTTATTTGTAGTCGTTATTTGTCTACGAAAAACTGCTAAGTTCCTACATATATGTTCCGTTTCAGGTTTGTCAATGGGTGTTCTTAATGTTTCAATCGTGCTCCCACAGGTATATTCTCCCCTCTTGGTCTTGATAGTCTTCATTCGTACCACTTTGTAGTTTTCTCGACTCATTTTTGTCCTTTTGGTTTTCCAAAGAATGATTTACTTCCAAAACAACTTCTCATAACCTCATACATTACATAACCTTATAATATATGTAAAGGGCTGACCCCAACCGTTTGTGGTCTTTTTATGTATAATAAATGTGTCAAATATGATTACACAAATAATCAAAAAAGTTTATTAAAATGTAAGGATATGTAGTACATAAAAGCTAATTTTTTAAAGTATTTTACCCGTCAAACATAATTTGAAACGACCCATTTAGAAAGACAGAAAGAAAATGATTCAAAATTGCTATCTCTCATATATTCATATTGTAATGCATGGTATCTCAAGTCAGACTAGTCATATTTGGTCACAATATTCCCCTCAATTCAGGCAACGGCAGATACACGATTTATTTCCATTCATTGCTATTCTTGAAGCATATTCATTGCTTGAACTTAAGTGGTTTTAAACATGATTGATTGAAATCGTTTGTGTTATTTTGTGTCGATAGGTTATTGTTTCTCTTGGAAGTGGGCCATGGGACCAGTTATTTGGTGAGGGCAACTCTCCCGCCTTTGCTGTAGCAGCAGTTGCTGCCTTTGCAAGTGGACTTGTAGCAATCTTGGCTATTCCCCGGTCTAGGCCTGAAAAGACCAAAATTCGACAATAAGAAAAGGTATAATTGTTATTTTTTGATCAACGGAGTAAGAACAAGCATTGTTGTTGTATTTGTTTGTTTTGTTTCTACATTTTGTTTGTAACATGGAGTCTACTGCAAACAAATGGTCCGGAATTTGTGTATATCAATGCTTCTTAATTAGTTACGGTAATATAAATAAGTGTATAATTATTCTCACTAATCTTGTGGTGTCCCGACTTTTTTGTCAAGAATTGTGGTTTTCCAATTTCAAGAAACTTGATATGGCTCAATTTATAAACAAATTAGCCGCAACTCGATTACTAATCATTGAACATGAATTGTAAGATGAGTTAAAAATTGGTGCATGTCACGAAACCATATGAATGGTATCGCGTTTACTAAGCTAAGAAGTAAACACAATGCTTTTGAAATTAAAGTTATTATAAACAACTTATACAAGTGAACAATCATGTAATCATCGCATACCATAGAATCCGAAATATGAACATTTATGTAACTTATTTAGGGGCTTGAATGTCAATGTATAAGAGTCTTCTACGATGTTTTTGAAGCGGTGGATATTGGAATGTTTCGACTCATTAATCACATTAACTTGTTCATAAACTGAACTCATCTTGTCTTTGTTGCAGCGAGTTAATTTTTTTCTTTTTTTTCATTTTAAGCGATAGCCTAAGACAAAAACGGCAACTTAAAATTTTGAAGAAGTAAGAAAAAACGTAACCCAAAAAGGAAAATATAAAACTAAAAATTAACATTCAATCGAAGTCAATACATAACTAATTTGTTTAATAGCGTAACCTAAAATTAAAATAGTACAAGATAAAAGCTAAAAGTAAAAAAATATATATCAAAAAAAGAAGTAACAATAAGTTTGCTAGTTTAGAATGATAAGTGAGTTGTCTTGAGATAATTTATTATCCATAATATTGATTTGATGATACAAAATATAAACTGATAACAAAAAAGACAAGTGAAGAAATAGCAGTTTTGATAGCATTCTTAACAACGTTTTGTATTGAAGAAACTTATTGTTTATCATTCTGATAGCATATGTTTAGGGGAAATTGTTGGGTTTGTTATTTTGGAGTTGTTGATTTGTATTGAGAAGACTAAGTGTACTACTACTCGAGTTAATACTCCTCATAGAAGATTCTACTGCTCATACAAGTTACTACTGCTCATAGAAGTTTCTACTGCTTATATAAGTTACTACTACCAATACTTGGTTACTACTGCAACTCAGTTACTACTACCCTATCAAGAGTTAATACTGCTGATAAGATAAAGATTAATTTAGGATAAGATACAATTAGATTTGATTCTTATTTGTAATTATATTTATCATTATTATATGGATTTGTTACCTTATATTCTAGAAAGGTTACAAAGATATCAAATCTTTGTAAATAGTATTCCTACGAATTAGTAGGAGTTTGATAGAAGCAAGGTTATAAAATCTTGATGAATGCATAGAGAAAAATAGACGAGTATATGCATAGAAAATGCATGGTAATGTAAACCTAGAAAAACTAGGTTGTGTCCCAAGGTCAAGGTGTCATTGATCCTTATATCGTTTTAAATATTTGTTATATTTCTGATCAAAATATAATTAGGGATGTTGGAGGTGATTATCGTTTGTGTTGTTATTCATTCATATTTATAAACATAAAGTGTTAATCAAAACCTTATAATATAAAAATGTTGGTCCGCAACAACTTCTTTGATAGACATAGATCTACTCGTTTGTTTTTATACAAACCTAGTTCGATAGATCCTGACAATTGGTATCAGAGCATATGGTGCTCTAGATCTAGGATCCACAGGGTTTGAAGGAGAAGAAAGAAGAAGATCTACAAGTTTGAAAATTAGGGTTTTTATTCGTCATATTTTAGGTAGTAGTGGTAAAGACGTCATAACTCATTCGTTAGCTGTCGGAATTGGACGACACTTTTTCTGTAGGTTCTTCAAACATACTCTCACATTCTGAAAAGGGAATTTTCGATCTGAGATTGTAATCGAAAGATATAAATTTTTGAAATATGCTGCTCTAAGGTTAGATTTATTGTGTTTATGTATAATAAAACGATCGTTGCTTATACGTTACACACTGGACCTTCGTGATTTTTGGATATGTGCTTCAAGGTATATATATCTATGGGGTGTTAAAATTTGATCGTTATTGGATGTTTAGATAAGGAGATATAATTTCAAAATTGGTTGTTGAATGTTTATTGTTTGCTGAGCGCAGCTGTAGTAAAAAGCTTATTGTGAATTCTTTAACCGTTGGATTGTTTTAATTTTTTGGTATGTGGTTCAAGATATAAATATCTACTTTGTGCAGAAATTTGAGCATGATCGGATTTGTCAATGAAAAGTTACTTAATTTTTAATTTGCTGCAAAGCTTTAGCTAGTATTGCTCTTATATTGTTAATGCTACTGCTACGCTGTTAGTACTACAATACACATTTTTCTGTTCGATAATGAAGTTAGTATTGCTCCTCTTTGTTAGTACTGCTTTTATTTCTCTTCATGGTTACTATAAAGTCGGTATTAATATCTAAATATTGGTTTGAGGGGAAGAATATAAGTGCATCTGAGAATTGGAACATCTGGATGTGATCTTATACATGCACCTGTTGAGGAAAAGGTTTTAACTTGTGAAATATGATTTAACCTCATGAAAGAAGAAAAACTCTCGATTCAAAGAAGAAGGTATACTACTCCAACTCTATTATTACTGCTAGTTTGAGTTTCTACTGTTCGAATTCATTATTAGTATTTTGCTCATAAAGGGTAATTTGAGACATTGGAAAGCTTCGATTAGGAGCTTAATATGGATAGTAGTTATAAAGAGATGTTCACAGTTGTATATTTTCAAAGTTCTCCTAATGGATAATGTCAAAAAGGAGAAGATATTACATAGATGATATGATTTGTAACTTATTTGAAGTATGGTGGCATGGAACAAGAATTGAAAGCTTAAATGTATCGAAAGTATACTTACATTAAAAAGTGGCGTGTTTTGATAGAAATATCACAGTACAAGAAGTATCAACTTGTTCACAGAGATCTCATTTGTAGGGGAAGTGTTTCAGTTTATTGTATGTTTTGTCATCATCAAATAGGAGAAGATTGTTGCGATTTATTATCCATATTATTGATTTGATGATACAAAATATAAACTGATAACAGAGAAGACAAGTGAAGAAATAGTGGTTTTGATAGCATCCTTAACAAACTTTTTGTATTGAAGAAACTTACTGCTTATCATTCTAATAGCCTAAGTTTAGGGGAAGATTGTTGGGTTTGTTATTTTGGAGTTGTTGATTTATATTGAAAAGACTAAGTGTTGGTTACTACTGCTCGAGTTAATACTGCTCATAGAAGTTTCTACTACTCATACAAGTTACTACTGCTCATAGAAGTTTCTACAGCTCATACAAGTTACTACTACCAATACTTGGTCACTACTGTTACTCGGTTACTACTGCCCTATCAAGAGTTAATATTGCTAAGAAGATAAAGATTACTTTAGGATAAGATATGATTAGATTTGATTCTTATTTGTAATTATCTTTATCATTATTATAAGAATTTGTTACCTTAATAGGGAGATATTCTAGGAAGTTTACAAAAATATCAAATCTTTGAAATTATTATTCTCACGAATTAGTAGGAGTTTGTTAGAAACAAGATTATAAAACCTTGATGAATGCATAGAGAAAATCAAGAGAGTATATGCATAGAAAATGCATGGTGATGTAAACCTAGAAAAACTAGGTTGTTCCCTAAGATCAAGGTGTCCTTGATCCTTATATCCTTGTAAATATTTGTTATATTTCTGATCAAAATATAATTGGGGTTGTTGGAGGTGATTATCGTTTGTGTTGTTATTCCTTCATATTCATAAACATAAACTGTTAATCAAAACCATGTAATATCAAAGTGTTGATCTGTTGCAACTTCTTTGATAGATCTAGATCTACTCGTTTGTTTTATACAAACCTAGTTCGATACAAGAAGTATTAAGTTGTTCACAGAGATCTCAGTTGTAGGGGAAGTTTTTCAGTTTATTGTTTGTTTTGTCATCATCAAATAGGTTTGTATAAAACAAACGAGTAGATCTAGATCTATCAAAGAAGTTGCAGCGGATCAACACTTTTATGTTACAATGTTTTGAATAACAGTTTATGTTTATGAATATGAATGAATAACAACACAAACGATAATCACCTCAAACAACCCCAATTATATTTTGATCTGAAATATAACAAATATTTACAACGATATAAGGATCAAGGACACATTGATCTTTTGGAACAACCTAGTTTTTCTAGATTTACATCACCATGCATTTTCCTACTAATTGGTAGGAATAATAATTTCAAAGATTGATATCTTTGTAACCTTCCTAGAATATCTCCATATTCTAATGATAAAGATAATTACAAATAATAATCAAATTTAATCATATCTTATCATAAAGTAATCTTTATCTTCTCGGTAGTATTAACTCTTGATAAGACAATAGTAGCTGAGTTGCAGTAGTAACCTAGTATTGGTAGTAGTAACTTGTATTAGCAGTAGAAACTTCTATGAGCATTAATAACTTGTATGAGCAGTAGAAACTTCTATGAGCAGTATTAACTCGAGCAGTAGTAACTTGTATGAGAAATAGAAACTTCTATTAGCAGTATTAGCTTGAGCAGTAGTAACTTGTATGAGCAGTATTAACTCGGGCAGTAATAACCAACACTTAGTCTTTTCAATATAAATCAGCAACTCTAAAATAAAAAACTCAACAAGTTATTATTTTATGAAAAAAGTATATTCTTATTCCACGATTAAGGTAATATAATTTGATGAGTACTGAGTTAGTCAATTTACTATTAGATGATGCTCACATAGTATAATCCCTCATTATCAACAACATTTTTTTATCTTTAACTTTTACATTAGTTATCAATTTAACCCCATATTTACAACAATTATACTTTTAATCATTTTGCTTAGAGAGTGAAATATTTCACCAGTGGTCAAAACACCAATTCAAATAAAGTTTGGAATTTGATATTAATTGTTGTAGTTTTATGTATTAAAACGAAAATTAATTTAAAAATTAAGGATAAAAAGATTGTTAAGAAAGTTACGTGATTAAAACAACATATAACTGAAACTTAAAGATAAAAATATTATAAAAAGGAAAGAGTTAAATGGTTAAATCTATGGTTTAAACTATTATTAACATTTTACTTAACCAATTTAACTCTTGGCGGAGTAATCCGACAACCTGACTCTCCATTAAGGAGTTGACTCCATGTAATGTTTTTTCATGTCTTCCACATATTAATGAGTGAGTTTGAATTCAAAACTCCTGACTATTTTCAAATAAAGTCCTTATTTTCAAATAAAGTCCTCATTAATCGAGTCAACTAATCATTTGTTGGGATAGTTGTTGGAAGAAGTTTACGGGGTAACAGTGACATCCATTTGAGCAGTATACGACCAACGAACCTTACACTAAAGTTAGTTACATATCTCTTAATATATTCAACTAAGGATGAAACCCTAGAGTCTCTAAAGGAAAACAACCTCCTACCAACGGAAGAAACCCCATTAACATTCGTGACATCATGTTAGTGTAGGAAACTTTTGGTGTTTATTTAGGGCCCATACCAGCAAACGAATATTTATGATGGATTACACAAGATTTAGCAACAGAAGAGGTCAATTGATTCTACTTTAATTAGTCGACACATCGACAATTATAAAAAGACGGTGTCATTTTCTCTACACCTTTATCAATTATTTTGGGTTTGATATTAATTATTTATTGTGTCAATGTTGTCTTCAAGCAGTTCAACCGATTGAATGGTAACATCTTCAAAGGTAGGACGGTTTCTAGACCATAACAACTTTCAAAACACTGAAAAATGATTGTTGTGGGCAGGATAAAGCCAATAGGAAAAACAATTATTGAAATTAGATTACGATTACAAAGGCTAAAAATAATCCACAGATGTCCCTGAAATAGGGGATTGGTTGATCGGAAAGCTCGGAAGATGGTGAGAGTGTGAAGAAGTTGCTACATTTTCTGTCGTTATCAATAGAGTATATCATTACGAGTAAAACGTATTTAAAGTAACAATCAATTTGCAGTCTGGAAGCAAATGGTTAGTTTTGACATTATATAAAACTTGAACTATCAGCTCTTCATAGAAGCAGACCTCGGACATTTGCAGTTTTTTTTTAGCATGAAAATAATGTGGACCAAATAGGCATACAAAATAATACACACAAACACGCGTCTTAACTTCCTATAATTGCTTATTGTTTTTCCGTTAATCAATAGAAACATGCAATAATTCAAAATCTAAAGCATGCACAATTCAACATGTTTCCAGAAATTAATGAAAAAGAAGTCCTACAGAACTCACTTCTGAGTAAAGTAAAAATAAACAAAAGATAATGAATTAATGATACACGATCCAGCACCTGCCAACGAGCCCCCACGACTTCAAATGCTCGATAAGAACCAGATCCAGCTATATTTACTTGGGAAAGCACCTAGGTCCCATGCCTCTTTGTACACTCGTAAAAGGATGCAGTTATATTCTTGGAATACTCTGTTCCTATTATGTCCCTTGAACTTTGGCACTTTTATCTAAAGTAGCAGCAATTTGTTGCTGTAACTGTGGTTCACTCGCAAGACCAAGGGCTTGTAGAGTTGACCTGGAAATTAAGACGTCAATTTCGATTCTGATTTCAATTATGGTTTTTTTAGTGACCTCAGGGTCAAACGATATAACTGACTGGAAAGATGACTTAAAAAATTTTATCTGCTATGAAAACACACCGCCTAGAAAACCGTGCTTATAACCTACTGCTAAAGTTTGTACAATGACCAAAGAACATATTTCTTGGTCGACGAAAATTAAACAGTTACAGGAAATATATACCTAGGCAACGAGGATTTAATATTTGGTTGGCTGGCATATGCAGCAAGCGGACCTCGGAGGCTACCGTATTTATTCAGAGCACCCTCAAGTTGTGGTGATGGCAACTGCAGCAACAATTTAATATTAAGAATATAAGCGAACCATTAAACGGCCAACACAAGGATTGGGGCGGAACATACCTGTAATAATACACGAAAAGAATGTGGTTGTGTTTGTGAAATGCATTTCAAAACTCCAACCCACAATTTCGGCATCCTCCATACCTGTATCAACCAGAGAAACAGTTATATTACTAAATATTACTTCGGGGGTTAAACCCTCATACTATGATTTGATTAATAGTTTAATTAGAATTATATCTATTTCCCTATCCTAGATGTAGCAAACTCGGGCACATTAGGATAGCAACTTGTAATTTTCATTTTGGTATCCTCCCAATCTTCTTCGTTCTATATTGAACTAAAAATTCTAGAGAGGGCAATTCTTGTAATTTTCATTTTGGTATCCTCCCTATCTTCTTCGTTCTAGATTGAACTAAAAGTTCTAGAGAGGGCAATTCTTAACCAGTTATGTGAATTGGATCAATATTGGATGCGTATGTAAAATACGTTTTGGAAATCCAACACACAATTCCGGCATGCTCCATACATGGATCATTTTTCAGATAATGATCCAGGTATCGAGGATAAATGAATCATTATTTTCATAATAGCTTTTTCTAATCATCTAAAATATTTCTTTCTCACGTAAAATTGAGTGACGGCATGAAACCACACACCTGTTTGCTTACAAGTTTGGAAAGTATCTCCATAACAAAGTCAACCTGGAAATAAAAGAATGTGTCAGAAACTGATACAATATCCTTGAACCAAACAAATATGCCTCTTGATATCATTAGTACTGATGTAGATTTCAGTTCCCTAACTTAAAAAGCAAAAACAAAACTAAACTTGAACGAAACAAAATAAAGCCAAACATCTCAAATCATGTAATGTTTGATACCAGCTTCGGGAAAGCATCAATCGCCTGGATTACTGTCCTCATGAAGAGAAGAGGTAAAGGTGCTTGATCAACCTAAATGTTTAAAACGTTAGAAATACACAAACATACAACGCCATATAAACTAATTTGAAAGTTGAAATTGGAGAACAGTAATACCATTTGGTTTAATGCTTTTGCTAGGACTTGTTGAGTGAAAACAGTGCGTTGTTCAAAACAAGCAGAACAAGCATCCATTATCTGCAAGAATTCAGAAAGTGAGAATAAAAATGGCTGCTGTTTGACATTGACATGAGAATATGAGTAGACATGCCTTTTTAAGGGGGACACCATCCTTCTCAGGGTTAATGCCGTGGATTGCAACCAATACTTCTGCTGGTGTTAGTGCAGGGCCCATGTGAGCCGAACCCTGCATTAGAAAGAAGCTTTTAAGTACTATTCCTTGTCGATTGAAAGTTTTATCAAGAATTTTGCTAGAACTCAAGATATAAATTATAATACTACACCTAACAAATAGAAGTTATGTACGAGATTTATAAGCTATGCTTCCTACTTATCCTAGAGATAGAAATAAGACTGGACGCAAGAACTTTACTGGAACTCGGGATAAATGTATAATACTACACATAATTAAGAGAAGTATAACACTACACCTAACAAACTGAAGTTATGTTCGAGATTGATAAGCTATGTTTCCTACTAAACCGACAGAAAGGCCAGATTTGTTATGCATGGAGTGCCATAAAATACAAACACCAGTGTTAAAATCTGACCAAAGAAAAATATATCATTCTAACTAGTAACTACTATTCTGAGTTTTTCAATTTCTGTTGTTTATGAAAATGCTCTGAAATATAACATCCCTAATAATGAGTGATTTTAAAAAAACAATAAGGTTTAACAAAATCCAGAATTTACAGACATACTAAGTCGGAATATTAGGGACAGAAGGGGATATTTTTTATTACCAGTGAAGCTTTAATAAACAGCTAAAACCAAATATAATCTTTGGTTATATTGATGTGTTATAAAAACTAATTTATTGATTATATTTTGATATTATATGTGTAAGTGAAAGAAACCGGAATAATTAAAACCTGTAGTATATGAGCCAGGGCTGTTTGAAATTTGTCCAATGGAAGCTCGATAAGGCGGGGGAAAATAGGCAAAACCTGAAATCAAAAGCCACATTACATTTAGATGACAACAACTAAGATAAAGAGTTCCATAAATATAGAACTACCATCTGAAAAGTATTTCTTTATCGAAAACCAATACAGATGTTAAAGTATAGGAAACCTCGTTTGTGGTAAAGGAAGATAATACTGGAATTAGTATTGAAGCATCCTACAAGAAAGAATTAATATGTAAAGACAATTTCACAAAAACATGTATCAACATGTAAACAATGTTTCCATAAGATTTACAATATTTTCACCTTAAGTTTAGTTTCATATAATCGTTTGACAGTTGCAACTAGATGGTCAGAAGGAGTCGTGCCTTCACATAAAACATGCAGCACCTTGTAGAAAACGAAATAATTTATCAACAAAATAAATCAGCAGAAAAGCAGATTGAGTTGCAATTGAAAAGAAAAAAGGGGAAATATCAATGACAGAATATACACCTGAGTCAGGAGGTTTTCACTTCCTTTGGGTGGATCAGATATTATCTTGAGTAACTCTACATATGATGGACCTAAAGCACGGATAAGGATAGGGATTTGACGATGGATAGCCTGCATGTTGAATAAGGATGTTAACAACGCTTTTAGAATATAAAAACATAACCTGAGAGAAAACACCAGCTGAGTTCAGAGATTAAAAGATCTAATAGAAATGCACCTGCTTAACAGCCTTTGGAGCATCATTATATCTGTCAAATACAAGTTGAAGAAGACTAGGTTTCTGCACAAAGGAAAAAAAAGATGACTCGGCGAGGGCAGTGTGACATCAGCATTACTAACAAGCTGAAAAAGAGATCAAGTAGAGGTGGCAATTTTGATCTAATCACTTAGAAATTAGTTGATGTGGGTTGTGTTTTGTTTCAAACAGGTCAAATTGCTGTAATCAGAAAATTTAGAAAAATGGGGAAAGGGCTAAATAATAGAGTCGTGAAAAGTCTAGATTGAATGCATACAAAACGTACATTGTTAATATTCATTTATCTAGATTATTATACTGTTTTGTAACCAATAACAAACGCATTCATTATTTGTAAGAAAGAAAAATGAACAAAAAGTGTTTTGTCAACCCAACCCTTCCTAGTACATTCCGACCAATACTAAACTATGACCCCTTTTCAACCCAAACCTGTTTCTACATGTTACTCAACCCATCCGGCCCGGCTACCCTTGAACCTTTAGTTCCATAAGTAACTTTTAGAATGGCAATGACTTAGCAGGCATGCAAACCTTGATACATAAAGCAAAATACAAGTAAAGGTGTTGTTGAGCTTGAGCAAGTGTCATTGACAAATCACTTTGGGGATCAGAATGTGCGCCCATTGCAGAGTCATTCTCGGAAGTACCTGGCTCTGAAATTTGAGAGCCACTGACTGACGTTTCTTGACTTCCCATCTGAAAACGATGATGATGAAAACAACATATTGGAAGCGGATTATAAGCCAATGTAAAACAATTTTAATTACAAGAAAGGATAAATTGCATGTCTATCAGATGGGCATCCCCCAAAAGTTAATTAAAGATAACCATACCTGCCCTTCTGTTCTTTGCTCATTAACACCAAACACCGAAGCCTCATCTGATACTTGTGTATTAACAGCTAAAAGCAATTTGTTTGTAGCAAAATCCTCGATGTTCTCTGAGATGAAACCAATTACATACAGTTTGTTTGCCACCTGACAACAGAACAAACAAAATTTCAATCATGAAGGATGCTAGTACTTTTCCTATTAAAAATTCCAATAAATGCTTAGGGATTGTTTAACAATGCTCTTGGTTATTTATGTTTCAGTGAATATATAGACCGCAAAACTACTTGAAAACCAAATATTATGGCTATTGTTGATTGCAAAACTATGTTCTGCATAGAATTTGATGTTTTAGACATAAATAAAATAATACCATCTTTTCCCCCCTATTTTCATCTTTTCCCTGGAAAACGAAATAGCTTAGCCAAATGAGTACCAACCATTGTGACCAAATACAAATCAAAAAACTGCTAACATTATAAAATAATGTAAAACAAAAATGAAGGTGTAACCCAATCAACACTTTTAAAAACCTACTCGCATTACAAAAGATTAAAAAAGTTCTCTTACCAGTCTGATAGCTTTTGTACGGATATTATCTTCTGGATGAACAGCACACTGCATTTCAAAATTCATCAATATGATAAGCCATTCGGGTGAATGTTAAAAAAGCACAAGCAACATAAAACCAAAATTTTGACATAAATAAATAGCAATTGCATCTTATGTTTTTTAAAACCAATATATTGAAGCACTTATAGTGTTCCACTTTAAAACAGATGGACAAAAATTATCTTTTCCTGATGTAGGTTCTTACTATGCTCGACACCTCGGACCAAAATGCATGAGCTAATAAACATAAAACTGAAAATTCTAATCGACTTAAACTACGCAATGTTAGAAGCAGAAACAGATTGTGGATGTTAACTAGAAGTAGAAATATAGCATGTAGAGAAATTTATCTCGTAAGAATGTCAAATTGCTGTTAGGGTTTCCTTTGGAAAAAAATTAGAACATGAAGACAAATGTACCTTCAAAGCAATATCCAAACAGGCTTGACGGTTGTTTGGACGGGCTAAAATTAAGGTCCACAAAGAACCAAGACCTTGATGTACACGATCACCATCACGAGTATCTTTTCCACAATTATTGTCTGAGCAACATATATCATCAAGAAGCTTAAACGCAGACTCAGGCAAACAAGGAGCTTCACTAAAAAGTCGACTAAAGGACTTGTCATTAGCCGGCAAAGAATCCAGCAAACATTTTGCCTACAACAAAAAAAAAAAGTTGGCCTACAATTAGCCCCAGATTTTCATACTAAATAGATTTATCATTTATGTAACCTTTCACAAGTTCTTACCACTCCCAGAAGGAACTTCTCATAAACAAAGGCCACAGAAGAGTCTTGACCTGATACTGACATTGTGAGAACATGCAGATGGTATAGAACATGCATCACGAGTTCGTGACCCTGTTGAAGATACATATGCATATTAGAGCACAATGCTTTAAGTTTCCTATATAGAGGTAAAAGTAGATAACCTTCTGATCATGGTAGTCTGAGACAATATGCTTATGTATCATTGAAATTACATCATCGTCAGCATCAACCTGCAGAATTCCAAATGCACAAAACATTAGAAATATTCTTATAAACTCACTTATAATGATAATGATAATATAACTTGACAACCACTGAAATAATTTGGTTTCAGAAAATGTTAACTTGGAAATCATATTATAATGTCGACCAATCTCAAAATGGAAGTAGTACATTAACTGAACAAGAAATATTAACATATATATAATCATTCCAAAAGTATCAGCAGAATAATCTCATCAAGAAAAAAAAAAAGAGAGGTAATTACAGCAGAAAAAAAATCAAATCATGTCTGCCCATCTAAGTGCACATATACTACAGTCAACTGAGAGTTTCAATAACTTGTGTATGCGAGAATTTTCTAAAAGAGAGCTGTCCCTTTCTGCTAGCAATCATATTTAGAACTGAGGCTGAATAGACAAAGTCTCAAATTGCCAGACATAAAGCGAAAATCAGAAGAGCATGGGCATCGCCATCAAAGCAGTGACAAGGTAAATAATTATGCTTGTCAAAAATCAAACAAAAAGGCCCAGTAGAACTGAATTAAAGATACTTCCAAGTTCAGTCTCCGACTGCTGCAGCTTTACAGTTTGACAGAAAGGCTGCATGCTTACATGAACCATTTGACTACTTGGATGCAGAACAACACTTCTTTAGCTAAATTTTAAATTGCCCAATGTCTGTTAAAGGAATCTATAGGCCTAAACTACCCTCACATCTGTCTACTCATTATAATATCATTAAATTAGTAATCGCAATATCATTGAAACCATACTGTTAGGGCTTTAACAAAATTGATGGTTCAGTTACTCTTATATCCTACCCTATTCACTTGATCTCTTTTTCCTCTAAACTGTTGGGGTTTGCACTTGAAACAGTGATGGCCAGCCTATTAAGACATATTCATCATCTCTTTCTTCTGAATCGGAAAATGCAGCATAAAAAAATATCTCCAGGTGTCTCACCAAATTCTGCCGTGAACAAGAATCCTTGTTCTGCTAATTATGATCTTAAACATGATGCTGTCATCATTCTTAGAAATAAGTAGCAGAATCATTAGGCCCAGATGTAGTGAAACATCAACAAACTTACATCTGTTCAAAAGTTCCTGTTCATAACCAACCTGATAGTTTGACTCCAGTTTGAAACTTACTTTGCAAAAATTGATCGAGTTTCAGCAGTTATATAGCACAAGAAATCTTGTTTCCTAGTCATCTTAATACTGGATATATATATATATATATATATATATATATATATATATATATATATATATATATATATATATATAAGTATCCTCCCTCATTAGATACTGCCAAAATAGTTGAAATACACAGGTAGCCTAACAGGAAAAGTTGCTAAAACCTACACAGGGCTTACATTGGATAACTGAGCAAGAAGCTCATACCTTCATTTTGTTATGGATGATTTAATGCTTAACCGTATCAATCACTGGCTTGTGTATTAGGCGTTGCTTATAAAAGCTCAGACGACATGACACGTCACAACAAAAATCATGTTTCACCCTAAACATTATTTATCTTAAAAAGAAGATATATTATTATCTCACATATAAAAGATGTCATGATCTGTTTTACAAAGTTGGCGTACAATGTAAATACACATCCAGTGCTCATACTTAGTAATAGCCATTGGTAAAAGATAGTTAGAAACAATAACAGAGTTTCCAGAAAGAGGAAACAATAAAAGCAGTTAAACTCGACAAACGTTAACCAATCAAGAGAGGAGTCGACCCCCACCTGAGCAACCAGTCGAGAAAGCAACGCCATACGTGTCTGCATAAACTCTGTGCCTCTTAATTGCTTATAAGAGTCTATAATCCTTTTGATTGCCAATTTTCTTATATCTCTTTGCTGTTCTTCTGTCAATTCCACATAAGGTGGAACCGCAGGTAAATCAACAGAAGTTTCCTCCAATACAGGTGTGTCCACTGTACTTGGTGAAAGCTGATCGGCTTCCACCATCAATGGTGAGTTATCCTCGTCTGTCATTATCATATCCATCGGCTTTTGTGAACCGGAGTCCTTGTAATCATGATCAATAGGTGGAATTGCTACATCTGAAACAAAACTGGATTCCTGATCAGCACCAACTTGCATGGATTGTTCTTCCGGAACCTGTTCTTGAGAGACCGTTAAATTTTCCGGGATATGTGACTCGGTTTCTGCTTTGGGCATAAGAATTTCTGATGTATTCCCAACACTTAGCATTACAGGTGGAGGAGGTTGTCTTTTAAACAATGCAGAGGCGTCAACCTCAAACTCTGCTAAAGCAGAATCATCCACAATATGCTCAGACGGGGTTGTCATGCGGCGTGGGTCAAGGCGACGAGGGTCCTGCGATATATTACATTGAACCTCAATCAATACAACTATAAAAGGGAACAACAAAATTAGTGGTGAAACTGGTGTGGCATGAGGGTTTTAACGATTCAAAACTGGCAACTTTTTGGTACGCAACGGGTCTGAGGTTAGACTGACCGGAAACACTTTTTTGTCAACGAGTTCTATTTTTTGTAGCTAAATAGTGCCAAAAGAGTGAGATTTTTTGTAGCTAAATAGTAATCTCAAATTATGTTAAAGTTTTATGCATTAAAAACATCAGTTTGGGCGACTTTCGACCCATTTCCTTGTTAGCTAATCTGTTTGATTCGTTATAGATAAAACATACCCCAATTAGACCCATTCATATAAAACAAAGAAAAAATATAAGGATAGAGATTAACTCACCCGTCGCACATCACGTTTGGAATCTGCTTGAAGACTGATTGAAGTGGCTGTAGCAGGTAACGTTGTGCTAACTGCACTTGATGTAAGAACATGATTCTGTGTAGCTGGTGAAACCTGGGAAGATTGGGTTACCGGGTGGCTTCCAGGTCTTGTCAATGAGGGAGGATTTGTGGGAAGATGTTTCATATTTGTGACAACAATGTCAGCTAGTAGATCTGGATGTATCTTGGATATCAGAACTTCAACAGATTCAGCACCTCTTTCTCCTTCAGCGAGTAAAGCACCAATCATGGCAATCATTTGTTCAGTAGGGGTCAGACTGTTATCTAGTGGTGACACTTTGGCGGACCCTCCATTTACTGCGTAATCATGTACTGGATCACTATTAGAGACAGTACGGCCCCTTTTTGATGCTAAATCAGTGGATACTATATGGTCTTGATCCATAGGGGTTGATCGTTTCCTTGTCATGTCCCCTGACACGGGCATATGGCTTGACGGTTTGTCATCCTGAAAGCGGATTGAAATAGAAAAAATACACCAATAGTCAAGACAGTGAAGTACAAGGGTTGTTTGGATGCAGATCGTAAAACTGATATTATCTAATAAACAGTTTTAGCATTTGGATAAAGTGCTTTTAATTATGATTATGTGAATATTTAGAGGTTGACTAATCAGTTTTAGATAATGAGTTTCATACCAAGTGCAACAAAACTGATCATTCAAGGGGAAATTAAAATTACTTACTCACTCCTTGTTTACCCTGCTTAGAAAACTTTCACCCATCTTTCTCATTTTTAAATAATATTAGGAAAAAGATCACCGAAATTGTAGTTAAATAAATAAATTGTCAATTTTAAATCAAACTTGTTAATGAATAATTTATACACAAAATACTATTGCAGTTGATAAAAATAACTTGTCGTATTTTACTCTAAAAAAATTTCAACAATATAGAACTTTTGAATAATTTATTAAATAACCATCATAGTTGATAAAAAAAAAATATAGTCATAATTTAGTATAAGAAGTTTCAACAAAATATATAATGCATTCTTTTTGGATATTGTATCTATTAGCTTCCCCAATCATAAAGAATTGTGAAAGAGTCATAGGACTGATTTTTATAAATTTCAAGCAGCACCACCACATTTGAACACTACCTCGGTGGGACATTTAATAACTGCTAATTATCTGATTATTTAATATCACATAACCATTTTCAAAATATCACAGACACACACACACACACACACACTTCGCTAAATCGAAGTAGATGGATCCCTATGTTCAAATCAGATTACCTTGCTTGCACGAGCATCACGAGAAGCACTTCTTATCATTTTATCAACCTGCCTCATCACCTGCTCAGCTGCATCCCCGGCATTCATCGCCCGTAAAACCTTAAGCAACTTCTCTCTTGACTGATTCAAGACAGAATAGTTAATCATTTGTTAGAATAATTAACAGCAGTATCCAGAAAAATAATCAGAAAATGTATTAATTAAACCATGTTGCATAAAAAATTACCTCCATAAAAACAGGGTGTGTACACCTCAAGAATCCCAAAAAAGCAGTCCGTAGAGAATACTGTATGCTTGCATTATGAGCTCCTTTCGCTATAAAATTAGCATCAAAATCAAGCAGGGCAGAAAGAACAGAGCTATAGTGGACCTGCCTCCTTCGCGCTATAGTAGCAAGACTGGAATAAGAAATACAAACCATAAATTCCAATGATTTTGAGGGTCGACATAAAACTAATGACTTTGACCTATGAGTTCTGAATAGTAACCATGTAGCAAGTAATTACCAAAATAGATGATAACAAAATCATTATACTAAGAATGTCCAAATACAATAGCAAATACATATATAATTCAGGTAACCTAGATTTTAACTAGGTAAATTTTGTTCAATTTTGCAATAAAATGCTGCCAATGACGAAGGGGCTAACAATTAGGATAAGCCTGGCTTTTCAGAACGTAAATCACATCAATCAGCCACTATGACACATCGCAGTATAATACTCGTAGTCAAAACCATCACGACACATTATCTGTTGCTCAAGGGATTCCATCAATATCAAACAAAGAACAGTGCAAAGAACCATAATTAAAAGCAGCTTATTGTATATCTGCAGATTAACTGTCAACAAAAATTATCATCCTAAACATATAGCAAAAAACAAGGTCTGGAATCCAGATTGGTAATCCAACAAACAAAATGCGTGCCCAACAAAGACAGCAGAAAACAAATATTAGTTGTTATATATAATAGAAACTACAGTATTTAGCACTCTTCAAAGTCCACACTAAGAAGACTAACTGGAATTATTACAAGATTCGGGCACAGATTAACACAGCAAAACGATATCTGATGAGAGCACCACGCCAACCCCACTTGCAGTTGTTTTCACATATATGTTAAACTGACCATCAGCGGATCATTTTAAATATTTGAACATTTTTGTACATATCAAAAAATGTGGCAGGAAAAGTTGCAGTAACAATCCCCAATGTCAACTTCAAACATTTTCCAGTTCATGTTGACTTACGTAACAATAAACATATTATAAAAACAATTAACTACATCAAGACAGATAAAGTATAGCTACTGACAGCAACAGAACCAGTTCAAACGATAGCTATCTTTGCTCTTTAATTTTATTTTGGAAAAACATTTAAGCAGCAGCATACAGAAAAAAAAAACTTCACCAACATTAATGTCTTCTCTGGATACACTTTGCATTTTGAGGCAGAAACAACTTTTACGAGCAGGTGAAAAAACTTTGATTAATATCATTAGATGTGAAATTTCAAATGTGGAGTGCAAAACCTGTTGTAGATGGCCTGTAAGGACTTGTACAGTATATTTTATACATTGAAAACACATTAAATAAACCCCATGAAAAAAAAATTGACAAATGCAATGACCAAAGCATATGGCATAACCAATAAAAGTATGTACATTGTATTGATGCATCCTTCACCCAAAAAACGATATTTGATAGATTATGGTTATTCAACGTATGTCAAAGGTCAATTAAGTGACATTTACAAACACTTTAAATCTATAAACTGCATTGCTATACTACCAAATCCCTTGGCAAATAAGCCATCACCCATTTCCAGCTAGGAGATGGTGCTGACATCAGCTAACTGTTGTCTCCCATTATCTGAATCACCAATTCAACAGTTCCAAGCATATATCCAATCTGATTAACCTTGCACAATGCTGTCCACCTACTGCAATATTATAAACAAGCACTTCAAGGTGTACTAGTAACACCTCCATTTTTCAAAACGAGAAAGCCGGGTTGTTTTCGTGTGCATTTACTAAAGCTCAAAAATTATTTTGTTGACAAAAGTATAAGAGCATTGATAATTAATAGGTACCAAAACCTAACTTAAAGTTTAAACAAAATTTGCATCAAATTCAAGTCTTCATACATATTTTCCACAAGTCAGGAATACATCTATGAATTAAATAACGGGAGCACACAATGGCAGTTATCCTCGATAATGAGAACAAACAAATAGAAGACAAACAAGCAGGAAAAGGTATCAGCGTCCAAAAAACAACAAATAAAACTAAACAATGATATAGTTTAGTACAACATAGCATAGACACCAGAATTATGCAAATGAATCTACAGCCATTAGAATAAGCATGTATCTACCTTATACAAAAACTGATCCATTGATTTCTCACAGGACTAGAGACGGTATGGCTTATAAATAACATACGTCTCTTGGTGTAAAAACTAGCAGGCTTCAATTTTCCAAAAACTATTTTCCACAAAAGCATGTTACCAACTTAGATTTACTTTTACACTCAATATCATTGAACAACTGGTAAATTTTAAAGAAATTGTGAGTAGAAAATGTAAAGACTACATGCAAATAACGAAAACAGATGGGTGGTATCTCACCTATTAATAACAGAAATTGTGATAGAACCCGGGAGACCACTAGCCAACCTCAACAAATCAAATAAAATGGAGAAGTATCTATTTGCTTCGGACTGGAGTGCAACTGAATCCAGAACAGGATGACCACCAGCCAGCCATGAAATATTGAACACTTGTGCAGTTCTAGACACTGTTATAGCAAACACAATTTCAAATGATGACGTACATGATTAACATCCAACATTGCATTTAATATAGGGAAACATAATAACCGTGATATTAAGAAACAAATCCATTCAGTGAAAAAAAATTATCCAATACCTTCTGTGATATGCCCTCTAGAATCATTGTCTGGCATAAAGCACAGTACACATGTTTCCAAAAACTTTATAGCAAGCAACCTTCGACCAACAGACCTAGCCTACAAATGTAGTGGAAATTCAACCAAGTTAACCTATGTATTCCAAAACACAAAAATATATCAAGTTTAAATGCCAAAACTTCCATGATAATAATAAGAAACAATTGTGCCGATTATTAAAAAGATTACCCCCAATTGAGTAACATACTAGTTTTTAGCAACTTTGCAGATAAAACTCAAAAATATGAAATCCAAATTTTGCACTATAAAGATATTACGAAAATTTTATTTCTATTTTAGAGATTCTAAACATTTTCCGGTAAAAGTATACCTTATTCTTCTTCTTTACTCGTTTTACAAGCAAAACAAAAAACAAACAAATTAAACAGTTAATTCTATATATTATAATACAGCAAAGATAATTAGTAAGCTTCAAATAATGGGCAAAAAAAATCAATTTTTAAATTTATAGTCACGGCATCAATCACAACACAAGCAATTTGCAAGTACTGGTCCTTGTAGTAATACCTCCAATGCAATCTGAAAGACAACATCTTTAAACTTGACCATCCAAGACCAGATCTCTTCAAGCCATCTCTCCACTGAACCATGTCGGTGAAACTAATTATCACAGCAGAGTTTCACAATGTCAAGATACAACAGCTAGACATATAATCTAAGAAAATCAGACAAAAAAACATAAATATGAAACCATTATTCGGATTTTGTTTTGATGTACTTTTCTTTTGATACGTATAGTTAGAGCAGAGTAGTAGGAACCATGAAGAAATATCACACTGGCATACTATAAAAGAAAAATGGTGTCTTTAACAGCAACAATGACTACGAAAAGGAGCTAAAAATGTAGAAACCATGGAAGTGGTCTTCTCGATCTCAAATTATCTTAAAAACAATATTCTTACATCAAACACAATCTTCAAGATATATGCAAGTAAAACGTTTTAAAGGTACACATCAAACACGTACTTGACTTACTAATATCATTGTAGGGTTCACAAGTAAACTTCTAGGCATATGACTGCCAGTAAAATCTAAAGCCTATATAAATGCATGCAATGTACGAAAAGGGACAAAAAAAAGATACCTGCAAAGCTAATTCGTCTAACACTTTGCAAAAAATATGTGTGCCAGCAGCTATGGATTTTATAGAAACCATCGAATCCTCATCACTTAGCAGCGACAACAACGCTGGCATCAGCGGCGGTGAATACTCCATTGTTCTTAAACTAATCTCTTCAATTACCCTACCAACATAAAGAACTAAATTAGCACAATATAAAGCAAACCTTAAACACACAAAAACTTTAAACATTGATCAAATACGAGTACGCGAAATTAAGTAATTAACTATTCCTATACATTTGAAACATAAACTTTATTACATATAATGTGTGTGTGTGTATATATATATATATATATATATATATATATATATATATATATATATATATATATATATATATGGAAAACTTACTCGATTAGGGTTTTTCGAACAAGCGATTCATGAGAAGATTGAAGGTCAACTAAATAAGGAAACAATTCGGGAGCAAGCAAAGAAAGATCGTTGGAAAGTAAGATATGTTTGGCTTGTTTTAGAGAAGAAAGCTTGACCGCTAAATCGCCGTGATTATTTGCAGCGGCTAAAAGAGAGAGTGCTTGCTCTCGCTGTGAAACCGCCATTTTTACACCCTATCTCTATCTCTATCTCTATCTGTGTGTGTGTGTGTGTAATTTGGGGATTTGTTTCTGTTTGGTTTTCTAGGGTTTTAAAGAGGAGGAGAAAAAGAATAGAAGATGATGGAAACGAAACACGAGTTTTGTGTACTTAAAACAAAGAATGAGGAAATTACATAAATAGTCCTCGATGTATGTTAATTTTTTTATATGTATTGTTATCGATCGATATTTTAAGGTCTCCGGTCTGTTATGTTTAACGTTTTTTGTTATGAAATCTATTGAAACTATCATTATATCCTTTTTTTATTCTTACAATTTCATACTTCTCCATTTTTAGATAACTTTCTTTCTTTCTCCCCTGATCATACACAATTGCTACTACAAAACTATAATCACTGCCAAAACTTCTTTCATACATGTCCAAGTTCAAAACTTCCTTCGACTAAAGATAATGTTGAGTTTTGAAGAAAGTGGATGAAGCTAAAAATATTTAAAGTATGTGATTTTGTCTAAGTGTTTAGTTTGAATAAACAAAGTTCAACTTCCGAACTAAAACTTAGTTGATCAACTTGAGGTCGATATTGAAAAACTGACCTCTGAAAATGAAGACTCCACTTCCGAAGTAAAGTGAACAACTTCATAAGTAAATTAAGATGATGAAATAGTTGATTAATAAGTGTTCATTGAAGTATTTACTTCTGAAAATAGAGTTCAACATCAGAAATAAAGTGAAGATCATTAACATCATAAGTAATAAAGATGAATACTTAGGGTTTTGTTTAGAGTCCGAAGTATTTCTAAATAAACATGTGTCTCTAGTTTAACAAAATTTTAACCTACGAATCAACACTAAATCAGGGACTTGTTTGATCAATCATGATGCGAAATCTCATGAATGATTGAATCTAATCTCTAATTGGATTGAGAATTGGTTAAATTTTAAGAGTATACTTTGATTTCTTCACTGAACGATTTTGGCGGGAAAAGTCGTTACATATATCTCTATGTTAAGCTCACAAGGCACTCATGAGCAGAAGCTCACGAAACACACCTACTCATCTCAACTATCATTCTATTTATAGATCTCACAACAACTCTCTATAAATAAAAACTAGAGACACGTGCTAATTAAAATACTCTAAACAAAAACCTAAGTATTCATCTGTATTACTTATGATGTTGATAATCTTCAATTTAGTTCTGATGTTGATCTTCATCTTCAGAAGTAAATACTTCAATGAACACTTATTAATCAACTATGTCATCATCTTGATTTTAACTTTGGTGTTGTTCACTTTAGTTCAGAATAACTGTTTCATCATCAGAGTTAAATTCTTCAATGTTGACTAAGTTTTAATTTGGAAGTTGAACTTTGTTCTTTCGAATTAAGTACTGTCACACCCCGCTAAAGCGGAAACACGGGGCGTGAGAGCTGGAATATCATTACACGGTCGTAAGCAAATATAAACGATTCAAGTCATTCCAATTGAAAATTTAAAAAAAGGTTATAGATACAACATTTCAAAAGCAACCAAGTAGTTCACGATTTAACTTAGAGTACAAATGCAAATTTTTAAACAAAAATTCCCAAAATATGAAGGTCTTTCCCATTAGGCGCCTCACGTGACCATCTCGACCCTCCTTGCCATGCGTTCCGATTGCTTACTTTAATTTCCTGAAACATAAGATAAAGTGTCAACTACAAAACGTAGTGAGTGAGTTACAGTTTAGGGTTTGATAGAGTTTCCAAAAATAGTAAGTTACCAGAAATAGGAAGTTACTAAAAATAGAGAGTTACCAAAAGTAGAAAGTTATCAAAAGTAGAAAGTTACCAAAAGTAGGGAGTTACCAAAAATTAGGAAGTAGATGGTAAAAAGTTTATAAGTAAGCGAGTAAAGTGAATAAATAAACTCGCATAGTAGTTATAGCGGAAACCAGGCGCTAAAATAATGATAAAGCGGAATCAGTCGCTAAAATAATGTTAAAACGGGATCAGGCGCTAAAATAATGTTAAAGCGGGATCAGGCGCTAAAATAATGTATATGCGTATGGGATATGTGTTTAACTTAACTAAAGGTACCTTGTATCAATCACTTGGCATAATATAAGTAGTAAGTATACACTAAACCGATTGTATGGTCGAGAAACTAGCCCAAAAACATTTAATAAAGTGATTCAAAGAGTGAGGTAGTAATATGTACTTGGGACGCTAACCCTGAGTAAGGAGTGACCCCTCCTAAGTATCGATACCCATATGACTAACGGCTATTGCTAATAGTGTATAAGAGAGAGAGATACAAAAGTGGGCATTTGATTTAAAGTAACTAAAACATTAAAGAGATCTTACGGGCTTATATATCCATCAAGGATTGGTTACTAACAAGCATCCTAGTTTAGTTATCCTGCTAAGGCATTAACACAAATACGCATGATAGTTTGTAAGATTCAAGTTAAAAATGTTTCAAAGATTCAAAGTTTAGATCACATTTCAAGAAAATATCAATAGTTCGCAAATAAAGTTTGTAAGTTACAAAGCATGATCTTATGTTTCCCCCAAATAATGTTGAAAAGTATAAAAAGTAAAACATAGTGGGGTTGTAACTCACGGATTGCGAAGAGAATTGAACTCGGAAACGGTCGGACGGGAGCCGGGAATCACGGAATGCCTAAGAATTACCAATATAATTCAAAAGTTAACTTCTTATTATGTTCTTTATGTATAGAAGGTATTGTGTGGCTTTTGTTTGTAAATAAGTGTTAAGTCCAATATTGTTCCGAAAATTTGGTCCGAAGCGATTAACGTTGAGTTTATTTTGAAAGTTTATTGTTTTTGATTATCACGTCTTAGTGCTTTTGCTTACTGAAGTGGTTTTATAATTTCTAGGGAAATTTGGGCACCGCTTCCGCGCCCAAATTTCATGTCCAAAAATTACGCAACCACTTCCGCTCACAAATCACCTAAAACACAATAATATATATAATATAGTCCAAAACAGTCCAAATAGTCCAATACAAATTACCAAGGTCATTATCTCAGTCCACAATGATAGCGGTAAAAGTCCAGAATGTAAACATAAACTTAAAACGAGTTAAAACGACGATTTTCGGGTGAACAGCAGCTCGGTGCTGCGCACCTGGGCACAGGTGCGGCGCACCTAGCTGCTGTCCATTTCCCGTTTTGTGTTTTTCTTGTTAAAAATGCTTTGTGACTTAAGGATTTCGACATGCAACCAGTAGGTACTTTATAAAATAGTGTTTTCGCAGTTTCTAAACAACTTTTAACCACAAACTCCTAGATCTATGTATTATTTAGATAAAAATCGTTTTTGTACACAAATGACATAGATCCTTACAAATACTCGTTTTTGTTGTTTAGATTGTACATGCAACTAGTAAGTATCTTTCAAAACCTCATTTTAGCAGTTTCTAAAACACTTTTATTTACAGATTCGTGGATTTAAAGAGTTTCTCGATTAAAAACGTTTTTGACCATAAAAGTCAAAGATTTGTATAAAAACTCATTTTCAACCGTTAGATCTTACATGCAATTGATTGTTTATGTAAAAATAGTAAAAAGACAGTAATCTACCGGAGCAAAAGCTTGGATGATGAGTTTTTGGTCGGATTTGATCTTCAAAAATCTTTACAACGGTGGTCCTTTTCGAAATCTTTTGTTTCCTTTAGCTTCTTTGAATGTTATGAACGATTTGTATGGATGAAAGGTTGATTCTTATGGTGAAATGTTTCTGGTTTCAATGGTGGTTTAGAGAGAAAACTAGAGAGAAAGGATGTGTGTGTGTTTTAGTGTGTGTTTGGATTTTTGTTAAATGAAAAATAAAAATGAATTAGGTATAGTGATGATATTCTGCTCTTGGGACACAGGAAATACAGTAATTGCTCGTTCTTGATTGGTCAAATTGGGTGGTGAGTGTGTAAAACGAGAAAGGGACTAAAAATGTAACATTTTTGAAATTCTGGAGCCAGGTGTTGCGCACCCAGCCAAGGGGTGCTGCGCACCGGGCACTTTTCCAAAATTTTGATTTTTTGTTTTTGCGTTATTGCTTTGTTGGACCTTTTTTTTGTTAATTGAAAGTTCTTAAGTATGATTAGTTATGAACTTAGGAAAGTTCAAAAGGTGATTTTATTGGTATTAGGACTTATAATTTGATTCCGGGAGTTATTCCGACACTAGTTCCGACAAAAATACGGATATAGTAATTACGAACTTAGAACAATATGAACGCAAAAAGAGTAACGAAAGATTCGAACCGAGGAAGTAACTGAAGGAATTTCCTGAACTTGGGGCGATTGTCACACGAGTGAACATGATAAGGGAGTAACTAAAGAATTTCGCCGATAGAATAACCGAACGAGTTCCTGATTTTTAGACGGTTGTCACAAGTACTTACACAAAAACATACACTTTGAAGATTTCTATCTTCATCCATATTCTTCAAGGCCCAACATCCCCCCCCCCCCTAAATGATGCTATGAACATCTTCAAATCAACAACATATGATACTCCAAGGTTAGCTCCTTGTACTTCAGTTCTTCACACTCCAAACTCTGTTCAATCTTCAAGTCCAATATTCGGTCTTTGCTTGGATTGATGAACTTTTATTTCGTCTGATGATCATTGACCAGTTCTAAGTTATTTTGTCTTCGTCTTCATATTTGACTTAACCAAGTTACCTAGTATTTATCTTTATATTTGACTTAACTAAGTTAACGTGCCTTCATCTTCATCTTTCACTTAACTACTCAACTTTATCTTCAGTGATTTACCTCGGATTTAGAAACTTGTTCATCCGAAGTAAACAATTTCACAAAATTAATTCAGACTTGAGAGAATCATCATTTTGTAGAAAACTTTGAATGTTGTTTGCTTAGAGAATAAACTTTGATCTTGGTGACAAATTTCTCATGATATGTAGAAAACAAATGAACCTTGCCTAACGCCTTGTCTGAAATGAACCTTGCAGAACCGTCAATCATACACACTACTATCATAATCATCAGTAGCATCATACCAGACAATCTCTAAACAAATAAAATGATAGCAGATTCATTGTACTTTGAAGAAACATATCTGTTAGGTATGAGAATCAGAAATGAACAATGAATAAGCCCTCAAAGTTATCATATTCCATGTACACCCCCTCGCCTATTTATAGGCAGGGGTGAGTTTGAGTAATGTATCATACCTATTAAAAACTATATTAACATATTCTACCTTCTACAATTTCGCACTTTAATATTGTTTCTAGAAAATAAGTACAAAATATTACAATTCAAATCAAAAATATTATGCTAATTTTCAAATCTTCAATCTTGAGCTTGAGATACTTGAGTCTCATTTTCTTTGACTCCGGGATACAATTTAGCACATTCTTCTTGTTCCTTTTGCATTTCAAGTCGTCATTGTGCTTTGATTGTTGCACAGATTGAATACTTGTTCTCCCGAATCTTCAAACACGTTTCGTATTTCTGGATAACTCTTCTTTTGTATAAACAAGCTTCAATTGCATCTTTCCCAAACATACTCTTTCTTATCGAACTTCCACTTAGCATATTCATCAGAGTTTGCGCTCACACTTTCATCTCCCTTCTTTATGATGTCTTTGATCTCCTTGAGAACCAATCATAGAGTGCCAGTTGAAGAATGATGGAATTCTTTGAACAACATTACCAATTTTCCATCACAATGCGGACTTGTATAAACTATCCCCTTGTCATCAACATTACCAAATCGTCACGGATCTTTAAATACAGCTCTTCAGTTTCACTTCGGACTTCTTCAATTTCACTTATGACTCCTTCGATTCACTAATAGTTTGACCTAATTTTCGAATCAAGCCAAATTGATGAACCAAACTCAATTGAATTTAATCAATTGATTTGTCTCGCTATGATACCAATTGACAAGACATGAATCTCTCTCTACTCACTCAGTGAATCGAAATGAAACAGGTCATGATGCGGAATCTCATGACCTGAGTTCGGAAGAAAAAAGAACGAAACATGAAATCTAAACTGAAATTGAAATTGAAGCTGATAAGAACAATGTATGCTCAACTGTTTAAGATTTCATTTGATAGTGTTTACAGGTTTTGGATCGAGCTTGTTACAACTGACATTCAAGCTCTACGGAACTCAACTTGAGTTCTGGGTTCAAAGAGAACAAACTCTAACAACCTATCACACTATTTATAGACAAAGTCTAAAACACTACGAACTAATTATTACAACATGTCATCATATTAATTTCATCTCGGGGAGTTCACTTCAATTCGAAATCAAAGTCTTTAGCCTCCGAGTTGATATTTTCAATGTTGACTAGTTGACTTAAGTTATTCTTCAGTTTATTTTCAGCTCGGAGGACCTTCAGTCAGGTCGGAGTATCTGAACTGACATGTTCCCCGAACTGAAAACTTCACTTTGTATTATTATTGATTTCAGTTCGGACCCTCTCGGAACTGAAATCATCTTTATTCACTTTCACAAAAGACTCCATAGCTTCATCCAGTCAATTTCTTGGCCCAACACTTAGGAACTTATTGTGTTAAAAGTAATTTACAGTTCCCAACTAAATAACCCTTATAATCATAATCCGTTCCATCAGAAACATATTGAGCTGGGTCAAAAATACCATCCTTTTGGGTTAATTTGGGTCACAAATATCTACAAATACGGTTAAACGGGTCATAGTGCCTAATTCTGTTAGAGAACGGGTCAAACGGGTCCAGTACGGGTACACTATTAAAACTTTTTGTTACCATCACCAATATCCAATTGATATTTGTGAAGGTTTTTAAGAGAGATGGAATGGAAAAAATTGAAGGTTTTTAAGAAAGAAAGCATGACAACTTTTTAACTTTTTAAAAGAAAGAAAGAAAAATATGTGGTTTCTTTTAAAATTTTTAATTCTCACTGTTTTCTTTTAGTATAATAATAATATTTTAATTTTAATTTTTTGTGTTTATTGATTTTTTTTTTCTATATTATATATAACACTAAATTTATAGGTAATTCCTTTTATGATTGATATAAAACAAGTACATAATAAAATTTTGGATTTAAATTTGCGAATATTTTAATTATTGATTTGCAATGATAAATATAATTAAAGAAAAAAATAAGTTATATAAGAAAAAAAAAAGTTAATGGGCCAACCCGACCCAACGTAACCCATTTGACCCATGACCCGTTTGATAATATGACCCATTACCAAATCTGACTTGTCCATTTTGCCACTTATACAACTAAAGTTCCTTGAGCGACAATGTGGTATAAAGGCGAGAAAGAGGTTGGAAGTGCAGAAAATGGGACCAGAATTCAATTCCCGTTATGCTAATTACTCGTGACTTAAGAAGACGAACCAAAACTCATAACACAAGAACATGTCGTGCATACCGGTCGTGTAATTTGGCAATATAATGGCCGTTACAAGGACATGATGTTTCCAAGTTACAAATTAATGTCAATTGCCATCAATTATGGTTCTATCAAACATATGGAATTAGAGTTCTTGGAGGCTATTTTTGGTTTTCATAACTCTTCGTTTGATCTTATTATCATTTTGGTATAGATTATTACTTCCAGATTTATTTTAATACTTTCACCATAAGAATGTTTCATTTTCTTTCTTTCTTGATTGTGTTGTTATTATTATTGTGAGTAGTTAAATACTTTTACGTTTACTTGGATGGTGTGAGAAATTATTAGAATATATCATTAAGTCATCAATGTGTTGGATTGGATTGTATATTTAATTGAAGATCAATATGTGATTGAGTTTTATTATATTGTTTTATCTTTTACATAAATTGTTAGTAATTGGTCATAGGTATTCGAGAGAAATCTTCGAGTTTTCAAACAATTTATAAAATAATTAATCGGTTTATAATTACATAAATCGGAATTTGTGGGGTCTAAGACCTAATTTAATATGCTATTATTCGAAAGGAAGTAGTATTATATTTTAAACAATTAAAACTCAATTGTTTATGTTGATTTATTTATTTTAAGACTTGGTGGCACGATTAAGATTACATAGCGGATATGAATTCAATCGCAAACGTTACTAATGATCCATATACTTACATGTTACACATGTTCATACAAAATGGTTTTAGAGACACTGATACGAATCATCGTATCAAGTAATCCTTTCCAATCGAATGATATGAGAACTTGAATGAATAGGTGAGAAAAATATTATATCTCCTCGTGTTAGATAAAAAGCAAGCAAATACAATATATGGTTTATGACTCCGTGAAAATTGAAATAGACAATTTTACGAAGTTCCGCATATAGATAGAGCATCGATACCACAATAGCAATCGAATTAAGAATAAAATATTTCAAATATCTGTAAAATCATAAAGAATGTGGGAATGATGTGGTCGTTAGAGGAAAGTTGAAGAATGAGACTACTTAGGTTAGACATCATAAGTCACAAGATAGCATATTTAGTTTCGAGATACAAATATGTCGCAACCCGCCTTTTTGATGGTTTTCGGTACGCGACGATCATGGATCACAGTCAAGTAATAATGAACGAATCTATATGAGACGTTTTAAGATATTTTTAATCAATTCAAAAGAAATTATTGTTTGTGAAACCTTGACAATATAATCCATAAGTCAAAAAAAGTAATCTACTATTTAAAATGTAAATTGTCATGCAATTAATGATCTTGTAAAATATGCACTAGTAATTCCATGAATAACTAGAGAAATCTTATTTACTGAGAACTATATGTTAAAAGAGAACTCTTGGAGAGCCTGCAGGTTCTAAAACAGTAGTAAACGAATAAATTTTGATTTCAAGATTCGGGTATTATTGCCCACGACAATATAGAAAATGTATTATTATTATTTTTGCAATATGCTCATGTATTGATACTCACATATATGTTGGCTTTTACGAAGTGTCTTAATTTGAAACACTTAAAAGAGATTCAAATGATTATGCATCGGTTTAACCAATTGAATTGATGGAGTCGTCAATCTAAATAGATCTATTCATAATATTCGTGTTTACCAATACTTAACAATCACAATGACAACTAGGTCCGTTGGTGAAGTAATCGATAACTTATACAATCCATAATTGTTTTAAAAGTACTTTTGTGATCATTGAAAACAAACATTAATTCTCACACCAAAATAAATAAAACGTAAAATAGGGGCTATGAGACTCACCTTATTCTTAAAGTAAAGCAAATAAACTAGAATGACACTTGATGCAATATGAAACCCTAAATATAAGAAATAACATTTATTTATTTGAGTATAACCTTTGTATATTAGTGGCCAAGGATATGACCCGATCAAGAGTCTCGAAAAATCGTCGGACATGATGTTCATGACATCAGTACTTATACACACAAACCTTTCAATTTACATCGGTTCAGGTTTTGGTCGAAAATGAGAAGTCAAAACCATAAAAATGTATTTCTGCCAAGCATCCTTAGTTCATAGTTATTACGCCCTATCCAATAGAGACACACAACTGATTTAGTCAATTCCACAAAACTCAAACCCTACGCCGTTTAATACCTTACTTCTATCTTGTATAGCCTCTAACTTTGACTTTCATTGATCGAAGACCCACGATCATATGTCGTAAACACATATACTCCACGTGTCGTATAAAATAATCAGTTTGGATTTTCGAGTTATTACATTGGTCCTGGTTGTGTTTTTATGGTTTCATCCTAACATTATGTGATGTCACCTTTTGATACGTAATCACAATGGAAGGCTAAAATAAAGATAGAGTATTAATTGAATTAGATCTATAATTCAATCAACGAATGATAACCCAATCAAGACCTATTGATTTGTTATCGAGTTAAGCTAGATAACGCGATCTAACATTGAAACAAAGGTGGATTGAAGCAACAATTCAAAGAAAAGGAATAAAACCTTGATTAAAATCGAATATCTGAGCTATTAGATCAATAAAAACGTTTAAAATATATAAGAAAAGAAACTAAACCTAAAACAGAAAAAGGAAAGCAATAAAAGTCGGTTTTTCCCGCTGAAGGTCCACTGCGTTGCAGTGGATGTTGGTGCCTCGCAGCGGGAGAAGAATCTAGAACACCTTCGAACCGAAATACCCTCACTGCGCCGCAATGGAATTCATTGCCTCGCAGGTGAGAACTCAGCCTACACCAAATATGTTGTTAGCCTCCATATGCGTTGAGGTGATGTCTTACTTCGTCGTGGTGATATCTTGATGCATCCCGGTGAGTCCCAAAGTGCAATTTAGAGCTAACACAAACCTCTCAAGTCACCAAAGACACACCCGATCCCTGATTCCTTCATATGCCTTGTTTCCAATCACAAGTAACAACTTTTCACCATCCTAGTTCGTATCACCTTCCTCTAAATTCTCACCAACACCGAATCTTCTACTCGTTAAAAATGAACAGAACACGTCACCGAACTGTCTTAGTGATCTGTCATCTATCTCCACTTATGTCTTTGACTTAAATAAATGCTTGTCTTTCATATACTAAGGGGGTGTTTGTTTCGGCTTATTTAAGTTGCTTATGAGCTTATGTAAATTTTAATAAGCTCATAAGCCCATTTTTTTCGGCTTACGAGCTTATTAAGTTGGGCTTATGGTTTATTTAAAGTCATAAGATAAACTTGATAAGCTCATAAACCGGAAAAAATGGACTTATGAGCTTATAAAAATTTAAATAAACTCATAAACCGAAACAAACAACTCCTAACTCTAAATAAGAATTTCCTAAGTTCAATAATCACCCAATTTTGTAACATATGTCCTTCAACAACATTTATTTATAATCAAATCTCAAGTTTAAAATTTAAAACTTACAATCTTCTCTAAAACACCATGTGCTCGTCTCTCTATCTAGCACATAAGTAGAATAGTCTTGTGTTACCATTGCAATCATTTGATTATTACATAATCTCAACTCTTAATAAATGATCTAATCACCCACTACTCTCCCATAAAATTTAGATAATTTATGTTATCCTTTTTTACCCACTTATTTCTCCTTTTCGACATTAAACTCACACACTTTCCCCTTTTCCCGTCTATATAATAAATACAGTTGATAAATTCCCAAATGATTGAAATAAGTATCTGAAAATGGTGGTCCGAAAAGTAGGCAAGTATGAAGTTGGGCGAACAATCGGTGAAGGAACTTTTGCAAAAGTTAAATTTGCTCAAAATACCGAAACCGGTGAAAGTGTTGCTATGAAATTACTCGATCGTTCTACTATTATCAAACACAAAATGGTTGAACAGGTTCCCCTTCGTTTCGATCTCATAATTATGTTTCTATTCATATCACTTGTTTGTTATTTAATATTCTAATAATTTGTTAATTATTAATTGCAGATCAAACGAGAAATATCTATTATGAAGTTAGTTAGACATCCTAATGTTGTTAGGCTTCATGAGGTAACTATATATAATTGCCATCATGGTGCCGTGTTTTGCATACTGCCCAATTGGATGTCCCTGTGCTCCAGAACCGTTGTACTTGCCTTTCGGAAAAAAAAAAACAAAACGCAGTAGATGTGTTTTTCATCCAAACACTAAAAAGTGCGTATTGCATTCAAAAATATGCAAAACGCAGAAACACACCTCAAAATATGCAATCCCAAACACTATGATTTCATAATCCGATAATTAAGTTGTTTTGTAACTGTTTTAATTTTTGTTTAGGTGTTAGCTAGCCGGACGAAAATCTATATAATTTTGGAATTTATTACAGGTGGTGAGCTATTTGATAAAATTGTAAGTTTTTTGAAAATTTTAAACGCGGCGAAAAATTATATATGTTTTGGTGTTTTTTGAGTGAGTTTATGTGAGATATGTTTGATTAGGTTCATAGTGGACGGCTTAGTGAAGCTGAATCTCGAAGATACTTTCAACAGCTTATTGATGGTGTTGAGTATTGTCATAGTAAAGGAGTATATCATAGAGATTTGAAGGTGTTTGTTTTTTTTAGTTAGGGTTTTGTTTTTCGTATTCGATGGCTTGATGGTTGTTTTGAATGGGTACTTTTCTTTTGTAGCCTGAAAATCTTTTGTTGGATTCTCAAGGAAATTTGAAAATATCGGATTTTGGACTCAGCGCGTTGCCTGCAGAAGTAAGATTATCCTACCTTGAAAACCTTACTGGGTAGAGAAATACAGACGGCTTGCTAAACGAAATTGTTTATTTGGATATTATATTTGTAGGGTGTTAGCATACTTCGAACAACTTGTGGGACTCCTAACTATGTTGCACCCGAGGTAATTACAGGTGCAACGTATCTTTATTCTTTTTGTGCAAAATCATTCATCTGTGTTACCTTCTGTAAAAGAGAAAAACCATTGTTTGTAGTGTTTTAAGCATTTATGTTAAACCGTTCCTCTCATTTCTTTATGTTTTGGTTTAGGTACTCAGTCACAAAGGTTATAACGGTGCTTTGGCAGATGCATGGTCCTGTGGGGTCATCCTATATGTTCTTATAGCAGGATATCTCCCGTTTGATGAAATGGATCTTACAACTTTGTATAATAAGGCATGCCAAAATTTCCATTCTTTACATTTTTACCATTGCCTGCAGATTTGTTCTTATTGTTGTTGGTACAATTATCACTCTTGCTGCTGCCATGTCTTCTTATTACTGGCTTTGTTTTGCCAAGAGAAAATTTAATTTTTTGTTATTTCTGTACGCAGATTGATAAAGCCGACTTTTCTTTCCCTCATTGGTTTCCAGTAGGAGCAAAATCGTTAATTTGTCGAATTTTAGATCCAAATCCTGAAACTGTGAGTAGTCCATGTTTATTACTGTTGATGCTTTGTTTGCGTTTTGAATTCAAAAGCAAGAAAGGCAACATTTATATTATGTTGCAGTCCTCTTACAATGTGTTATATGTTTATGTGCAGCGTATTTGTATTGAAGAAATTAAGAATGACGATTGGTTTAAAAAAAATTATGTCCCGGCTAGACTTTTTGAGTATGAAGACGTTAATCTGGATGATGTTAATGCTGTTTTTGATGACTCAGAGGTTTGCAAACGCTCAAACGAGACTCTATAGTTTGTTATTTTTCATATTATGTTAATAAAAGCAGTCAAATGGTTAAATAGAAGTATACAAATATCTGCTCAGCTAAACATTACAATTTTCATAGGAAGAACGAGCCGAGGAGAAACACACAGATGAAGACACGGGTCCTTTGTCTCTAAATGCATTCGATATGATAATTCTATCTCAAGGCTTGAACCTGTCTTCGATGTTTGACCGTGGTCAGGTTTGAATTTTTCTAAAAATCTACTCGATGAACTTGATATTCACCAATATCTTAATTAAAGGCAAAGAGCATATAATACCAAACATTGGCCCATAAGGAGATTCCCCAGTCCCCGTTTCGATTTCTCATCAAAAGATAAATCAAAATGGATGTCTTACCTTTTTAGTATTACGAAGTTATGTTTTCTGTTTTTATATTTCGGTGTAATAAACTTTTAATCTACAACCTAACAGTTATCAGTATTTGAAGTAAAAAAAAGGTCAACTACTTGACCCGAAATAGTCAATTGTTACTTCTTTTTCGGGGACGGGAATTTTTACTTAGTGGATACCATTTCCTGGGCACTAATGAAAATATAATGTTTTAGCAAGATATGCTTACTTGTACTAATTTTATGTAAAAATATGCTTTGACAGGACTCTGTGAAGCACATAACTCGTTTTGTTTCTCAAAAACCCGCAAAGATTGTTTTATCAAGTATGGAAGTTGTTGCGCAGTCGATGGGTTTCAAGACACACATTCGGAATTACAAGGTTAGATCTCTTTAGTTATGATATAAAACTTTCCCTAATGACCAATAAATGACTCATAGTTTTTTTGGGTAAAGGGGACGGTACCCCGGAAAAAATGACTCATAGTTGAACCGACCTATTATTAGTTTTTTAAATGACATCACTGGGAAAAATAGTAATAAAAACTTTGATATTTCCAGAAATGGAAATGCTGAACATATTTTTATGGGAAAGACTGAAATTCGTACGATTTTCACGGGATAATGGAGATATTTGCTTATACTTTGATTGCTAAATTTCAGCTGAGAGTAGAAGGGCTTTCTGCTAGTAAGACGTCCCATTCCTCAGTTATATTGGAAGTGAGTTTATGGTACTCAAAATCTAATCCTTCTTTTTGCATCTTAGTCATGGGAATTTTATGTTTAATTTATCGAGTTTTAAACCAGGTTTTTCAAGTGACAACCAATTTCGTGATGGTTGACATTCAAAAAGCAGCCGGAGATGGTGATGAATTCCTTAAGGTATGCACTTCTCTTTCTGTAATGAACGTGATTTCTTATTCTCTGTCTAAAGAGCAAGCCTTGGAAACACCGTAGATGTTTCCCTTTTTGTGAAGAAAGATGATGGGTCTGGATTCAAGAGACATTGTGATTGGAAAAATGGACATGAAAGACTTGGTACTAAAGGTGGCTATATAGGCGGGTTGGGTAAGGGGTAAAGACGGGTCTGGGTTGAAACAGATCATTTTTAGTATTGGCCCAGAGGACTGTCACCTCTCTTGTGTGGGGGGTATTTCTGAGCTGGGCTATAACCGAGTTTTATTGTTTTTTGTTAGAAAATTACCAAAAGTTCCATTCTTGGCTTGGCTCATTTAGGCTTGCCCATATGGTCTGATAGTGGATAATATACACTCTGTCCAGTCCGTTTGTAAATTTTTTTCCAGTAAGCTCTCATAAGAAAAATGAAAAGACTGGCATACTGACAACATAATAACATTAACTTGACTTGGAACATCAGCTTAGCCCGTACCAAACCAGATTGTAAATCAAAAACTTTGGTTTTTATTATTGAAAGTAAATAAGATTAAAAGCTGGTTACGGACCAAACCGAACCCAAAAAACGATTACTTTTAACACTCTAGAACAGAGCGGAAGAAAGGCAGTACTGGTTCGGTTCTCTTTTGTCTTTGATTTTGTTGGTCTCGGAGCGATTTTGCACATTAATAACAGGGTCATCCCTTCCAAGCTTTCGACATGCCAGTTGATGAGCCTCATATCTATCCCTAGTCATGTATAAACTTTTGTAGTTGTGAACTTGTGATTACATACTTTCTTTAATATTGCAGTTTTACGAGAAATTCTGCAACAATCTTGAGGATATTATCTGGAAACCACATAATGAACACCAGGGAAAGTCCAAGATGTCAAAAACTAAGAGCAAACGCCGTTAGATCTTATACATGGTTAGTTATCCATTCATCTTTTTTAGTGAAATTATCTTTGACATGTTAATTGAGTTTTTAGCTTCAATCATATCTAACCACCTCGTTCTATTATGTCATGTTCTCGTATCCCTGTCCCTTTAGCTTATTCAAAAGAAAACGAGTCTTTTTACTTCCAGAACTAATGTATGTAGTTTTGTAAACTAACCATTGCTTTTGAGAAATGCCGAAAAAAAGAGAAGCCAAGTACTAACAGTTAAAACGAGTCTTTAACCAGGGTTTTTACTTAAAAAAGCGTTGTACTCGCACTTTTTGTCCTGAATCGCTCATTTTTGTTAAGTGGTGTTTTTTCTTTGCATTCGTGCAATAAAAGTTGTTTGCTTTCAGTGAGAAGCCAAGTACCAACAGTTAAAACAACTAGTGACTCCGTTTTTCCGCCCTCTAAAATTCCAGAAATGATGTTAAGAATGTTAAAGTATTTAGCGTTATAAACTTTCGTTGTGCATTTTTGCATAAACTTTAATCAATTTGTAGCAAAAATGTGATAAATTTATGCCTCTGATGTTACAGGCCAAGATTTTGACCGCTTTCTACCTTAAAGAATGACAAAACTCGACCCGAACCTTTTTCCACATGAGTGACTGATATCTCTATCAGTATGTAAAAACACATGAATGTAGGTTTTAAGTTTGATGTTAATGTGAAATATGTGTGTAGACTTGGCATCTGTTTGTTTATATAGCATAGTAATGCGATGACCATATGGTGTTTCTCTTTTGTTTGGGAAGCCAAATATAGTAGTACCTAGAACGAATGTTGTTGTTCGTCTATAATATTTTATCCTTCGATTCATTGTGATTTACCTGAGGGTGTAATTGAGCCGAGTCAAATGACCTTCAGTTCGGCACTTGATATCAAGATTAAAATTCCGATAATCAATTATTTAAAGGTTATGAAACTCGAAGATTGTAACGTGCTTAAAAAATCAATGGTCGACTTGATATTTTCAAACTTGTCTTAACTGGAACGATTAAATAGTATGGTAATAGGATAAAAGTGTGTCGATAAGGCCCACGAGCTCTACGAGTCAAGTATTTTAATTCAAAAACTCGACTTATATGAGTTATGTTTAGGATCGATTACGCCCTTATTCTATTAGCATTACTAATTGACTTGGAATCAAACGTCTTCTTACTCATAGGAGCTTCAATGTTGAATTCTCACTGATTTTACATAATACCTTTATAATCATAAATAAATATATAACTAAGATAAAAGGTCGGATACATTTGATCACATACGCTGGTATAAAAATCGACTTCCTCTCTGTGGGTACAAGGTAGGTGAAACTTGCGAATCTGATGTAAATATTTAGAGCACCGATTTGAACTTAGAATGTCTTGTTCACAAAATGCACTTCGAATGTTGACAACAAGAACAAAAACATTATAACTCATTTGGTTTCACTACTACTTAAATTAAACATGCTAACAACATACAAAAACATAAACTTTAACGAAACGCAAGAACCCAGATACCCAAAAAGAGCAACTCCAAAAACTCCAAATCTAAAGCTTTACGACTACCTGCTCAGCCGACCGTTTCTTCACAACACCCCTCGAGCACAGCTCATTCAACAACTCCAATGCTTCCTCGGCAAATCCTTCGTGAGCTAACCCTTCAATCAAAATCGTATAGGTACCTTCCGTAGGCTTACACCCTTTCTGAATCATATAGCTTAAAAAGTCAATAGCTCGATCAGTCTTTCGAGCCTTACAAAGACCCAACATCACTGCATTATAAGTTAACACATTCGGTCTCACACCTAATCCTTCTAAATCATGAAGAAACTTAATTGCTTCTTCAACTTTTCCTTCTCTACTGAGCCCACTTACAACTGACGAGTAAGTGATTATATCCGGTTGCAACCCCTTCTGCTTCATTTCATCAATTAGCATAATTGCTCGACTAGTTTTACCAATCTTCGACAACCCATCAATGACAGTGTTGTAAGTGATCAAAACGGGTGAACACCCTTCAAAACTCAAGTGGTTAAGAATCTCGACAGCAAAATCAACTTTCCCATCTTTACATAAAGCCGTGAGAAGCGTATTATAAGTCACAATATCAGGGTAACATCCCCGAGAAACCATGATCTCTAAATACTCAATCGCCCGGTCCATCTTCTTCTCTTTGCAAAAACCGTGCAATAAGGGGTTGTAGCTTAATGAATTCGGTGTACAACCATGCTTAGGCATCTTTTCCAATATATCAATCGCTCGTCCTAACAACCCTCTACGACATAAAAAGTTAATCAAGATGTTAAAAGTGACAACACTTGGAGAACATCCTTTTTTAAGCATGTCAGCTACAAATTTCTCGGCATCCATCCATTTACCCATGCTACACATACTCCGTAATATGATATTATGTGTCACCACATTCGGCTGACAACCCAAAGATGGCATATTGCTCAAAAACTTGATAGCATCGTCTAACCTCCCCTCTTTACAAAACCCGTTAATAAGCACATTATAAGTAACAACATCCGGCTTACAACCTTTCGTTTTCATCTCATCCAAAAGCTTCATTGCTTGTCCTACGCCACTCATCTTACACGCAGCTTCAATCAAAATCGTGTAAGTAATAACATCCGGATAACATTCTTTCTGCATCTGTCTAGCAAGAACAACCATCGCTTCTTCTAACTTCCCTTTATCACATAAAGACCTTAAAATCGTGTTATAAGTAACAACATCAGGAGCTACCGACATCTTATCAAACACACTAAGCGCTTTATCAATCTCACCCGCTCTACAATACCCACTAATCAAAACATTATACGTTATAACATCAGGCACAGCACCAGATTCCTCAAGTATCTCCATAACTCTAGTCGCTTTTCTAGTCTTCCCCGTCCGACAAAAACCTCTAATCAAACTAGTACACGGAATTATATCCGGAATATCACCTCTATAAACCATATTTTCTAAATACTTAAACCCTTCTTCCAATTCACCATTCCTAATCATTCTCCTAAGATGATTATTATTCTCAAACTCCTCGAAATTTCTTCGTGTATTAACCTCATTAATCCCATTCAACTGTAGGGTTTTCGCACCGTTTACCGCCCTACCATTTGGGATAAAAGTTTCAGACTTTGTTACTGCAGACACCCTTTTAAACTTTTTATTCAAAAACCCATTTGTCTCATTCAATTTACCATCATTTCCAGTACCTAGAACTACGGAATTATGAACCCTAGTTGAATGGTTTTTGAAGATATTTTTATGGGAAAATTGAAATGAACAAAACCCTTCATGGGTTTGCTTAATGGATACAATTGATTCCATACTTAGACCATAAACTTGTTGTTATATATATGATTAAAGTGAGATTATATATGAAGAAGAAGAACAGAAATGAAGAAAGATTAGCTTACTGGTGTGTTTGGAGATGAAGAAGAAAACCGCTTAATTTTCTTATCCGAATTTGTGAGTGTGTAGTATGTTTCATGTTTGTGAAATATTATATGGGCTTAAGGCCCAAGAAAAGTTCAAAGAAATAATACTATAAAGATTATGTCGGTTTGGTATGTTGCATCATGTTTGGTCGAACAATACTCTAAACTTCTATCAAATTCTTTCTGTTGTGAAATTCATAATTTCTTCCAATTTCTAAAGGAATTCAAGATTCCAATTTCTAAGAATTCAAACCATTTTGTTGAAACGTCTTTCAAACAATTCTTACCATTATAATATAGGGTTAAGATCAAGAAAGACCTTGAAAACATTTGAGACCAAAAGACTCAATCATAACACTCCATTTTAAAAATCCATTTAAAGTATATTTTTGTTTAAAAATTAAATATCTCAAAAACCGTACATGTATTAACCGAATAAATTACACCACTATAACGAGCATTAACTTACTTTTCTATAGAGTACCCACTCGATATACTTTTGACGAAATTTATTTTCGGATTTTTTACGGGTTTTGAAATTTTATATTATAAATCACTGTTTTATCATATATGATAACAGTAGTTTGACATATTATCTTTTTGTTTTTCTTTTTGGTTGTAGTTGAATGTATGTAATATAACAAATCTATGTTTCGAAACTCGTATTTAGTGTTCAAATCATATGTGATATTGTCTTACGAATTTCAACATTTGGCCATAAACGAAAAAATAAAAGTCGTCAAAATTCTAACTTTTTTCTGGGTCTATATAGGTTATACATTGTATAACATTGTTGTGTATTAAAATTCATATTTAGAGTTAAAATCATGTGTGTTATTGTCTTTTAAGTTTTAAAATTTTTACATACATAATATCATATATGATTTATATTCATATCATATATGATTTACAATAATATCATATATGATATTGTATTATCATATATGATTTTAGTATATATCACATATGATTTATATTCATATCATATATGATTTACACTAATATCACATATGATATTGTATTATCATATGTGATTTTAGTATATATCACATATGATTTATATTCATATCATATATGATTTACAGTAATATCACATATGATATAATATTATCATATGCGATTTTAATATATATCACATATGATTTATATTCATATCATATATGATTTACAGTAATATCACATATGATATAGTAGTATCATATGTGATTTTAGTATATCATATTTTATGTAAAAAAACGAGAAAAAATAAAACTAGTTAAAATTCGATTTTTTTTCTAAATTTAGATAGTTTATACATTTTATAGTAATTCTCTTTTATACAATTTTACGTAAAGATGTAAATATCATATATGATATTATCGTTATAATTTCAATACCCATAAAAAAAAAAAAAAAAAAAAAAAGTCGTCGAAAGTATATAACACCACTGCTCTAATTAAAGATAAAAGCGAGACGATCGCAACGGTATATTTTGTTTCGTCTAACGATTAACGGTTTGTGAGATAATTTAATTTAAAAAAATAAAATAAAAATGAGTTTTGATTTTAATCTTAGCCATTAGATTAAAATGGATGAAAGACCAAGATGAGGTCTTTTGGTCTCAATAAAATTATAGGTGTTAATTGATCTTTTCTCCTATAATATAATCGCTAAATTTGTTTTATGTTTCTTCCATCGTTATCAATACTAAAAGGTTAGATAAAATATATGTCATCTTATAAATATAAATAAATTAATTTTGACATCAATTACCATTAATAACAATGTATCTTTCTTGATTTACTTTAGGTAAGTGCATCACAAGTTCTTTATTTTCAAAAGCTTAAGCTTATCTTCTTCTTTTTTTCTTTCAAAAGCTCGAGTTCTCGTAAGTCACTTATAAGTTCTTACCAGACATATGTTACAAAATATTCCAATTACTTTGAAAGATTTACAAATTAACATGAATTATTGTTGGATATAAAAGTTAGATGGATGAAGCTGAAAATCTTCTTAACTGCAACTTTTGTCTAAGTGTTTAGTTCAGAAGAACAAATTTTAACTTCCGAACTAAATCTTTGTTGGTCAACTCAAGTCAAAGTTGAAGAGTTTAGTTCTGATGATAAAACAGTTATTCCGAGAAATTACTAGTGTAAGGGTGCTTTTGAATGAGATGTTTTGTATTGCATTTGTAACAACTCTCCCGCCATTGAAGGCTTTAAATGAAAACAATATTTAGTAAATCATGTATTGTTCATACTTCTCGATCAATGATTCAATACTAGAACGTGATTCCGCAACCTTCTAGTAGTTAGTTAATCACTCAGTGCATTGATTCGTAGGGTTAAATTTATGTGAATTATGCAAAAAATTGAAAACTGAATTTCGTTAAATTTTGTCAACCAAACATAACAACTTTTAATCAGTTCAGATTCCTCAAATTCCAATTTCTTTGACAGATTCCAGTTTCTTGTTTTCTTTATCAAAAGAAAGTGGTAAAAGAAAAACAAAGTTTTTGAAGTTGGTGTTATAACAAAGTTGGGAAAGAAAAGATCGAGATTATGGTACTGGAAAGTTAGTCATTTCGTTCTTATTTATTAAAAACAGTTTGACAAGATAAGTGAAAGATTTACATATAGTATTTCCTAAAACACTTTGACGTTCAAGTCCGATAATGTTCAAGTCAGATAATGGATAACAGTGGGTATAATATAGTAGGAGAAGTGTGTGTATATAAGACGTACCATTAAACAAAAAATTGCACTTTCTATTTTTATGCACACTATTTTATATGTTTCACATTGTGATTAGTTTATTTATGATGTCTAGGAAGGTGGAGTCTCTTACTAACAAAGTTTCGTGCACCTCCAATGGTGACGTGTAGGTCTTTTGCTAATAAACTTTCGTACACCTCCAGGGTTTCCACATATATAAACTAGGGTTTCTGCATAAAATTGTAGCTCATAAGTGAAATTAGGTTTTTACTAGGCCTATTTTAGGATTTTGTTGTAGAATCAATGTTTCTTTGATAGTTTAGACCCTTTTCTTTAGTTTCTACCTTGAAAATCATCGGAAAATCGATCCTAAATCGATAACAAAACAGTCTCAGACAATCATGTATGAAACCTAATCGAAAACGCAAAACTCTAGGTTAGCTATAATTCGAAAATTAGAAGGAATTGCGTAGAATCATCAACAACAAACTCAAGATCACAAATGACCAATACAATTGAATAAAATTAAAATTAAAATAGAATTGTGAGTTATACCTTTCAAAAGAAAATCGAAACGTTAAACGAACGAAAACACATGATCATGATGATCTAGTGCTTGAATAAGGACACCAAGCACTCCCCAAACACTTCTAGAGTGAATGGTAATCTATGTAGGTCGAATAATTTCTAAAACACAACCATGGATCTAATAAATAAAATGAAAACCTTAAAAATAGTTTAAATGTAAGGTCAGACAACCTATAAGCCGTTTAGGACCGAAATCCTACTTCGTATAGTAGCAAGACGAAAAAATTCCTCAGTTTTCAAATATGAATGCTACGACGTAGAAATCTAAAGTTCTATGTCTTAAAGACCCAATTGTTTTCTTGTCGACCAAGCTTCGTGTCCATACATCGATCATATTCACTTTAGTGCATACGTCGTACAGCCAAGAATCCAAAAATAAAGTTTGGATTGTTACAATATCGACAAGCATTATATGAATTGAACAACTAAAAATAGTTTAATGGGTTTTTCGAAACACGATGAAAATCTCTAATGAATATTGTTTTCGTGAGTAAAAATATTACTCATTACTTGGCAAATTGATTTTTATGATAATTATAAATTTAAAGGTAATTGTAGAATTTAATAATCGGGTTTGTGGAAAAATAATTTGTATTTCATCAAATAAAAACGATTACATAGGACATCTATTTATAGGAAAATTATAATCTAACGGGCCCAAGTCCACATACGGACTTGGGCTTACATTCGTTTTTGTGTTCCTATGTCTAACATTCCCCCTCAAGCTGAGTAGTGGGATTTCCAATGCTCAACTTGTCAAGACAGTGATTGAAGATCTTTCCAGTAACCGCCTTTGTGAGAATATCTGCCAGTTGATCTTTGGATGACACAAACGGAAGTTCGATAATCTCATCTTCAAGTTTTTCTTTGATGAAGTGCCTATCAACTTCAACGTGTTTTGTTCGATCATGTTGAACTGGGTTTCCTGAAATCTGGATTGCAGCTTTGTTGTCACACATAATCTTGCTAGCTTTTTCTGAGGGATATCCAATTTCTGATAGTAGTTTTCGCAGCCATAGAACTTCTGCTAAACCTCGTGCTATTCCTCGAAATTCAGCTTCAGCACTTGAAAGAGCGACTACCTTTTGCTTTTTACTTCTCCAGGTAACAAGATTTCCTCCCACTAGAGTAAAATACCCTGATGTAGATCTCCTATTACCTTTGTCGCCTGCCCAGTCAGCATCAGTGTATGCATCAATCTTCAGATGCCCATTTGGTCTGAACAAGACTCCGTGTCCAGTAGTTCCCTTGAGATACCTGATAATCCGTAAGGCTGCTTCCATGTGTTGGACTTGGGGTTGGTGCATGAATTGACTTATAACTCCTACCGCGTATGCGATATCTGGCCGAGTATGAGCTAAGTAGATAAGTTTTCCCACCGTTCTCTGATATCTTTCTTTATCTGCCAGTTCAGCTTCATCTTCCATGAACAATTTTTGATTAGCAATCATGGGAGTGTCTGCAGGTTTGCAATCTAGCATTCCCGTCTCCGCTAATAAATCAAGGACATACTTTTGCTGGCAAATGAAGATCCCTGCTTTTGATCTTAGAACTTCTATTCCGAGAAAATACTTGAGTCTTCCCAAATCTTTCATTTCAAACTCTTTAAAGAGATTGGCTTTCAATTTTGTCATTTCCTCCGAATCATCTCCTGTAATAATCATGTCATCAACATAGATTATTAAACAGGTTATGAGTTTACCTCTCCGTTTCAAGAATAAGGTGTGATCAGAATTGCTTTGATTGTAACCATATTTCTTCATCACTGTGGTAAATCGACCAAACCAAGCCCGTGGAGATTGCTTTAAACCATACAAAGATTTCTTTAGTCGGCAAACTTTTCTGGACTCGGAACTATCATGAATTCCAGGTGGGGTTTCCATGTAGATTTCTTCCTTCAGTTCTCCATGTAGGAAGGCATTCTTGACATCAAACTGGTGCAGTGGCCAATCCTTGTTTGCTGCAACTGAGAATAGAACTCTAATAGTATCAATCTTGGCTACTGGTGAGAAGGTCTCACAGTAGTCAATCCCATAAGTCTGAGTATACCCCTTTGCGACTAATCGAGCTTTATACCTTTCGATTGATCCATCGGGTTTATACTTGATAGTGAATACCCACCGACATTTAACGGGTTTCTTTCCTGGAGGCAGTTCACATTCTTCCCATGTTTCACTTCTTTTCAGGGCTTCAAGTTCAGTGCCAATTGCTTCCTTCCATTCTTTATATTTAAGTGCTTCTTCGACACTTGTTGGTATTTTTTCAGAACAGATGGCGTTTGCGAAGGATCTGGCTTCTGGAACTAAATTCCTCCTTGCGATATTTGCAACTGGATATCTTGACCCTTTTGAACTTCTTTCAGGTGAGTATCTGTTAGGCGGGATTCCCCTAGTTAATCTAGGAGGGAGATCATACCGAGCTGGTTCAGTCACACTCGGAGTTTCCACCTCAACCTGTTGTTCATCATTACACAAATCAGGGTTATTGGGAATATCTGGAGATTCAGAGCCACTTACCTCGGATATCAGTTGAGGAGGATCATTATTGGTGGCAGTGGTACTGTCTTCAGATTCTTCAGAACTTTCTGTCTCCGGCGTGGGTGTATCAGTAGAAGCACAATGCACGGGTGGTGCCCAACTTATCCATCTTAATGCGTCATTTTCTGTTTCCCCCCTGACCATGAAGATGGGTCTGATAAAAGAACTCAGTTTCAAGAAAGTCACAGTTCATTGTTGTGAACATGTGACGCCTACTCGGGCTGTAACACCGATACCCGTGTTGATTGACACCATACCCCAGAAACACACATTTCTCTGCACAAGGATCAAGTTTTGAACGCTCTATTTTTGGTATATGGACAAAAACAGAACATCCAAAAACTCGAGGTTCAAGGGTTAGATTCGAAGGCAGTTTATGGAAATGTGACAGTGTTTGGAGAGGAGTTTTGAGAGCTAGAGCTCGGGTCGGAAGACGATTAACCAAGTACGTAGCAGTGACAACTGCTTCTGGCCAAAAAGACTTTGGGACTTGTGACTCAATCATTAGAGCACGAGTGATTTCCAACAAGAAACGATTTTTGCGTTCTGAAACCCCATTTTGTTCAGGGGTGTGAGCACACGAGGTTTGATGAATGATTCCCCGCGTTTGACAAAAGTTTTTCATGGAAGTATTACAGAATTCTCCCCCATTATCGGATCGGAGAATTTGTATGTCCTGTTTGAATTGGGTTTTTACCATGTTACAAAACGATGTGAACTTAGTAAACACTTCATACTTAGTTTTTAAAAGATAAGTCCATGTCATACGAGTACAATCATCAATAAATAACAGGAAATAACGAAAATTTTGTCCCCCTTCAATTTTTGCGGGACCCCAAACATCAGAATGAATTAACGAAAAAGGAGAATCAACTCGAGTATCATTAGGTTTAAACGTTTGTCTATGACTCTTAGCCAAAATACAAGTATCACAATGGAAAGTTTTATTATTAGGAAATAAGTGCGGAAATAATTGTCTCAAATAACCAGCGGATGGATGGCCTAATCTTCTGTGCCATAACCAAGCTTTCCTATCGTTGGACCCATGGGTGAGCAAAACAGAACCATGTTGAGTAACTTCATCAACGTAGTAGAGTCCTTGTCTTTCAGTACCACGCCCAATGATCCTTCCCGTCCTGATATCCTGCAAAATGCAAAAAGTGGGGTGCATTAATACCACACAGTTTAATTCTTTCGTAACATGACTAACGGATAGTAGCTTGTGTGATAATGATGGCACATAAAGGCATCTCGAGAGTCGTAATTCGTTCGATATTTCAATGGTTCCCCCTCCTTTAACTGGGAGAATTTCCCCATTAGCTGTGTGAATTCGTGTTTTATCAACTCTCGAGTTTGACGTTAGATCATTTATATCAAACGTCATTGTATCAGTGGCACCACAATCAAAAATCCATGAATTACACTTGGCGTTTTTGGTGGCAACATTAACTTCTCCAGATCGGGAAGAAACATTCTCCTCTTCGAAATCATGCATGTTTAACATTAACTTCTTTCCTCCGCCGTTAATCTCTCTGCTGCCTATGGCGGCGACAACTTTTCCAGTCTTGGAGGTTTTGTGGTTATCACTCCACCATTCTGGATATCCAACGATCCTAAAGCACTGTTCTTTGGTGTGTTTCGACATACCACACTCTTCACACTTGAGCTTCCTCTTATCCACCTTTGATTGGGTTCGAAAAAACGGCTTGTCTGACCGATGATTCTTGAAAGGAGGTTTTGGGTTTTGAAACTGGTTCTGAGCTCCGTTGCGAAGCAGGTTAATTTGTTGCATTGCGAGGTTATTATTTTCGTTTTCAGCCATAGTGGTTTAAATTGTTTAATTGTTTAGATTGTGGCTTGGGCCCGGTTTCTTTAAATAATGACTTGGGCCTAGTTTCTTTAAAAAATGACTTGGGCTAAACTTTGATTATTGGGCTTTAACATGGAAGCTGCCAAACGAACAACAATTTAATTTCACCCCTTAATCGAATACCTAGACAAACGAACAGTACTTCGATTAGAACCCCTTAATTCGATTCATCCCTTAATTCGAACAGTAAATCGATCTGTAATTCGGACACTTCGATGAGTAAATTCAAACAACAATCAATTCGAACGGAAATTCGCCGAATCCCCTCAATTCGAATTCAATTCAAGTCGATTAATCTTGAGTTCGTGTGCTTTGTTTTCTTATTCGAACAGGATGGTTTGAGTTCGTGAGGGCTGGTTATTTGGTCGAATTAAAGGTAGTCGAAGACACGGTTCGTATATGATGCTTTTCTAGTCGAAAGCAAAGCTAGTCGAATGGTGTGTTCGATCTAGTTGGTTTCTTATTCAAATGGCTAGTCGTGTTTCCTAGCCGAATAAACAATATCCGAGATCAATTTCGAGCTTACCAACGAATCGAATACTCTAGTCGTGTGAGGTAATTTACTGTTTGAATGCTCTAATCGAATATTCTAGTCGTGGGATATGATTTGCCTGTTCGAATGCTAAATTCGAATATGTTGATTTGTGGTTCGAATGGCTAGTTCGAATGCCTTTGTTTTTCTGTTTGAAAGGTTTAGTCGAACAGGTACTTTTTTTCAGTAACCTGCTCTGATACCATGTAGAATTTAATAATCGGGTTTGTGGAAGAATAATTTGTATTTCATCAAATAAAAACGATTACATAGGACATCTATTTATAGGAAAATTATAATCTAACGGGCCCAAGTCCACATACGGACTTGGGCTTACATTCGTTTTTGTGTTCCTATGTCTAACAGTAATAATGATTAAAATAATAAATAATATTTATCAATTATATTAAAATTTTATAATTATAAATTTAAAGGTAATAATGATTAAAATAAATAATATTTATCAATTATATTAAATATTTTTATAGTCATAGCCATGCGGATTATTTCTACAAATTTATCTCATATTTTTTTTCTAATAAATTACTAAAAAAAACTATCCATATATTTATCGGATTACACACACTTTAATGATAGTTTTAACAAATTATATTTATACTTATATATAAAGTATATGCTATTTCAATTTTAAATTTTGATTTTAAAAAGGTGATATATTGACCATTGATTTAAACGAAGAATAATAACACATTCAATCTTAATCATCCATTTTCTTTACAAATAATCATAAATCTATACTATATTATAATGAATCTCCTTCAAAGTCTTAATATCTTAAAATTTAAGTAATTGAAATTACCTTAATACCCTTCATCTATATTAATTATTATTTAATTCAAACAACACTCTCTTACCTAATTAATTTTAAAAAAATTAATATCTAACAAAGTAACTTATAATTCTTATGTAATTAAAAAAAATTAAAATACTTTCTATTTAATTTAAAAACTCTCAAAATTATAAATTTTATTTTATAACCCCAAAAACTTATAATAATTAAAATATTATGCATTTTTTCTACTAAAATACGTGTACTAAATCTACACTATAATATAATCTATTTCTACTATATTATAAAACATTTCTCACATAGTCTTAATTCTCTAAAACCTTAGTAATTGAAATTAGTTAACTACCGTTTTTATATTTCTCACCACATATCATTATTCAAAATAACTTATAATTAAATAATATTGGTTAATAAAGTTTTAGCCTTGTAGAGTAATGAACGAAAATATACTTTAAACATGTAGACTTAGAAGTGTTTATTTACCATAATAACAATAACCAATTTCGTTTATATTGATTAAAGAATTTATAATTGGAAACCAAAACTGACATGTAAGTCAATACCGTAATTAACGGTATTTATTTGTTAACAAATGGGTCAAATTCATAAAAAAGTTTGATTACAAACCATGCAAATATTGATAGAGAATAGGAAGTCGAAAGAGGTTCATCTTAAAAATGGTTCCTAAGTTTGTTTTGTAATTTGTTTGATGGAGAATTGGAAGTCGGGTCAACACATACACACTTATGTCACACATGTTGGTCCTAATTGTACTTGACGAGGTTTCATATACTAAAAATGTTTATTTGTTTATGTTTAAGTGTAGGGCTGAAAATAAACTATATGAGATAAGACATTAAGAAAGGTTGAGTATCCTCTCAAGAAGAAACCATCATTATGGATATACATGCTCAAATAGGTATTTACTCATTTCTTTAATAAATATTAGACCATTTTATACTATCTTTATCTTTTAAAAGCTCTTACTTATAGGTAGGTATATTTGTCATTTCAATGTTATGTTTTAGATGGTCAACAATTGCAAGAAGTTTACCAAGAACAACCGATAACGAGATATAAAACTATTAGAGAACTCAATTCAAGAAAGAAAAAAAAAAGTGTAAAGTTAGTTTGAACCAATCAAGAAATAGAAAAAACGACTATTGATGGACAAATGTTTTAACAAGTACAAGGACAATAAGAATTGCAACAAACTATATTTTCTATCTTTTAAAAGTTCGTATCTATACGTATCTTCACGTTTTACATTATGATTGGAGTTTAAATACATTTTATGTTTTTATCATTTTGCGTATTTAATTTCCGTAGTTAAATATTCGTAACATAATTATATCAAATATAGTTTATTATCCCGCTGCACCGTGCGGGTACTATACTATTCAATTAAAAGTTGTCAATCATGTCTTTAATAGTGCTTAAATGGTCTTAATAATGCAATATGTTTGACTCCTTACTTCAAAATGTAACTATTTTCTCATTTAAAAAATAATCAAAATATAACTTATATGATTAAATGATTATCGATGTATAGAATAATAGGTTGAATGAAAAGAAAATTTACATTGATAGTAAAAATGTTATTACCAAAAGTGAAAAACGTATACTCCACTGAACGATGGATCACTGGAAACTGAACTACACACCACATTCCATTTTTAAATCTAAATAACAATAAGATAAAGCTCATACTGACTCCATCAATATGGTACACTGTTTAGTACCTGTCTGCGTAGCGCACCCAGGTACACTACTAGTATATATCAATACCCTAAATTGTTTTAAAGTTGTCTTGGAGTCAATTTGAAATTGGATAAAACTTTCATCAAAAATAAGAGGTACCAAGTTCGAATCATGTTGAAAACATTTACCGACTCAAAAAGTTATTATCAAAAAAATTGTTTAAAATTTAAAAATGTTATAATAACATGGGAAGATTGACTACCTAACAACCATCACTTCAAAGAAAACTACCCATTTATTATCGACTTCTACCATATTCGCCATTCTCTTGCCATCGTTTCACCCATTTCTAATTATAGCATATTTCTTTTGGCCCATAGCGACCCACGTCGAGTTTTTTCACCGCCCAATTTGAAGTGAAAGGGGTTTGGTTAAGATTGTTGGGCTTAGTTTGACCATTAGAATAAGACATTGAGCATGTTTGTTTATTTTACGCTACGTTTAGATATAATATATGTTTTGATAAATGATATTTGTATGAAATAAACAATAATGATGTTTGTTTTAAATATTGAATAGAGAGTGAATAAGAATATACCAGTAGCATACCCACGCTACGCGTAGGAGAGTTATAAAAAATACGATTCTTGTCAAAATCGGTCATCAGTAGTAGGGATAAAGTTGTCGTTCAAAAAAAAAAAAAAAAGTAGTGGTAGCTATTCGTACTAAATATTATTACACAAATTTTGTTATATTAAATATTATTACAATAAATGATTATTACATGAATTTGGTTATAAACGTATATGAGCTACGCGACATAATGGAATAGAGAATAGACGATGGTAGTCAAATATAACAGTCAACAATATCGAAGAATTGTATGTGATGTCTTTCTTTCCAAAATAGGTTTATAACTCGTGAAGAGGTTTATCTTTTTCTAAATCATAGTAAGGGTTTGTTTCAATCTTATGTGAAATAAAGAGGTTTAGAATTTTGAAGGGTTTCATAATCTAATTCTCTTTTAACATCCATGTTGAATGCATTTATTAGTGTGCAATTTATAAACTTCTATAAGGTTTATGTATAGTGAAAATAAGTTTATAAAACTAAATTTTTTATAAGTCGATTATGTGTTAAAATTTAAACCTTTTGAAAAGATTCATGATGGGAGATGCTCCGTACCAATTAAATTATTATATTAAAAATATTTTTAATTAACGTATTTTATTACTATAATATATATGCGTTAAAGTATATTTAACATAATTTATTAGGGAGTTATAAAACTAATTTATTAAATTTTATGTAATTTATTCAATTAAAATTTTAAATGGTTAGGATTGATTTGAAAAAGTAAATGCTCACTATGTAGTTTACTTAAATTTAAAACTTAAAACTTAAATATGACAATATGTTTTATATAGTGGTATAAATAAATAAGATCTATAAAAAACATATGAACAATCACGACTTAATGAAAAAAGCATCACCCTTATAACTTTACTAGTTAAGTTATGTTTTACAGATTAAGTAGTAAACAAACATACTTTGCATAACTTACCGCATAATGTGACTGTCGTATTAGTTTTGTCAAACATTAAACATATTAGACATACTATTTCTTCCATGTTTTACGACATCCCCACCGTTTTTCAATTTATTGATATGGGTAGTTTTGTTGTTTTTCCAATCCGGCTGATATTTATTATCGATGATATTTTAAAAGGTTGTAATCGGTAAGTTTGAATCTTTCAAAGAAATTTCAATCCTTTTCTCTTGGAATATTTCAGTATTACGAATCTTTTATCCTATCAAAATTTTAATCCAATTTATCAACGATACCATGTTATTGAAACTAAAAGTAAATAAATTGTTAATACGATAAAACCTAACTCTCTGGGACGAGCTATTCATTGATTCTTTTCTTAATTCATGGCATTTAGACGAAGATTGTCAAAAGTTTCTATAAACTAGTAAGTTCAATTTATTTCCACATATTGAAAAACATTGCACGTTTAGATTTATGTAATATGGATTTATGCAAGTTTTAGTTGTGTTGTTACATTTCATAATTAATTTTAGGACTAGTCATAAGAGACATTGCATATGACTAGCTTTTCGGACAATCGTGTTAATGTTATCATTGGAAGCCAATCATTCATATTCGATTGAAATGTTGTTTTCATTTTCCAATATATCGTTTGTTTTTCACTTATAATCTAAAAGGATCTTCAAAACTTTCCATTCTCTTTCACTTTCGCTATCCTAATAAATTTAGGCTCAACCTTTTTGTGACATGCATCTTATAATGTTTATTTACTTTTTTTTTGTCACATAGTCAAAATCTTAATTTTAACAAATAAACAAATTCCTTTCAATGGCGTTTTATTGTTCTTCACGTGTTTAAGAATAAACATAAACTTTATGACCGTTACATTAATTATGGTAACTTAAGCAGGTATATTGGACACAAGACGAAACAGAAGTAAACAATGTTATCGGCGATGGATAAAGTAAGTCAATATTATGTTAATGTAAAGCAACAAGTAATGTGTTTGTCTTTAACATTATTTGTCTATGCTACACCATATGTAGTCAAAACCAACGGGATGAATACATCATATCACAATTATAAGGGATTGAAGTTAATCTAAATATTAATTCGTTTTATTAAGATAACTAAAGTATTAACCTATCATATATGTTATCGAAGTATGTCTTTTAAATCATTTGTATCAATTTCGACCAAAACAACATAATTTTAGAACTAAACTCATGTAATTTTCCATTGTTTTAGCTGGGGATTTAAAGTTTCAGTTTCAACTTGTGGGACTTTTTAATTTAAAAGATTGTTTCTTTTTCACGACTGAGATTTCAATTTAGTTGTTAATTTCGAGCATCATGGCAGATGTGGTGCTAGTGAATGTCGTTCCGTGGATTTCGATGGTCCTTTACGGTTATCAAAAAAGGCCTTTATTTTTTTAAAAATATTGAAAATTTCAATGATACTAAATTTTGTTAAGGTTAAAATCGGGCTTCCAAAAACCTTTGAAACACCACTTGTGTTGCCAAGTATTTTGAAATTAAGTTAAAAGAAATATATTAATTTTTCGAAAGAATTTCGGACTCTCTAATAAATATAGGCCATGTGCTATTAGAAGCAGCCCACACATGTCTATCTACAACCCTAATGCTTTTAGAAGCACTGGCGTAGTCAGGTTTTTATTTCTAGAAAGACTAAATGATATATTTGAATATCTAATTGGATCATGTTACATTTGTGGATGGACCAATTAATATAAATCGGACTTGATACATAATAATAATACTAAAAATATAAACGATTTATGACTTTGTGGTTGAGTCATGGTTTACCTTAGCCTTCACATAGCTCCGCTACTGATTAGAAGTGGTTCAGACTTCAGGATGGTTCATGATTTTATTTGCTATTTCATTTAGGTTGTGTAAATAAATATACTTTCATTAATATACAATGATGATCAATAGGATGAGTATATCATGTTAGGGTGATTAGGTAAAGTAGTATCCATGTTTTCTTTCGGGTGTATTCACAAACTGGATCGATCCATATCAAATGAATTTCATTTTTTTGTTAAAGAATAAAACTTAATAAATTATATTTTTTTCTTTTCTTTTTAAATAATAATTTCCATATATGTCCACACACCTTCAAGGATATCTTTGTGTTTAAAACAAAAACTAACACTCATTTTCATAATTCGGCATGTTTTTTTGTTCGAAATTGGTGTATATGACTAAAATACATATTTGGTTTACGTATATAACAGTTTTAATACATTGCTGACCCCAATTAAAAAGCTAAATAATTGAATATTTTATAAATGAAATAAGGCATAAAATGTCAATCAAATTGACAAATAGGCATATGTATTAGAGCACTCGAAGTGGGAGCCGTTGTGGCTCGTTCTCGAGCTCACAACAAACGGTCTGACTCGTTATCACTCCGTTGGTTCTCGTTGTGAGGGTCGTTGTGGGCGACCGTTGTCACCACAACGGCTCGTTTTTGAAATTTAATTATTTTTTTCTTTTTTCTTCACTCGAACGGGAATAATACCGTTAATATATATATATATATATATATATATATATATATATATATATATATATATATATATATATATATATATAGAGGTGGGTTCAAATAGGAACCACTAAATATTTGAGAACCATTAGGAACCAATATTCACCAGTGTATATACATATGATATTCACCAGTGTATATATATATATATATGATATTCACCAGTGTATATATATGATATTCACCAGTGTATATTTAATATGATATTTACCAGTGTATGTATATACACTGGTGAATATCATATATATACACTGGTGAATATTGGTTCCTAATGGTTCCTAATTATTTGTATGGTTCTCATTTGAAACCAATTATATATATATATATATATATATATATATATATATATATATATATATATATATATATATATATATATATATATATATATATATATCTAATTTTTTTTCCCAAATTTCATCTATAAATACAACCCCATTTTAACCAAAAAAATCACAGCTTCTTTCAACAATCTTATTCTCAATCTCATACAATCTCATACCAATCTCAATCTTAACCAAAATGTCTTCATCTTCCTCAAACGCTCCCCAAACAAACACAAACAATCCCTCGACGCCACAATCACAAACACCATCCGGTTTCGCTAACTACCACGACACAACAAACGCCCTATTTTCACCCCAAATACCAAACTTTAACCCACAACAACAACAACAAATTCTAAACACATATTTGCAACAACCGCAACAACAACAAATGTTCAATCCCGAACAATTTGCAATGCATCAACAACTTATGATGCAACACCAATCTTCTTTTTTTCCCCAACAACAATCACAGTTTTTTACCCAACAATCCCAAACTTTTTATCCCCAACAAACACAAATTCCAACCGATCAATCACAAAGCCGAGTTCAAGAAACTCAAGAAATCGTCCAAGAAACCGACGATGTGGTCGAAGAAACGCCACGACCGTCCACGTCTAATCCGAAAAGGAAAAAGACGTGCAAAAAAGTTTTATGGTCGGAAAAGAGGAGGTCATTTTGACAAAGATGTGGTGCCACATTTCCGAAGATGCCGAAAAAGGAAACGCCCAACCCGACGCAACATTTTCAGGTTACAACAAAGAAGTGAGGGCGCTGGAATTGGGGGATAGAGGCAAGGAGTCCATCAACAACAAGTTACGGCGATGAGTGCCTTGGTTAAGAATTTTACCGGCCACCATGCGGAGGCTTTAAGAATTCGGCAAAGCGGGACCGACGACTCGAAGGTTATCGAGGGGGCTCGTCAAATGTACTATGAAACATAGGGTTCACAGTTTAGGCATATGGGGGCGTGGGAAATCTGGAGAGATCACAACAAATGGCGTTCATTTGTCAAATTAGATACTCCAGTCGAGACCGTCAACCTAGACGACGTTGACATAGCGGATGCTATATTTGCGGATGATCAACAAGAACGACCTCCAGGAAAAAAAAAGAGGTAGTAAAAGAAAAGAATCATCCGACGCCTCCGATAAGGCACACACATCTTCGTCGTCGACGCTTTAAGGGCTTATCGCGACACACTTGAAAAAAATTACAAAGACAAAAAAAGATATCTCGCAAAAAAAGACACAAATACTCCATGCACAAGAAAAAGCGGCTTTAGCAAGTGCAAGAAGAGACGATATGTTGTTTCTTCAACAGAGCACGGAGGGTTTTCCGCGAGTATAAGAGGAGTGGATCGAAGCGGAGAAAATAAAAATCCAAGAAAAATATGAAATGATTTAGCTTAGTATTTATTTTAGTTTTAATAATTTGTATTGTTTTGATTATTTGTATTGTTTTTTATTTATCTTATTTACATGTTTTAATTATTAGTTTTAATAATTTATATTGGTTTAATTATTTATTTATCTTATATTTAAATGTTTTAAAAGAAAAAATAAAAATAAAAAACTGGATCCCACAACTCCCACAATCACCACAATATAATCCTCATTCTCACTGACATTTCAGCAAAAGTAATCCCACAATCACCACAACCCTCATTATCACTCCGGATGCTCTTACAAACCATAACTTCTACTCCTATACATGAACCATCTATGTTTTAGGCTATAAATGGATAACTTAACCTCCACAATGAACGATCCAAACATTATTCTTCACTGCAAATAAATAGACATGTCGTTCCAGTAAATAAACCCAATTGTTAGAATGAGCAAGAAATGAAAAGATAATGGTTTATATATTTATTTTAATGTGGTTTTAAATTGTATTGATTTTGAGTAATTTATTAACACGAACACGAACAAGATCATAAAAAGAAAAGAAAAAAAAGGAAGAAAAGACTAGGACAGTTGAGTAGCATGCCTCTACAAAATGGTCTCATGTACGGTACATTACTTCTTAAGAGAACAATACTACGTAATTCTTTAACCTTATCATATTTACTTAAAAAAGTCACAAAGCTCAAAGAATAAAATTTGTTCCAAGTAATTTCGTTCGCCTACTTAAGGGACCAACTAGCATATCACATTTACACACCATCACCAACTATACTCACTTCTCATCACAGATATACTCATCTCATGACCATGGATTGGATCATGTACACAACAATATTCTCCTTACTTTTCACTCTTATGTCACTTATGATATTTATATATAGACCAAAAAACCAAAGAATTGGTACCCCCACAAATTGGTTGATTTTCGGTATGGTACCTGGGTTTCTAGTAAACTCGCATCGAATCCATGATTATGTTACTGAGTTTCTCATACACTCAGGTGGTACATTTCGATGGAAAGGCCCTTGGTTTGCGAACATGGATATAGTCTTTACCTCTAATCCTTTAGATATCCATCATGTTCTAAGCAAAAACTTTAACAATTATCCAAGAGGTGAGAAATTTTTTAAAATCTTTGAGATATTGGGTGATGGAATCTTTAATTCTGAAGGTGAGTTATGGGAAATCCACCGTAAAGTCACCATGGGCTTACTTAAAAGTGCTAGGTATCAAAGTTTGTTAGAGACAATTATCTGGAGCAAGGTGGAAAATGTGCTTCTACCAATACTTGAATCTATTTATAGGAAAAACATGGATATTGATTTGAATGAAATATTTGATAGGTTTACTTTTGACACTATTTGCAAACTACTATTGGATCATGATCCAGAAAGCTTGTCTCTTGATTTTCCCTACATCCCATTTCAGAAGGCATTCTCAGATATTGAAGAAGTCCTTTTGCATAGGCATTTTTCTCCTACAAGCCTTTGGAAATTGCAACAGTTTCTTCGAGTCGGAAAAGAGAAGAAGACAGTGCAATCTTGGAAGTATATCGATGAATTCATATACAATTGGTTAGCCCAAAAACAAGATGAGTACAATAAGATGAATTGTGAGCATCAAGAAAAAGAAGAGTTCTTATTATTGCCATATTTCATGACAGAGATCAAACATCAGTATGGTGCTTTTGGGGATCCCACCAAGATGTTAAGAGACACCTTGTTAAGTTTGATGGCGGCGGGAAAAGATACTATAAGTAGCGCTCTCTCTTGGTTTTTTTATATCCTTGCAAAAAATCCAACAGTAGAAGATAAGATCCTAGAAGAGATTCACACACATTTAGGGGCGAAAGTAGGCCAGAGATGGAATGCAACCGATTTGGGTAAAATGGTTTATCTTCATGGAGCTTTATGTGAATCCTTAAGACTTTTCCCTCCGGTACCGCTTAACCACAGATCTCCATTACAACCGGACATTCTTCCAAGTGGCCATAAAATTGATCAAAATACTAAAGTTTTGTTATCCTTCTATTCCATGGGAAGGATGAAATCAATATGGGGAGAAGATTGCATGGATTTTAAGCCCGAGAGGTGGTTGTCTAAGACAGGAGAAATCAGACATGAACCGTCATACAAATTCACAACATTTAATGCCGGTCCAAGAACTTGTTTAGGAAAGGACATGTCTTTAACTCAATTGAAGATAATCTCGGCTACCATCATTTACCATTACCATATTAAACTGGTAGAAGGTCATTATGTGGTTCCGGGGAACTCCATTGTACTTCATATGAAGCATGGACTAAAGGTCAAATTAACTAAAAGAAATATCTTGATTTAAGAACCAAGTTATAGGTTTGTATGAATGTATGATACTTTTGTTGCTCATAAGGTTACTATTTTATATCAACTCCCTCATGGATATGCATATGTCATGGATTTATAATATTTTTGTGGCTCATAAGGTTACTATTTTTTTGTTTTATCAAATCCCTCATGGATATGCATATAAATTAGCTTTGAGTATGTTAATACTAGGTGATTTGGAGTCATAACATTTACAATTCTATAATCTAAGAAATATGTTTTTATTCTTTGTGTTGTTCTTTATAAACTTTGCAAGGGTCAAAGATATGAATCTATGATACCAATGTGAATTAAACTTCAGGAGGTGTTCAATTTCCGAACACAAGAAAGGTTCTATGTTGTGAACTTTCGAAGAAAGGAAACAAAGGAAGTGATTAGATAGCGATGTGAAGAGTTTTGGTATAAACAATTGAAAAAGATGGCTCGGTGTTTGGATAAATTAATATGTGGTCCCCCAAATTTTATGAATCTCGGCAAAGGCGCGTTAGATGGTTGACACGAATTGTTCTATGGTTTCTTTTTAGATTAACCGGTAACCAAAGATGAGAAGATTCCGAATTTGATTTTAAAGGTTGGTGATACGTCTTAATTGAAAAGATTCAAGACGATGGTTGTACTTGTTATTTGAAAAAAATAATTCAAGACGATGGTTTTTATATCGGTGATACCGTATCAGATGAAAATATTTGGGGTGATGGTTTCTTTGTCTCAGAAATCAATTTTCTACAGAAATTGAAAGTTTGGTTGTTTACTCGAAACTCAAAATTCTAAACTACACTTCATTGTTATAGTTGATTTATAGGTTTGTGAGTTTCACTACAAGAATATGGACAATCCGCGGCGAATCAAAATCGTCGCTAAAACGTCACTAAAGGACAAATTTACTCAACTTTTTGACTTTCTGATAATTAACCCTTAAGCGACGACTCTTTTGCGACGACTTGAACCTTTAACGACGACTTTATTTTTTAACGAAAAATAATTAGATTCCCCTCAAATACCGCCAAAACTTACAGCGACAACAAATCGTCGTCGTAAATCTAACTAAATAATTAAATAATTATTTAAATGATTTTTAAAATTTTAAAATAATTAAATAGTCTTTGACGACGACAAATCTTCGTTGTAAGTCTAACTAAATTAATTATTTATTTGAAATAATTTAATATATATAATGTAATTATTATTTAAATGATTTTATTATTAATAAAAATTAATAATTTTTAAAATTTTAAAATAATTAAATACTCTTAGGCGACGACAAACCGTCGTCGTACATCTAACTATATTAACTAATTATTTTTAAATAATTTAATATATATAATTTAATTATTATTTAGATTATCTTAATAAATTTTAAAATTTTAAAATAATTAAACACTCTTTGGCTTTTGGCGACGATAAATCGTCGCCGTATGTGAATTAAATTATTTTATAATATATAACATTTTGTATTTAAAAAATGAAAATATTATATATAATATATCAAATTAAATAATATATAATGTTAATTTTAAATAATAATTTTTGTTTAAAATAAAATTACTTGATAGTAAGATTTATATTATTAATATTAATATACTTAAATTAAATGTAAAAAACGTATTTTCAAAGATCCGATATCGTAATTAAGTAATACAATTAATAATCGTTTACTGTTATAACGGAGAGTTATAATACGACATGTTGTAGCATTAAGTATAAATATATTCATTTGGTACGTATTACAATCATAGCTCGTTTAGTAATTATCATACTTAAATCGTCGACAAATACTTAAAAAATAACACTAATTATCATGACTAAAGGTATTGAAAATGTCTACATATCGTACTTCAGGTAACAATAACTTTAAACCATAACCCCCTAATGCTAGACCTTAAATCCTAAACTCGTATCCCTAAACTTTCGTAACCCTAGAGACTTAAACCCGAACAACATTCATCAATCGACTATTCATCGACTATTAGAACACCATTCATCGCCTATTAGAGCTAACCTAAACAGCATTCATCGCCTACGTACTCACCATTCATCGACGATAACACTACAAACCCCAAACTTAAAGCCCAAACCCTAAACCATAATCCTAAACCCTAAATATATAGTACCAGACATACATGACATCCAATTATCAATGATTTGATCGATCATTACATTACTTGTAACAATGTCGATGTATACTATCACACATAGTGCTATTCAATCGACTATTCACCGTTGATCATCGACAATCGCAAAAACCAGTCGATATCGTTTTTCCGTAGTTTAATAAATTATACCTAATATAATTTAAATTAATTTTCATTACTAATATTATTTAAACGTTTTCATTTTCAATATAATTATATAAATATTACTGATATATGTTCAAGTACGGAGTAACATTAACTAACCACCTACCACCACACCAAAGTGTACACTTTGAAAATTGTCGATAACGTCTTTCCACAGTCTAATAACTCATACCTAATATAATTTAAATTAATTTTCATTACTAATATTATTTAAACGTTTTCATTATTAATATAACTATATAATAAAATAAAAAAAAGTTATGAAACGACCTTTAGCGACGATTTATCGTTGTTGTAGGTCAGTCAACGAAAGTCATCCTAATTGGTTTTGCCCGCCACACTTTTGGAGTTTTCCCGGGTCATATACGGCGACGATTTGTTGTAGCTGAAATCTATTGTCGTACCCCAAGCTAGTGGATAGGTTTAGTGGTGTTTCAGTGAAAGTAGGGTTTCTGGAATTAGGGTTTGGGTTTATTTAAGGAGTGGTGGAGTTTGGGGGAATTTAGGTGGATAAATGGATCTTTCTAACATTGGTTATACATATCTAGTGTCTCATCCAGTAGTCTCCTAATGGATCTTCCTAGCATTGGTTATACATATCTAGTGTCTCATCCAGTAGTCTCCTAATGGATCTTCCTAGCATTGGTTATACATATCTAGTGTCTCCTCCAGACTCCTAGTGGTAAACTATAACTTCATGTTACATTTAGATGTCTGAACGGGAAGCATGTATCTTGCATGGATAAATATGTCTTATAGATAAGTCTAGCCATGCATGATGTGATGTAATTGGAGTGTCTAAATGTGGTTGGGGATTCTACATGCTAAGTAGAGTCTTATGGACGTAGAACCCGAGTCTACTTGCTTAAACCTAGTGTTTCTCGCAATATGCTCTATTTTTTTTTTTTATGTAATTTGCTCTTTTAACCTTGATTTCTATACTTCCTTCATTTAGAGGGGTGAAATTCAATTATGATAATAAAAAATATGATAAGATCAATTATGCGTAGTTTATATGTCAATACGTTAAGAATATGGATGAAATTATGCCCTAAATATATGTCATTTTGGGACATTTTAAATATCCAACACTTAGATTTTGTTTGTCCTCAAGCAAAACTCGTATTTTCTCACTATGTTCATTAGGAAAAAAGCAAAATAAAAGTGATTTTCCAATTAAGTAACCATATAAGGTGGAAAAAACGTGGATAAAAGATTTGTTTTGAAAACATAAAATGATTCATAAAAGCAAAATTTCTATTATCAAAATGTGGAATATATATTACTTAGAAATCTCACCATATAGTCACTCAATTAACTCTAGTGTATCAGGTTTCCTATTATTCTAATATTATGTATGCATGTATGATTGTCATAAGCTTCATCAAGAATCAAATCTCCATCATTTAGATGAGGCCAACATTAATTATTGCAAGACATTTAATGGGGTTGTAATGTAATAATATGATAAGGAAAACTGATATCATGGAGTTTTATGGGGGTTAAGTGTAAAATGAATATATATATCTTTTGAAAACACGAAATCAGTGTTGGAAAATGTTAATGAAAATATGTGATTTTCATCAATTTTGGACCTCTATAAATAATACATATTTAATATTTACGATCAATATTTTATATGTATGCGTAGCCCTTAGAAAGAGCTTCACAACGATATATGATACGTCCAAAACGGAGTTAAGGTGAATGAGATATCGACGCCTAAAGATAGGTGTTTGGTGCAAATTTGGTTTTGTTTGAAGCTTGTCTCACATCGGTGGGGGACACAAAGTTTGTGTTGTTTATAAGCAAGAATTTTGAACACTTGTTCAGTTAGCTTGTGACTTATACACACACAAGTTCACGGCCTCGCGCGCAGGGGGGGGGGGGGGGGGTGCAAATTTCTGGTCCGAAAGGGTTTGGGTTGAAAACTCATGCGAGCCCGCGCGACCTGCGGACACGAATGCAGCTCCGAAATCTCAAGCATGCGCGGTCCAGTTTTTGCTACGCGTTTTCTCGGTTAATGCCTAACAGCTTTCCAATTTAATTTTGGCAAGTTCAATAGCTGTTACGATTTGTTTTAATGGCTCGTTAATTTGTTTTAAGGGAATCGTGTTATATCACGAGCCTTGGCCGATTACGATTCTTGTTCATCATTTCTGTTCAATATATTTTCTTGTAACTATTTGTAATTGTAAACGGTATCATTTCCTATAGTCTTAAAACAAATTAATTATAATACCGTTTATAATCAGAAAAGATTGGATTCAAACGAGTTTTGTTTCGATTATTTTCTAAACATCAACCTTCGTTCATCACAAACCAGTTTTGTTTTGAACGTTGCAATTACACGATTGTTTCAGAACTGTAAGTGCAATCTTCATTTCAAATTGCTATTTGGAACTCGTTTTATAAACAGATTGCATAACTGACTTTTGAAATAATCAGTTTTTATTTATAAGCTGTTTATAAGCTGTTTTCGTATAATCAGTTTTAAGCTGTTACTTATAAGCTGTTTTCGTATAATCAGTTTTTATAATCAGTTTTTATAATCAGTTTTATTTATTTATAAGCTGTTATTTATAAGCTATTATTTATAAGCTGTTTATAAGCTGTTTTCGTATAATCAGTTTTTATAATCAGTTTTATTTACTTATAAACAGATTAGTGACGTATTGTTCATTATAATTATTATTTAAAGCGAGATGTCTAATTCTTTAAATTTGCGAATTTTCAGAATGTCGACTCAACCTCTTGTGACCTCAACCGTGCTCACACCGATTATGACATCTGCGACAACGGTGAGCTCATTAGTGGGAGTACCACTAGCGAATACCGTTGCTAATCACGCGGAAAGACCCGAAAAGTTCTCGGGTTTGCACTTTAAGCGTTGGCAGCAGAAGATGTTCTTCTACTTGACCACGTTGAACCTTGCTAGGTTTTTGACCGAATCCGCTCCCAAACTTAACGAAGGGGAGACCGATGCTCAAGCTGTGAGTGCGGTAGATGCTTGGAAGCATTCGGAATTCTTATGCCGCAACTATGTTTTGAATGGTTTGGTGGATGCGTTGTATAACGTGTATTGTAACTGTAAGACTGCCAAAGAATTATGGGAGTCATTGGATCACAAGTACAAAACGGAAGATGCCGGTGCAAAGAAATTTGTAGTGGCTCGCTTCTTGGACTACAAAATGGTTGATGCGAAAACCGTGATTAGTCAAGTACAAGATCTTCAAGTTCTCTTACACGAGCTCCACTCTGAAGGAATGACACTTAGTGAGACATTCCAAGTTGCGGCAATCATTGAGAAGTTACCTCCAAGTTGGGTGGAATTCAAAAACTACCTTAAGCATAAGCGAAAGGAGATTACCGTTGAGGAACTTGTAGTTCGCCTTCGTATCGAAGAGGACAACAAGAAAGCTCTTAAGGGAAGCTACTTGCCAACTTCGGAAAAAGCCAATGTTGTTGAACATGGTCAATCCTCGAGGGGTAACAAAAGCAAGGATGGTGGGAAAGGCAAAGCTAAGGTTGGGAATCTCCGACCTAAAGCTGGGGATATGAAGAAAAGGTCTCAAAAGCCCCAAAAGCCTTACAAGTTTGATGGTGTGTGCTATAACTGTGATCAGCCGGGTCATAGAGCTGCTAGTTGCAAGATGCCAAAACGGGAGAATCCCCGCCAAGCTAATATGGTGAATGAAGACATGGATTTTGCAGCTATGGTGACCGATGTCACTAATATGATCTCCGAAGTCAATTTGGTTGGATCAAACACAAAGGAATGGTGGATTGACACGGGTGCTACCCGTCATGTTTGCTCTGACAAGAACATGTTTACCACCTTCAAGGATGTCGAGACTGGGGAAAAGTTGTTTATGGGCAACTCGGCTACGGCCGATATCAAAGGGGAAGGAAATGTGATACTGAAGATGACCTCGGAGAAGGAGCTCACTTTGAGAAATGTGCTATATGTTCCCGAGATTCGTAAGAATCTTGTGTCGGGTTGGCTTCTCAACAAGTTTGGTTTTCGTTTAGTGTTTGAATCTGATAAGGTCGTGTTGACCAAAAATGGTGTGTATGTTGGAAAGGGATATGCCCTTAATGGCATGTTCAAATTAAATGTAATGGTGATCAAGCATGATATTAATAAGAATGGTTCTACTTCCGCTTACTTGCTTGAGTCTTCTAATATTTGGCATGCACGTCTTGGTCATGTTAATTTTAATTCCATTCGTAGGTTAATTAAATTTAAATGCATACCATCATTCCATATTGATTCAAACTATAAATGTCAAACATGTGTTGAGGCCAAACAAACAAGGTCATCGTTTAAATCGGTTGAAAGAATAACCGAACCCCTTGATATGATTCACACCGACATATGTGACTTAAAATCGGTTCCCACAAGAGGTGGAAATAAATACTTCATCACCTTTATCGATGATAGCACGAAATATTGCTATGTATACTTACTTAAAAGTAAGGATGAAGCCATTGATAAGTTTATTCTTTACAAGAATGAAGTTGAGAATCAACTCAACAAGAAAATCAAGGTTGTTAGAAGTGATAGAGGAGGTGAATATGTGTCACCATTTGCTAACTTGTGTGAGCAACATGGTATTAGACATGAACTCACCGCCCCCTATTCACCTCAACAAAACGGTATCGCCGAAAGAAAGAACCGTACCTTGAAAGAAATGGTTAATGCCATGTTGATAAGTTCTGGACTAAGTCCAAACATGTGGGGGGAAGCTATCTTGTCAGCTTCTTATCTTTTAAATAAGCTTCCTCGAAAGAATAAGGAAGAAACTCCATATGAACTATGGATGGGAAGAAAACCATCATACAAATACCTACGAGTGTGGGGGTGCCTAGCTAAAGTATTAGTGCCGGCACCTAAGGCTTTAAAGATAGGGCCCAAAACTGTGGATTGCATATTCATTGGATATGCTCACAATAGTAGTGCCTATCGATTTCTTGTGCATGATTCTAAGAATCCCGATATACACAAGAACACGATAATGGAATCAAGGAGTGCTACATTCTTCGAAAATATATTTCCTTGTCTAAACACGGAAATTGGAAGTTCCTCTAAACCTGTTGGTGAGACTGTCCAAGATGAGGGACAAGAACAACAAGTGGAAGAAGAGGTTGGGCCTAGAAGAAGTAAAAGGGCAAGGGTTGAGAAATCGTTTGGTTCCGATTTCCTGACATTCATGGTGGAACATGAACCTAGAACCTACCGCGAAGCAATTACTTCTTCAGAAGCACTTCAATGGAAAGAAGCCATCAAAAGTGAAATAGAATCTATTTTACAAAACCATACGTGGGAAATACAGGACCTTCCTCAAGGTTGTATTGCACTAGACTATCTATGGCTCTTTAAGAAGAAGATGAGGGCGGATGGAAGTATTGAGAAATACAAAGCAAGATTGGTGATCAAAGGGTATAGACAACGAGAAGGTCTAGTGATGTGTCTGAAATAATACATATTTTATAGCCACATTTATCATATTTAAATATCATTATCTGCAACTTTTGTTATGATTTGGTATATTTTTAGTAAGATTTGCAGATTAAAGTGATATTTGGACCACGGAGCGAAAAGGAGCTGAAACTGGCTTGAAACGGAGACAAACGAGAAGAAAATAAGAAGTTTGAGAAACAGCCGGCGGCTGAAATTCCTTAGCCGGCGGCTGAATTAAAATTTTCACACAAATTGTTCCTAAGGACAAATAGATTCAATCCTAACCCCTCAAAAACTTGATGTGTATTTTATAACATAAAATTTATTAAAGTTTAGAAAAGGATTTTTACCAACGTATATTAACACACAAAACAGGCAGTGTACCTGATCGTACGTAAATATAGAATCAGTAAGTCCGGATCGAACTCAGGGAACGTGTATTAATATCCGTTATCTCAAATTACGTAATTAAACTAATAAAAGCAAGTAAATATGGGGGACGTTTTAGTTCTGTGAGAACATATTTCAGAAAACAATTAACTAAAATAAAATAGCAAATTAATTAACTAAATGGATTTGTGATGGAAAACTGTTTCGAAAAGTATTTAAGAATTAATCAGATTTAAAAGCAACGATTACTTGGAATTACGTTTCACCTGGATTATGAATTAACAAGAATATGTTTGATTGATTTAACTGTGATTCCTATGATAACTAGATTTCCCGCTAGAGTTATCTAATCCTACAATTTTAGAGAAAGATTATACGACTATTCGTACATCAAGAGCTATCTTAGATTTATCCACTCTAAATTGTGCTTTAAGTTCACTATTATTTACAATTTAATCTGTCGACTACGAATTAACAAAAGTCTCAATTATTCAATCCTGATATAATTGTCATGTTCATTCAATTTATTAAATTACTAATCTCTTAGCCTATCTCAATTAAGTCTCAAGCTACAATTATCTAATAAATTATATAATTGCAAATAACCAATAAATCATATAAGAACGCTAGTTATGTTACAGATCTATCAATCACGCTAAGTAGTAAAATTAATAACTTAGAATAAACATGGATCGCGATTAAACGTAAATAATAATGGAAAAATCAATAAGTTCAAACATAAACTTGATTAAAACATAAATCCAGGTTCAACAATCCAAGCAATCGCTTAAAGAGTTTAGCTCATGTTGGATTGTAAGCAAATAACAAAATAGGTCTTTAAACAATTCATTGTATCAAGAAAAATAATGTAAATAACTTGAATCAAACAATTACTAAAATCAGAATTGGTTAAAAGAGATTAACCAAAAGCTTCCACGTATTTGACAGCTTCTAGGACTCTTCGTTCAGCTCTCCAAGATGAATGCAGGTGAAAATTATGGAAAAGTATCGTTTCTGAACGTTTTGGTCTTGTATTTATAAGCAAAAGCCAAGCGGAAAAACGTATTCGAATCAAACTCTGATTACTGAAATTTCCACTTCAGCCGTCGGCTGGCTCATTTCAGCCGCCGGCTGACACACACGGGCCCAAAAGTTGCTTCCGCGGCACGTTTAAAACAATTTGATGAAAACTTTAATTCAGCCGCCGGCTAAGGAATTTCAGCCGCCGGCTGTTTCTCAAACTTCTTATTTTCTGCTCGTTTGTCTCCGTTTCAAGCCAGTTTCAGCTCCTTTTCGCTCCGTGGTCCAAATATCACTTTAATCTGCAAATCTTACTAAAAATATACCAAATCATAACAAAAGTTGCAGATAATGATATTTAAATATGATAAATGTGGCTATAAAATATGTATTATTTCAGACACATCAAATTCCCCACACTTGAATCTTACTTGTCCTCAAGTAAACTGTTTAATTTAGAACAAAACAAACATCTTCCATAAAAATAAAATACCCAATGAGTCGAGTAAATTACAAAAAATTTATTTACGAAGATAGATTTAATAATTACCAAGCCAAAATTTAAATGCATAACTAAACAATCTCACGATTTGGGAAGTATAACACTCAATCACTCAAAAAGCTAATCTAAGTGTAATATATATGTGAAATCGCTCAAAGCTCAGTCATGACAAGTATTCTATCATAGGCTTGATAACGATACGCTTCTCCACCAATAGAGTCTAAGTAACTAGTTCAGAGGGCTTATGGTCATATCAATGGGTGATGGGTAAAATAATGGAAAATATGATAAAGGTGAAATAATATGAATGATATGAAACAATCAACTTCCAACTAGTCTACAAATCCAAACATGTTAGTCAAAAATTATATTACTTTCAAAACTTGATTAATTATCCCTAATGGCTCACTTTGATGAAACTTCTAAGACCAAATTTCGTCTTAATTCTTCGACGCTCCAATTGAGAATTTTTATTTCTCGCAAACTTCGTCAAATAACTTTAACACTTCAATTGAGAATATTTTTATTTCTCGCAAATAACGTCAAACAACCTTAACAAATATTGGCTACCTCGTACGGGCCTTAATAACTATTCTTTTTTTTTTTTTTTTATATATCTCTTTTTTTTTTTTTTACTAAAGACACCGCTCAAAAGGTCCATCAAATATCCTGAATAACTCTTAACTTATATCCACCAATAACTTTTCTTCGTGAACTTAAGTAAATTAATCAACTCCATGCCATCACATATAACGTTCCGTCTAATAATCAATCAAGTTAAGAAAGAGGGAATTTTCAACTAAAATATTTGGATTAAACGACTTATACATTAGGCTCAATTTATGGAATATATCTGGAAAGGTGATAAAAGAAAAAGGTTTGGCGCAAATATGGTATCTAAACGTCAAAAACACTAAAAACGAGTGCTCGATAGGTAGTGTGAGTCAAATAACCAGTGTAGTTATTAACTATAAGAAACGAATAGGCCAATCAACTGTTTAACAATCCTAATTCTTTTGCCTCTTTCCTAGTTACTGATAAGTAAAAACTTATGCTCATTCATAGCCTCGAAGCGTATACAGTGTCAAGTTCTAAAGTCTACAGGTCACCGGCACACTCATAACAAATGAAGATAAAAGCATATAAAATGTATGCTATAATGGCTCAAATCCTCACAAAAATTGAAATGGGTAGGTGTGCCTAGTTATGCAACTAGTTAAAACTAATTACGAAAAATGTGTCAAAAATTTTAAAATTTTCACACAAATTGTTCCTAAGGACAAATAGATTCAATCCTAACCCCTTCCCCACACTTAAACAATACAATGTCCTCATTGTAAATAAAATTTAGCAAGTAAGTGCAAAAAGAAAAAGAGAAAGGAATAGAAAAAGCTCCCCCATTTAAATGTCGAATGCTGTGAAAGAAAGTAGCAATGGAAAGAATGTTTGGCTGGTAAAAGCGTAACGTCCTTAAAAAATCTGCATAGCTTCCTTTGAAAATTTGGAGTTCCGGCATTACTTCGACTAAAATGGTTGAAATTCTAAAATGGGAAACAGATGCACACAGATTAAATACCACAAATAAAGTAATCATAGGAAATACATAATCCAAATACAAATCCCAAACAAATAATCCATACAAAATAAAAATACAAATAAAAATAAAAATAGTCTTAAAAAGACACATCGTAACCAAAAATCATCACATATCAGGCCAACGGCCCTGTCTGTCCCAAGCTGCTCGCTGCTCCTCCTCAGCCTGCTGTCGCTCGGCCTCGGTAGGAGGCTGGTACTCGTAAGGATGAGCGGTCCACATATGCTGGCGATCCTCATAAGTGGAGGACGATGGCTGGTCCTGATCCATAGGTGTGGTACTACCAAATGAGTGATAGGTGCCGTCATAGGCCTGGTAACTCACACCGGTACGCTGATGGTACTGGTAAAGAACCTCGTCCTGATAGCGGTTCCGACTGTCGAACTCAGAATACATCTGCCCCACCTGGTTGCGGATGTAAGTGACATCATGGCTGAGGTCGCAATAACGATCCTCCATACGATCCGCAAATGAATCAAACCGGGACGCCATCTGTCCCATACTGGCTTTGTGATGGAAAACTGTTTCGAAAAGTATTTAAGAATTAATCAGATTTAAAAGCAACGATTACTTGGAATTACGTTTCACCTGGATTATGAATTAACAAGAATATGTTTGATTGATTTAACTGTGATTCCTATGATAACTAGATTTCCCGCTAGAGTTATCTAATCCTACAATTTTAGAGAAAGATTATACGACTATTCGTACATCAAGAGCTATCTTAGATTTATCCACTCTAAATTGTGCTTTAAGTTCACTATTATTTACAATTTAATCTGTCGACTACGAATTAACAAAAGTCTCAATTATTCAATCCTGATATAATTGTCATGTTCATTCAATTTATTAAATTACTAATCTCTTAGCCTATCTCAATTAAGTCTCAAGCTACAATTATCTAATAAATTATATAATTGCAAATAACCAATAAATCATATAAGAACGCTAGTTATGTTACAGATCTATCAATCACGCTAAGTAGTAAAATTAATAACTTAGAATAAACATGGATCGCGATTAAACGTAAATAATAATGGAAAAATCAATAAGTTCAAACATAAACTTGATTAAAACATAAATCCAGGTTCAACAATCCAAGCAATCGCTTAAAGAGTTTAGCTCATGTTGGATTGTAAGCAAATAACAAAATAGGTCTTTAAACAATTCATTGTATCAAGAAAAATAATGTAAATAACTTGAATCAAACAATTACTAAAATCAGAATTGGTTAAAAGAGATTAACCAAAAGCTTCCACGTATTTGACAGCTTCTAGGACTCTTCGTTCAGCTCTCCAAGATGAATGCAGGTGAAAATTATGGAAAAGTATCGTTTCTGAACGTTTTGGTCTTGTATTTATAAGCAAAAGCCAAGCGGAAAAACGTATTCGAATCAAACTCTGATTACTGAAATTTCCACTTCAGCCGTCGGCTGGCTCATTTCAGCCGCCGGCTGACACACACGGGCCCAAAAGTTGCTTCCGCGGCACGTTTAAAACAATTTGATGAAAACTTTAATTCAGCCGCCGGCTAAGGAATTTCAGCCGCCGGCTGTTTCTCAAACTTCTTATTTTCTGCTCGTTTGTCTCCGTTTCAAGCCAGTTTCAGCTCCTTTTCGCTCCGTGGTCCAAATATCACTTTAATCTGCAAATCTTACTAAAAATATACCAAATCATAACAAAAGTTGCAGATAATGATATTTAAATATGATAAATGTGGCTATAAAATATGTATTATTTCAGACACATCATCTAGATTACTTTGATACGTATTCGCCTGTAACGCGAATTACCTCCATCAGGATGGTACTTGCTATTGCCGCCATAAGAAATTTGGAAGTTCACCAAATGGATGTAAAAACTGCTTTCCTAAATGGCGATTTAGAGGAAGAAATTTACATGAAACAACCTGAGGGATTTATTGCCCCTGGACAAGAGAACAAAGTTTACAGGCTCGTTAAGTCATTATATGGCCTAAAGCAAGCTCCCAAACAATGGCATCAAAAGTTTGATCACGTCATGTTAGAATGTGGTTTCAAAATAAATGAATGCGACAAGTGTGTTTACGTGAAAGATTCACCAAATGGATACGTTATCTTATGTCTCTATGTAGATGATATGCTTATCATGGGTAGTGACGATAAGATAATAACATCAACAAAGGATATGTTGAAATCAAAATTTGACATGAAAGACATGGGTCTAGCGGATGTGATCCTTGGAATCAAGATCACACGAACCCCAAATGGTCTTGTGTTAAATCAAACACATTATGTCGACAAGATTCTAGAGCGATTCAATGTGGGGGATTCCGGCCTAGCTAGAACTCCAATTGACACCAGTCAACATCTATCTAAGAATAGAGGTGAAGGTGTTTCCCAACTAGATTACTCAAGAATCATTGGTAGTCTAATGTATCTAATGAGTTGTACCAGACCCGATGTAACACCCCGGCTAAAGCGGAATACACCTGAGGCATTACAATTGTTCTTAACTCGTGTTCCTCTATTAGGTTATAATAGACACATTTAATGATTTAAATGAATGCATTAAAGATGAATAAATGTTTTACAGAAAAGTAACCGAAAAACGACAAAAGACTTAAATTATTCATTAATGTCATTAACTAGGTCCAAGCTCTTATGTTTTCTTCAAGCAAACCTATCCATTTCCTGTATCATGTAAAAAGTAAACGTCAATACAAAAGTATTGGTGAATAAACAAGTTTAAGACACATGCATAAAGTATTAAAAAGGTTACGTAATAAAGAGTATAAAAGTAATATAAATGAATATGTAAAATGTAGTATAAAAGAATGTATAATAAAAGAATATATAAAGATTGTATATTGAAAGCAAGTATAATATGTGTAATATGGCATAACACGCGTTTGTATCAAGTCTGATGTATATCATATATGATCAAAGTCACATAGGGTCCGGTCGAGGGCCTCGACATTCACAGTAACACGTCGGAATGTCTAATAACGGCCAATAGATCTATCACGTTTCCCGTTTAGTATATACATATAATGAATGATTGATTGTTTGAATGTTTGATTTATCGTGTGTGCATCCCATAATGATTGTGTCACTTGATTCATTCCAATGTTTGCCATAATACAAAAATATAGTATCAAATATGAATATAAGTACATATAAACATAAATGACTTTACGAATGAATATAATAAGAATGACTTTTATGAATGAATACCAATATGAATGAATTTCGATGAATATAATACAAAAAGTATACATATAAACATGATTATAAGTGAGTATATAAACATGAATATAAGTTTTAATATGAATATAAGTATTAATCTCAATATGAATATAAGTTTGAATATACACATAAATATAAGTACGAATATAAACATAAATATGAATATGAATCACCATATTACTATAAGTATGAATATAGACATAAAATATAAATGTGAACATAAGTATGAATTAAAAATAAAAGTATGAATATAAGTATGAATATGAATGTTATGATACAGCCCAAAGATTTATATAATAAAAAGGGCATCGAGTTTACTCACATGATTAAATACGGAGGTAGATACGGATACTAGATTATGAATACGGAATACGTTGAAAGGAACACCAAACTTGCCTTTACAAATCTAGAAATAAGAATAAATATGAATAAGAATATATCATGAATTTAGAGTTTTCTAGATTAGAGTTTGAATAGACAAGATTAATAAGATGATGATGGTAAGCTTGAGTAACATAAAAGATAAACATGATTATGATGAAAAACAATAGAATTGGGAACCTTTACAATCGATTATGGAAGGCTTGAAGTTTTGATTATGGAGCTTTGTGTGGGTTTGATTTTTGACAAGAAGATACCAATTTATAGAGTTTGATATGTGATAAACAAAGGTCAAAATGTAACTCCCCTAATAATTAACTCCAAATTTAATTATTGTAGGTTACAAAAAGAAATGGTTAAAGAGGTGTTTAAAGCCATAAATAAGAAATGTGTAACTCATTTGACCAAACTTGAAGGCTAAGAACAAGGCTAAGAACAAGGAAACATAGATACATACATACATACATAGTTCCTTGCATGCATGTATTAATTAAACTACTTGTCTTTAACACATTACTAGAATTACTTGCATTTATATAAGTCCATGTGTATTAAACACATTTTAGTGTACATTAATGTACACATGCAAGATAACACATTAATAATGTTACAAGGTTTAAATAGAATTAAGATAACCCAAATATACATAACTCAAATCGAACTTTTATAAATCGTCAAATGTATACAATTACAAAGTCCGAATTAAAGTTACAAGTCAAGTATCGGGTCGGATTCGGGCACGGTGTTACAGTCTCCACAACTTTAAAGATTTTCGTCCTCGAAAATTATGGTTGACTAGTACCCGGTTGATTTATGAATAAGTGCGGATATTTGGATTTCATGTGATCTTCTTGTTCCCATGTAAACTCTGGTCCACGTTTAGATTCCCAACGTACTTTCACTATTGGAATTGAACTTCTCCTTAGTTTCTTGATTTCACGGTCTAAGATTTCAACAGGTCGCTCTACGAAGTGCATAGTCGAATCGATTTGGATTTCATCCAATGGTACATGTAGATTTTCATCAGCTAGACATTTTCGCAAATTAGATACATGAAAGACTGGATGAACATTCTCTAGTTCGGTCGGTAACTCAAGTCTATACGCAACCTTACCCACACGCTCGATAATTCTGAAGGGTCCAACGTATCTCGGGGCAAGCTTCCCTTTCTTGCTGAATCGTACCACGCCTTTCCAAGGTGAAACCTTGAGAAGAACGCGATCATCAACGACAAATTCAAGAGGCTTTCTACGCTTATCGGCGTAACTTTTCTGGCGACTACGAGCGGTGGTGAGGTTTTCGCGTATTTTTACGATTTTATCCGTTGTCTCTTGTATCAATTCGGGTCCAGTTATTTGCGTTTCCCCAATGTCTTGCCAACATACCGGCGATCTACATTTACGACCATATAAAGCTTCATAAGGGGCCATGTTTGCACTCGTATGATGACTGTTGTTGTAGGAGAATTCGATAAGTCCGAGGTGTGAGTCCCAACTACCACCGAAATCGATGACACAGGTTCTCAACAAATCCTCTAGTGTTTGAATAGTACGCTCCGATTGACCACCAGTTTGAGAATGGTAAGCGGTGCTGAGATTCAAGCGAGTTCCAAGTACGGATTAAAGAGATCTCCAAAATCGAGATATGAATCGACCATCACGGTCAGAAATGATGTCAAGCGGTACTCCATGAAGTCTTACGATTTCTTGAATGTAGATTTGAGCTAAGCGTTCGACACGATAAGTTTCACAATTAGGAATGAAGTGAGCGACTTTAGTCAAACGATCAATGATTACCCAAATACTGTCGTAACCTTTTGATGAACGTGGAAGTTCGGTTATAAAGTCCATCGCAATGCCTTCCCATTTCCACAACGGGATTTCGGGTTGAGTTAACAAACCTGAGGGCTTTTGATGTTCGGCTTTAACCTTCAAACAAGTTAGACATTTTTGAACGAATAAGAATATATCCTTCTTCATGCCTGACCACCAATAGGAATGCTTCAAATTATGATACATTTTATCGGCACCAGGATGAATCGAGTATCGAGTATTATGAGCTTCTTTCATCACAAGATTACGAAGATCATCGATTGAAGGTATCCAAAGACGATCGTTGAAATAATGAAGACCGTTTGGTTTGATGATTAATTGCTTTTCAATGCCACAACCCAATTCACTAGCCAAGTTTCCACCATTGATTATCTTCTGTTGCGCAATACCGATTAACGAATGAAGATCCGAAAGAACACGAATACTGTAGACTTTTGAATAAGGTTTACGACTCAAGGCGTCGGCAACAACGTTAGCCTTGCCAGGATGATATTTAATCTCACAAACGTAATCATTAAGCAATTCAATCCATCTACGTTGCCTCATGTTTAGATCTTTTTGATTGAATAGATGCTGAAGACTATGGTGATCCGTGTAAACAATACACTTCGTACCAAAGAGATAATGTCTCCACAACTTTAGAGCGAAGATAACCGCTCCAAGTTCGAGATCATGAACGGTATAATTGACTTCGTGCTTCTTCAATTGTCTCGATGCATAAGCTATGACTTTTCCTCTGCATTAACACACAACCAAGACCATTTCCCGATGCATCACAATATACCACGAAATCTTCGGTTCCATCAGGAAGACTAAGAACAGGAGCTTTACAAAGTTTTTCTTTAAGAATGTGAAATGCTGATTCTTGATCATCTCCCCAAACAAACTTCTCAGTTTTATGAGTAAGCTTCGTCAAAGGAATAGCGATCTTTGAGAAGTTTTCGATGAAACGACGATAATAGCCTGCCAACCCAAGAAAATATCGAATCTCAGAAGGATTAGTTGGAATAGGCCAGTTACGAACGGCCTCGATCTTAGTGGGATCAACGTGTATTCCCTTCGCATCAACTACATGACCCAAAAATTTAACTTCCTTGAGCCAAAATTCACACTTCGAGAATTTAGCATAAAGCTTTTCTTTCTTGAGGAGTTCTAGAGCAAGTCGCAAATGAGTTTCATGCTCGGATTTGGATTTTGAATAAATGAGAATATCATCGATAAAGACTATGACGAATTTGTCGAGGTATGGTTTACAAACGCGATTCATTAGATCCATGAAAACAGCAGGTGCGTTTGTGAGTCCAAATGGCATAACCATAAACTCGAAATGACCATAGCGAGTTCGGAAGGCAGTTTTAGGAATGTCTTCTTCGGCTACTCTAAGTTGATGATAGCCCGAACGAAGGTATATCTTAGAGAAACAAGTAGCACCTTGCAGTTGATCAAACAAGTCGTCGATTCGAGGTAGAGGATAACGATTCTTGATGGTAAGTTTATTAAGTTCACGGTAATCGATGCACATCCGAAACGAACCATCTTTCTTCTTTACAAATAAAATAGGAGCACCCCAAGGAGAAGAACTAGGGCGAATAAAACCCTTGTCGGTTAGTTCTTGCAATTGGCTTGAAAGCTCTTGCATTTCCGAAGGAGCGAGACGATAAGGAGCTTTAGCAATAGGAGTTGCATTAGGAATGAGATCAATACGGAATTCCACTTGTCGTACAGGAGGTAATCCAGATACGTCTTCGGGAAAGACTTCGGGGAAATCCCGAATGATGGGAATATCTTCAAGTTTGAGCGTTTCTTTCCTTGTATCAATGATGTGAGCTAGAAATGCAGGATAACATGGAAGATCCTTCTTATGCTTACGCAAGTAGCTATAAGCTTGCGTACACGACATGAGTTTAAGTCCCTTTGATTTTGTTTCACCACAAAACGTAAGAATACTACCATCAGCACACGGAATACGAATAGATTTATCAAAGCAAATGATCTCGGCATGATGTTGGGATAACCAATCCATCCCTACGATAACGTCGAAACTACCCAAATTCATAGGCACTAAATCTATAGCGAAATCACGATTCCCTAGACTTAAGGTACAATCATTCAAAATAGAACTTAGTTTAAGAACCTTGCCATTGGCTACTTCGACACTAAGGGGATCATGCAACTTATTTCTTTTCAAAGCAAGCAAAGGTTCAAATTGGGTAGAGATAAAGTTACGATCGGCACCCGAATCAAATAAAATGGAAGCATAAATACCATTGATGAGAAACGTACCATTAACAACTTCCTTGTTGGCTTGAGCTTGTTGAGCATTAATGACAAAAGCTCGTCCACGACCAGCGGGTTGTTGTTGAATTGGTTGAACAAGTGGTGGCTGATTTTGCTGAGCGGGTGGAGGGTTTCCTTGACGATAAGGGCAATCACGAATAAAACGAGTAACGATAATTGACTGGGCGTACGCTTAACAATGACCAACGAATGATTTAACAAACGATTAACAGGTAATTAACGAATGAGTAATGAATAATTAACGGATGATTAACGAATGATTAACGAATGATCAACGAATGATTATTGATTCACGTATGATTATCGTATCCGTATCACTCACGTATAATGTTTAAATAAATCATAAAATAATGAATATATAAATACGTATAAATACGAATAAAATTGATTTTTTGAGGGTTACGGTTAAATCCGTAGAAATTCTCGACATATCAAGAATACCAACTCCAAAGAATCATATCGTGACCTAGGAGAGGATGACTCTCGTTCAAATTTCCCAGTTTGGTATACGTAATTGTAACGAGATACCGCTCTAGACAGAAATTGAACTACCGATATTCCAAACCTTACAGCCTTATAACATGAACTTTTAGAATTTTAATTCAAGACGAGAAGCGTAAAACATTTCATTATTAAAGATTTGGTTTAAGTTTCGCGCTTTGGCCTAGGAGAGGAGTGTTCGTCGAGAGTTTACGAACCAGTATCGTTAACGCTCTCTCGATTAGTCACATCCAAACCTTACAGTTACTACGCAAACAAGTACTAAATCTTCAATAAGGTTTAGAAATATATATTATATATATATATAGTATTTATAATTTTTGAAAACGACGAATGAAGAATATCTCAAAAGAATTTAGTAAGAGGAACACAAAAATTAGTTAAAAACAATTTTTATGATGCATGAACACACGAGGACGTGTGTGGGGTAGCTTATAGACTAGGTCATTTTCTAACCACCTAATTCCCTATAAACACGAGCTCTGATACCAACTGTAACACCCCGACTAAAGCGGAATACACCTGAGGCATTACAATTGTTCTTAACTCGTGTTCCTCTATTAGGTTATAATAGACACATTTAATGATTTAAATGAATGCATTAAAGATGAATAAATGTTTTACAGAAAAGTAACCGAAAAACGACAAAAGACTTAAATTATTCATTAATGTCATTAACTAGGTCCAAGCTCTTATGTTTTCTTCAAGCAAACCTATCCATTTCCTGTATCATGTAAAAAGTAAACGTCAATACAAAAGTATTGGTGAATAAACAAGTTTAAGACACATGCATAAAGTATTAAAAAGGTTACGTAATAAAGAGTATAAAAGTAATATAAATGAATATGTAAAATGTAGTATAAAAGAATGTATAATAAAAGAATATATAAAGATTGTATATTGAAAGCAAGTATAATATGTGTAATATGGCATAACACGCGTTTGTATCAAGTCTGATGTATATCATATGTGATCAAAGTCACATAGGGTCCGGTCGAGGGCCTCGACATTCACAGTAACACGTCGGAATGTCTAATAACGGCCAATAGATCTATCACGTTTCCCGTTTAGTATATACATATAATGAATGATTGATTGTTTGAATGTTTGATTTATCGTGTGTGCATCCCATAATGATTGTGTCACTTGATTCATTCCAATGTTTGCCATAATACAAAAATATAGTATCAAATATGAATATAAGTACATATAAACATAAATGACTTTACGAATGAATATAATAAGAATGACTTTTATGAATGAATACCAATATGAATGAATTTCGATGAATATAATACAAAAAGTATACATATAAACATGATTATAAGTGAGTATATAAACATGAATATAAGTTTTAATATGAATATAAGTATTAATCTCAATATGAATATAAGTTTGAATATACACATAAATATAAGTACGAATATAAACATAAATATGAATATGAATCACCATATTACTATAAGTATGAATATAGACATAAAATATAAATGTGAACATAAGTATGAATTAAAAATAAAAGTATGAATATAAGTATGAATATGAATGTTATGATACAGCCCAAAGATTTATATAATAAAAAGGGCATCGAGTTTACTCACATGATTAAATACGGAGGTAGATACGGATACTAGATTATGAATACGGAATACGTTGAAAGGAACACCAAACTTGCCTTTACAAATCTAGAAATAAGAATAAATATGAATAAGAATATATCATGAATTTAGAGTTTTCTAGATTAGAGTTTGAATAGACAAGATTAATAAGATGATGATGGTAAGCTTGAGTAACATAAAAGATAAACATGATTATGATGAAAAACAATAGAATTGGGAACCTTTACAATCGATTATGGAAGGCTTGAAGTTTTGATTATGGAGCTTTGTGTGGGTTTGATTTTTGACAAGAAGATACCAATTTATAGAGTTTGATATGTGATAAACAAAGGTCAAAATGTAACTCCCCTAATAATTAACTCCAAATTTAATTATTGTAGGTTACAAAAAGAAATGGTTAAAGAGGTGTTTAAAGCCATAAATAAGAAATGTGTAACTCATTTGACCAAACTTGAAGGCTAAGAACAAGGCTAAGAACAAGGAAACATAGATACATACATACATACATAGTTCCTTGCATGCATGTATTAATTAAACTACTTGTCTTTAACACATTACTAGAATTACTTGCATTTATATAAGTCCATGTGTATTAAACACATTTTAGTGTACATTAATGTACACATGCAAGATAACACATTAATAATGTTACAAGGTTTAAATAGAATTAAGATAACCCAAATATACATAACTCAAATCGAACTTTTATAAATCGTCAAATGTATACAATTACAAAGTCCGAATTAAAGTTACAAGTCAAGTATCGGGTCGGATTCGGGCACGGTGTTACACCCGACTTAGCATACGCTGTTAGTAGGCTAAGTAGGTACACAAGCAATCCGAGTTCTGATCATTGGAAAAGTATGACAAGATTACTTCGGTATTTAAGATACACGCGAGAGTATGGACTACACTATAATAGACATCCAGCTGTTATTGAAGGATACACTGATGCAAACTGGATATCTGATATAAAAGATTCTCGATCAACAAGTGGATACGTGTTTACACTTGGAGGTGCTGCTGTAGCATGGAAATCTTGCAAACAGACGGTTATAGCAAGATCAACGATGGAATCTGAATTCATTGCCCTCGACAAATGTGGAGAAGAGGCAGAGTGGTTGCGTCAATTTGTAGAAGACATACCAAGATGGCCTAAGCCGGTAACGGCCGTATGTATACATTGTGATAGCCAATCGGCAATTGGCAGAGCTCATAGCATAATGTATAACGGTAAGTCAAGACATATTCGACGTAGACATAACACGATACGACAACTACTCTCAACAGGAGTTATCTCAATTGACTATGTGAAGTCAAAGGATAACATAGCGGATCCGCTTACGAAAGGCTTAAGCAGAGAGTTAGTTAGCAAGTCGTCAAAAGGAATGGGACTAAAGCCCTTGAATGAATAAATTTATGCAAAGGAAACCTAACCCAGTTGACTGGAGATCCCAAGATCTGGGTTCAATAGGACAACCTAGTTGTATGAATAAGGGGAGGTCACTGTGGGGGTAGTTTATCTACCTCCTAAACCATCTAAGGGAGTTCATAAATTCACGAACTTCCTAGTCCATTCCTAAGATCAGTGACAAGGAGAAGGATAAGCATACGGCTTTTAATGATTCTAAGAAATAACCATATGTGGTATAATGATTTCTAAAGAATCACCTATGTTAGAGAGAAGTGGGGTCGCTTCGAAGGGAATTATAAGGGCATAATTCCTAAAAGCTCTCGCAGAACCAGGAAAGTGTTCATGACCACAACGAACACGACTATGAGGAGTTGACATTGTCAGGAAGAGTCCTGTGTGAAATGTATTGTCGTCTACGCAAATAACAGCTCAGTTCAAAGACATCAAGTTCTACTGACAGTTAGGAGGTAAGTGCATTTCATAAGGGAAGGTTCAAAGGGTAACACCTACCTATCCTATGCAGGATTCAACCGCCGAAGTTTCATCGGGAATAAGCGTTGTTAAGATCGATCTCCATTCATGTGGGGGATTGTTGGAAAATGTTAATGAAAATATGTGATTTTCATCAACTTTGGACCTCTATAAATAATACATATTTAATATTTACGATCAATATTTTATATGTATGCGTAGCCCTTAGAAAGAGCTTCGCAACGATATATGATACGTCCAAAACGGAGTTAAGGTGAATGAGATATCGACGCCTAAAGATAGGTGTTTGGTGCAAATTTGGTTTTGTTTGAAGCTTGTCCCACATCGGTGGGGGACACAAAGTTTGTGTTGTTTATAAGCAAGAATTTTGAACACTTGTTCAGTTAGCTTGTGACTTATACACACACAAGTTCACGGCCTCGCGCGCAGGGGGGGGTGCAAATTTCTGGTCCGAAAGGGTTTGGGTTGAAAACTCATGCGAGCCCGCGCGACCTGCGGACACGAATGCAGCTCCGAAATCTCAAGCATGCGCGGTCAGTTTTTGCTACGCGTTTTCTCGGTTAATGCCTAACAGCTTTCCAATTTAATTTTGGCAAGTTCAATAGCTGTTACGATTTGTTTTAATGGCTCGTTAATGCCATTAAAATTGCATTTAAACCAAAAACGCTCCTCTCCTACAGCATATAATACTGAGCTTCATTTCAGTTCACAGACACCTTAATCCCTTCTTTCTTTCTCTGCTACTGCTGCTATTCCGAGATCAGATTTCAGGCAAGTGTGACAGCTCCGACAGTTTAGAGCATAAACTGTTTATGCCATTGTACCCTGGGAAACAAAACGTGTGAATACACGCGGAATTTGTTTTAAGGGAATCGTGTTATATCACGAGCCTTGGCCGATTACGATTCTTGTTTATCATTTTTGTTCATCATTTCTGTTCAATATATTTTCTTGTAACTATTTGTAATTGTAAACGGTATCATTTCCTATAATCAGTTTATTAAGTATATCGGCTTATTCGAATGACATTTGTCATATAACACTTGGCTCACTCTTATAGAGTTTTATAAGCTATAAAACTTATAATTTAAGTATATATATAATCGATCACATGACAAACTTATAATTTTGAAATATTTGCTCACTCTTATAGAGTTTTATAAGCTATAATGAAATTTTGAACAAATATTTGCTCATTGACGTTAAACTTTAAGATTTTCTTAATTTTCTTTTGATTTGACATTTCCTTTTGTTTTCTTGGATCCTTTTATATGGAAATTTTGCACAACCGGGTATTTTCCGAGGTTAGTGTGGATTTTGACTATTTTTTCGGTGTACAAAGGATTTAAACCTTTACATACATGAGAATTTTGAATACACGCCGTTTTGGGGAAAAACACGACACATGTTTTAAATAAGAATAGGATAACTAGAAGGATAACTAACTGCATGAAAGTATACATCAAACTTTGTCTGTTTTATTATTGTTTGTATCCACTTCTTGAAACTTTAATTGTATCTGTATTCAACTCTTCTATTATTTTTTTCTTTACAAATGATGTATAAACTAGTTGTTTGTAAAGAAATTTTCATATGTAAACAGTTATACGTCAACAAAAATCCGGTCCATTACACCATTTATAAATAAAGAAGAGTTGAATAACAAAATGAACAAATTTTATTACACTTTTGACAGGATTTAATCTAAGGATCAATAACACTAAATCACTGAATGATTAACTAACATCTAGAGTGTTGTGGAATTACAAACTAGAAATGAATCACAGATTAGAAAGATGAACAATGTTATTTTACTAAATATTCAATTTCGTTGATTAGCCTTCAATGGCGGGAAAGTTTGTTACAAAATAGTACATCCAAGCACACACTAAACTTTAACCTTTCTCACTATTTATAGACCTCGATGAAAACATAATTTACACTTTACAAATATCACGTGTTTATCTAAAAACACTTCAGATACTAACTATCAACTAAGTATTCATCTTGATTTACCTATAAAGTTGTTCAAGTTACTTCGAAAGTTAACTCTTCCTCATCATAGGCAAAGTCTTCAACGTTGAAACTTTGAAGATTTGCAATTTCACTCATTAATCTCCAAGACCCAACAACTTTCAAGCACTTAACCCCAAAATTATAACAATATGGGGTAGTAGTATAATGAGGCCTACTAATAGTCGATCTTTTTGGTCGAAGTTATGGTCATAGTAAGCCCCCTAGGAAATCGAGTCCTTTGTAATAATCGATGGTTGTTCTTTACATAGTAAATAATGTATTTGCTCAAATCCTTAATTATTGATTTTATATATCAGTTAAAGGTGGGTTTCAACCGGAAACAAAATGTCATATGCTCTAAACTTTGCGATTGGAAGGGGTTTGTTAGGTGATTTTGCTTGGTCGGATGGTACTCCGGTGTAAAGATCGAATGTAGCAATAAGGTGAATTTTGTAAAAAATAAATCTTATAATGTCGCCGTAGATCAAACAGAGAAGAAATCAAAATTTCAACAATAACAAAAGAACAAAATGATCTATAAAGTTTACACGAAGAAATATGAATATAACAAATTAAAGTTTAAAACAAGTCAAAGAAATAATGACAAAAAAAGGTCAGCGAAACTGTATTTATATATTTTATTTTTTTTGAACGGCAATGTTAGTGATTCGGGACCATAGTGACATCCATTTGGACAGTATGCGACCCACGGACCTTACATCTGTATTTATATTTCACATATTATATCTTTCAATACTTAGCTTATAATAATACAAAAATAAATGTAGTGTCTTTTAAGTTCATTAAACCCAATTGTGCTAGCTAAGAGTAAAAGTCACTACAACCTAGCCAAATCCATTATACGCATGAAATATATACATGCTTTCTTTCTAATTAAAGAAACCCTCTACTCTAAACATATTTAAGAAAATAAAGAACATCTCTAAGACATAGATTTTCATTGTGCGTTAGTACTTCATATATATTTTTTTGTTCGTTTTCCGTTTCAGGTGATCAACAGGAAAATATATATATATATATATCAATGGCGCCTATAGGCGTGCAATTGCAAATTGATGACCGTCATGTAATTTTCTTTTCCTTATCTTCTCTCGTTCTTAATATTACTCAACATGGTTCTCGGTGTAATAGTACGTTGTAGACTCGTGGCATGTTATTTTCCTTTAAAAGAAGAAGAAAAAAAGTACATAGCATGTGGTATGTCATATAAAATACAAATTTTCGCAAAATAGTCTCATAATTTTTTTTTTCCGCACATCAACTTATGGAGATGCAACCCATCTTTATTTTTGTTAAAAATAAAATGCGACTTTCAAGATGTAAACGTTTAAATGTCTTCAAAAAAATATCCAGGTGGTGATAGATAATGGCATACTCCAAGTAACATTATCGAACCCTGAGGGTATTGTCACCGGCATAAGATACAATGGACTTGATAATGTGCTTGAGGTTCTTAACAATGAAAGTGACCGTGGGTTAGTTGCCTTATACTTCAAACTATTTCTATTACATATTTATGTATGCCATGTCGGTACTTAGATGATCGTCTAGACAAACACGAGAAACTTTGATAATCACTTAATTAATTGCTCGCTATGGAGAAATGCAGATATTGGGACGTTGTTTGGAATGCTTTAGATGGCTCTGGAAAAACGGGAGTTTTTGAAGTGTATGTTCTTCACACTCTTGTATATATATGCTAATAAAAAAACGTGTGTTATTTTATTAGTCAAAATACAAATAGATAGTTAAACACACCAATGATATGATGTTACGAAGAGCTAGCTATATATCGACAATACGTAATATCTAACAAGGTTTATTTATAATCTATAATCTTTTGATTGATAATATATAATAAATAATAAACAAATAATAATATATAAAAGTGAGACACTAAAAGTCACTAGACAAAGTGCATACAATTTAATTTATTTGAATTTTGATTTTAGGTTTTTAAATCAAAATAATGATATAATCTTATCTCATCATTAGTTTTTTTTTCTTTTCTTTTTTCATTTTAACAATTCTATTTATATAAAATTTTAACTATCAGATTAAATATATATTTTAATAAAATTAGTTTAATATCATTATTTTAAATCCAAAATAACGTTTACAGTATATATTATTGTGTTTAACTTGATTTTTAATATAAAATTATTTTGATATAAAACAAGATTTGTGAAAGAATAAATAAAAAGAACAACGACAATTAGGTTAAAGTTCGTTACTTTTTTGAGCAGTTTTCCTAACTTTTGTGGGGTTTTCTTCTAATATTTAACTTTATATTTAATTTTGATTAAAATAAATAAATATTACTCTCTCCGTTTCAAAAAAGGTGTCTAAAAAAAACGATCGAAACAAGATAATTGCAATTAATGAAATATTTTTTATTTAAATTACCCATTTTACCTTACACTAAATACATCGGTTACTTTTTAAGTTTGAAAAGTTGAAAATATTTAAAAGTAAAATTGGAAATTACTAAGCTTTAACTCTTTATATTTGGAAACATAATAATAATTTTGAGACAAACATAAATAGAAAACTAGACAATTTTTTTGGAACGGTTGAGTAGTTATATCTATCTATAATATCTACTTAAACAGATGTATCAAAAGCCACGTGACGAAGTGTGTACCGTTAAATGAGTTTCAAAATTAATTTTAAACCCTTTGATCAAAATAATATGATGTCATAATATCATTAACTATTTTTATTTTAGTCCTTAAATTTTAAATACAATTATAACTATTCAGCTTTTTATATTTAAATAAAATGTATGTGACCATTATCTTAAATCTAAAATACCTTTTTATATATTAAACATTTTTCACAAAAACTATTCATTCAACTTTGGTTTTTTTTTATCGACTAGATTTGTGAAAATAGTAATATGAAAGAAAACAATTTTTTTTTCTCTTTCTACTAAAATAAAATCCAATACCGGATACTAACATGACATAACCTAACATATAACATAAAATCTAAAATATGATATAGTATAATCATCAAAAACAAACACAACCAACCTTTCGAAACTTAGGAGAATGAAACTGTTTTATTGACTTTTTATACACCACTCGACCTCAATTTTTAATATGTTATAATTATGTTATTTTCGATATACTTCTTTACGTATACGAATTTATATGTGAAGTTGGAAAATAAGTTTATATAAATAAAACGATAAATATCTGGCATTACAACCCATATTATCCTACATTGTTGATGATACACAATATCTTCTCAGTTTATATATATTATATTTGTATTTTCTCATCATAAAGTTCTCCGCGTATTACGTTTTTATATAACTCAAAACACGTCGATGTTTAAAATCACAATTTATATTATTTCATGTTACTAATACTTTTTTTATATAACAATATTTTTAATATTCTATATGTTATAATTATATTATTTTTAAAAATTAATTCGTGTATGTATATATATAAACAATATTTTAAGGATTCTATGACAAAAGTCTTGACCTTTCAATGATTGATTTTAAGTTCTAGATAAAATTATAATTTTATATGATATCATTATAAACTCTTTTCATTTAAATCTCTATTTTAAATACAGTTCAATTTTTTAATTTTCATACATATTTAAACTAAATCAATTTATCCACGTTATTTTAAATCTAACTTATATTTAATATATATAAGACCTTTTTTCTCATGAATTATGCCATTAAATCGATTATTTATCCTCTTAAAAAATAAAAATAAAAATAATTTTTCTTAGATTTTTCTTTCAAATATTTAAGACATTTTCTTAATATATTTGGTTTGAGTTTGATCCTAATGAACACTTATATTAATTTACTCGTAACACGAAAATCATTTTGCCTAACTTTGCACTGAACATTTTTAAGCGTGTATCACCAAGTAAGATATTGGTTTGTTGGTTGAAATTTTTTTCTGCATTGGCTGTTTTTAAATTCTTGCATTTACGTCCCGTTTTTTTAATATAAATTTTTGTCTGTAAACAAATATAAAGACAACTAATTTTTTTAATAAGTTGGACATATATAGCATAAATTAAAATTTATAAAGCAAATACAATTAGAGTAAAATATAACTAAATAAAAATATGCAACATTAAGCTAAAATAAATAAATATTTAAATTAAAAGGGGACTTAAAAAAGACGGTAGGTAGGGTGTTCATAATTTGGTTTCAAACAAAAAATTCATAAACGAAAATGAGTTAAAATAAAAAAAAAATCATTTGGTTATAAACCATATCAAAATAGATTTTTAGTTTTCAGTTTGGTTATAGTTTGAAATATCTCTAAACCGACAATAGTTCTATATGTATATATGCTTTATTTTATTTTTTAAAAGTTAACTATAACTAATTAAAACAAATAATGTTAATATATCAAATTCGCAAACCTGCAATTATAAATCAAATATATCTTATTATAATTCTTAATACCGAGAACCAAACCAAATTAGAATTTGATTTTCCCATACATAGTTTGGTTTGATTTTCGTTTTAGACATCAAGAAAAGAAAAACCGAAAAAAACAAAACCAAGAAATCCGAAAAAACTGATAACCGGACCATTTACCACCCTCACATTCGCGTAATATTATTTCTCATTTTCTAATTCAACACTTATTTGCTATCATATTCTTATTACTAATTATAGTTTATATTATTCCTTTTATATCTTTATAGAAACAACATAATCTGGCTTTGGCTTTAGTTATAAGTGACAATTCTAAATCTGTTTTAATATTTTGTTAACAATAGCAACAGGAGCCACACACGTATAAACAAAAAAAACAAAATAATTTACATCTCAATTCATGTGGTCTAACATGATTAACAATTTATATATACGTAATGTTCTTAGCTTATATGAACATCTTATATGAATCTCAAATCGGTTGTGGATATGATCATATGAAAGATACTAGGCATATGAGTTTTTTTCTTCTTCTTTCCTTTCATGACATGAGGACACCACGAGCACCGAAACACTTTAAAAATCTATAGTTAAGTATGTTTGGACTTGAAACAATTCAAAGATTAATTAATAATCCTCTGAGAATTTTTACTAAAACCAAATCTGGGTGATTTCGAATTAAACAAATCATATTATATAAGAAGCTATATGTTACATTGGGGGTTGGAACATATGATCGGTGACCATCAAATGATGGTCCAAAGTTCTTATTCCTAGTATTAGAACATATATGTTATTTTATGGGTTGAACTAGATGATCCAACATGCATAATGTATTCAAGCTGGTCCATTAGAGCTTCAATATATCCACATATACACTATATATGTAGCTTATCAATCAATATCAACAAATTATTGATCGATAATCAATATCAATGATAATATATATTAGGGTTATTTTTATAAATATTTACGTGGTTTGTCAGGTATCATGGAGGTTTCAAAATTTTATTTTTTTCGGATCAAGTTCATGTGGTTTCAGACTGTTACAAATCCAGTCTCTTAATCGTTAAGTCTATTAGTTTATAGTTAAATGACGTGACCAAATCCATTATTCAAGACAAACCATAAGGGCCAATTATTTAATTAGCTCTTTTTTTGTAAGAAAATCATGCGGGAGAGATAATTTAGGAAATTTTTTATAGAAAATATCAAAAAGAAATTTTATATGGGCTAAATATAACTTTGATAAAACTAATTTAAGAGTTAAACACGTATATAAACGTGGTCATCATATTATCTACTGGTGGTTTTGATTACCGAAGGACTAAGAGGAATAGCTAGTGATGTCAATAACATCCTAACTTCTGCATCTGAAATATGTAAATGTAACTCTAAGAGTATCCAAAGTAGTTTGAGTTATGGGGCGTTATATAGCCCTTAAATAACCGTTTTCCACACCAAGATTGTTGAGAGTTTTCTTTAGTTTCAGTTAGCAAGGTAACGCATGTTATCGAAATTTCATTTATTTACGTGAGACCATTTTTTGAGTTATCATTAATTTTCATAAGTGTTGTTAAGTATTTGACACGTGTTATGAGAGTTATATTGTTATCATTGCGAGTGATCTAGTTAAAAATAACTTTAAAGTCGAACCGAATATGGAAGTTGTCGACACCGGAGGTGATAATTATAAGGTGAAAGAGGCGTTGATGATGTGTGTATGCATTTTTTAGGGTATTGGTGTTGAGTTCTTTTAAAAAGAGTTAACTACACAAATAGTCTCTATAGTTTTTTGCGAATTACGAATTTAGTCCTTCCATTAAACGACAACTTAATAGACTTAAGGATAAAGAGACTAAACCCCTAACAATATAAAACCACAAGGACAACCAAATAAAACGTTCAGGGACTAACCTGTGATATCTGACAAAGCACATTGGCCATTTATGTAATTAACTGTATATATTATTGGACTAAAGTATTACTAAATTACATATTACATATTTATAATCCTATTCTATATCTATACGGATGCTTGGATTTGATAACTTTTAATCTCGATTGTCTATTTTTAACATTCGTTAGATCAAGTTGGTTATTATATTTAAAACGTTGATTAAATTTAATCATTTTTATATGTAACCGTCTAAGTAACCGCTTATTCTTTATATGTTAATTTCAAAATTAAAATAATAATTATTTTGGATCGAAAACCGTGAAAGTAACCGCCTTTTTTCCAAATAATAATATCATTCGTAATAATTTAACCCAACAAGATTATTAGATATATGTATCAAATTAAATATATTACAAATTATTTATTTATTTTAGTGAAAGAAGTTGGTTTATTAGATAAAATAATCAGTTAAAATACATAAAAACTTAATCAAATTATATTGAGAAAAATATAATGTCTTTTTTATGTATTTATATGTATATACCTTTAAAGATTATGATTAAACGTATCTTAATATATAATAGAAGAAAGACCTAAAACAACAGTTGGCAAAATAATAACCAGTAGATGAGTTTGTATTTTTAATGTAGACGATTAGATCATTTTGATGATGTCACCATTAATGATTTTTGTTTTAACCGATTTACTTTAAATAATTTAACCATTATATGAATACTAATAACGAAATAGAACTAATTAACCTTTCTACCTTAATTAATCTAACATTTGTATTTTAAATTAATATCTGAAAAATACGAAACATATTTTTCTGTTCATACAAATAAAAAATTATTTGTATAAAAAGAAAATAAAATTATTTTATTGTTTTACGAGTGATTTGCGTATAAACGAAAAACATATCATATGTTTAGTTTTTTTTATATATTATAATTATTTTATTTTTTTATAAAGTTTTTCGCGAATTACACATGAAATATTTTCTTTATCTCCACATTTGCTAATCTAATCATTTTGTGTACATTATAGCTTTCTATTAACCTTTTTATATACATTATTTGTTCTTTGTTGACATTATATTTTTTTTTTAATATAATTGTTCGCGTATTACGCGGATCAATAAACTAGTAGACAAACACATTACAAACCTATTTAAATCAATTTCAAAATGAAACAATTACATTTTGACTTAAAAATCGTCTATATAACCGTCGTTTAGAAGAAAAAAAAAAGGTTGCATCCTTCTTTTTAAGATTTAAGATTTAATTAAAATTATCTTATTTTACATTTTTAATATACCAAAAATTTATACTGGATAATTGAAAATAAAAATTAAAAAGTATAATGTTTTCCAATTATTTAAATACATTTATTTATATACATCACATAATTCTTTTGTGTGAAACCATTAAAGCTACTTATTTTGCTTTTTATATTATCTGATGTATATGTCTTCTTTATTATAAATGATAATAATAATGTTATTTAACTTCTTTTTTTGTTATCATAACATAAATCTATTATTTCAAATACAAATTGCTTCAAATTCAATGTTTACATGTTTGGATTCAAATATGTTTGTTTAGTAGTCTAAAAAGATTAAATTAAATGGAATGTGAAAGTAGATGGTGAGTAAAAACGAATTAAAATTTAATACAAATAAGTTTAAAATAAAAGAAATCTAAAAAGAAAGACGATTATTTTTATTATGGTTGTATATTCTGGAAATGGAGTGAAAAAGTAAAAGTGTTTTTAATTAATTTTGCTTTTATTACAAATTGAATGAGAAAAAAAAAACATTTCTCAACCAATGAAATAAAATGACATTTTTTTGTTGCAATTGAATTACTTGCATAATGGTTCATTCATTTCTAAATGGTAAACAAACACTTTTCATCATTCTACTGTAATAATTTATTTATTCAAACTTTAATTATTGTATACCAAATACTACCTAAATGTTTTGCATAAAAATACGATATAGAAAGAAACTAATAAATTGATCCGGACAATACCCGAATATTACACTAGTTAACTAGGAGTGACGAAGAAAACCAAAAAACCCAACCAAGAAAAAAGAAAGACCAAAATAATAAACCGAAACATTTTAATATACCATTAAAAGTTAATTTTTGACAAGTTATTACTCAAGGTTATATTTATTTGTTTATTTAAGCCAAAAACATTGTAAATTAGTATTGCAAAATGTTTCTTAAACATGAGAGATTTTAATAGCGATGAATAATTTTTAGTTAAATATGTAAGACTAATCCATCCATGATATGTTAGACTAAAATTAACCGATGCTTGGTATTTTGTTTTCCAACAGGATCAAAGCAACTAGTTTCAATGTTGTTGTGGAAAGTGAGGAACTAGTCGAGGTTTCCTTTTCTAGACCATGGGATCCTTCCCTAAAAGGAAAGTTTGCTCCTTTAAACATAGACAAAAGGTTCGTCGATTTTCTTTGAATCCAAACGAAACGTAGAATAATCGAAGTAACATATTTATATCATTTGATGATTGGTTAGGTTCATTTTACTTCGTGGTTGTTCGGGTTTTTACACTTATGCCATTTACGAACATTTGGGTTCACAAGAATGGCAAGCTTTCAGTCTTTCTGAAACACGGGTTGCTTTCAAGCTCAGGAAAGACAAGTAAACATTCGTCTCAACCATGTTTACTACATCATTGTTTTTTTTTAACCAAAATTTCCTTGTTCGCTAAATTTAAGAATCAGTAATAGTATATGGGTATAGACACGGTAATACATGTGGTCTTATACTATGTGCTTAATGTACGTGTACTACATTTGCATAGGTTTCACTATATGGCGGTCTCCGATGATAGGAGAAGATACATGCCATTGCCAGATGACCGTCAATCGGGAAGAAGCAAGCCCCTAGCATATCCGGAAGCTGTTTCATTGGTCAATCCGGTTGAACCCGAGTTCAAAGGAGAGGTAACCTAACTAGCCTAGTTAATACAACAAAAACTTAAAAATATTTATACAGATGTTGTCGTTAAGGCAAGCTTTTGTCGCCACAATTCATATGTGCAGGTGGATGATAAATACCAGTATACTTGTGAGAATAGAAATCTAATGGTACATGGTTGGATATCAGACGACCCTTCAATAGGGTTTTGGCAAATTACACCTAGTGACGAGTTCCGAACAGGTGGGCCCCTCAAACAGAACCTCTGTTCTCATGTGGGACCCACTTGTCTAGCTGTAAGTTTACGCCAATCGTGTTACCAGTGTTTACATATATACTTGTGATGAAAATGAAATATTAGCGCGTATATGTATGTCATTTCCTATTTCTCATGAAACGACTAGGTTTTTGTTGGTGCTCACTATGCCGGGGATGATCTAGTCCCAAAATTTACTCAAGGGGAGCCATGGAAGAAGGTCTTTGGACCGGTTTTTATCTATATGAACTCGGTTATGGATGGACAAGACCCTCTTACACTTTGGGATGATGCAAAAACTCAGGTAGGAGATGAAGAAAAACAGTAAAAGTACTTTTAAATCTCGCTCGTTAGAATGATATATATTGAGTATGTTAATTTGACTTTTTTTTTTTATTTCAATCAGATGATGATTGAGGTTAGCAGTTGGCCTTACTGTTTTCCATCATCCGAAGATTTTCCAAAATCAAATCAACGAGGCAATGTTTATGGAAAATTACTAGTTCGCGATAGGTAACCATATACTACACTTACGGTAATGTAGTTCATTTGAAGAAAGTTTTCTCAATATCATTCATTTTAGATTCGTTCATGATAATGATATGCCAACAAGTGGTGCATATATCGGTTTAGCTCTTCCGGGTGAAGTTGGATCGTGGCAAAGAGAATGCAAGGTGATTGAATGAGTTATTATACTCCTGTTTTTCTCGACTATTTAACTAAGATATACTTTGACTTTCAAGGTCAAATCATATAATTGGGTCAATCTATCTGACCTCATAAGCCAAAGTATCTCTTTACTATTCTCATACAGTAGTGTTCATACATGTTTGTCAATCAGGATTATCAATTTTGGACGAAAACAGATGAGAACGGAACTTTTTTTATTAGAAACATCAGAACTGGCAACTATAATTTGTACGCTTGGGTCCCCGGATTCATTGGTGACTATCGGAATGATGTTACTATAACCATAACCGCAGGTAGATTTTAAAAGTACAATACTTATGTCTGTTCTTGCAACTTTCTAAAAATGTTATATTGTAATAATTAGTTTTTTTGACCTTTTAACAATACTAGGTTGTAACATTGATGTGGGTACTCTCATTTACGAGCCTCCACGAAATGGACCAACATTGTGGGAGATAGGGATCCCCGATCGCTCTAGTGCAGAGTTTTTCGTTCCTGATCCTAACCCTCAATATGTGAACAAGCTTTTTGTCGATCAACCTCAGAAGTTCGTTTTTTGCCAAATAATTTTATTAAAATTCATTTTTCTTATGATTAGTTACACAAAGTAAAAACTTAGTTTCAAAATAGAAATAACAGTGAGAACAACGATATGTTAACATATAAGCCATGTAATTAAAGTTATACTACATCATTTTTCATATCTCTCAATGATTTTATTGGCCTTTGCAGCAAATTTAGGCAATATGGGCTGTGGGAAAGGTATGGGGAGTTATACCCTCAAGGAGACTTGGTCTACACCATCGGAGAGAGTGACTATACTAAAGATTGGTTTTATGCTCAAGTTCCAAGGTACGAATCTTCAATCAATAGGTAGAATCTTTTGACGGGTTGATGCACTCCACGATTTCAAAAAATTTGATCGAGTACCCATTAGTTCGATATCTAGATTGTTCCATACAACTTACTAATACAAACGGGGCATATCAACAATATGTTAAGTTAAAGTTTCGTATTAAATAATTTCCATCATGTAATTATTTAAAAACATTGATAACAGTCCTTTTGGCCATATCACCAAAATTTGCATTTTGCATATAAGAAAGGTAATACACCTTATAATACAAGTTTTACCCATTATAATTGCAACATGATTACTTAATATTTTGTCCTCAAACTTACAATACTTCTAGGGTAGAGAGAATCGGAGAATACTCTAATAGTTTCCAAAATACTAACGTTCTCCTGCATTTAGGCCGAGAATGATTATATTGTGTTCAACTGATGTATTTTAGGAAAAAAGAAGATAACTCATATGAAGGAACAACTTGGCAGATCAAGTTCAAGCTAGAAAAAGTCCAAGACACTGCTACTTATAAGCTACGGATAGCGTTGGCTGGTGCATCTTTAGCTGAACTACAGGTATACACAATAATACAAACCTCCACAAGCATAAGTATAATTGACATATTCATGTTACAATAATAATTGTAAACAGAACAACTATAAGTGGTCCGAGTATAATAGTTTGTAGGATCATTTTTCACACCTTTTCCTACTATAATTGCCAATATGTCTGCTAATGATAAGTTTCTTTACAGGTTTGGGTAAATGATCGAAATAAACCTCGCCCGCTGTTTACAACTGGACTGATAGGACGAGATAATGCAGTTCCAAGACATGGTATTCATGGACTGTATTGGTTGTACAATGTAGATGTTTTGGGTTCTAAACTTCTAGTAGGAGATAATACGTTTTATTTCACACAACCACGATCTCATAGTCCTTTTCAAGCTATCATGTACGATTATATTCGCTTAGAAGGTCCTAATATGGAAACTGTAGTTTAAAGTATTTTCCTTGTGGTATATCAAATATCACATAATAATGTTCTTGAATAAAATGATGCCTGGTTTATACTACCCTTTGATTAATAACGTAAAAGAAAAACTTGGTCTGTTGGTTTGAGTATTTAAGTACAAGGGTATGAGGGATGGCAATGGGACGACGAATGGTGGGGAGTGAATTCCCTATCCCCATTTTAAGCTTCTAATTAAGGGTGTTTTACAGTTTAGAGCCAGACTAATCTAGGATTGAACCTGACCGAACCGTAAATCGGGAAATAAAAATATTTCGGACCGATAACTGGACCGGAATTCTCGATTCTGCATTTGACTCGGTTCACGATGGTCCGGTCAGGTCTCGGTCCAAAACCGATATATTTGTTAAATACTCTGTTTCTTTCTTCTAAGTAATTTTTTTGAAATTAATATCTAAATTAATTTTAATTTTGTTACCTTTATTTCGTATCTTAGTAATATGTCATTTAAATCTTACAAAAATATCGATTTTTATGTAGCGAACAACATGACAACAAAATGTATGAAATTTGGTACATATTAATACAATTTGTTATATATATAATCGAAACTACGTTTTATTATTACAAGTTATAAAATGTTTTGGACCAAAAATAAATGAAAGAAATTGAACTAACAAAACCGCATACATTAATTAAGGTCCACTAGAAAAAGAAAAAGAAAAGTAAAGAGTTTCAAATCAAGTATTCAGTTCGGTTCTTTTCGGATGGACCGACGGTTCGGTCTGGTTTCGGACCGAGGACCTAATTATTAGTATTTAGTGGACCGGGGACCGGACCTAGTTGTACAGTTCGGCTCAGTTTAGGTCCAAAACCGGTCCAATTCTTTGATTTTTTTTCCGGTTCTTAGTCCTTTTGAACAAGCCTACTTCTCATCCCCATCCCATCCCCATCCCGAGAGAGAGTTTACATCTTCATCCATGTTCCAAACGAGTTTTTTTGTGCCTCGCCTTGTAGCGGGTTCAAAAACTTACATCTCAATTGATAACTTTAAATAGTTTTAATACTCTTACTAAGCTAAAAAAAACTAAAAAAAAACAAAAACAAAAATGGAACAAATATAAAAAAAAAACAAGTTGTAAGTTACAGAAAATCTTATTAACAGTTAATCGTAAATAAGACGTAGCTACTCTATGTAAGAACGTAACCCAAAATTTAAAATAAAAATTAACAATTAACTGATACAACGACATAACTACCTTTTTTTTATAGCATAACCTAAAAATAAAAGTTAAAATTTAAAGTTAACTATTAATCAAAATCTATACATATCTACTTTATTTAATAACATAACCAAAAAGAAAAAACTAAAATCAAAACATTCGACAAAAATAAATAGATAAAAATAAATAATAATTAAGTAGACAGACTGACTGCTCGGACCATGTAGCCTTCCTACTTCGATGAATAGTAAATCCTCTCACAAAAGTAGGATCACTACAACGACTTCAAAATGTTAGATGTGGAATGGGAATGGGGGATCCTCGCGGGTATTTTTCTGCATATTTAATAAAAACATAAAACTGCAAAAACTTGCCCAATATTGTAACATCAAAACGAAAATTGACTTAGTTTTACAACATCACCGTAGTAATCAACATCATCCAAATGATCAAAGTCTCACGATTCAAGGTTCATTGTTACGAACAAGAAACATCTACTAGACTATTAATTCAAATATATAATTAACTTACAAGCAACGTACCCGTGTTATACGACGGGGTTATATATGTAGTTGCATGAAGTAGTAGCATTATTCTGTGAGCATACATACTAAATATTATTACATGTATGTGTTGGCGAGAGTTTATATTCAATGTTTATGTAACGTTCTACATTCTTGTACCAATAATAACAATAATAATAATAACAATATTACATTACATATAAATGATAAATAGTTAAATGCTTTTATAATATACTTGAATGTTAGTTACATTAGTAAAAGAATCAAAGAATTATTAAAAAATAATTATGTATTAGAGTATCCGGTATGATAATCACGATTCTGGTGATTATGAGATTACTTTTGTTGACGTGGCAGTGAGAATCATGATTATGAGATTTTGTGTGGTATGATAATGAGGATTGTGGGAGTTGTGGGACCCAGTGTTTAAAAAAAGACATTTAAATAAGATAAATAAATAATTAAAACAATACAAGTTATTAAAACTAATAATTAAAACATTTAAAGAATAGAGTAAATTACACCGTTGGTGTGACAATCCGTCTTTTCGAGGTATATTTTATTTACCGATTATTACTCTTTTTATTCGCAATGATTTGGACCCTTGTGTTTCGCTTTATTTTACTCACGTTTATTTCTTTTGAGTCGGGTTTATGTGTTTTATTATTTTGTCTCTCGAGACGGAAGCTTTAGAATCACCTAAGTGCCTAATATCTAGTATTCTCACGTTATTAAAGTATTGCGTTTACGCCATAATCGTCGGTTAAGAAAATCATTATTTCGAAATTTCATTACAAAGTTAGTCCTCTAACTTAATCTGTTACAAAGTTAGTCCTTTAACGGAGAACTAACGGAATCTGTTACAAATCTGGTCCTTTAACGAAAAGTTAACGGAAGTTGACATTTTTGGCCATGGGAAACACTCGGTGCGCAGCACCAAGAGGGTGGTGCGCAGCACCACTTACATTTTCGGCTAAAATCCATTTTTTCGAGTTTTTGGTCAATTTCTTGAGACTTCCAACCCCTTTTCACGTGATTTCTTCTGCAACCTCCCCCATTTGGATAGGTTAGATTCAAATGTGGATCTCTAGACATGTTTTGACCACTTCTCTTTCCTAAATCCTAAGTTTACATCAAACACTCTTATCACTTTTCTCTCTCATTCTCACTTCCTTCAACCTTGCTTTCTCTCTAAAATTTCCAGAGAAGTAAGAATAGAAGACATCCCAATTGAAGTGAGAATCCAAGGGAAAGAGTTAGAGAAATCATCTCTTTCAAACACTCTTTGAATCTACATAATTTTTCGGTAAGTTTCCATGCTAATTCCTTTATCTTTTCTTCTCTTTCTTCCATTTAACTTGGAATCCTAACTCATAATCTTATTTCCCTTGTCTCTACCAAGTTTCATTTCCGATGACACCCATGAAGATGAAGAGTTTCGGTGATTTTCCTTGAAGGAACATTTGGTCGATTTTGGGTATGTAAACTCTCCGAAAGCTCTTATATTTTCCTTCCACTTGAGAAATCTCTAACATATATATTCTTGTTTATGGTTTACATGGAAGTCCTTGCTTTCCCGGAATCCTCCCATCACCTTTGAAGCCTAGTGACTTTCGGTGAAAGAAACACCTTGAAACTTTTGGTAAGAAAGTTTTCTCCAAAAGTCCTTACTTCCTTCCTTCTTTTGAGACTTTTACTAATGATGGACATTTTGTGTTTTGGAGCTCTTTACCTCCTCACCACCATCTTAGAGTCTCTCCTTCCGAAATCCTTGCAAGTATCAATAATCGACACGTCTTGCGGGTGAAATCGGTAAAATTGTCATATCTCTTATCTTTTCTTTTCATTACTTTCAAACTCGGTTTTAAGCCTTGAAAATGGTTAGGTTAATATATTAGACCAACACCTATCAATCTCAGAAAGTTTGGACTTAAAACTTGTAAAATAAGTAAAGATAAGATATTTGCCGAAAATAACGTATTCTATGATAAATATATGTAAAACCACACATTTAGACATATATAACACTTGGTAAATGTTAATTGAACCTAAACTAACAATTGATCAGTTTACACTTTCGCCTAAAAACGTCAAACGAAACAGTTAGCAACTAAAACGTATTTTCGCAATTCTGGAAAATGGCCCGGTGCTAAGCACCTCCCCATAGGTGCGGCGCACCTAGGGGTCTGATCCCACAAAATTCGTTTTTCGTTAATCACCGACTTAGACTCGTAACGTGTTTTGACTTAAAACTTATAACAGTAACTTATTATGTATAAAAGTATCATATAAGCCAAAACTAACGTCTTTGGACTCAAGGACATATCGCAATCTTAAACTTTAATTGAGATTATGTAATCAAACGTTTACTTACTTTTACGGAAATTTGTTAAAACCGTCAAAAAATCATTTTTACTTCATTATTCTGAAAATAAAAGTATTTTTGCTCTTAAAGTGTCAAGTTAACTTCCATTCTATAAATCGTTGACTTTGACTTTTATTCAAAATTGTTGACTTTTGACTAATCTAAATCAATATCTTTAATTTTGACTTTCCTTTCAAATGGTTGACTTTGACTTTGACCAAGTCAACATCTTTGACTTTGACCAAGTCAACATCTTCGACGTTGACTTTGGTTGACTTCAATAAACTTTGGTAACGGTATTCCTTTCAATAGATGTTCCTGTTAGTCAAGTTCGGCTCGGAATGTTATTCCTTCCTAATAGTCATTATGACGTGAAACTTATCGATATTTTCCTATCGTCTCTATTGGCGCGGAACATCGTCACCTTGAACCGTCATCACGACTCGACTTGGAAATCGTTGGAATACTTTAATAAATCTTAAACGCTAAACTTAACCGGCAAGGCTAAACCGAACTATGTTATTGAGATACTTAGACTTGTTATATTGATTTAGGGCACTTAGGCGGCGGATTATTAGCTTCTTATTGATTATTACCCGATCACTTGCCGAGCTTATTTTGTGAGTTATTCGTAGCCCCTTTTCTCTTATTATTTTGGGCTGGAAAGCGTTTTTGAACTATTATATGATGTATATCTTGTATGCCTAGTGTATCAGTATCACCTTAGATTAGGATGCTTAGGCTTTTGGTGAGCCCCCCTCATACACTTGTTAGCTATTTGCCCACGGTTACATATATATAGATCTATATGGGTTTGACCAACCCTCATTACTCGAGAGGATAGCCCTACGAGTGAATGTTATGGCCGTATGATTGTTTGTTGCCTTTGGTATTGCATCGCCTTAGGTTAGGGGAATGTGGTCAGGTTCAGTGTATATTAATCTTTGGTATCTATACTCACACTAGGATTATACATCAAGATATGCTTTTGAAACTGATTATGTTTATTAAAATCTTTTATTGGGTCAAATCTTATTTACTTATTGCGAATAATTCACCAACATTGTGTTGATGTCGTTTTTAACGCTTTTTCAGGAGTTTGAGGATTTTAGTTGATCATGCCTTGCACATTTTGGGATCATATATTATTTGTATTTGGAATTCGTTTGCTTGATGTAATTCCTGTATGATCCACGTATTTGACATTTGTTATGTATTCGTATTCAACATTTGGTACTCATTTGATTTTGTATTGTATTTTTAAAACCTTGAGGCATGATTAATATATTTTGATGTTTTGTTTACGGTTGTATGTTGTAATCCTTGACTCTTGATATCTTTAACTGGAACACTCTGCGTTCCGCTTTTAGCGGGGTGTTACAGAAATTGGTATCAGAGCCAATGGTTATAGCGAACCAAGTGGCTTTATGAAGGAAATCACTTGGACTATGACCGGAGGCTTTACAATCGATTTTCTCTGATTTGCTATGTGTGCACCATTTTGCCTTATGTGCTTATTTTCGTTTTTGTTATTCTTAGCACGTGGCCTTATCCCTTCGTGTTACACACATTTTGCTTATCGGATTCTTTCTTTTTAGTTTCAAAATGATGCCGCCTGTGAAGACGACAGCGACGAGATGGTTAGCGAGACATGGTCGTCCGAGCGCGAGAATTTGTAACACGACTCCGAGTGTGGAAGTCAGTGATGAAGAAACGGATATGACGACAGACATCGGTCAGCTCATCGCCGAGCAGTTGACAGCTATGATACCCACTATTGTCGCCCAGATCAGGGATAGCACAGTACAGAGTAGCGATGTTGGGTTACCGCCAGTTGTAGTTAAACAGAAGCCCGGAAAGAAACGAAGGGGTAGCTCTCTTCATGGTAAGTCGTGGAAGAAAGCTAGGAGACAGAATATTCGTCGGGTGGTGACTCCAGAGATCCGGGGTACGTATCAGCAGTGTGGACGGTGTGGTAATCATCATGCTCAGGAAGTGAAGTGTTGGGAATGTGGGAAGTGTAAGAAGCTAGGACACACTGATAGATTTTGCCGTGTCCAGAGGGGTAAGTGTTACGAGTGTGGTTCTGCCGAGCATCTTAGGAACGGGTGTCCCGAGTTGGTTGCAGTCGGTGTCGATACTTCGTCCGATTTGGATTCCCGTGGTAAAGCACTTGTTATTGAAGCTCAGGAGACTCAACAGGATCCTCGCGTCGTTACGGGTACTTTCCCTTACCTAACCTCAGTATGCAGTTATTCTATTTCTGATTTTAACGTTTGTCCCAGATTCTCTTAGGGTTGCGCATTTCCTTTTTCCTTTTTCCTTTTTCTTTATTTTCGTCTTCTTTTTACGTCTCTTTCGCGTTGGAACCGAAGAAAGCTCCTATCTACGAAGAAGTCGACGAGACGAAGTTGTCCTACTATGGCGATTCCGAGAAGTTCGACTCCAAGTTCTAGACCGCTATTTGAAGAATTTTATATCTGATAAGTATAGGACTGTGTTTGCTCGTACTTCTAGGCTGATAGTGTTTTCTTCGAGATAGAGTTAGCCGATGGTGAGTTTTGCCTACTACCGCAGTACTTTCTACATGTAGTGTTAGATTCGACGATCACTTTTTCCTATCGACTTGATTCCGAATACGCTGAGTAGCTTCGACGTTATTATCAGTACGAATTGGCTAACGACACACCGCGCAGAGATCGTATATTTCGAGAAGATGATTCGTATAACCGTTATCAGTTTGTGGACCGTTGTTAGTTCAAGGGAATAAGGCGGGGAAGCGCCTTAAGATTGTTTCTCGTATGAAGGTTCGGGAGTACATCAAACGGGATCGCACACTCTTTCTTGCACCCCTTGTGAAGAAAGACTCCACGGAGCAGATTGAGGAGAATCCAGTGGTTAGTGATTTTTCCCGATGTATTTCCAGAGGACTTACCTGGTTCACCCCTAGTAGACAGGTAGAATTCCGAATAGATTTGGTTCCTGGAGCAGCGCCGGTGGCGAAGGCTCCTTATCGGTTAGCACCTTCGGAGATGTTAGAGTTATCGAAGCAGATTCAGGAGTTGGTGGATAAAGGCTTTGTTAGACCGAGTTTCTCTCCTTGGGGCGCGCCGGTACTCTTCGTGAAGAAGAAAGATGGATCTAAGAGATTGTGTATTGACTACAGGGAGTTGAATAAGCTGACGGTGAAGAACCGGTATCCCTTACCACGTATAGATGACTTGTTCGATCAGCTTCAGGGTTCTTACTTCTTTTCGAAGATTGATTTACGATCCGGATATCATCAGTTGAGAGTGCAGGAGGAGGACATTCCGAAGACCGCCTTCAGGACACGGTACGGTCACTTCGAGTTTTTGGTTATGCCTTTCGGTCTCACGAATGCGCCTGCAGCTTTCATAGACATGATGAACCGTATAAGTCGTCCTTACTCCGACTAGTTCGTGATCGTTTTCATTGACGACATTCTAATATATTCTCGTAGCCAGGAAGAACACGAGGAGCACTTGAGAATAGTGTGGAGTTGCTTAGTCAGGAGCAGCTTCACGCAAGATTCTCGAAATGCGAGTTTTGATAATCTATGGTTCAGTTTTCTTGGCCACGTGGTCAGCAGTGAGGATATTCACGTTGATCCTGCCAAGATTGAAGCCGTCAAAGATTTGGTTCGCTCCGAAGACACCCACTGAGATCCGGTCATTCTTGGGTTTAGCAGGATACTATCGTCGGTTCATCGAGAATTTCTCGAAGATAGCCTCGCCTATGACTAAATTGACCCAGAAGAGTGAGGAGTTTGTCTGGAGTGTAGAGCAGGAAGTTATAATACCATCTGGGTTACCGTCGATCGACTGACTAAGTCAGCGCACTTTCTCCCTATTCGTGAAGAACACCGAGTAGAGAAATTATCTAGATTGTACATCGACGAGATCGTGGATAGACATGGTATTCCAGTATACGTAAATTTTGGGCCGTGATGCATGATTCACTTCGAGGTTTTAGCAGTCTTTACAACGAGCTTTGAGTATCAGATTAGACATGAGTGCAGCTTACCATCTTCGGATTGATGATCAGAGTGAGCGTACTATTCAGACATTGAAAGATATGCTTCGAGCGTGTGCGTTAGATTTTGGTGGGAGTTGGGATCGACACTTACCATTAGTCGAGTTCTCGTATAATAATAATTACCACCCCAGCATCAACTACGCTCCATTTGAGGCTCTTTACGGTAGGAAGTGTAGATCTCCAATATGTTGGGCCGAGGTAGGAGACAGTCAGATTTCAGGTCCCGAGTTGATTCAGGAGCCGACATATAAGATCTTCAGGATCAAGGATCGTTTGATAGCCGCCAGAGATCGTCAGAAGAAGTACGCGGATTTGCGTAGGAGACCTTTGGAGTTCCAAGTTGGGGATATGGTGTTACTGACAGTTTCTCCGTGGAAGAGTGCGTTTTGATTTGAGAAGCGCAGCAAGCTTAGTCCACGTTTTACGGTTCCCTTCAAGATTTTGTCCCGTGTTGGTCCAGTAGCTTATCGTCTTGAGTTGCCACCTGAGTTGTGCGGTGTGCACAACGTATTTCATGTATCGCATCTCAAGAAGTGCCTTGCGGATGAGACCCTGATTGTGCCACTGGAGAAACTATGTTTGGATGACTCGCTTCGTGTGATAGAGGAGCCGGTGGAGATTGTTGACCGAGATGTCAAGAAGTTACGGCGAAGTCGGATTCCGATAGTGAAGGTCCGATGGAACTCGAAGATTGGAGCTGAGTTTACTTGGGAGCGGGAGGACGAGATGCAAAAGAAGTACCCACATCTTTTTGCTACCAGCGGTGTTCAGTAGAATTTCGAGGACGAAATTCCTTTTTACTGGGGGATGCTGTGACAATCCGTCTTTTCGAGGTATATTTTATTTACCGATTATTACTCTTTTTATTCGCAATGATTTGGACCCTTGTGTTTCGCTTTATTTTACTCACGTTTATTTCTTTTGAGTCGGGTTTATGTGTTTTATTACTTTGTCTCTCGAGACGGAAGCTTTAGAATCACCTAAGTGCCTAATATCTAGTATTCTCACGTTATTAAAGTATTGCGTTTACGCCATAATCGTCGGTTAAGAAAATCATTATTTCGAAATTTCATTACAAAGTTAGTCCTCTAACTTAATCTGTTACAAAGTTAGTCCTTTAACGGAGAACTAACGGAATCTGTTACAAATCTGGTCCTTTAACAAAAAGTTAACGGAAGTTGACATTTTTGGCCATGGGAAACACTCGGTGCGCAACACCAAGAGGGTGGTGCGCAGCACCACTTACATTTTCGGCTAAAATCCATTTTTTCGAGTTTTTGGTCAATTTCTTGAGACTTCCAACCCCTTTTCACGTGATTTCTTCTGCAACCTCCCCCATTTGGATAGGTTAGATTCAAATGTGGATCTCTAGACATGTTTTGACCACTTCTCTTTCCTAAATCCTAAGTTTACATCAAACACTCTTATCACTTTTCTCTCTCATTCTCACTTCCTTCAACCTTGCTTTCTCTCTAAAATTTCCAGAGAAGTAAGAATAGAAGACATCCCAATTGAAGTGAGAATCCAAGGGAAAGAGTTAGAGAAATCATCTCTTTCAAACACTCTTTGAATCTACATAATTTTTCGGTAAGTTTCCATGCTAATTCCTTTATCTTTTCTTCTCTTTCTTCCATTTAACTTGGAATCCTAACTCATAATCTTATTTCCCTTGTCTCTACCAAGTTTCATTTCCGATGACACCCATGAAGATGAAGAGTTTCGGTGATTTTCCTTGAAGGAACATTTGGTCGATTTTGGGTATGTAAACTCTCCGAAAGCTCTTATATTTTCCTTCCACTTGAGAAATCTCTAACATATATATTCTTGTTTATGGTTTACATGGAAGTCCTTGCTTTCCCGGAATCCTCCCATCACCTTTGAAGCCTAGTGACTTTCGGTGAAAGAAACACCTTGAAACTTTTGGTAAGAAAGTTTTCTCCAAAAGTCCTTACTTCCTTCCTTCTTTTGAGACTTTTACTAATGATGGACATTTTGTGTTTTGGAGCTCTTTACCTCCTCACCACCATCTTAGAGTCTCTCCTTCCGAAATCCTTGCAAGTATCAATAATCGACACGTCTTGCGGGTGAAATCGGTAAAATTGTCATATCTCTTATCTTTTCTTTTCATTACTTTCAAACTCGGTTTTAAGCCTTGAAAATGGTTAGGTTAATATATTAGACCAACACCTATCAATCTCAGAAAGTTTGGACTTAAAACTTGTAAAATAAGTAAAGATAAGATATTTGCCGAAAATAACGTATTCTATGATAAATATATGTAAAACCACACATTTAGACATATATAACACTTGGTAAATGTTAATTGAACCTAAACTAACAATTGATCAGTTTACACTTTCGCCTAAAAACGTCAAACGAAACAGTTAGCAACTAAAACGTATTTTCGCAATTCTGGAAAATGGCCCGGTGCTAAGCACCTCCCCATAGGTGCGGCGCACCTAGGGGTCTGATCCCACAAAATTCGTTTTTCGTTAATCACCGACTTAGACTCGTAACGTGTTTTGACTTAAAACTTATAACAGTAACTTATTATGTATAAAAGTATCAAATAAGCCAAAACTAACGTCTTTGGACTCAAAGACATATCGCAATCTTAAACTTAAATCGAGAATATGTAATCAAACGTTTACTTACTTTTACGGAAATTTGTTAAAACCGTCATAAATCATTTTTACTTCATTATTCTGAAAATAAAAGTATTTTTGCTCTTAAAGTGTCAAGTTAACTTCCATTCTATAAATCGTTGACTTTGACTTTTATTCAAAATTGTTGACTTTTGACTAATCTAAATCAATATCTTTAATTTTGACTTTCCTTTCAAATGGTTGACTTTGACTTTGACCAAGTCAACATCTTTGACTTTGACCAAGTCAACATCTTCGACGTTGACTTTGGTTGACTTCAATAAACTTTGGTAACGGTATTCCTTTCAATAGATGTTCCTGTTAGTCAAGTTCGGCTCGGAATGTTATTCCTTCCTAATAGTCATTATGACGTGAAACTTAGCGATATTTTCCTATCGTCTCTATTGGCGCGGAACATCGTCACCTTGAACCGTCATCACGACTCGACTTGGAAATCGTTGGAATACTTTAATAAATCTTAAACGCTAAACTTAACCGGCAAGGCTAAACCGAACTATGTTATTGAGATACTTAGCCTTGTTATATTGATTTAGGGCACTTAGGCGGCGGATTATTAGCTTCTTATTGATTATTACCCGATCACTTGCCGAGCTTATTTTGTGAGTTATTCGTAGCCCCTTTTCTCGTATTATTTTGGGCTGGAAAGCGTTTTTGAACTATTATATGATGTATATCTTGTATGCCTAGTGTATCAGTATCACCTTAGATTAGGATGCTTAGGCTTTTGGTGAGCCCCCCTCATACACTTGTTAGCTATTTGCCCACGGTTACATATATATAGATCTATATGGGTTTGACCAACCCTCATTACTCGAGAGGATAGCCCTACGAGTGAATGTTATGGCCGTATGATTGTTTGTTGCCTTTGGTATTGCATCGCCTTAGGTTAGGGGAATGTGGTCAGGTTCAGTGTATATTAATCTTTGGTATCTATACTCACACTAGGATTATACATCAAGATATGCTTTTGAAACTGATTATGTTTATTAAAATCTTTTATTGGGTCAAATCTTATTTACTTATTGCGAATAATTCACCAACATTGTGTTGATGTCGTTTTTAACGCTTTTTCAGGAGTTTGAGGATTTTAGTTGATCATGCCTTGCACATTTTGGGATCATATATTATTTGTATTTGGAATTCGTTTGCTTGATGTAATTCCTGTATGATCCACGTATTTGACATTTGTTATGTATTCGTATTGAACATTTGGTACTCATTTGATTTTGTATTGTATTTTTAAAACCTTGAGGCATGATTAATATATTTTGATGTTTTGTTTACGGTTGTATGTTGTAATCCTTGACTCTTGATATCTTTAACTGGAACACTCTGCGTTCCGCTTTTAGCGGGGTGTTACAGTTGGTCCCTGTGTTTGTACTAGAATCACTACTTTGATTTTTAAATAATTATATCAGTAGTCCCCATTGTTGTAATTCTCTTACGCCGGTGATCCAATTTTCTAACGTCCGTTAACTTTCTCCGATAACTCACTCATATTATTTACATAGAAGGGTAATTAAGTCTTTTTACTTTTAATCTTATAATAATAAAAAAGAAAAAGAAAATAACAAATACTCTCTCTCTCTCTTCTTCTTCTTCTTCACTGTCTGTGTAAGAAATAAGATCAAATGGAGTAACCTTTTGATACCATAAACCCAAGCTCTGCTTTCCTTTTAAGTATCTGAAGATTCTCTTGACAGCAGTCAAATGAGAAACCTTTAGATGACATTGATATCTTGCACATACACAAACACTGAACATTATGTCAGGTCTTGATGCAGTTAAGTACATCAAGGAACCTATCATTGATCTATAGAGATGTTCAACTTCTTCTCCCATAAGATCAGCTTCCAGATATTTGTGTGTTTCAAATGGAGTGCTTGCAGGCTTGCAGTCCTTGAAACCAAATTTTTCTAAGATATCTTTCACATATTTGGATTGGTGAATGAATATCCCAGAAGGAATTTGGTTGAGTTGAAGACCAAGGAAGAAGTTTAATTCTCCCATAGAACTCATTTGAAATTTGTTGTGCATCATCTTCTCAAAGTCTTTGCATAAGCTGGTGTTGGTAGAACCAAAAATGATGTCATCTACATAAATTTGCACCAATAAAATGTCTTTCTTCACAGTCTTGATGAACAAAGTCTTATCAATAGCTCCTATCTTGAAATCATTCTCTAGTAGGTATACTGAGAGAGTATCATACCAGGCCCTTGGAGCTTGATGAAGACCATATAGAGCTTTGTCAAGCCTATATACCATATCTGGATCTTCAAAACCAGGAGGTTGACACACATACACCTCCTCTTCAAGTTTTCCACACAACAAAGCACTTTTTACATCCATTTGATAGACTGTAAACCCTTTAAAAGATGCAAAAGCGAGAAAGATCCTAATTGCCTCCATTCTAGCAACATGAGCAAAGACTTCATCATAGTCAATGCCCTCTTCTTGAGTGTAGCATTGAGCAACTAGTCGGCTTTGTTCTTGATAACAATGCCTCTTTCATCAGTCTTGTTCTTGAAGATCCATTTGGTCCCTATTACCCTTTTTCCATTAGGTAGTATAACCACTGTCCACACTTCTTGAAGTCTGAATCGAAGCATTTCTTCTTGCATCGATTCAACCTAACTTGGTTCTTTCAATGCTTGAGTTAACTTCTTTGGTACTGTTTGAGAGATGAAGCACGCAAACAAGCATTCATTCAGGCTTCTGTGAAGTCTTCCCCTTGTTTGAACTGAAGAATTTACATCACTTAAGAGTTGATCAAGTGGATGTTCCTTATTGATTCTTTGAGATGGATTAATATCTTCCACAGTGGTTGATTCTAGATTAGTGTCATTTGTTTCTGGAAGAACTCCTTCATCGTCAGATGGTAAAGACTCATCATACACCACTTCTTCTTCATCATTCGAAATCAGCTCAGTCAACGGAACACCTTCATCATGTTGACTTTCTTCCTCTTGAGATGACTGACCTTCAATTCCTTCTTGATTATTTACAACTGCTTAATTTTGAATAACACTAGGAGGATCCGCAGTATAGATTGGGAAGTACACAAATTCTTCTCGTTCTTTGTTTTGGAGCTGATCAGTAGATGGCCTTTGCAGGTGCTGATCAGGAGAACCTTCAGTAGAGAGGAACTGATCAGTATTTGCACCTGGTTGGTACTGATCAGTAGGATCCTTTGAATTTGAAGTTTCAACTGATGTTGTACCTGCTCCTTCATCAGTACTGACTACAAAATGATATCCTAAGGATTTTGTTAGTTCATCGATATCAAATAGCCAATCAGGACCACTACCATTAGCTTTTAAGGTTTTCTCATTAAAAGTAACGTTGGCACTTTCTTCTACTAATTTAGATTTTATGATGTAGACTCTAACTGCCTTACTTTGAGAAGAATAACCTACAAATACCCCTTCCATTATTTTACTATCAAACTTTCCTAAATGTTCTTTAGTGTTTAAAATTGTACAAGGACACCCAAATGGTTTTAAGAAGCTTATGAGTGGCTTTCTCTTGCGAAAGAGCTCATATGGGGTCTTTGTACATGATTTAACAATTGACACTCTGTTTTGAACATAACATGCAGTATTGACAGCCTCTGCCCAGAAAGTGATGGGAAACTTAGCATCTGCTAGCATTGAACGTGCAACTTCTATGAGAGTCCTATTTCTCCTTTCAGCAACACCATTTTGTTGAGGAGTCCTAGGGGCACTAAATTGTCTTTCTATGCCTTTATTCCCACAAAACACATTCATGTCATGATTCTTACATTCTGTCCGATTGTCACATCTTATGGTTTTTACTTTTTGGTTTGTTGTGTTTTCTATCCTAACTAGAAATGATCTAAGAATTTCTCCTGTTTCATCCTTAGAGTTAAGAAAGAAAACCCAAGTAAAATGTGAAAAGTCATCAGTAATTACCAATCAATATGACTTCTTTCCCATGCTTTGGATATGGGTTGGGCCAAACAGATCCATATGCAACAATTGTAAAATAGAATCATTTGAATTGACTTCTTTAGAATTATGTGACACTTTGTGCTGCTTGCCTTTCAAACAAGAGACACAATGATCAAAACATGAAAATTCCTTTTGAGGTAAACCTCTTACAAGATCATTTTTAACAAGTTTGTTCATGTTTTTGAAATTCATGTGACACATTCTTCTATTCCACAAAGAAGACTCATCTAAAGATGCTTTTGAAATAAAGCAGTGTTCCTTTTCCAATGTTGCATTGGCCATATCCAAACAGTATACGTTCTCTTTCCTTGGAGTTCTCAAAATAATCATGCTTCCATAAATTTTGAACTTAGGATCAAGAACGATACATTCCTTTGTAGTAATAATCAGAAGGTTCTTATTGTCACATACCTGAGATACACTTACCACGTTGTATTTCAGTTCCTTGACATAAAGAACATTGTCAAAGGTCATCTTACCACATGTAACGGTGCATTTACCCGTGATTCTTCCCCCTCTAGGATTTCCCCCAAAAGCAACGTACCCTCCATCATAATCAATGAAGTTTTGAAGGAAGTCTCTGTTTCCAGTCATGTGCCTTGAGCAGCCACTATCAACATGCCATAATCTCCATAATCCTACTTTCTCTAATGTTGGCTTGCTCTGCACATGAAAACGGGTTAATTACTTTTAGGAACCCAAGCCATGGTTGTCTGGGGTTGACCTTTTGCATCATTATAATCAAAACGTTTTAAGTAAAGAGACGATGCATTTTGGGTTGTGAGTTTGTCAGTGTCAGTGTTACAAGTAGAATCAGTAGTGATTTTAAGTTTACTACTGATGGCATTTTTGTCATTACTGACGACTCTGTACAATTTCTTGCTACTGATGACAGTTTTTTGTGTGTTTCTACTGAAATCAGTTTTTCTTTTGTCACTACTGATTTCAGTAGTCATGCCTCTTTCAGTTTTTCCCTTAACAAAGGTTCTACTGACTTCAGTAGTTTCCTTGCTTTAGCATTGTTGCTACTGTTGCCAGTAGGAGGTTTTGCCTTGGCAGATATTCTACTGCTATCAGTAGGAACTTTGTTCGAAGTTCCCATCCCGTTTTTATTGAACACTTGATTGAAATAACAATTTTTTGCAATGTGTCCAATTTTTCCACAGATGTAAAAACATCTGTTTTCCGATTTAATGAAATTGGGATTTCTTTGTGCCATGAAGTTGTTCCAGTTTCTTTGATTTCCACGTTGTGGAGTTTTAGCACAATTACAAGAACAAACTTTGATTTGATTAGACACATTTGGTTTTTCATATGACAAAGATTTTTGTGCAGTTTTGATGGGCACATGTTTTGATTTCTTTAATATCTTTGAAGATGATGCTTCATTTTTCACAATGGTTTTGGCCTTTGTTTTAACAATTTCAGAAACTTGTTTAATGATTTTCACATGTGCAACAAATTTTTCCTTTTTAGTTTCATTATTTTCAAATAGTTTAGGGAACAAATCTCTTACATCTGTTTCACAGTTTGACTCATTTGACATGTTAGGCTTTGAATTGATAGGGACAGGATTTTCAAGTCAATACCCTCCTTCCGAATATTGTATTCAGGAGTTGGAGGAACATAGTTTTGGTTAAATGGTGGTGACACACTATTATAACCTATTCCATATTTTGACTTTCCATGAATTTGACGTTTCAAAATTTCTTCCATTGTTTTTGAAGACTTCTCATATTTGGTTATTGAAAGTTTGATTTGGTCACACTCAAGTTTGGTCTCAGCCATTTTGATTTCAATGGCATCAACCCTTTTTAAAGAAGTGTCCCTTTCCCATTTCAAAAATTCAATTTTTTCTTCGTATTTTTGTTCGTTTTGTTGGTATGCCTTAACTTGGTTTTCAAAGTTTATGATTATATGTCTGTATTCATTCCTACTCTGGTTGGCAATTTTTAACTCATCACAAACCGTTTGGTTTTGATATCTGTACTCTTTAAGTTGTTTTATGCAAGCTTGAGTACATAGTTTTGAAAGTACCTCATTAGGAATAGAATCATTCACACCAGCCATCAAGGCTTGATCTGTTATGGCATCACGAGCTTCAAAGCTCCAATCAAAACCTCCATCTTCTTGAGTTGTTGTTGCAAGGGCCGTGGAAGTAGGCTTTTCTTGGTTACTCTGATTTCCTTGAAAGCTTCCTTGTCTGCTTTCATTGTGGTAGTTTTGAGGACGCTTCTGGTTGCTGTCTTTGTTTGGGCATTCCCTAGAAAAGTGACCAGGTTCATGACATTCATAGCATTTCACCTTGCTTTTGTCAAAACCTGCAGTATCATTTCTTTTGACACCAAAGTTCATTTTCCCACTCCGTTGAATGAATCTTTTCGTTCTAACACTTAGCATGGCCATCTGCCATTTAAGGTCCATCTCTTCCAGATCATCAGCGTTTAGTTGCTCCAGGTCATCTAAGATCAATCCTGAACTTACATGACTAGCATAGAAGGCTTCTCTAGCCATGTCATCAGGATTTTCATGTTGTGACCCTCTTGAAGAACTACCTCCACTAGCTACAAATCCTTGATCACAAGGAGATGCATTAACTTCTTGTGCTTTTGTTGACACAAAAGCAATGTTCTGTGGACTGCTGCTTGTCTGTGTCTTCTTTGAGTCAACTTCCCCTTCAAACACCTTCAGCTCGTTGAACACATCATCTAGCTCCATTGCCTCCAAGGCATCACTTTGCCTATAGTTGATGGTGTATGGTATCCATTCTTAAGGAAGTGACCTTAGAAACTTCCTGTTCAGAGTGTCTTTGGAGATAACAATACCACTATTTCCATTTCGCTTGACAGTCTGTTGAATCTGTCATAAATTTGGGTTAGAGCCTCCCCTCTTCCAGCTTTAAATGCTTTAAACTGATGGTTTAGGACCTCCTTATAATTTCTTCTCGTGCTTGCATTCCCACCAAATCTTTTCTCCAGAGCATCCCATATAGTCTTGGCGTCTGTGAACTTGCAGAACTTGTGTTGGTAATCGTTTAGAATAGCCAACAACAAGCTGCTTTATGCTTGACTTTCTATGTGTCTCTGCTTCTTTTCTTGAACCACATCCCACAGAAGATAATTGGTTTGAAGCATATACTGATAAATTTTATTTTTCCCCATTCTATAGTTTGACGATATTAGAAGTGAGACTCTATTTGCTTGAACACCATCATTCAAGTCTGCCATTTTTAAAGAGACTTTTTGTTTTGTTTTGAAGATTCAAACACACATTTGCTTAACCCTTGTTTTTAATTAGATCTAGAGCACCTGAATGCTCTGATACCAATTGTGAGGATCTAATCAATTATCCAATTAGACAAATTGATTTAAAGATTAAGATCTAAACAGATACAAATGTGTTGTAGCGGATAAACACAATTTGTAAGAACAAGGTTATGATTAATTGAGTTATATGAAAGAACAAACTTGAAGAACAGATAACAAAATTATATCAATAAAGCCTCAATTGATTTGTATTAATTTTCAGAGAAAATTACAATTCGTACAATCAACGTTGTCATATGTAATGACAAAGGAACTACTTTATACAATCCTTGAGGCTACTAAGCTACAATCTAGTAAAGATTACAATTGATTAAACCTACACTAAAATCTATATCCCATGCTCTGCAAATAGTTTGATTTCAAATCAAACTATGCTACCAACTAATTACCAACTATCTGATTAAGCACGTGAAAAGGGCTTTAGTTGTTGGTGATCTTCAGTAGTTGTGGATTGTCATCAGCTGTTGTCGTTGATGATCACCCGCCTCTACCGATCAGTTGGAGAAGATGAGTTACTACTGATCAGTATGTAGCTACTGATCAGTTCTTCAAAAGACTAGCTACTCATCAGTTCTTTTCATCTAGAGGCTGATCAGTACTTTGGGACTAAGGTGTTTGTTTTACTGCTGATCAGTAGACAGAAGTCTTAAATACTGATCAATAGCAAAACATACTTAGTGAATTTTGTACCAACATATTATTTTATGCTTCTATCGGCAGTTTTACCTTATATGCAGCCAAGACATCGTACATATCACCATAGATATTTACAATGCTCACTAAATGACACTTTAGCCATCTCCAGTTAATTATGGTTATAGTATAAAGTGGATTAGTATTTTGGTAATAATATTAGATAGGTTTTGTCTTGAAATGCTTGTTTTAGGAATGAATTAGTACTTTGACATGAAAAGAGATACACCATCAAGTAGAACACGTCCGAGTGTGATTGCCTTTTATTTTTCTAATGAAAGATTTATAATTATAAGTTCTAACTTTCAATACTAATGACCCAAAATAACATTTTTTTTTTAATTTCGCATAATTCATATATTTTATTTCTCAAAGGATCTTTTGACCCATTTTACTTATTAGTCTATTAGATTTTGAGTTATATATTTAACTTTATTGTTTAGTTGCTTCTGATTTTACTTTCTTATAACGTTTTTTAATCGATGAACAAGAACACATATAGTTTATATATTTGATTCTTTCTGGCTTAATTTGCTATTTAAATTTTAGAGAGTTTGAACTTTTCATATGCAGGAACATTAGTAAACTTCCACCGGGATTACAACTTCATAAGATAGATGAGCTCTAACCATCTTGCATCAAAACGGTGACATGGCAAATGTATTTTGACATTCGGAAAATCTTGGTTTGTATAAGGTTTGGAGTGAATTGAATATTTTTTCTTCTAATAATTTAGGAATTTTGAAGTGGCAAAGAAATTATAATTTTTTTTTTTTGTCAAATGAGTAACTTAAAATTGTTTTTTCTTATGTAGCTATAACTTAAACCGAGAAATTCATTACTATACTTCACAACATTATTATTACTTATCCATGCTTCAAAGTAAATTGCATCCTTAAACATTCTTAATTCATTACCTATCGTGAAAGTACTATATGATTTCTAGAGGATGTACAACAATTAGTAAATGTAGTCTAATTAAATATTTTCTTATCAACATTTATCAATACAATTTTATATATGCCAATGATAAAATATAATTTAAGTTGACCGCACAATATGCTGGTTATAAACTAGTTATATGTTATATAACATTTCTCGGCTTTAAATCTACGAGTTTTAACATCGGATATAATCTTACAAGTTTTAACATTTAATTAAAAATGAAAAGATTTTTTTTGTTTTTTTTCTGTTAATGGGTTTAGATAAATTATAAATAATATAACGTTTTCATGTTTTAAGACTATATTTGGAGTTAAAATCATGTGTAAACATATTACTTGTTTCAAGTAACTTTCAACCCGAATTTTGTTCTTAGAAATCTAATTCTTTTCCAGATCTATATCCTTTCTCTCTAATGAATGAGGAGATTAGGATGACTTCATATTGCTGATGTGTCTTTCGATTAGGCTATCCACATAGGATAAATATTATAGATGCTGATGTCATAATAAAAAAATCCAAATAAACAGGTTTTTAAAAGAAGAAATACTGGAAGCCTACATGGGATAGCGTGAAACGTAATATGGAAGCTTTGTCTTCCGATGCTTACAACGATTGGTCGCCGATTAGTCAGCCAATTGGATTAGAAAATTTGAATTTGCTTCTTTTTTTTCTCCCCATAATCCCTTCAGTCACCTCCTTCATCTCCAATTTCCCCAAACCCTAACAAATTCGAATTCGTCTGATTGTCATTCTGCCAGGTAATTTATATCTTTTTTTTTATTATCTTTTTGTTTAATTACTTGTAAGGCATTGTGTTTTTCTTCCTTTTTAGTGAGATTAAATAATTTTTCGGTTTCTTTTTCTTTAATCTGGCATTAGATGTTCTCTTAAATATGTCTTTTCCTTTCAGTGTTGTTCTTCACTCACTAGATTATAATTTGTTAAATTTGTTTGATTTTCAGGTTTTGTCAATAGAATCAAAGAATCAGTATATGACGTGCAAGCGTCACGTGCCTCAAGAGAGCTTACGGTATGTTTAATTACACTTGTGTGTTTATGGGATTAAATGTGAAAATCTGCTTATATTTGCCTTCTTTTGCAGATTATATAAGATTAAACATACAAGAAAGAGTGAACACCAACTGTTCGATAAAATGCCTAAATAAAAAAAAGTTTGAGATTTTACCTTCAAATGATTGTTTTGTCTAAAAATTATGTAAAAATAAGAGCAAATATTTTTGTAACAGTTGTTAGTTGTTTTATTCAATCCGCTAATCGGAGTTTTGTAGTAGTTTTAGTTATAAGTCCATGAGGTTGAAAGATACATAAATAGGTGTTTGTATTAGAAAATTTGATGTCACTACTTCTAAACATTAAGTTCTAAAATCAAATATGTAAATAGTATTAAGGCTTAGGTATTCTAGGATTCTATAATGTAAAGTAGTATTATTCTTTCATTGTTTGATATTCTTTTTCCTTTTTTTCTTTATTTGTTTATTTTCCTTGAAACTTATTAGGGAGATGCTATCAACAAACAGATTGATTAATGTGAAGCGATCATCAACATGAGAATTTTTTTGCATAAACTAGAGAGGACATGCTACTTTGTAAGTGTAAAGAGATCACCAACGAGGTTAGTATTCTATGTCATTTACTTTGTGCAATTGTTAATTAAATTGCAGATGTTAATAATGTCTTAGATGTTAACATTCTCGATGAACTATATCACATGATTATATTCCTTTAAATGATATGATCATGGAACTATAAGCATTTTTTCTTATGGACAGTTTTTTAAGTATTCAATTTTTTCTTTGTATTTGATTCTTTGAATAAAGGTCGTTGACCGTTCTTTTTCTTTTTGTAACTAATATTTTTTTTTTGTTGTATATCAGAATATTTCATCATACAAACACTTAATAGCTCATTGCTAGAGCACATCGACTGGTTATGGAAGAATTCAACCGGGCTCACGTAAGAACTTAATTAACTTCTTTCTTGTGGCACACAATTTGTTCAAAAACATGATATTTTATAGTATTTTACAATTGCTATAGCAGAAACAAAATGTGATGCTTTTTCAACCTGTTTACTTCAATCGGATCGATTTGGGTTATTCTTTTAAAAGGGTCCAATGGGTAAAAAAAAAGGTCGAATGGGTCAATCGTATGTAAATGCTTATAACCTCAAAATGTGGTTTTAAAATATAGTTTAATGGTTTTATTCACTCCATTAACTATTTTTAAACTTTAATATGGACAAAAGAGTGGTCACCCGTCCAAACATTTTTTCTTTAAATAGCTCATTTGATTGATCAGAAGCAGCATCTTCTTTTGCGATATGCATAATGTTATGCTTAGAATAGCGAATCAAGTAATTTTGAAACTTGTATATATGGTTTATATAAACAAGTTAATTGTTATATTTAATGATTTCTTTTCCATAATCTCTCTTTCGATTATAAAAACTATATCAGTTATGGTATTCTTGGTTTTTAATAAGTCACTGATGATATAGTTTATTTGCTATTAGTTTGTTTTCATTTTATCCATTTCTTTATTTTAGTTGTAAGCATTTTATCTTTTCATTCATTTTTATTTTTTCTAAAGTTGAGGACTATCCAAATGATAAAAAAAATTTCGTTTGGAATGTTCTGATTATTTCAAAATATTTGGGTCAATAATATGAAATCATAACTTGATATGTTCGTGTTTTATTTTTATTATTGGCAGGTGCCCTAAATTTTGTAGAAGGTTCTATGGGGCTGGTGCGGGTATGTGTTGGATATGGTCAAACATTATGTTGTTAGCTTAAAGGCATTGATTATAAATGCTGTACAACTTTTTTCCGCTTGACATATTTTCTTACAAACTATTGTCTACTTTGCTCGAGTATTGAACTTTTTGTTTCATCTTATAAACATATTTTGATTTATTTGTTGTGAACTTGGATATATAGATAATTCAACTTTTTGTATTTAGTACTAACAATTTTGTTATGACCACAATAGGTAGTAAGCCGTTAATGGATAACATAATAATTTTAGATTATTTATGACGAACAATAACTTTTTGTAATAAGTAGATTACTTATGTATGTTTAGAAGTTTCTGTTTATTAGTAAATTTCATAGTATGTTTTCTATCTTCACCACATAAGACACTCTTACCAAAATCTATCATTGTAGACTAATATTTTTTTAAATAAGTCATACAAAAGCTATTACGTACATTATTTTTTTTCTAACTATTTTAGTTACATTTCTAATACAATACCGTGTATCAAATGGGCACTAAGCTAGTAATTTATATATATATCGCATTTCTATTTTTTAAATTTACATATTCTTGTTAAAATCACAAATATTGTCATTTTGAACACCGACCTAGAAAAATGTCGTTGGTGTATATCACAACATCTGTATAGGGAAAACACATTGATTGGTATAGTGTAATTCATATAGTTAAACGTTTAACGGTTTGTAAAATAATATAACTTGAATGCAAGTGAGAATTAATTTTATAATTAAAATCTAAAACATTGAATTAGAAATTGATAACTTAAATCAGTTATCCTAACAGTTAGTTATGTTAAAATTAGAATGCTAAATATTGCGAGAAAACTTTTTAATTATATTTCAAAGCATAAAAACACGGTTTTTTTTTTTTAATTTTTCGAGAGTCGTATTTAAATAACTTTTCGAATCTTTTTATCAACATTTTCCTTTATTTATTTTATTTTATTTTTATAACGGTGAAGATAATTATATTTTATAAGCACATAATCACATACTTTTTTTTTTTTATTATTACACTATATTTTGTGATTATGATTTTTTTGGGTAGATTTGTTTTCTTTTTAAAATCATATATTTGAACTACATAATCACAAAAATTTTTATATGATTATCGATTTATTTTTTGTGATATATATATATATATATATATATATATATATATATATATATATATATATATATATATATATATATATATATATATATATATATATATATATATATATATATATATATATATATATATATATATATATATATATATATTGGAGTTCAAATGGGATCCCTAATTTTCTAGAGATCTAGGGATCCACTTTTTAACCACCAATTTTTCCTTATATATTTGCTTTTTTTTTTTTGCTTTTTTCTAATTTTTTTTTTTACTTTTTTTTTTTACCTTTTTATTTACTTTTTATTCACTTTTTTTTTTCTTCCGAAAATCACATTTGATTTTCAACCTTACTTTTAAAAATCACATGTGATTTTCAATCTACAAATCGTTTATGGGTAAAATCACATGTGATTTTTAACCTACAAACTATTTTGCTTATAAAATCACATGTGATTTTCGAAAAACAAATATTTCAAGGGTGACTTTAAAATTTTTAAATTTTTGTTTTTGAAAATCACATGTGATTTTCCAAAAAAAAAAAAAATTCACGAGTGATTTTAAATTTTATAAATTTTGGTTTTTGAAAATCATATGTGATTTCAATTTTTTACAAAAAAATCACATGTGATTTTGAAAAAAAAAAGTTAAGTAAAACATAGCAAAAAAACAGAAAAAAAAAAATTATTAAGTGGAAAATGTGTGAGTGAAAAGTGGATCCCTGGATCCCTAAAAAATTAAGGATCCCATTTGAACCTCACCATATATATATATATATATATATATATATATATATATATATATATATATATATATATATATATATATATAGAGTTGGTTTCATTTAAGAACCATGTAAATATTTAGGAACCATTAGGAACCAATATTCACCAGTGTATATATATGATATATTCACCGGTGTATATTTAATATGATATTCACCAGTGTATATACATATAATATTCACCAGTGTATATACATATAATATTCACCAGTGTATATATATATATATATACATATGCTTTATATACACTGGTGAATATCATATATATACACTGGTGAATATTGGTTCCTAATGGTTCCTAAATATTTAGTGGTTCCTAAATGAACTCACCTCTCTCTCTCTATATATATATATATATATATATATATATATATTATACCCGGCAAAATCAACCCATTACCTAAAATTTGGGTTAGTTGGGTCAATTTATTTGGTCTTGCGGGTCAAATTGGGTCATGTATTATTTGTCAATGGGTCAAATTGGGTTTTAACATAAATATATTAAGGATGAAATGGGTCCAAATGGGTGTGAGAAAATTACCATATGGGTTGAATTAGTTCATTTGTTCATTCATTCAAAAAACAAAAACGAATAAATTTCTGAACATGATTTCTTTATAAATTATATATTTTCTTTTAATAGTATTTAATTATATATTTTCTTTTAAAAGCTAAAATGCATTTGACATCAACACCCAATTATTCAAAGCATTTTTATTTATTTAAAAACACGATCCATATAGATATATATTCGACATAAATTTAGAAATGACGTTCCATACACTTTAGAAATAATCTTTTTGACTCGTGAACCAACTCGTTTTGTCAAGTTTATAAAACTTGAATGAAATAAAAACAATATAATAAAGAACCCATTTTGACCCGCACCCGTTTTGACCCGCACCCATTTTGACCCGCACCCGTGTGATACATTTTTTAACCGACCCGTATTGACCCGCACCCGTTTTGACCCGCATCCATTTTGATCCGTAACCCAATCCAACCCAACCCGTCCATTTTGCCAGGTCTAATATATATATATATATATATATATATATATATATATATATATATATATATATATATATATATATATATATATATATATATATATATATATATATATATATATATATATATATATAGTGAATGGTTCCTGCGAGAACTCAAAATTCTGCGAGAACTGCGAGAACTTGTTTTGAGCCCTTAGATGATCAGATCAACGGTTATAAATAAAAATGGCAATTTTGTTATTAATTTAAACATTGAGTGAACTTTTATAAATTTCATAAGGATATTATTGTAATTTCACATTACATCCTTAAAATTCGAGTTAATTACACGGATGGTCCTTAACCTTATACCCAAATGGCACTTTCAGTCCTAAATTTTGGATAATTACATGGCTAGGCCTTTATTTGGAATCTTTGCACACGGACAGTCCTTTGGTCCGTTAGGGTTAACTCAGTTCTGTTAGTTATATCATAATGACCAAATTACCCTTTTTGTCTTATTCGCAAAGGACCATCCGTGTAATTAACTTTTAAAAATCAATATAATTGAATATCATTTCCTAATTTAAATTTATAAAGAATATCAATATAAGTTGATGTTCATATTTTCTGGAAATAGGATTCGTGACCAGCAAACAAATCCCCAAATAATGGCAAATCCAAACTCCGGCAAAATCCCATTCCCGGAATTCCCCGAAGACATCCAGTTGTGCATCTTTTCTCATTCTTTTTGTTGTTCTTCGCTTTCAATTTCATTTTTGTTTATTAAACTCATAATGAAAACAAATATACCCTTTTTGTTTATTAAACTCATAATGAAAAAAAGAAATCAGCTAATGAAAACAAATATAGTCTAGTTATTTGGCCGCCAGTGGAATCCATCCTATATATGTTTATTTAACTCATAATGAAAAAAAGAAATCATGTCATGAAAACAAATATAGTCTAGTTATTTGGCCCACTACACAAGTCAAATATATTATCTGCCGGAAATTGGGGCTATAAATTTGGCGCCGGAGTGTTCGAGTTGTCGCCGGAGAAGAAGGATGGATTCCACCGCCGACCACCGCAACTACACCAGCCATTGCCACCGCTGCTACAAACCTATCCGCCACTGCTTGAACAACCTACTTCTTCGTTGTTATCGTAGCTCCGCCACCATCACCTCAATTGTTACCATTCTTTATGATTTAGATCTTGCTTTTGAAAGGGTTTTAATTACCAGATTTGGACCACCACAATCACCATCTTTTTTGGGGTTTCAATTTCCGATTTAGATTATGAAATCAACATATCTGAATAAAAATTGGATTCTTGTGGTTGTAAACAATTTTATGTGTTTGTTCTTTACCAATTTGGATTTTGACTTTAAAAAAGAAAAAAGAGAAAGGTAAGTGAAGGTTAAAGTTAGGGATTTGGATTTAAATTCAAAATTTGTAAGGTTTTTTCTTTTTTGTGATATGAGTTAAAAGAAAAAGGTTTGGAATAATAATTACACGGACGGTCCTTTGCGAATAAGACAAAAAGGGTAAATTGGTCATTATGATATAACTAACGGAATTGAGTTAACCCTAACAGACCAAAGGACTGTCCGTGTGTAAAGATTCCAAATAAAGGCCTAGCCATGTATTTATCCAAAATTTAGGACTGAAAGTGCCATTTGGATATAAGGTTAAGGACCATCCGTGTAATTAACTCTTAAAATTCTCACTATATCTCTTCTTTTTAACCATAAAATACGTATCCTAAAATCAATTACAGTTACACATATTTATCTTTCTCATCCCAATCCAGATCCAAAACTCCTTTGTTAAATGAAAAACAAAGCTTGATGATCAGTCTCATTGCCTCCATTATAAGGAGAGAGGGCGGCGATAGTCAGAAAGGGTATAACAAAAGCATAAAGGAGAAAAGGAATACGAGAGGAAAATGATTGAAACAAAATTGTTGATCGCCTGCTTGATTTCATTTTTGGAAATAAACTTAAGACAAACATGATGGAGATTCATCGGAACCTGCGGCGGATGTAGTGATGATGATGATCAAGATTCCGGTGCCGGAATCTACTCCAGCAAGATCCACTTAACCCTAATTTCACCCCAGGTATAAATTGAGTATTACATTAAGCCTAATTTAAAAAATAAATTTCCAATATTTATCTCCAATAATAACCATCAATTATATATATGCTTTGTGATTTGTAAATAAATATTACTAATGCAAATTCTTTTGTGTTATTATGTGAAATTTACTGTTTGTAGTAAGTAAAATGTGTGGAAGTCACTGTGACGTTATTTCGAACAGTTGGTGTGCATCATTAATAATGTGGAATAACAAGTGTTATGTAAAAAAGTCCCCTTTTTTGGATTAGATTGTTTGGTAAAGTATAGTTAGATAGGAAAGGGTGGTTATAGAAACGAGAAACGAGGGTATAGGAAGTGATTAGAAATAGTGAATTAGGCTAATTTTTGGTAAAACGATGGGAAAAAACACGTTAAGAATTGGGTGTTTGAAACTAGTTTTGAAGAAACAAGTTTACAAATAGATTGTATCTAGATGATTGTTGCAAATACAAAATCATTTGAGTAGTTTTGAACAAAAGGGTCTAATAAGAGGTTATGTTTGTACAATGTACATACATTACTACGAGGATTTTCGTTGATTATATGTATATAATCTCCTTATGTACAATGTACAATGTACATAATCTCGTTAAATTATTAAAGGATATTATTTACAATGTACATACATTACTACGAAGATTATTTACAATGTACATATATGTTATGTTGTTGGACTATGTATACTTTATCGTTAATTATACGTTGTGTTTGTACAATTGTTTGTACAATGTACATATATTACTAATACATTTTAAATAACTGTTTTATTTATTAATTTGTTCTTATACGGTTTGATAGGGAAAGTTATGGTGTGTGTGGCTATAAATGAAGATTTAGAGTCACTGATGCAAGAAACTATCGACCGTCTTTGTGGACAACTTGATTGTAAGGAGATCCAACCAAGAGGAATATATTTTGAACCTAATACTATCTGAAATCATGCAACTTATGTTCTTGATCTTAACTATCAAACTAGTGGTGAATGTGATATTAATTTTGCTACTATAACTCTTACGGATTCTTGTAAGTATCTTTATCGTTTTGTCTTTTTGCTTGTAATCGTTATTGTATCTCTTGGCTGATTTTTCGTTTGTCTTGACGTAGCTTCCGGAACATGTGTCTACCCATAAGTGATGAAAAGGTTGCGGGTGTTTCTATAGTCAATGACTAATTCATATTTGAAGAGAAATATATGTAAAAAAAAGATTTAAATCAATAAAAACCTTGTGCATATCTGAACATCTTGTGCATGTATGAACATCTTGTATTGTGCATGTATGAACATCTTGTATTGTACATATATGAACACAAATCTGATATGTTTGTGTATTGCAGATGTTGATATGAAGATGATGATAACCTTATGCATATGATGATTAAGAAAAAAATAAAGATGAAGACTCGAGATGAAGAACATAGATGATGATTGTTCACGTTGTTTTTAATACTTTGTTGCTATTTTGTGTTTTTATTTTGACAAGTTAATTAGAATGCATATAATATATTTTTGAGGTTTATCAATTGTTCATGTTGTTTGGGTATTATTATATAAAATTTTGGTTTCATTATGATAATTAAACCTACTTCATAGAAGATCAAACTAAAAATAGTGGGGTTTCTTTATTTTCTAACTTTTGTTCATATAAGAACACATATGCATGCTTACTTGTGAACAAACACATGCTTTAAACGTGTTTATTTTTCGTTCTTTGAGTTGTTTATGATGACGAGATATAAACAAACAAATATCAAAATTAGTTTCTTGACCAATATCTTTAACTTCTAAGATTATCAATATTTATTTCTTTTATTTTTATTAGATTATTAGTATGGATTTTGAAATGAGAAAGGAGAGAAAAAAGGAAATATATAAATATAAACTAATTTAAATAAAATTAGGAAATTGAAAATTTACTAAATTAACCTTTTGATTTTAAAAAAAGATTTTACAAATTAAAAGAAATGAGTGGTTAAGAATGAGTTCTCGCAAAAATAATAGTTCTCGCATGAACCAGTCCCTATATATATATATATATATATATATATATATATATATATATATATATATATATATATATATATATATATATATATATATATATAGAGGTGGGTTCATTTAGGAACCATCAATTATTTAGGAACCATTAGGAACCATTTTTAAGCAAGGTGACAATTTTGTAATTAAGTCAAATCCCCAAATTGGAAATCAATTAAAACCCACTTTAAAATACTAATTAACTTTAAATTAACATATCTAGAGTATAACTAGGTTTTAGGAAAAACTAAATACACCATTAAAACAAGCATTTAATTATCTTTCCAACGAGCACCCACTTGATATACTTTTAACGACTTTTTTTTTTTTTTTTTTTAGTGAGTTTCGGTATATACACTAGTGTATATACTAATTCACCAGTGTATATATTAATTCACCAAAAACACATCTAAACCATATACACTATACACTAGTGTATACACTATATTCACTAATGTATACGAATCTTTATATTAATTTCCTTTTAATTGTGAATACGCAATATACAAAAGTGAATATACAATATATATATACACAAGTGAATATACAATATACACCAGTGAATACGCAATATACACAAGTGAATATACAATATACACCAGTGAATACCATGTATTCAATAGAGAATACATCTTATACATTAGTGAATATAGTGTATACACTAGTGTATATTGTATAAATACACTAGTGTATAACTATACATTAGTGAATATAGTGTATACACTAGTGTATAAATACACTACTGTAGTGTATAAATACACTAGTGTATAACTATACATTAGTGAATATAGTGTATACACTAGTGTATAGTATATATGGTTCAGATGTGTTTTTTGTGAATTAGTATATACACTGGTGAATATTTAGTATATACACTAGTGTATATACCGAAACTCACTCTAAAAAAAAAAAAAAAAAAAGTCGTCAAAAGTATATCAAGTGGGTGCTCGTTGGAAAGATAATTAAATGCTTGTTCTAATGGTGTATTTAGTTTTTCCTAAAACCTAGTTATACTCTAGATATGTTAATTTAAAGTTTATTATGATTTTAAAGTGGTTTTAATTAATTTCCAATTTGGCTCTTAATTTTGACTTAATTACAAAATTGCGACCTTGAGTTTAATTACAAAATTGCCACCTTGGTTCCTAATGGTTCCTAAATAATTACATGGTTCTTAAATAAAACCAACTATATATATATATATATATATATATATATATATATATATATATATATATATATATATATATATATATATATATATATATATATAGATTGGGGTTCAAATGGGATCCTTAATTTGCTAGAGATCCAAAAATCCACTTTTTGACCACCCATTTTTCCTTATATCTTTTTTTTTTTTTTTTTTTTTTTTTTTTTTTTTTTTCTTCTAATTTTTTTCTAATTTTTTTTTTACTTTTTTCTTTTACCTTTTTATTTACTGTTTTTTTTTATTTACTTTTCTTTTTCTTCCGAAAATCACATTTGATTTTCAATCTTACTTTTAAAAATCACATGTGATTTTCAATCTACAAATCTTTTATGGGTAAAATCACATGTGACTTTTAACGTATAAACTATTTTGCTTATAAAATCACATGTGATTTTCGAGAAACAAATATTTCAAGTGTGACTTTAAAATTTATAAATTTTGGTTTTTGAAAATCACATGTGATTTTCCAAAAAAAAATTCACGTGTGATTTTAAAATTTATAAATTTTGGTTTTTGAAAATCAAATGTGATTTCAATTTTTTACAAAAAAATCACATGTGATTTTGAAAAAAAAAAAGTTAAGTAAAACATAGCAAAAAAAAAAAAAAAAAAAAAAAAAAAAGTATTAAGGGGAAAATGTGTGGCTGAAAAGTGGATTCTTAGATCCCTAGCAAATTGAGGGTCTCATTTGAACCTCACCTTATATATATATATATATATACTAGCTTATACCCGTGTGATACACGATATTATACAAAAATCTTATGTTAAAAGAATTTGGAAGAATTTGTATAATCGTTATTGATTTTTATGTTTAGTTTCAAAAAGTGTTTGCCTAAATTGAATCAACTTGTTATGAATGTTTAATATGGTCTAAGAGAGTTGGAAGATAGAAACTTGTTTTGAATTCTTGATTAAATCACCATTTCGTTTACTAATAAAATCTGCCACACTTGATTAAAAAAAAGAGGATGCCTCAAATATTGGGACGGTTGATTTTCCAAAGAAACCATAGCCAATAAAAAAGAATTATTTTCTTTTAACCGAATACATTTTCCTAACATTTTTTTCTTTTCTTTTAACCAATTAAATTAAACTCAGTTAATGACATCACCAATCAAATAACATTTCCTCGTGGACAACCTTAGAAACCGCCACATCAGTCTTATGACATCAGCGGTAACTCCCATTTATTAGATAGTATATATATATATATATATATATATATATATATATATATATATATACATAAATTTGAAAAAAGTTATAAAAATTCTAAAAGATTAAAAAAATTATTTAAATAAGAGTCTCCAAAATATATCTGTAAAAAAATATATTTTGATGTCTTAAAAAACTGGATTTTAAAAGTGTTGTCACGTTCTTAAAATGTTTAACCTTTTTATTGTAACATTACACTCCTAGTTATAAATTATTTATGGCACTAAAGTAAGTATATATAAAAAATAAAAGACACATTTCAAAACAAAGGAAGTATCCCATATAAAAGAAGGTATACAAAGCATACATTGGTTTAACTAATGAAAAAAATAGCCTCATGTCTCTTCGCATCCTCTTTCTCTCTACTTTGAGCCTCTACATGGTTTCGACAGGTTTTTGTTCATTTGTATTTCGATTTAAATTTGATGATTATTTGTATTTTTGTAAAACAATTTTCTGTATTTGAGACTTCAGTATTAATGTATAGAAACCTGCATAATGCAGATATGTTAACAAGAGCTAAAAGATCGTCGCCAGTGGACACCATGGATGGCGCAGGGGTGACGCTAACTATTCAGGAAAATCATGTACGTAAATTTGCTTATATCGTATATCATTTTTTAAACATTTTTTATATCAAAAGTTACCCTATTATCTATGGATTTCACCCACTATATAAGTTCTGAGCTTCATCTTTAGTGTTTATGAACTAAAAAATCAGATTAAATAAGAAATAAAATATGGTAAGAACCATAAAAACAAATTCCTAGCCATACATTAATGATGGACAACTTAAAATTTATGCATCACAATTCGAACTCTAATTAAATTAATGGACAATCACTCGTGCATCAAATCTCTCCCTTGTGCCTCAATAATGAGTGGCTACAAATGGTTTTTACGGTTCTTAGTAAATTTTGGTTCTTATTGGATCTCCCCTGTAAGGTAAATTAGTAGGTTAATATATTATGAATAGTAAATTTTGGTTCTTATTGGATCTCCCCTGCATTAATAGTCTCTATTCATGTCTTCGCTCGTTTTTTTTTTCCTTCAAAGATCCCTATAATAAAAGAAATGTGATTGTTTCCTTGGGTTTCTCCACGCCTGTTTTTGTTAACTAGTTTTTACCTTTTTTCTAAAATATATGTAGAAATAATAGAATAGATATAATTCTTTGAATTAGTGGCTTGATCATTAACAAAAATGGCCTAATAAAGTTTAGACTTTTTGAATTTAAATTATAATGGATTTCTAGTCTCTAAAGTGGAATGAGACTCTTTGGATATGGTCGGTCACATAGGAATAAAAGTTGGTTTCTTTTAAAGAAAAAGAGAGAAGAGGGGCCCATTTTGTTTTTAATAAAATCCACCATAAACCAATGTTTCACGGGTCTTATAAAACTCTTATTTTTAAAACAAACACAACATGATTCCCACTATTAATCTCACACAACATGGTTGAAATAATTGAACAAAATAGACTTGCATAATAATTTGACTTAATAATAATACTATTTTTTCATACTCAATAGTTCATAGATTTTATAATTCCTTCCTACAAAACAACAGTTTCTATTAATAATTTGCCCTCGTATAGAAAAGTTTCGGTCTCCACCTTGAATATGCATACCGGTTATGGTTGCTTGAAGTTTTGTATATATTTTCATAATTTCTTACTCAAGTAACCATCAAACAAAGAATTGATTAACTGATTATTACAACTTTAAGTAGTACTATCTTTTTACGACACGTTTTGTGTTTTGGTTGAGAATTTGTTTCAAATAGCAAAACACACATCCGAGCATTCATATTTTTGTTATTCAATATTAGATTATCCTTTTGAAAACTCGCACCTAATTACCCTAGATAGCCAAATCCACCTTTCACTTGTTACCAATTAATCAAGAATTTGGTCGTATTACTTCACTTTTTCATTTTTTTTTTTTTTTTTTTTTATTCTTCTCTTTTAACAATCGTAAAGTATATTAATTGCATAATATACATTTTTTTTGACAAAAGCTAAATAAAAAATCTAGATAAAATATATGATATGATTTATTAATAAAAATAAATAACTGTGAAAAACATTCAGATTTCTCTAAAATGACAAAATAGGAAAAGGGTCACAAGACTGCTATCTGTGTTTGATACTCTGCTAAAGTAAAATAAAATATAATTGCATATGAAAGTGACATTCAAAGCTCTAATTAAATTAACATATCTTGGTAATAAACAATTGATTCTTCGTTACCTATCAAATTAGCTTATAGTTAAAACAAATAATCAGATGATAGGCTAATCTACATTTCTTCATACGTTTGTTTCAGCTTATTTATCGAGTTAATAAGTTTATATAAATTTTGGAAAATTTATAGATTTTTTTTTTTTACTTGAATTTATCAAGTTGAGTTTATGACTTGATAAGTTAACAAGCCGTAAAAAATAAGTTATGATCTTTTCAACATTTACTTAAACTTATATATATGCCAGGCCAGTAAATAAACCGAAACAAGCCCCCATAAGTATTAAGGCGAAGCAAAACCTTTTCATAATTATCATATCAGAATAATGTTTACTGTAGGTGGTAATGAGTAATGAATTCGTCCAAATCACTTTATCGAATCCTGGAGGAGATATCACCAGCATACGATACAAAGGAGCCGACAATTTGCTAGAAGTAAAGAACGATGAAGCTAATCGAGGGTAAAAATATCGTTTCCATCATTTATTTCTTTAAACATTCTCAAGACATGAATCAATCAGTAAAGCTATTTCAGCAAATTTCTGTACAACATTAAAAACTTTTTATGTGTGGGTCTATTTAATCACAAACAAATACTCTAGATTGTGGGTTTTAACAAAAAAAAAAAAATAACTTATAAATTAACCATGTAGATAAACAAAGAAATAGGAGATAATGAATGTCATGACATTTGTCAATATTTATCTCATTATTTTGTAAAAGTTTTGTAAATATAGCATGTCTTCAAACTTTCGATAAATATAGTTGAGTTAGGTCATGTAGATTGTATTTGAAGCCATGAAGGGATATCCCTCCTTTTACCTTTCTCTCATTTACATTATAGCAAAATAATGAAAATAATAAGGAGATAATATATACGATGACATGACTTATGTGTTGTCAAAGCATAATTTTAAACTTTTATTTCCAACTTTTCATTTCTGGCTTCTTTAGGGGGGGAGACAGGGTCCGAAGGGTGTTTGGCCTTCCCTATCGGACCTATTTTATATAAATTTCTTGGAAAAAGATTAAAAAAGACAATTAATTTTTTAGTGACCAAAAGACTTAATATCCATCATTAATTTATTTTCAACCCAAAGTCTAAGATTAAAATAAAAACCCACTTTCAATTATTATTTTTTAAGTTTATCTCACAAACCGTTAATCGTTAGACAAAATAAATTACACTCTTGCGACCTTCGTATTCTCCTCTTTAATTAGAGCAGTGGTCATATATATACTTTCGACGAATATTATTTTTTGGATTTACGGGTGGGGTATTGAAATTGTAAAGTTAATATAAATGTGATTTTAACATATATGGGTAAACTTCAAAAACAAAAAAATGTTATATAATGTGTAATTTATATAAACCCATAAAAAAAAATTAAATTTTGATAATGTTTATTTTTTCGTTTTGGACAAATGTTTAAACTCGTAAAATTATATCACATGTGATATTAACATAAAATGTGAATTTAAAGACCTAAAATCGTTATATGATATATAATTATATTATACCTATAAACAATTCAACGAAATCACATTGACAGTACCAAAATCACATGTGATATTAAAGTAAATCATATGTGATATTATAAAATACGTAGAACTTTAAAACAAATAAGCCAGTAACATACATGATTTTAACTTTAAATGTGAAATTTTAAATACAAAAATATTATATAAGGTATAATCTATATTGACTCGGAAAAAAAAATCGTATTTTGACGACTTTTTTTTTCTTCGTTTTTGGTCAAATGTTGATATTCGTAAGGTAAAATCACATGTGATATGAACACTAAATGTGATTTAAAAGACCTAAATATATTATATGATGTATATTTAACTAGAATCAAAGAGAAGAACACAAAAATCATAATTCAAACTACGAATATCACATGTGATAAAACTGTGATTTTATTATATAAATTTTTCAAAACCCGGAAAAAAATTTCGTCAAAAGATATCAAGTGGGTGCTCTTAGAAAAAGTAAATAATACTCGTTTTAACAGTGTAATTTATTCGTTTAATACATTTACGGTTTTTGAGATAATTTACTTTTAAACAAAAATAAGTTAAAGTTGGTTTGTAAAACGAAGGGTTGTGATTTGGTTCATTTGATCTCAAGTTTTATAATGGTTTTAAATGATCCAACCCAAATTTCTTATACAAAAATTTTGATTTTATATGTCTCCCCCCTCGATGAGCCCAAAATATTATATAACGGACCAAAATTTTATAAAGTAAGATATCGGCCCAAAAAGCATTTCTTTATCTTACTATATCATTACATAAGTTAACTATAGGTAAACGTTAACATCTTGCTTTATCAAAAGGCGTGTTTAACAAACTTGAGCAGAAGCTCTTACGAAAACATTTTAATTTTATACATTAAGGTACCCTCCCTTCTTCTTTAGCTTGTCTTGCCTTAAGTATCCCGATTACCTACAAAACATATAATTAACATAGAATATTAGCGTAAAGCTGGGGAGTATATATTTTTTATGTTAATTTATATCTTTCAAGACTAATTAAAGTCTTATCTTTCTTTCATGACTTGTTAAAGTCATATCTTACTCTTTTTTTATCTTTCATTCCCGACTAACTAAAGTCGTATTTTACTCTTTTATTATTTTTCTTTCCCGACTAGTTAAAGTCGTATCTTACTTTTTCTTTATCTTTCTTTCCTGACTAACTAAAGTCGTATCTTACTCTTTTCCGACTATTTAAAGTCATATATATACCCTCATGGCATGTCAAGTTAATACTACTTCTTTCCGACTAATGAAAGTCGAATTTACCTCTTCTCCAACAAGTAAATGTCATTTTTGACTCCTTTTTAAGTTACCAATGGTTAAGGGTAGAAATCATACACTAAACTACATCAAAAACTACTAAAAACTGTCATGGGGCGCAGTGGTGGTCCAAAATGGTTGTTTTGGTTTTCTTGGTAAAATCCTACACTTCCAAGTTAAGATCTAGCACTTCTTATCCTTCTTTTCGTTAACCATTTCTTCATACATTAATCATGTATGTTATCAATCTTTCAAAGGTTATAATGTATGTTATATTAACATATAAAACATTATATAAAATCTTTATATACTCACCTCGAAGTCGAATTAAGTCTACAACACAAAGCTTTTTCTCTTTACTCTTATCCTCCAAATTTGTGTTTTTACAACCAAACACAAATTTGTCTTTCAATAAATCTTACATATATATAAACAGATGAATTAACTTCATTATAACTCTTTCTAACTCTTTAACTCTTAACCTAAACATGTTTGAAAACCTCTACCCAACTTGTCACCTGTTGGGTCTTTGACCCATTCAACAAAACAATCATTTTAACCCTTTACACATATTACACAAATCATAATTAACACATTAAAAGTAATGTTTTCTTCCCTCTAACCATTTCCTACCCATTTTCCATCTTTTCACGGGTCACATGACCCGTTTGGCAACTAGTGTAGCATACTTATCATCATTTCACCCAAACACAATTTTGAGTACTCTTAATCTTATCTTTACTATCATATACTTGAAATTAATCATTCTTAACTCCATTTCAAAACATTTCTACAATGATAAAAATTAATTAACAATTCATCCCTTTACACTAACTAGCCAAAGCATGAATTTTTACAAAATTTATATAAGTTAATCTTTCAATCTTTCAAACTTTTACATATATTATTAACATCAAAATAACATATAAACAAAGCTTAATTCTAACAATTCTTCAAATTACATGATTATCCCCAAATAATCATATACCTAATTTAAACCAAATTAAGCATTTATACCTTTCAATTAAACATCTAAATGATGTTATAACACATAATAAAAGCTTAATTTCATCAAATAAATCTAAGTATATAATCATACCTTCTTTTTTTCAAACTAGAACCAAAGATAGGGTTTTTAAACTCTTAATATTTGATTTAATTGATGAAATCTACTACTTTTAATCTTCGATTTGAGTTAATTGATATTTTATTCCTTCTTGCTTCTTCACACACACACACACACACACACACACACACACACACACACACACACACACACACACACACACACACACACACACACACACCTTTCTTGGAGATAACACCTCACCTCCACCTCTTCATAGCTTAATTTACATAATTACAACTTTAGTCCTTCCTCTTTCAAGACTTGATTAATTTACTTACTTATCCATTGTAATTAACAATTTAAATCCTTTCTAGCAAAAATTAGCTACTTTTCTTACCAAGTTAGTCCTTTTTCATTTATAATTTTTGTAATAAATTAAAACATAAAATATACTTACAAGATATTCTATTTCTAAAACTAGAATATTACATAATTATACCATTTAAACTAATTATATGAATATTATTTAAAGTAATTTTCATAAATTGTCCATTTGGTTATCATATTGTATCTATGTTTTCTAGATATTCAAAATTTCACTCATAACCTCTACTTTTATAACTATCACACCTTTAGTCGTTCATCCAAATCTTTGTTATACGTTTGGCACTTCTTTTTCACGTGGTGCCTTACGCATTAGAAGTGCCAAAACGATTGGTAAATATATAGAGACATGCGATATGTCACACTTTCTTTGGATTAGACAAATAATCAGGCATGTCAATTTTTACTTTTTTTTATACTTTATTTTATTTCCCTTACTGTTATTTGAAAGATTAAAAAGAAGAGAGACCAAAACTAAGTCTAGGGCTACGTTGGTTCTAATGGGAGAGGACTTTGCGAATATCGTCATGTATTACAATATGAGGCTACACTTTCTTAGTATCTTGATAGCCCGTTGAGTTAGAAGAATCTTTAGTAAAGTAGAAGAAATAGGAAAATATCATTTGTGGTGAAAGAGATTTAGTAAAGTAGAAGAGATAGGAAAAGATCAACAATAAAGAGTCGAGATTTGTGTTTTACACGTTTTTCTTCAAACAAATTATGTGTGTCTAATATACGATGGTTTTCGAAGATACAACAACTAAAGCAGCTAATTGCTAGAGTTGACGAAACTTTTCATAAAACTTCACTCAGAGATATACTTCTAAGACTCGTGTTTCTTGTTTTAAAAAAACCGGGGGATCTACTATGTGTGTGGGAAGTGTGTGTCTCGAGTAGCATAATAATAAATCAAAATGGAACTGTAGAAATAATGAGTAGTTTAGTATTAAAGTCCAGAGGTGCATTATGCAACATTGTAAACTTGGAGGTTCTTTGTGTAAATAGTTAGTTATTTCTAACTAACATATATTTCTAACTAGCAGATGTAAGTATAGATTAGATATAGTTTTGGATTCATTTTGTATTGAAATAATCCCATTTTCTTGTTTTCGTATTAATCTTTGGAGTTGAATTTATTGTTGCTTAGTATTAGATTTCTGATCCAATTTACAACAATTGGTATCAGAGCCTGGTTAGGGCTCGAATCTAGGTGAATTTTGGTTTCAATCCGGCGATTGATTGAAATCGTGATTTCGGAGATGTCATCGGCCAATTTTGATCTGGACAAGTTCAATGGAAGAAATGATTCCAGATTGTGGCGAGTCAATATACGAGCATTGTTGGTACACCAAGGTTTGGTCGGAGCACTTACAGACGCTCAAAAGAACATAATTGAGAAGGCACATAGAGGTAAATTTCATACTAAGTCACCTGCAAGATCAAAATCAAAGTTTAAGAAGATATGCAACATATGTCATTCAGAAGGAAATCTCAAAAGGGTGTGCCCAAAAAAGGAGAAGAAGTCAAGTGAAGTAACATCAAGGGGAAAGGATTCTTACACTTCTGATGCTTATTCTAATGGTTATGAAAGTGCACAAGTGTTGGTGGTATCAAGATCTAGTGTGGCAAAAGAATGGATTTTAGATTTTGGGTGCTCATATCATATGACACCTCACAAAGATATCTTTGCAGAGTTTCAAGATTATACTTAAGGTACTGTAATACTTCGGATGACAGGGAATGTGAAATCAAAGGAATGGGCACTGCATAGTTAAGATGAATGATGGTATAGAGTGCAAGCTGCAAGATGTGAGGGTCATAAGATTAAGATGGAGAATGGGAAGTTAAAGGTTGTTAAAGGCTCACTGATAATTTACATGGAACAAGAAGAAGAAATGATATTTATTTCTTAAATGGAAAGTCATCAGGTGAAGCTTTCGTGGTAGATCATCAAGAAAGTGACAATGTACTATGGCACAAGAAGTTGGGTCACATCAACAATCAATGACTCATTACAATAAATAAGAAGAATGTGTTTGGAAGTTTAAAGCTAGAAGAAGCAAAATTTTGTGATCACTGTGTTCTTGGGAAGTCACATAGTGAAGTTCAGTAGGGGTTTGCTTAACACTAAGGAGTGGTGGATTACGTACATTCTAATTTATGGGGGCCTGCAAGGAATGAATCACTAGGTGGAGCTAGGTATTTCTTGTCCATGGTTATTGACTTCTCAAGAAGAGTATGGGTGTTTATCTTAAAAAGAAAATATGAAGCTTTTGGCAAGTTCAAGGAATGGAAGATTTTGGTGGAGAATCAATCTGGAAGAATATTGGTTAAACTGAGGACTGATAATAGGTTAGAATTCTGTAATAAAGAATATAATGAGTTCTGTAGATTGTAGGGTATTTCTAGACATTATACAGTAGTGGGGACTCCATAACAAAATGGTTTGCCGGAAATGATGAATAGGACTTTGCTAAATAAGGTGAGGTGTATGTTGTCTAATTCTGGCTTACCAAAGATGTTCTGGAAGAAGCTGTGACTACAACTGCTTATCTAATAAATAGGTCTCCATCATCACCTATTGATCTAAAAACACCAATGGAAAACAAAAGTACAAACATTTGAGAATCTTTGGGTGTGTGGCATTTTCTCACATAAACCAAGGAAAGCTTAAAACAAGAGCTCAGAAATGTGTGTTCTTAGGTTACCCAGAAGGTGTAAAAGGATATAGGTTGTGGAGATGTGATAATGTTAAACCAAAGGTCATAGTGAACAGAGATGAAGTGTTTAATGAAAAATTGATGTATAGGGATGTGTTTGGTCAAACTCATGGATCAGTGAGTAGTTCACAAGCTGAGGTGGAGTTGTTATGTAGAGAAGGTCAAGATGCAAGCAATGTGCAGGAAGATGTATCACAACTCAAGGCCCAAGTTCAAGTTCAGGTTCCACCTATTAGTTGGCTAGGGAGAGAACTAGAAGAAACATAGTAATTCCCCAAAGATACAAAAGTGATGATGATATCTCTGCTTTTGCATTTGATGCAGCTGAAGCAGAGGATTGCTATGAATCTATGAGTTACAATGAAGCTATTAGATCTTCAAATAAAGTCAAGTGGTTTGGAGCAATGAAAGAAGAATGGAACTTGGGATGTGATAGAAAAACCCAAGGATCAACCACTTGTACATTGTAAATGGTTGTTTAAGATCAAAGAGCCAGTAGGAGATGAAAAAGAGCAAAGAGTTAAGGCCAGGCTTGTTGCAAAGGGTTTCACACAAGGCAGGGCATTGACTATAATTAAATTTTTTTCTCCCGTTGTTAAACATAGTTCAATTAGAGTGTTGTTGGCTTTAGTTGCAGAAGAAGACTTTGAGTTATAACAATTGGATGTAAAGACAACATTCTTACATGGTGAGTTGGAGAAAAGATCTACATGACTCAACCTAAGGGATTTGAGGAGGAGAACAGTGAGGGGAAAGTGTGCATGTTAAAGAAATACTTGTATGGACTCAAGCAATCTCCTAGACAGTGGTATAAAAGGTTTGACATGCATATGTTGTCTCATGGATTCAATAGGATTCAATATGACAACTGTGTTTATTTCATAGAATACATGAAAGGTGAGTACATTTAATTACTCCTATATGTAGATGATATGTTGTTGGCCAGTATGGATATTATGATGAGTTAGATAGAACAAAAGCCCGTGTTAAAAGGTGAGTTTGAAATGAAAGAATTAGGTGCTGCTAAGAAGATTTTAGGTATGGAAATTACTAGATGTAAAGAAAAGAGGCAATTGAAATTAGCTCAAACAGGGTACTTGAAAAAGGTATTAAAGAATTTTTCAATGGAACAAGGGAAAGTTTTTAAAACACCTTTGGGGCCTCAATTTAGACTATCATCTAGGAATTCTCCTAAGACTGAAGAAGACCTTAAGCATATGGAACAAATGCAGTAGATAGTTTAATGTACCTAATGGTATGTACGAGGCCTGTTGGTATGGTGAGCAGATACTTAGCTAATCCAGGAAAACTTCACTAGAATGCAGTGAAATGGATTTTAAGGTGTCTAAGAGGTACAATTGATGTTGGATTTATATATGGTAGGAGATGCACGGGGGAATGCACAGTTATAGGTTATGCTGATTTAGATTTTGCGAAAGATATGGATAATGGCAGATCTATAAGTGGTTATGTATTTACTGTTTTTGGAAACACAATTAGTTGGAAAGCTAGCTTGCAACATGTTGAAGCTCTATCAACCACAGAAGCATGGATTGAATGTGTCTAAAACAGTAGTGCTATGTGATAACCAAAGTGCATTACATTTTTTCAAAGCATCATGTATTCCATGATAAATGTGAAACTTCATTTCATTAGGGAGGTTATAGACTCAAAAGAAGTGGGAGTGCAGAAAGTAGACATAGAAGAGCTGACATGCTTACCAAAGTTTAACTAGGCACAAAGTTTGAGAAATGTCTACTAAATACTCAAGGTGGAGATTGTAGAAATAGTGAGTAGTTGGGGTTCTTTGTGTAAATAGTTGGTTACTTTTAACTAACAGATGTAAGTATAGATTAGATATAGTTTTGGATTCATTATGTATTGAAATAATCTGTAAAGGAGAAATCCCATTTTCTTGTTTTCAATAAAAGGTTTTAATCTTTGAAGTTGAACTCATTGTTGCTTAGTATTAGATTTCCGATCCAATTTACAATTAGCCAAGAAAGAACGTGACAACAATGAAACTGAATGTCCAATTCTCAGAGAAAGCAACCCATATCATTAATAGTTAATAGTGGTTAACAAAATTGAATTCTATCAATTCTTATTAACAATAAATTTGACCAAGTTAAACTCAAATTTGTAGCTACTAAGGTAGTTAAAACCGGTCAACATTATGTGTTGGTACCTAAGACAAGCATCTGATATATTAACGACCTCCTAAATCCGAACTCTTTCCATAATATGATTATAGGTATTGGGACCTCGTTTGGAGTCCACCTGGAAGTCCCGGAACAACTGGTACTTTTGAAAGGTAACAATAGGAGTCCGATGTTCAAATATTTCTATCTTTCTTAGTAAAACTACCGTTCTCAATAACGATTACTTTAAAATAGGATCGTAGGAACAAGTTTTGAAGTTATAGTGGAGACAGAGGATCAAGTAGAGCTCTCCTTTTCAAGAACATGGGATTCTTCCTTAGAGGGAAAGCACGCCCCGCTGAAGATAGACAAAAGGTAGGGTTTGTTACTTTGAAGTTGGTTTAGAAATACTAATGAACATGATTCTGCTGATAGAAGCTTCATATAGGTTTGTGTTGCTTCGTGGTTCTTCGGGTTTCTATTCATATGCAATATACGAACATTTGGAGGAATGGCCAGGTTTCAATCTTCCTGAAACCAGGATAGTGTTCAAGCTTAGAAAAGACAAGTAAACACCTTTTCACTTATAGATTTGAATTTATGGATGGATATATAAATAGTTACCGTAAATAGTAATAATAACTAAACATGTTATATCTATAGGTTTCGTTATATGGCGATGTCTGATGACAGACAAAGGCATATGCCTTTGCCCAGTGATCGGTCATCCAAAAGAGGTAAACCATTGGCTTTTCCTGAAGCAGTACTTCTCGTTAATCCGGAGGAACCTGAGTTCAAAGGAGAGGTAATCAGAGGTTACTCTAAATTAGATTAATTAGTCAGAAGAAAGTAGAAATGGTTAGATTTACTTAAGGGTTAATTTTGTTTTGGAGCGTAGGTAGACGATAAATATCAATATTCATGTGAAACCAAGGATCTAAAGGTCCATGGATGGATATCTACGGATCTGGCTGTTGGGTTTTGGCAAATTACGCCAAGTAATGAGTTTCGAACAGGTGGACCTACGAAACAAGAGCTTACTTCCCATGTTGGCCCGATAAACCTGGCTGTAAGAATACCTACGCTGCTTGTATCATCAACTTATTCCGTGCTTATAAATTTAAAAGCTGTAGTTCATCATAGGTTCCTTAATTTTCGATAACTGCAGATGTTTGTCAGTGCTCATTATGGAGGAAGTGATTTAGTTATGAAGCTTGAGGAAGGAGAGCACTGGAAAAAAGTTTTTGGCCCGGTTTTTATGTATATAAATTCGCCCTCTATGGGAGAAGACCCTGTTACGCTTTGGAAAGATGCCAAGAATCAGGTATCTGGAAATTCTATAAACGTGCGGTGTGAAACTTTTTTTGTTTGAGTGACATCATATCTTTTAGATCACAACCCCACACAAACGAAATACTTATGAGAGTAAAAGATATCATTGTTGATTTTCAATCATTTTCAGATGGTAAAGGAAGTTGGAAAATGGCCTTACAGCTTTCCAGCTTCGAAAGATTTCCAACAAGCTCACGAGAGGGGTATGATAAAGGGTAGATTACTTGTATACGATCGGTATGGCCTCCTTTCTCACTTAACCTCCGTAATAATAATGAAGGCATGAAATATGATTATGCACCTATTTAGGTTCATTAGCGATAAACACATGCCAGCAAATGGCACTTACATTGGACTAGCTCTGCCTGGAACCCCGGATCATGGCAACGTGAAAGCAAGGTGACTTTCAAATATGGGAACAACTAATTAAAGCTCAGTTGCAATAGTATATTCACATTCACCTTCACATTCACAATAGTAATCAAAAAACACATTGTCTACAGGGCTATCAGTTTTGGAGTATGACGGATGATCAAGGCCATTTCTTGATTGAAACGTTGTGGCTGGCACATATAATTTGTATGCTTTTGTCCATGGATTCATTGGCGACTACAAAAATCCTGCAAACATCACGATCACACCAGGTTTTCTATCTAAACTTCATATTGTGAAACGAGTCAAAACTTGTTGAGGACTATTACTAAAACAATAATCGAACTTCTCATTTCCCTTTTTACGGCACATTGATAGTAAATAAACGTACATTGACTATTTTTCACCCAAATTACTCAAACTTGCTCCCCTCTACCTGTTTAACGAAAGTTTGACATATTTTGAGTAGGTTGCGAAATAGTTATTGGTGATCTTGTTTTCGAGCCCCCGAGAGAGGGTCCAACATTATGGGAGATTGGTATTCCCGATCGCTCTGCAGCGGAATTTTACATTCCTGATTCTGACCCAATGTATACTAACCAGTTTCTGGTCAGTGATCCTAACAGGTGAATAATAGTCAAAATCGTCATGAAGTTGAAAAACTAAGACAATAAGAAATATTTACATTATATATTATTGGTGCAGGTTTAGACAGTACGGATTATGGGAGAGATACGCAAAGCTATACCCCGAGCGTGATTTGGTTTTCACAATTGGTCAAAGTGATTACAAAAAGGATTGGTTCTTCGCACACGTAAACAAGTATGTACATGAACATGTATATATCTATGGTTATGGCAATATGAACTAAGGCCTTTCTTTTTCTTATAGGAAGAGATATGACATCATGTATGAAAAAACGACATGGACAATCAAGTTCAAGCTTAACGACGTTATTAAGAATGGAACTTATAAACTAAGATTGTCTCTAGCCTCAGCACAATTATCAGATCTGCAGGTATTTTAGCTGAACTAGTCTAGCAATCACTACAAGGAAAATGGCCTTTGACGACTCAAAATTTCGTCACTAATGATCTTAGTGAAGAAATTTGAGTCGTCACTCTAGGTCCGTCACTAATTTTATTAGGTCACTAATTTTGTTTAGTGACCAAATTTAATGACCCTTTTTTTAGTGGTGACTAAGAAAAGTCGTCACTAATTTCTTTTGTCACTAAATCCTATTTTTCTGGTAGTGAATGTTTGCATTTAAATTCGACCCAAATTACTATTGATGATGAAATGTAAAAATAGAAGATTGTAACTAGTTTTCTATATCTAGGTTCGAGTCAATGACCCCAACATGGAGTTACCTCTATTTTCAACCGGGATAATCGGTGGAGATAACGCAATTTCAAGGCATGGAATACATGGGTTGGAGTGGTTATTCAACGTAGATATAACCGGAAACTTTTTATACTCTAGTCAAGAGAACGCCATTTATTTGACAAAAATAAATGAAGGAATCATATTTCCTGGAGGAGTAATGTATGACTATATTCGGTTAGAAGGACCGACTCCTTTGTGATTTTCTAATCATGGTTGAAATTAATTTAAACTTAAGTTAAGACATGCTTAATTTGTGATTTATGATAACTAAAGGCCGGTAAAGTTGCTTATGTTGTGTGTGTGAGAACTTGTAACACCTTGTCCATAAGTGACTGCCAAGTAGACGAGATAGGTATACTAGTTTATAGATATCAAAACTATAAAATAGTAATGCATTTAGGATAACTATCGGAAAATTTGGTATTCTATGTAGGTAAAATATGTTTTATCCGAAACAATTTTGATTATAAACGAAATGAATTACATTTAACATATTATGATTACAATAAATAAAACATACCATATGCTTGATTACAATAAATAAAACACAAGATTCTCCGTTAAGGTCATGAACATTATTTTGGTTCTGTGAGAGCTCTAGGAATTGTGCCCCAACAATTCCATTCGAAGTGACACCGCTTCTCTCTCACATAGGTGATTCATTAGAAATCATTAAACTCATATGGTTATTTCTTTGAATCATTAAAAGCGTTGAGCTTAGCCTTACACTACTATCACTATTCGGAATGGACTAGGAAGTATACTAAACTCCCTTAAATTAGTATAGGGGGTAGGTACCCCCACGGTGACCTCCCTTCATTCATACAAATAGGTTGTCCTATTGAACCCAGATCTTGGGATCTCCAATCAACTGGGTTAGGTTTCCTTTGCATAAACTTATTAATTCAAGAGCTTTAGTCCTATTCCTCAACTTGATCTCCTTTCAACCTCGTGGTTGTCGGATCCGAAAATTGTTATCTTTTAACTCTTTAGAGTTAACTAAGATAATATTATAGGAGACAAGTTATTCTAGTGGTATTGTGATAACAAGATGTAGATTACCTCCAAGAAGTTTCGAAGCTGCCAGCAATCATCTTGAGGATTCCACCAAAACATCTCATTTTCCCTTAAAGGAACATATCTCCACTTATGCTATTAAAATGTTGTATATAAGATTATTAACTAGCATTTTAGTATCTTTATCACACTAAAGAACCTATTTTTCTTTATATACCTTAAATCTCTTACTTTTCTTTTAATTGATTCCCACACATGAATCAATTGAAGTGATTGCAAATTTTTGTATCACACACATTGCAAGGTATATTAAATTTTTTCGAACTTTGAGTAGTCCTCTTGGTCATGTCCTAATTGTGTTGGACCCCCACATTTCTATATATTTATATTAATATAGAATGGTCATCCCTCTTGTACATGTATTTGGGATGCCTCTATAATTGGTTCCCCCCACACGAATTGCGATTGGGAAAATTTTGTAACATTAGGACATCAAGATCATATTCGATTTAAAATCTCATAATGATGCTAATGAAACTCATACAAAGAGATAACATATTACATATTTAATCTTCACATGTTAAATATGTTCCATGGTTTGAGCAATTCTTGGTTAAACTCTAAGGTGTTGTTCTTTTTTGAAAAAAAGTCTTAATAGGCTCTGATCTCTGACCCGGTCAGAGGTTTTAAAAATTTTATTGTTCTTTTTTTTTTTCAACCAGAGGCAGAAAACCTCTTTTTACCTCTGATACAACCCTACATAAAAAACCTCTTTTTACATCTGATTACCTCTTTCTCTTCACCAGTAAGTTTTCCATCTTTAAATTCAAGTAATTTTTGATTTTTTTTCAATGGTTTGTCACTTGATTTCGTTATATAAATTGATATTGATGATTGTTTATTAGATTTAGGTGATATAATTTTTTTTAAATATGTATTTGTTTTCGATTGCATATAAACTCTTACTATTATATTGACTTTTATGTGAACTTTTCTTTTGTTAATTATTTTTATATCTTGAAATTGATGTTAGACAATTAGTTTATTAATTTGTTCAAATAAGTAATATGAATATGTATGGATTGAGCGTATTTTTTGGTGTTTTGAAAGCACGTTTTCCCATCTTGAAGAGAATGGCTCCGTATTTTTTTGTGAAACAAAGAGATATTACTATTGCATGCTTTGCTATTCATAATTTTATACGAAAAGAAGGATTAAGTGATAATTTTGTCTCCGAATATGATCGAGGTGAAGTACATGCTAACGAGAATGTACAAGATGGGGACGAGTACGATGAGGACGAGGTTCAACCACATGGAAATACAACAGATCAACAATATATGATCAATTGTCGAGATCAACTTGCGGCACAATTAATGCGAAATGTTGAAAATGTTGTTTGAATATTATCTTTATTTGAAAAACGTTGCCACTATGTTTGAACATTTTTATGAATGTTTTTATTTAAGACGGTTTATATAACAAATGTTTTACTATATTAATGCAACAGTTTAGTACTAATATAGTAAAACAGATGTTACGAAGGAAAAAAGAACATAGTATATTGATTCAGATTCAGAGTTTTGGACCACCTCTGATTATTCAGAGCTGGTATTCAGATTCAGCGAAAAAACCTTTGGTTCAAAAGAACATCACCTAAGTTGGACCTAGAAACCTTGAATTTAGTTAGCCTAACAAGGCTACAGTCTCAAATCATGGCTCTCGTACCCGAGTTCCTTGGTAGGCAATTCAAGTCATGGAAAATATAACAAACATATTTATCTTCATAATTTTCTCATATTTAGAATTATTCTTTCTAACATTCATATCACCAATAAAATGATATCTCATCATTTATTACTAGTTGACGTTTTAAGTTTCTCATGTTCTTCGTTTCATTGTATACACTTTTGATTTTCTCTTGTCGTTTCGTACTAGTGTTTATAAACACATTTATCTCCTGTAAATTAATCTCAACAAAGACTTATAATTAACGAGTCAAATTCTAGCATGCCATAGATCTAAGACCACAGAATATGAATAGAAAATGCATCATTCTAATTCTTCATAACTTTCTTACATGGAGCCTTACAACATTTCTCTAATCAACGACACAAAATCGATTTATGATAATTAACCACCATCCTAAAATGTAAAAGTTATAGGAGTATCTCATATACTTATTAATTGTGTATATTAAATCTATACACAACTCATCGTTAAGTTATTTCAATCTTTCAAATCATATATCCGTCTATGATTGAAAAAGTTTCATCATAACTCTAGAAAGAGATTAATCGTGGGTCTAACCCCGCAACTATATGTTGAAATACTATTAATTGACACCATGTGACAAATAATATTATCGATAATATAGCTAGATTACCATTATAAAGTATTGGAGTCAAGTAGATTGACACCCAATACTGTAAATTTATGGTGGTTATCTCAAATACTACATACAATTTCAATATTATTTTAGTGACACCATAAGATTGTCAAATAATTGAATTGTAGTATTTACACTATATTGAAAACATCTTCCATTTTCCAACAAAATTGAAGGTAATACATAAGTACACAAATACTTCATTTACCATGAGAGTGTGTATGTTATGAACCTCATTAAGTTCAACATTATAAGATTATCAACATCTTATTGTCTGTCACACCCCCGCTAAAGCGGAAACACGGGATGTGAAGAGCGAGAGTATTCGATACACAAGTTTATAGATAAGCACCAAGTTATATTAAATAAAACATAACTTTAAAAAGTCGTTAAAAATCATTGTTTACATATCCGATTACAAAATGAAAGTGTTCGCTACCAAACCACCCGAACCATTCCCTTTCTTGAAGTCATCAGCCAAAAGCATCAAGCAAAAGTCTGCAAGCTTCATCCTTACTTACTCGTTTCCTGAAAATACGAGTCAAGTATTAACTACGGGAGACGTAGTTAGTGAGCTACAAAGTGTAAGTATAAGCATTCAAGTTTTTGACGCACATAACAATGGCGTAAAGTATAAGCATTCATGTATGTAGGCATTGACCACATAGTGTACGACTATGTGACAATCCTAAAGTGTTGCCCAATGATCGTTGCTAAGCCTCAATCCTACCCACTTAATAATTATGTACCATCGTTGTTGGCGTTTCGGTGAGGGTCAATCTACCCTAATAGCGCTATCCATAATTGTGACAACCGTCAAAATTCAGGTACTTGTTCAATTATTATATCTGTTCGAAACGCTAGTTACCCTTTTGATCACGTTCGCTCTATTCTAGTTCGTAACTTTCGAGTCTGTACTTTGCCGGAACCAGTGTCGGAATAACCTTCAGAATCAAATTATAAGTCCTAATACCAAGAAAACACCCATTGAACTTTCCTAAGTTCATAACTTATCCTAACTAAGAACTTATAATTAACAAAAAGGTCCAACGAAGCAATAACGCAAAAACGAAAATTTTGAAAAGGCTGAAAATTGCCCGGTGCGCCGCACCTAGTGCAGTGGTGCGCAGCACCTCGCGCCAGAAATTCAAAATAATTACAATTTTAGTCCTTTACTCGTTTTTACAACCCACCACCCATTTTGGCCAATCAAAAACGTCCCTTTACTGCTAGTTTACTGTCCCAATGCCAGATTATCACCCCCCTTTTATCATTTCTTTTCATTTTACTTTCATTTTTACAAAAACTAAAAACATACACATACTCTTTTCTCTCTAAAAACCCTCAAGAACACCTTCATTTCCAGAAGCATTTCATCATTAAAATCCATATTTAAACCATACAAATCGTTCCAAACCTCAAGAGAAGCAAGGAGTGTTGTTATTTCGAAAAAGGACCACGGTTGTAAAGATTTTTGGAGCCCAAATCCGACCAAAACTCTTCATCTAAGCTTTTCCTTCGGTAGATCTCTTTACTTTTTGTCACACCCCGCTAAAGCGGAAACACGGAATGTGAAGAGCAAAGAATCATTTCACGAGTTATACCAAAAGTCAACGGTTCAAGTCATATCAATTGAGATTAAAAAGGGTAACCATGTTCGAAAATACAACCAAGTTCCATGAGTATAAAACGACAATACATAATAACGTATTTTAATAAAATTCCCAAGTATCAAAGGTCTTTTCCCGCATTACTCTTCACATAACTAGCTTGAACCGCCTGAGCAATGCTCTTCATATCTTATGCTTAATTCCTGAAACATGAGATAAAGTGTCAACTACGAAAACGTAGTGAGTGAGTTACAGTTTATGAATTGAAGAAAAGTTCAATTTAAAAGTTTATAATAGTCCGAAACGAATTCAAGGTTTTATAAAAGCTCAAGAGACGTTCGGGATCAAAGAGTTTCAAGATAAGATCAAGTACTTAAAATTCAAGAATAAATTAGTTTCAAATAAGTTTAAGTACGATCAAAGTGTAAGTAAATTATATAAAAGTAGAATTTATCAAAAAGGAGATTAGCGGAGAAAAGTCGCTTAAAGAATTTATATACTTTAAAAATCTAAGTAACGGGCGAATCGGTGCCCTAAGTTTGTAAAGACCAAATTGAATCAAATTTAGTCAAACAGTAGAAGCGGATAACAATCGCTAAAAGTTTATAAGTTTATGCGTAAGTAACTAATTAGATTTCTTGTATCAACCTCTTGGCATCTATAACTTAAGTGTTCACACTAATCCGATTATCAACCGTGCGGCCCCAACTCCCCGCCTCTCAAACGGGAAATTAAAAGAAACTCAGTAAATATATACTTAGACTGCCATCTAAGCAAGGAACGGTTCTTTCCTAAGTATCGATACCCATAATTACTAACGGCTAAGTAGCTAATAGTGTGAAAGTCTGAGAAACAGAAACATCGGGCACTAAGTAATTTTATTTAAAAGAGAGAGAGAGAGATCTATCACTTAAGAAACATGTTATAGCTCCATCAAGGGTTGGTTACGCATACAAGCATCAATAATTAATTTAGTCGAAAGAGAGAGAGAACCAATAAGTTTAAGTAGAGTCAAATAATTTACGCATAAGAGTCAAATAGTTGATCAAAAGTCAAAGTTTTAATAAGGCAAAAGTCAAAGTTTGATGTATTGCAATTTGTTTCATAAGGTTTAAAAATGCTATTTAATCTTATGTTTCCCCCAAATTCATGTAAAAACATATATAAAACGAGGGGTTGTAACTCACGGATTGCGAAGAGATCGAGAACTTGGAAATTCGGTCGGAATGTGTAAGCCGGGAATCACAGATTGCCTATTAATACCAAGGTAGTTTAATGAGTTGTTATATTATTAGGTTCTTATATAATAATATAGGTAAGATGTCATTAAAGTGTAAGTGTCAATTTAAATATCGTCAAAATAGTCCAAAAGGTAATTGTCACGTTTTTGTCCGAAAGTCCGATTTAACGTTTTAGATTATTATATCTTAAGTGTTTTTGCTCGCTGAGGTGATTTACAATTTCTGAGGAAATTTGGGCAGCGCTTCCGCGCCCAAATTTCATGTCCAAAAATTGTAAATCAATTCCGCTCACAAATCACCTAAGATACAATAATACATATATTATAGCTTATAATAGTTCAAATAGTCCAACACAAGTCACTTCTATTATGGATTTCATTTATCTCAGTCCCCTCATGATTTTGGTAAAAGTCCAGAAAGTAACATATTCTAAAAACGAGTAAAACGACGAGTTTTCGGGGAGACAGCAGCCCGGTGTGCAGCACCTGTCAGGGGGTGCTGTGCACCTCCTTGCTGGTTTCCCCGTTTTTGAGATTTCTTTGTTAAAAACGTATTTTCACCCATTGATTTCGACATGCAACCGGTTAAAACTTATTAAAACTTCTTTTTAACAGTTTCTAATGATTATTTGGTTACAAATCCGTGGATCTAAAGATTATTTATGTTAAAAACGTTTTTGACCGTAAAAAGTCATAGATTTTTGTAAAAATACATTTTCAACCGTTAGATCTTACATGCAATTGAATATTTATGTAAGAATAGTGAAAATAAAGAAATCTACCGAAGGAAAAGCTTGGATGATGAGTTTTGGTCGGATTTGATCTTCAAAAATCTTTGCAACGGTGGTCCTTTTTCGAAATCTTTTGTTTCCTTTAGCTTCTTTGGATGATATGGACGATTTGTATGGTTTAGGAATGGTTTTTAATGGTGAAATGCTTCTGGAAATGGAGTTCTTAGAGAGAAAACTTGAGAGGATAATGGTGTGTGTGTGTTTTTAGTTTTTGTAAAATGAAAGTAAAATGAAAAAGAAAAGGTAAATGGGGCATAGGGTGAGTAAACCTGGTCTTGGGACAGTACATTTGCAGAAAAGGGACGTTTGTGATTGGCCACTTTGGGTGGTGGTGGTGTAAAACGAGAAAAGGACTAAAATTGTAAATATTTTGAAATTCTGGCGCGAGGTGCTGCGCACCACAGCTCTAGGTGCTGCGCACCACAGCGCTAGGTGCTGCGCACCGGGCCATTTTTGGCCTTTTCGAAATTTTCGTTTTTACGTTTTTGCTTCGTTGGACCTTTTTGTTAATTGAAAGTTCTTAATTATGATTGGTTATGAACTTAGGAAAGTTCAATAGGTGTTTTCTAGGTATTAGGACTTAAAATTTTGATTCCGGAAGTTATTCCGACACTAGTTCCGACAAAGTATAGGCTCAAAAGTTACGAACCAGAATAGAGCGAACGAGACAAGGAAGTAACCAATGTTTCGAACTGATATAATCAACAGAATAAGTACCTGAATTTTGACGGTTGTCACATTCTCCCCGGGTTGAAAGGAATTTCGTCCCGAAATTTAGTGCGTCTTATCAGGTAGAAGAGTTCTCGAACAGATGAGGATATTTCTGACGGATTTGGTCCTCACGTCTCCATGTGAGATCGGGACAACGTCGAGAATCTCCACTGAGACTTGATGATGGATGAAAGACTTGCCTGGGTTGTTTGACCTTCCGGTCAACAAACTTAAGCGGTTCATCAAAGAGTTTGAGTTCGGCGTCGATTTTGACCTTGTCGAGGGGGTTGACGATGGTCTCATCAGATAGGTGCCCCTCGAGGGTGAGACATGGAAATATGTATGTATGAACGTTTGAAGGATTCAGGTGGGGCTGAAGGCGATGAGCGGTCTGACTAACACGTCCTAAGACTTAGTTTGGACTGGCGTACCTAGGGCTCAGTCAGCCGCGTCTCCAGAAGCAGGCTATCCCTTCCCATGGCGATACCTTGGGAAGTACTCTATTGCCATCTTGGGGCTCGGGGGTTTTCTTCTGGTTGGTTACGTAGCTTTTCTGACGGGTACGGGATACTTTCAGTCTTCCACGGGTGAAAGGAAGCGTCGGACCTTGCAAGTCGTCAATCGTTAGCTTCCAGCCAACAGGGCGGTGACCGACACTTGCGTCCAAAATAGATATTGAAAGGTTAGCTCTGGATGCTGGCATGAAGTCGTTGTCATAGGTGAACTCGGGAGAGGTGAGTATCCCGGCTTCCTACGAAGACAACTACCTGCGCTCCCAGCATTTCATCAAGCGTTTGGATCGTCCTTTAGCTCTGACCATCGGCCGGAGGGTGGTATGCGGTGATGAGGTCTAGTCGTGTCCCTAGCGATTCTCTGGAGGGTACTCCAAAGAGGACGGGGCGCAAATCGACCATCCTTATCGGCGGTGATGAGGAGAGGGGTTTTGATATTTCGCCTTGACTTTGGGGTGAGTGAGGCACTTGGTTATGTGCAAGGCGGTATCCTTTTTCGTGCCTGGCCACCTTCAATATTCACGGGGATCCTCGTACAACACGTCGGATTCTGGATGGATGGAACATCGAGATCGGTGGCCCGCGTCAAGAGGAGTTTACGAAGATTCTCGGATTCTGGGTTTCATGCTCGGCCATTGATGCAGTGGGTTACGTCTAGTCTGAGTCCGAGTTCCTTCATGGTTGATAACATGATCAGGGAGAGGTATTTCTCGGAGCCCAAATTTACGCCTTGAGAATTTGGCGTACGATTTCCAACTTCTGGGGAGTTCTTAGAATGAGCTTAAGGTGTTTCACGTGATTTTCCTTGTTCTGGGAGTATATGAGAAAGTCGTTTATGAGTACGATTACGAATCTGTCCAGGTATGGCCTACACACTCTATTCATTAGATCCATGAATACTGTTGGTGTGTTGACTAGGCTAAATGGCATGACGGGAATTCGTAATGTCCGTATCGAGTTCGAATGCGGCCTTAGAATGCCGGTTTTACTGACACGAACCTGATGATAATCTGGGCGGAGGTCTACCTTTGAGATGCAAGTTGCCTCCAGCAACTTATTCGAATAGGTCGTCGATCCTCGGGGGTGATTATCGGTTCTTGTCGGCCAGCTCGTTAGGTTCGCTTATAATGGGTGTACAGGCGGAGGGATCCGTCTTTCTTGTTGATAGGGGAAACTCGGGGCTCGCCAGGGGGCGAACTTGAGCGGACAGGGTCATGGTTTAGAAATTCTTGCAGTTGCTTGGGCAGCTTTTGCATTTCGAGTGGTGCCAGACGGCATGGTGTCTTGGCGACCGGTGTTGTGCCAGGAACGAGGTCTATACGGAATTTCAACTTGTCAACGCGGCGGTAACCCAGGAAAATCCTCAGGGAAGACTCTGGGCGGTCCTTGACTACAGGAATGTCTTGGACTCGGCTTTCCTTAGGTTTACGTCTGGTGACATGGGCGAAGGGTGCGTCGTAGTCCTTCTCGAGGTACTTGCACATTTTCAAGGAAAACATGATGCGAAGTCGTCGTCCAGGTTTATCCCTTTGGACGACGAGAGTTTGACTCCCTGAAAAAGAGGGATACAGATGAGTTTGCCGAAACAAACGGTCTCGGTTCGAAAATGAGATAACCAGTCCCTTTTGACGACACGTCAAAACTTTCCAGTTCGATAGGAATGAACTTGATGGGGAAATTTCGTCGGGTAAGCATGGTGAATCTCCTAAGATTGTATTCATAGCTTCGAGCTCTTGACCGTTGGCATATTCGATAGTGAGTTACCCTTAAGAGCTTTAGATCCCAGGTAAATGAGGGGTCTAAATTCTACGGAGACAGAGCTTCTTTCAGCTCCTGTATCGAATAGCATGGAAGAAGGATGGAAGTTGATAGGGAAACGTACACGTAACGGTACTGGGGTCCGGACGTGCTTCCTTGGCTGTGATTTCGAGAGTATAGAAAGCTTTTGTGGTATTCGCTATGGGGCAAGTCCCACGGACGTGTTGGTTGCTTGTTATTGTTTCTCCTTGTGGGCTAATGATGAACATTTCTTTTCTCATTTCCCCCTTCGCTGGATGCGGTTCGGAGGGAAAGGGAGGTTGTTGGTTCCAAGGTCCTTGTCCTTATCCTGTTGGGTTGGTATAGGAGGGTGAAGGGGTTTATTGTTTCTGGGGTGTTCACCTTCTTCTCGCTCGATGGTGGCTGGGAAGGAGGGGAGGCTATGGCCAGGGTCGTACTCCGGGTAGTCGACGTTGGGGTTGTCGTCCCCGAAAATGTCACACCCCGCTAAAGCGGAAACACGGAAGTGTGAAGAGCAAAGATATCATCACACGAGTTATAATAAAAACATACGGTTTCAAGTCATTAAGAAATAAATAAGAGTTTACAATTTAAGGATAACCAAGTATTGAAAAGTGCATCACGACATAACATAATAAAATGTTTGATAAAATTCCCAAATAACATGTCCAAAATAGGTCTTCTCCCGATTCATAACTTCACGTGACATTTCATGACCCATCCAAGTATTGCATTCCGTGACTTACACTTGATTTCCTGAAACAAGAGATAAAGTGCCAACTACAATAAAGTAGTGAGTGAGTTACATTTTTCTAGTCCTCGACTAAAAGGTTTTGAGCTAAGTATATCTATACTTAGTAATTTCTAAAAGTAGGTTAAGACTTAAAGAATAGTTCGAATCAAAACAGTTGATTTAGAGATAGATGCGGAAGTCGTATAACTCTATACGCGCATGATAAGTAAACTATGATTGATTACATGTATAACGACTACTTGGCATAATAACTTAAGTGTTCACACTAAACTGATTAACCAACCGTGATGCCTCTTACCCCGACTACTACGGGGAGTCATTTCTGATCGAGTAATATGTACTTAAGTTGCCACTTAAGTAAGGAACGGTCATTTCCTAAGTATCGATACCCATAATTACTAAACGGCTTAACAAAGCTAATAGTGTGTGGTGAAAATTAGGCACTGAATTTATTTTTAAACTAGTAGTAGTCACTTAGAGTAGCTATATTTCTCAAGAGTCATGGTAGTTATACGATCAATCAAAGTACATGTGAGTGCCGAGAATGGCATTAAATAAGTTTAACATAGTTTGAATCAAGAGCCGAATAAAGGTGGCGAACCATTAGTTTATCAAAGGCCAAACGGCCATAAAACCAATTAAGCATAAGTTTGTCAAAAATGTTCAATAGAGTTCATAATAGTTCAGTTAGATCTCTTGTTTCCCCCAAAAGATAATTGAAAACAGTAAATAAGTGGGGATGTAACTCACTGTTTGCGGGGAAGAGCTAAGCGTGCAAGGAGTAATCGAAATGGACCGGAATCACGAGAATCCTAATGAGAATACCAAGGTTTAATGAGTATTAATGTTTAGGTGTTACTATTTTATTAGTCGGGTTTAAGTCTACTGAAAATTGGGCAGCGCTTCCGCGCCAAAGTCATTGATCCCAAAATTTGTACACTTTCCCGCTTAACAATTTCAATGAAAATATTTCCAAAACAAAGTCACATAAAACTTGTCCATTTAGTTCCTTTTTATGTAAGTTAGTCACATTACAGATTATGGTTCATATATCTCAGTTCCGAACATAAGTTTAGATACATGTTTAAAGTTACGAGTGAAAACGGTTTAGACTTAGTAATATGTGCAGTCTGTCTGTAGTATGACCGCGCCGCGGTGGGTTGACTGCGCCGCGGTCAGATGTTTTACTCTGACCGCGCCGCGGTTAAGGGACTGCGCCGCGATCGTGGTGACAGTTTCCTGGTCAAGCTCGTTTTTGGAAGAAAATGATGTTTTTGAGTTAGATTGTGACATGCAACCATATATAAGTTTAGATAACTGATGTTTAACAGTTTAATTAGTGTTTTTAACTATAAATTCACGGATCTAACCATGCAATTTGTATAAACCCGTTTTTGTTCATAAATGGTGAAATATTTGCATATAAATTCGTTTTTAGGTAATGGATGATGCATGCAATGAGTTTAACTTGTAAGAACAGAAGATTGAAAGGATTTTTACCGAGTATAATGTGGTTTGAAGATGATTGAAGTAATCCCTTAGTGATTTTGACCCAAAAAGCTTGTAAAATGCACCTTTAACCCAAATAATGCTACCCTTAACTTCTTCTTACTTGATGGACGATTTTGATGTAATAATGTGGTTAAAGTTTCTGTGTTTTGATGGTGAATTCTCTGTAAATGGAGATATGTGTGTGTGTGTTATTGAGTGTTCAAGAAAAGAGAGAGAGTGTTTGTTTGTTTGAGTGTGTGTGTAATGTGAATGTGTTTGTGATGATATAAGTCATCAATCACTGGACTTAGGAGGCCTGGTGAGTCTTGGGTCGGAGCATAAGCATTGGGCTCGAGTTTTGGTCCATTAGATTAAGTTTGAGTTTAAAAGAAAAGTGGCTGTCTGCACACTCCACCGCGGCGCGGTGGCCTGACCGCGGCGCGGCTGGAGTGGCAGCCTTGCCTTTTTCGTTTTTCGTTCGTTCCTTTGTTAAGCGTTTCCGTGTTTTATAAAATAGGAACTTAGACAAGTTCACTAAGTATTTACTTGGTATTAGGATTCATTTATGTGATTCCGAGTTCGATTCTACACACTCGAGTTTACAAGACAAGTAATAACGAGATAATTTAACGTTAAGTCAAAGATAGAGAATGCGGTTTTCACCTGAAATAGGACGGTTGTCACATTCTCCCCGGGTTGAAAAGAATTTCGTCCCGAAATTTAGTTCGCCTCATTGGAGGGAAGATCTTTGAACAGGTGCGGGTACTTCTGACGAATCTGGTCCTCACGTTCCCATGTGAATTCGTGACCTCGTCGGGAATTCCACCGAACCTTGACGATAGGAATGTGACTTTGCTTGAGTTGTTTGACCTCTCGGTCTACAACCTCAAGCGGTTCCTCGATGAAATTGAGTTTGTTGTCGATCTGGACCTCGTCCAGTGGAATGACAATGGTTTCGTCCGATAAGCACTTTTTCAAGTGCGAGACATGGAAGACATTGTGAACGTTGGAAAGAGCTTGTGGAAGTTGAAGTCGATACGCCACTGGGCCGATACGTTCAATTACCTCAAAGGCCGGTGTACCTCGAGCTTAGCTTGCCGCGTTTTCCCGAAACGGACCACCCCGTTCCATGGCGATATTTTCAGAAGTACTCTATCGCCCACTTGGAATTCGAGGGGTTTCCTTCGGTTATCGGCGTAGCTCTTCTGCCGAGTACGAGATGTCTTCAACCTATCTCGTAAGGTAGTGATTTTTGTCGATGGATCCCTGGATGATATCGAGCCTTGTTAGTTGTCGATCGCCAGCTTCTAGCCAACAAAGCGGCGACTGACTCTAACGTCCGTGTAAGGTCTCGGATGGTGCACACTTGACGCTAGTGTGGTAGATGTTGATATAGGAGAACTCGACCAAGGGGAGGTGAGCGTCCCTAATGATTCCTGAAGGGCATTCCCAAAACGGGACGTGAGTCGACTATCCCTATCGGAGATGGTGGAGGGAGGTGTTCCGTGACGAGAGACGATCTCGTTGATGTAGATTTGAGCGAATTTCTCCATCGAGTGGTTTTCTCGTACCGGGAGGAAATGAGCGGATCTTGTCAAACGGTCCACGATGACCCAAATCGTGTGGTTACCTCTTGCCGTACGGGGCAATCTGGTGATGAAGTTCATGGAGATTTGTTCCCACTTCCACATGGGAATCTCTGGCTGCTGAAGTAGACAGGAGGGCTTCTGATATTCCGCCTTGACCTTCGAGCAAGTAAGGCACTTAGCTACGTACAAGGTGATATCCTTCTTCATGCCCGACCACCATTAGTATTCCGTAGATCCTTATACAACTTGTCGGATGCCGGATGAATAGAGTATCGAGATCGGTGGCCCTCATCCAAAATAAGCTTACGAAGGTCTTCGACTTTCAGAATCCATGCTCGATTCTTGGAATAATGGATTCCGTCCGGTTTAAGCTCAAATTCCTTTTCGTGATTGTGCAGGGTTTCGCCCTTAAGATTCTCAGGTTTCAATACTTCCTGCTGAGCTTTGGAAATTTGCGATCGGAGGTTAGTTTGAATCTGGATCCCCAATGCTCTAACTCGGGATGGTTTAGCCCTTTCCTTACGACTCAGGGCGTCAGCTACTACGTTTGCTTTACCCGGGTGGTATTTGATCTAGCAATCGTAGTCGCTTAAAAGTTCGATCCATCTCCGTTGTCTCATGTTGAGCATTTTCTGTTCGAGAATATGTTGAAGGCTTTTGTGATCCGTGAATACTGTGCACTTAGTGCCGTACAAGTAGTGCCTCCAAATTTTTAGTGCAAACACGACAGCTCCCAGCTCTAAGTCGTGTGTTGTATAATTCTGTTCGTGAACGCGATGACCTTTTCCTTCTGCATAAGGACACACCCAAGTCCTTGGTGAGACGCATCGCAAAATACTACAAAATTATCCGTACCCTCCGGTAGGGACAGAATCGGTGCGTGGCACAGTTCATACTTCAGCTTCTGGAAGGATTCATCCTGTTGTTCTCCCCAGGTGAAGTCCTTATCCTTTTGAGTGAGTTCGGTCAGAGGTTTGGCGATTTTTGAGAAATTTTTGATGAATCTCCGGTAATAGCCCGCCAATCCTAAGAACTGTCGGATTTCGGTGGGAGTCGTGGGGGCTTGCCATTTCTCAATCGCCTCGATCTTTGCTGGATCGACATGAATTCCATCTTGGTTGATTACATGGCCAAGGAAGTGTACTTCTCGGAGCCAGAATTCGCACTTCGAGAATTTGGCGTAAAGTTTCTGATTCTTAAGGAGTTCGAGGATGAGTTTCAGATGTTTCGCATGGTCCTCCTTGTTCCTTGAGTAGATGAGGATGTCATCAATGAATACGATTACGAATTTATCCAGATATGGTCGACACACTCTGTTCATCAGATCCATGAACACCGCTGGTGCGTTGGTCAGACCAAATGGCATAACGAGAAATTCGTAATGTCCGTATCGGGTTCGGAAAGCGGTTTTTTGGGATATCGTTCTCACTGACTCGAACCTGATGATAACCCGAGCGGAGGTCGATCTTGGAAAAGTAAGTTGCACCCTGCAACTGGTCGAATAGATCATCGATCCTCGGAAGTGGGTATCGGTTCTTGACGGTCAGTTTGTTCAGTTCTCGGTAATCGATGCACATTCGGAAGGATCCGTCTTTCTTTTTGACAAAGAGGATTGGGGCTCCCCAGGGGGACGAGCTAGGACGAATAAGACCATGATCTAAGAGTTCCTGTAGCTGTTTCGACAGCTCTTGTATTTCCGGTGGGGCTAGACGATATGGTGTCTTAGCGACCGGTGCTGCGCCAGGAAGTAGGTCGATTCGGAATTCCACTTGTCGATGTGGGGGTATCCCAGGTAGATCCTCAGGAAAGACTTCTGGATGATCCTTGACTACGGGAATATCTTATATTCGTTTTTCCTTAGGCTTACGCTCGATGACATGTGCTAGGAATGCATCAAAATCCTTTTTGAGGTACTTGTGCATTTTGATGCTGGAGACGATGTGAAGTCGTTGGCCCGGTTTGTCGCCTTGCACGACAAGGGTTTCGCCGTCTGATAAAGGGATACGAATGAGTTTGTCGAAACAGACGATCTCGGCCCGGAACCGAGATAACCAGTCCATTCCGACTATGATGTCAAAGCTCTTCAGCTCAATTGGAACTAAATCAATGGGAAACGTTTTATCAGCTAGGCATATTGAACATCCTACGATTACATCCTTAGCCTCAAATTCCTGACCGTTGGCATACTCTACGGTGAAGCTATCCTTGAGAATCTTAGATCCTAAATTAATGAAGGGTCTAAATTCTAAGGATACGAAGCTTCTTTCTGCTCCAGAATCGAACAATACAGATGCATAGTGGTTGTTTACAGAAAACGTACGTTCACCGCATTGGGTCCTGCCGAGCCTCCTCGGCTGTGAGTGCGAAAGCACGTCCGCGACCCCGTCCACCCTGATTTGGTTGGGCATTCTGAAGCTTGGGACAGGCATTACGGAAGTGTTAAGCACACCGGCTTCTGACCCTGAACTGCAGCCTTCTCTGAACAGTACTTGGAGAAGTGCCCCACCTTCTGGCACTTAGAACATACAGGGCAGTTCCCGTGGTGATGAAAGTTGCACTTATTGCACTTGGGGTTCGTCCCGTGTAACTTCGGTTTCCAGCTGGTGGTGGTGGTGGTGGTGCAGCAGTTA
>CAJVGC010000001.1:27217927-27263670 GCA_910822075.1 Senecio squalidus | reverse complement strand
TTATGGCAGCAAAGATGTTCCTGGATAGGCGCCATTAGTCATTCTTCATTTGTATTGTACTCGGTCTAGTCGTAATTTTCTCTTTGTACACGACGTAGACTTTATTATCCTTTATTATGTATTGTGACATTATTCTCAGTTCAGTATTTGTACCAACTCTATTATCTATGAAATTTCTATCTTTTTAACTTTATGTTTGACGTATCTTGTGAATCTTGTGCTTGTTGTGATCGTTACAATTCTATCTCTTGAATTCTAATCTTGCGTGTACTACTTGATCAGTCATTATATCTCGTGTTATAACTATCTACGGACGCTTGAATTATATTCTTATCACTTTCCATTCGTGCGTTCTAAACTAAATCTGTTCTTCTGATTGTAGAATCATGGCTCCTCGCACCAATGCTAGCATCATCGCCGAACAAGTTGTGGAACAGCTGAACGCGGCGATGCCCAACATGATCGCCCAGATCACCGCCGGAATCAACGCCAATGTCAACAATCACCATCAGCAACAGCAACAACAACAGCAGAATAACCAGAATCAGAATCAGAACCAGAACCAGAACCAGAACCAGAACCAGAACCAGCACCAACACCCGAACCCTCCTCCATGCACCTACAAGAGCTTCATGGCATGCAAGACGAAAGAGTTCCACGGCACAACTGGTGCTGTAGGATTGGTCCAGTGGTTCGAGAGCATCGAATCGGTCTTACACATCAGCCGATGTGCTGAGGCAAACAAGGTGGAGTACGCGTCCTGCGTGTTCCATGGTCGAGCTCTATCATGGTGGAACACTGTAGTCCAAACTCGAGGCCGAGACAACGCCTATGCCCTTCCCTGGAACACCTTCAAGAATCTGCTTATCGAAGAATACTGCCCGAGAGGGGAAATTAAGAAGCTCGAGGCTGAGCTGTGGGACCACAAGATGGTCGGGAATGATATTGAGAAATACACTACCCGGTTCCACGAGCTCGCCCGACTGGTTCCACGGCTGGTAACCCCCGAGGAGAATCGGATCGACCTATACATCTCTGGTCTAGTTCCGGAAATCCGAGGTATGGTCATGGCAGCCGAGCCTCAGACCCTCCAGAGTGCGATCATCTTGGCCCACCGTCTTACCAGCAACCTCCTCACCGCCCCTGGATCCTCCACAAAGGAGTCAAGTGAGAAGAGAAAGGCTGAGTCCACCCCAAGGAGAATCGACCGCAACAAGAAGAAAACCCGAAACTACGCCGTGACTGCTTCACCTGCACCTGCACCTGCACCTGCACCACCAGCTAAATCTGGGTCTTACACCGGACCACACCCAAAGTGCAATAAGTGCAATTTTCATCATCTCGGGAACTGCCCGGTATGCCTCAGGTGCGAGAAGGTGGGACACTATGCCAAGTACTGCCCTGACAAGACAACTGCTCCAGCCCCGAAACGGACCTGCTTTGAGTGCGGAAGCGACCAGCATCTCCGCAATACCTGCCCCAAGCTCAATCGGACTCCTCAGAATCAAGGAGGGCAAGGTAGGGGTCGCGCATTCGGATTAACGGCTGAGGAAGCACGTCAGGACCCCAACGCAGTTACTGGTACGTTTTCCCTCAACAATCATTTTGCTTCAGTACTATTCGACTCAGGAGCCGAGAGAAGTTTCATTTCCTTAGAATTTAGACCCCTAATAGAGCTAGAATCTGAAGTTCTTAAGGATAGTTTTACCGTTGAATACGCTAACGGCCACGAATTTGAAGCTAAGGACATAATCCTAGGATGCTCACTATGCCTATCTGACAAAACCTTCCCCATTGATCTAATTCCTATCGAGCTTTCAAGTTTTGACATTATTGTTGGGATGGACTGGCTATCTCGCTTTCGAGCGGAAATCATTTGTTTCGATAAACTTATTTGTATCCCTCTTTCGGAAAAAGAGACTCTCGTCGTTCAGGGAGACAAGCCCGGACGACAACTCCGCATTGTATCTTCCATCAAAATGCGCAAGTACCTCCTGAGAGACTACGACGCATTCCTTGCACATGTCATCGAGCGAAAACCTTCAGAGATTCGACTCCAAGATATTCCTGTGGTTAAGGATCATCCCGAAGTCTTTCCAGAGGATTTGCCAGGACTGCCCCCTAATCGACCAGTGGAATTCCGAATAGACCTCATTCCTGGCGCAGCACCGGTCGCCAAGACACCGTATCGTCTGGCACCACCCGAGATGCTAGAGCTGTCGAAACAGTTGCAGGAACTCCTAGACCACGGTCTTATTCGTCCAAGTTCGTCCCCCTGGGGAGCCCCTATCCTCTTCGTCAAAAAGAAAGACGGATCCTTCCGCATGTGCATAGACTATCGAGAGCTGAACAAGCTGACCGTCAAGAACCGATACCCTCTCCCGAGGATCGACGATCTCTTCGACCAGTTGCAGGGTGCAACATACTTTTCCAAGATCGACCTCCGTTCCGGTTATCACCAAGTTCGTGTCAGCGAGACCGACATTCCGAAAACCGCTTTTCGCACTCGATACGGCCATTACGAATTCCTTGTCATGCCTTTTGGTCTGACCAACGCACCGGCAGTGTTCATGGACTTAATGAACCGAGTGTGTAGACCCTACCTAGACAAGTTCGTGATCGTATTCATAGACGACATTCTCATTTACTCGAGAAACAAGGAAGATCACGCGAAGCACCTTAAGCTCATTCTAGAACTCCTCCGAGATCAGCAATTGTACGCCAAATTCTCGAAGTGTGAATTCTGGCTTCGAGAGGTACATTTCCTTGGTCACGTGGTAAACCAAGAAGGGATTCATGTAGATCCAGCCAAAATCGAAGCGATTGAGAAATGGCAAGCTCCGACAACCCCGACAGAAATCCGTCAGTTCTTAGGATTAGCGGGTTATTACCGAAGATTCATTGAGAATTTTTCAAAGATCGCGAAACCCCTCACCGAGCTCACCCAGAAGGATAAGGATTTTATCTGGGGAAAAGATCAGGAGGATTCTTTTCAGAAACTTAAGTACCAATTATGTCACGCACCGATCCTATCTCTACCAGAGGGCACATATAACTTTATAGTGTTTTGCGATGCCTCCCACCAAGGACTTGGATGCGTCCTAATGCAGAAGGACAAGGTCATCGCTTACGCTTCCAGGCAGCTGAAGATCCACGAGCAGAACTACACCACGCACGACTTAGAGTTAGGAGCAGTCATGTTTGCTTTGAAGATTTGGAGACACTACCTGTACGGTACTAAGTGTACGGTCTTTACTGACCACAAGAGCCTCCAGCACATTTTAGATCAGAAAATGCTCAACATGAGGCAACGGAGATGGATAGAGCTGCTGAGTGACTACGATTGCGAGATCAAGTACCACCCGGGTAAAGCGAACGTAGTAGCATATGCCCTGAGTCGGAAGGAAAGGGTAAGGCCATCTCGAGTTCGAGCATTGGGTATTCAGGTTCAGACGAGCCTTCGAGAACAGATTGCGAACGCGCAGCAAGAGGCGTTAAAGCCCGAGAACATTAAGTCCGAAACGCTTCATAATCACGAGAAAGATTTCGAACGCAAGGCGGACGGAATCTACTACTTCAAAGGTCGAGCATGGATTCCAAGATCTGAGGATCTTCGCAAACTCATTTTGGATGAGGGCCACCGATCTAGATATTCCATCCATCCGGGATCCGATAAGTTGTACAAGGACCTCCGAGAGTACTACTGGTGGCCAGGCATGAAGAAGGATATCGCCTTGTACGTAGCCAAGTGCCTTACTTGCTCCAAGGTCAAGGCGGAATATCAAAAGCCTTCAGGATTACTTCAACAGCCAGAGATCCCCATGTGGAAGTGGGAGCAGATTTCTATGGATTTTATTACCAAGTTGCCCCGTACGGCTAAGGGTAACGACACGATTTGGGTAATCGTGGACCGTCTGACCAAATCCGCTCATTTCTTGCCAATTCGGGAAAATCATTCGATGGAGAAGCTCGCTCAGGTATATATCAATGAGATCGTCTCTCGTCATGGAACCCCGCTCTCCATCATCTCTGATAGGGACAGTCGATTCACCTCCCGTTTCTGGAACGTTCTACATAAATCCTTAGGTACTCAGTTAGATCTCAGCACGGCGTATCACCCTCAGACTGACGGCCAGAGTGAAAGGACGATCCAAACACTTGAGGACATGCTGAGGGCATGTGTAGTAGACTTCGGAGGAAGTTGGGACACTCACCTCCCCTTGGTCGAGTTCTCCTACAATAACAGTTACCATGCCAGCATCAAGTGTGCGCCATTCGAGGCTCTTTATGGGCGTAAGTGCCGGTCACCTCTCTGCTGGCTAGAGGCAGGCGACCGACAACTTACGAGACTCGATATCGTCCAGGCAACCATCGACAAGATCACCACTATTCGCGAACGATTGAAGACGTCACGTACCCGACAAAAGAGCTACGCCGACAACCGAAGGAAGCCCCTCGAGTTCCAGGTTGGCGACCGAGTACTCCTCAAAGTATCACCCTGGAAAGGAGTAGTCCGCTTCGGGAAGCGCGGTAAACTAAGTCCGAGGTACACCGGTCCATTTGAAGTCATTGAGCGTATTGGTCCCGTTGCTTATCGTCTTCAACTTCCTCAAACTCTCGCGAGTGTTCATAACGTGTTCCATGTCTCTCACTTGAAAAAGTGTCTGTCTGATGAGACCATTGTCATCCCTCTCGACGAAGTCAAAATCGACAGCAAGCTAAACTTCATCGAGGAACCGCTCGAAGTTGTTGACCGTGAGGTCAAACAGCTCAGGCAGAGCCGTATTCCGATAATCAAAGTTCGGTGGAACTCTCGACGTGGTCACGAATTCACATGGGAGCGTGAAGACCAATTCCGTCAAAAGTACCCCCATCTGTTCGAGAACTCTTCTTCCTGATAAGACGCACTAAATTTCGGGACGAAATTTCTTTCAACCCGGGGAGAATGTGACAACCGTCAAAATTCAGGTACTTGTTCAATTATTATATCTGTTCGAAACGCTAGTTACCCTTTTGATCACGTTCGCTCTATTCTAGTTCGTAACTTTCGAGTCTGTACTTTGCCGGAACCAGTGTCGGAATAACCTTCGGAATCAAATTATAAGTCCTAATACCAAGAAAACACCCATTGAACTTTCCTAAGTTCATAACTTATCCTAACTAAGAACTTATAATTAACAAAAAGGTCCAACGAAGCAATAACGCAAAAACGAAAATTTTGAAAAGGCTGAAAATTGCCCGGTGCGCCGCACCTAGTGCAGTGGTGCGCAGCACCTCGCGCCAGAAATTCAAAATAATTACAATTTTAGTCCTTTACTCGTTTTTACAACCCACCACCCATTTTGGCCAATCAAAAACGTCCCTTTACTGCTAGTTTACTGTCCCAATGCCAGATTATCACCCCCCTTTTATCATTTCTTTTCATTTCACTTTCATTTTTACAAAAACTAAAAACACACACATACTCTTTTCTCTCTAAAAACCCTCAAGAACACCTCCATTTCCAGAAGCATTTCATCATTAAAATCCATATTTAAACCATACGAATCGTTCCAAACCTCAAGAGAAGCAAGGAGTGTTGTTATTTCGAAAAAGGACCACGGTTGTAAAGATTTTTGGAGCCCAAATCCGACCAAAACTCTTCATCTAAGCTTTTCCTTCGGTAGATCTCTTTACTTTTATTATTCTTACACAAATATTTAATTGCATGTAAGATCTAACGGTTAAAAATATGATTTTTCATAAATCTATGACTTTTTACGGTCAAAAACGTTTTTAATCGAAATACTCTTTAGATCCACGAATCTGTGGATGAAAACACTTTTGAAACTGTTAAAATGATGTCTTAAAGGATATTTACTAGTTTCATGTTCGATCTAAACAACAAAGATAAGTTTTATGAAGTTTTATGCCACTTTTCTCACAAAAACGATTTTTATCTAAATAGTAATTAGATCTACATTTTTGTGGTTAAAAGTTGTTTAGAAACTGTGAAAACTTTATTTTATATGGTATCTACTGGTTGCATGTCGAAATCCATAAGTCACAAAACGTTTTTAGCAAGAAAAACACAAAACGGGATTGAGACAGCAGCTAGGTGCGCCGCACCTGTGTCCAGGTGCGCAGCACCGAGCTGCTGTTCTCCCGAAAATCATCGTTTCACTCGTTTAAAAGTTATATATATGTTCTGGACTTCTACCAATATCATTGTGGGACTGAGACAAATAAAAACAAGCATAATGGTGACTTGTATTGGACTTTTGGACTTAAAATGAACTATAATGTATATAATATCGTGTTTTAGGTGATTTGTGAGCGGAAGTGGTAGTACAATTTTTGGGCATGAAATTTGGGCGCGGAAGCGCTGCCCAAATTTCCTTAGAAATTGTAAATCACTTCAGCGAGCAAAAGCACCTAAGGCCTAATGATCTAAAACGGTAAATCGGACTTTTGGACAAAAACGATACATTTACCTTTCGGACTATTTTTAACTATACTTTACTTTGACACTTAACGTTTAATAAAGCTTATCTATATTACTATATAAGAACATAATAATATAACGACTAATTAAACTATCTTGGTAATCATTAGGCGATCCGTGATTTCCGGCTCACATATTCCGACCAAGTTTCCGAGTTCTCGTTCTCTTCGCAATCCGTGAGTTACAACCCCTCGTTTTATATATGTTTTTACATGAATTTGGGGGAAACATAAGATTAAATTGCATTTTTAAACCTTATGAAACAAATTGCAATACATCAAACTTTGACTTTTGACTTATTAAAACTTTGACTTTTGATCAACTATTTGACTCTTATGCGTAAATTATTTGACTCTACTTAAACTTATTGGTTCTCTCTCTCTTTCGACTAAATTAATTATTGATGCTTGTATGCGTAACCAACCCTTGATGGAGCTATAACATGTTTCTTAAGTGATAGATCTCTCTCTCTCTCTTTTAAATAAAATTACTTAGTGCCCGATGTTTCTGTTTCTCTGACTTTCACACTATTAGCTACTTAGCCGTTAGTAATTATGGGTATCGATACTTAGGAAAGAACCGTTCCTTGCTTAGATGGCAGTCTAAGTACATATTACTAAGATCAGTTTAATTTCCCGTTGAGAGGCGGGGAGTTGGGGCCGCACGGTTGGATAATCGGATTAGTTGTGAACACTTAAGTTATAGATGCCAAGTGGTTGATACAAGAAAATCTAATTAGTTACTTACGCATAAACTTATAAACTTTTAGCGATTGTTATCCGCTTCTACTATTTGACTAAATTTGACTCTATTTGGTCTTTACAAACTTAGGGCACTAGTTCGCCCGTTACTCAGATTTTAAAGTATATAAATTTTAAGCGACTTTCTCCGCTAATCTCCTTTATGGAAACCTCTACTTTTATATACTTCACTTACATTTTGATCGCCTATTTAAACTGTAACTCACTCACTGCGTTTTCGTAGTTGACACTTTATCTTATGTTTCAGGAAATTAGTGTAAGCACGTGATGCATGGCATGGACGGGTCGAGGCGGTCGTGTGAGAACCTATTTGGGAAAAGACTTGGCCATTTGTTTTGGGGAATTTTTAATGAACCTTTAATTTGTGTTTTCAATGTACTAAATTATTGTGTCTCGCATGGATTTGTAAACACTTTTATTTTAAATTAATGACTTGATGACCGTTATGTTTTATATGACCTGTGATATGATTTTCCAGCTCTTCACATTCCGTGTTTCCGCTTTAGCGGGGTGTGACAATAATTACTAACGGTCCTTTCCAAAGGGATTAACAGCAACTAAAGCGTTCCTCGTTGGAGTGTATGGGAATTTTAGTGGTATCATACGTACATGTTGGATACATCCGCAACATGACGACCAGATATTTATTTAATTGGAAAATTAGTTTTTGTATCCTTAGCATTGTTGGCAAAACCATCAACAATGCTGGCAATATAGTTTTCGTATAAGGGGGTGTTTGTGAAAGCTTATTAAAAGGGCTTAGGCTTATAAAACATAAGCAGCTTATGGCTTATGAAATATAAGTTTATAAGCTCCTTCCTGGTGTTTGGCTTAGCTTATGTTTTATAAGCTCATAAGCTATGGTGTTTGGCTTAGCTTATAATGGTAAAATGATCAAAAAGGACATGTTTAAACATTATCATAAACTAAAGTGTTTGGATTAGCTTATAATAATAATTTGATCATTTTTTTTATATTTAATACAAGGTTAAAAAAAACTATCGTTTGGAATTTTAAATAATTTTTAAAAATGTCTCGAAAATGCATATGCTTCTAAATAAAGTGGTACCAAGTTTAAAATACAAGTTTGCCAAAATAATACATATGTTATGAAAAAAAAATTAAGATTGGAGTAATAGATCCCCTGCTATCATATCCCGAACCGCTTGCATATAAAGATCGTCACCCCTACGACTTGCACTCGTGTCTCCATTAGTTTCGTTAACATCAATAGAAGATTGTGTATCATAATCTTGATTCGGGTCGTAAGTTTCTTGTTGCGCCGAATGAAATGCGTCATCCGTATTATCTCTCACTCTAATATAATTATGAATTGCCATAGATGCTAGGATTATGTATTCAAGCATCAAAGCGTTTCGTTTAAGCATTCAAAACAATGTTTCGGCATAAGCATAGTGTTTAAGCGTAAGACTCGCATTTCACCTCAAAATGTATAAAAGCGTTTAAAAAGAGGGGTTTGTAACTCACTGTTTGCGAAGATTCTAGCGTGCTCGGAATATGCTCGGAAAGTGCTCGGAATCACCGGAATCCTAATATATATCAAGTGTTCGAGTAAGTCTTATTACTTATTAATCATTATATTCGTTAGTCAACGAAATGTTTGTTGTTAAAGTGTTATTATTTGGTCTAACTAAATTTGGGCAGCGCTTCCGCGCTAATAACTTTAAGTCCAAAATTCCAACACTTTCCCGCTTACAATTGTTATAACAATATTTTACACTAATTTTCCACAGACAATAATATGTTTACACATCAATTAAATCACTTTATACACAAGTTTTAGCTCATTACAGTGTCGTTTATTCAGATTTTCAAGTAATGAGCTGAAGGTTACAATTTATGACGGAAACGACAATTTTTCAGCAACCTGACCCCTGAATGCGGCGCCTTGGTCTTGGGTGCGGCGCATTTAGGGCCTGTGTTTTTATCAAACTCGTTTTTGTTGCTAAAATTCTCATTTTGATAGTGGATTTCGACATGCAAAAGATAAAAACATCAATTTACTTTCTAATAACTGTTTCTTTAAGATTTTTAACCATAATAACGAAGATCTATGTAATAATTTAAGAAAACTCGTTTTTCTTATGTGATCACCATAAAAACTTACAAAAACTCATTTTTATGATATAGATCATACATGCAAGTAAATATTTATATATAAACATTTGAAGAAAAGTATTTTTGCCCAAAGAAAGTGTATGGATGACGATCTAGAGTAGCCAGGAGGTGTTTTCGGCTTCAATTCGGTAGAAAACATTGTATGTGACTAAAGTGGATGAAAGCTTTTGTTATTCTTGATGACACAAACGATTTGTTAAGGTGATTTAGGTGGGTTTCTTGCTGTAATTTACTGGAAGTAAGTTGATTTTGAGAGAGTTTGGTAGTGTTTGATGTGTTTGAAGTGTGTCTAAATGTGTATGTGAGAATGAAATGAGTGAAAAGAGTTATAGAGGTGTTAGAGAGTGATAAAGTGATGAATTCTGGACCATAAGGGGAGTCAACCACGTGTCGGACAGGTGTCCAAAGCTTGGGACATGCAGAAATGAGTCATCAAGCAACAAAAAATGTTGTTGTCCAGACACCTGATGCGTCGCACCAAGGCTTAGGTGCGGCGCACCGGGCCTATTTTCGGATTTTGTTCGTTTTTCGTTCGCGTAATCGCTAAGCATTTGAGTCCGTTTGGCGTTTACGATTGTTTTGCTATGAACTTAGGCAAGTTCATTATATGTTTTCTTGGTATTAGGATTCATTTAATGATTCTATTTCCGATTTTCGATTCCGATTCCGAGACACACACGTGTAATGTTTTCGTAACGTAAACCTACGTTAAAGGTTTTGTATGAGTTACATCGAGCTTAGCTTAAAGAGTTATGTTTACGTAACCACGTAACACATAGAAATAGTTATAGTAAGTATCACGAATAAGTATCGAGGTTAACAGTTAGTGCACTCGACCTGCGTTTTCGACGTTTGTCACATTGTCGTTCATAAAAATTCATAAACATGAATTTTCTATCAATTGAATATCGAAGAGTAATGTCTTTCACATAGACATACTTATATAACAACTGGTTTGAACTATAAACAACACATTCTATCATGATGTATTTAATCCAAGTTATAGACATATATAATGCTTCTAGCATAATGTCCTTCCAATATTATAATTCCTTTATTTAGGTCGTTATTAGTTATATCTCAACTTAACAACCGTTATCTTTTGTCATGGAAACAACTTTAAAAAGTTGTTTATACAATAACTACTCGTGTATCCGTATATTATTCGTTAAAAATATTATTCAAATTAAATTTAATCGAACAATTTTTATCGTTTCAAATTTCACAAGAAAGTTTCTAGTTTCTAACCGTTTAGCAATTTAGTGATTGTGTTGTTTATTTCTCAAAATATATAACACATTTTGCAATACCATAATTAACTAGAAATTTTATCTCATATATTTATTTTAAGTAAATACGTTGTAAATGGATATACACAGAATTTCCATGAAAACATTAACAAATAATAATGTTGCTCTCGACCTTCACGAACCATAAGAAAAAATTCCCAATATGATTACCATGACGACCTTTGTGGTCACCGCTTTGGTTCTCCCAAATTAGTGTTCCTCATATCCACAAGGTCATTAGTGTTCCTCGTATCCACAAGGTCATATCCGTGTTTCATCTTAAACACAAAACTTAGAATAAATAACAATATATTCTAAAGTTTTTACTTAATATAGTTAACAAGAAACATATTTCTTTATTGAGTAGTAGGGAATCTACAACTCGTGTTAACTATTACTAATCAATCGTAACAAGGTTTACAAACCTTGTGCTTTAAATAGAACTATATTCCAAAAGGAATCATTAAAACTCTATTACTCAAACAACGATTTACGTTTTGAAAAAAAAAAATCCATTCCAAAACGAAATCGTTAGAGTTCTACTTCTCAAACGACTTAGTTTTGAATAAAGCGATATTCTAAAACGATTCATAAGAATTCTATTTCCTAAACCGTCAAATAAAATCATTACATATAATTTTGTCATGATCGTTTGAGTTGGTTAAACCCAACACACGTTAACGAAAGATCTTGATCTATCAAAGAAGTTTAGCAGCGGATAAACACTTTGATAGTACAAGTTTAATGATAAAAAAAATATTGTATAAAGATGAATGAACAATAATGTTTGTCAAATATTAAGCCTCAATATATTAATCACAAAGAAAAGATTAACATACGTGTTATTCCTAGTACAAGAATCTATGTATATATAGACCTTGAGGCTAAACCTAGCTAAACTAGGAAACATCTAAAAACAATTACAATTGTATTCTAATTACAATTGAGAAACTTGCGGAAAAGATAATTATAAAACATTCCATTATTATCTAAAACTCTATCAACAGTAGTAATGAGAAGCGGGCAGTAGTAATGAGTTGTTGCAGTAGTAACCATCAGTTGTTCTTCGGGAGTATTAACTGAGCGGTAGTAACTGGAAAAGTGTATTCTTGATAAAGCACTTTATGGTCTGCAGATGAAAAGCTATTAATATTAGAACACCATGTTTGGTGAAGACACCACTAATTTGTTAATATTAGAACACCATGTTTGGTGAAGACACCACTAATTTGTTAAGATAGTCTATAAGAAACTAGACTGGTACCATGTTTCTAAACCAATTCGTGTCTAATCCAAACCTCCACACCATCTAAAGATATACAGCTCATACCAATATGCAAGCCATTGTTTGGTCACAAAAAGGGTTAGTCCTTTTGTTCATTTTTTTTTACCAAGTGTCCTTTCTGAGAACTGCCATCATGTGTAATTTAAGGGGTGTAAAACTTAAGCAATCATTTCATTTAAGAATCATTGTTAGTTTATCTTGTGAGTACATGTAGCAATTTCATGAACGGACATGTTAAACCGAACTTAATATGCTAATATTAACAGAGCTAAGCCAATCAGGAACAGTTTTTTGCAACTTACCCAATGACTGTACGTTTAGATGCCAATGCCTTATTACCTTATATATTTTGTTTAATTTGCTTACTACATGTTATGATAAACCTTAGGTATCTAATCAAAGACTGATCCGCAGTTTGTAGAAAGGAAATCTTCAAATCTTTCTTGCCGTTTGTTACATGTAATCTACAGATTTGGTTTTCATCAACCTCCCTTGAACAGCGTAAATTATCTCCACCTTCACTGCTTGGCACTTCCATTTCTTCTGATGATTAATACTCTAAATAAAAAGGACAACTAGTTTAATCTTCCAAATATATAAATAAGTTGGAAAAGGGTGAAATACTAATCTTTGGGACCGTTAGGTGGATTTATTGAAGCCATATACAGTATAACTAACACTCTCTCAGGTTTATTCAACTCAACGCCTACATATAAATTAAAATCACTGTTTAAATCTAGAATTTGGATTATTATTCTCCAGTTTTTCTGATATATTCTTTGATGAAAACCAAATCTGGTTCAAGGAAGAAAAAAGGTCGATTATGTAATGTGAAGATTTCGTTTCTATAAGATGCGGATGGGTGATTTGTTTGATTAGATTCCTAAGGTTTAACATAATATTGGCACGAAATTGGAACCTGTAGTGAAGGGAATGAGGTGCATCTTTGGTTAGTAGTGTTTGGCCGACATTTAGCATGTGAGTAACTGGAATAGAAGATAAAAATCAGTTGAGAAAAGTTGATTGATTTATGTAATGAAAAAAGAAAAAGAATACCCAAAGAATAGTGTTGTGGAGTCCTTTGGAGGTCCTTCACTGTAGGAATGTGGTCAACAGGAATCACCAAGTAATGCCTATCAATACAATTAATAAACAGTCCCCAAGTTATGGGTTTCGCAGTTTATTAGGGTCCGTTATTAAGGTAATTTACCGGAAATACAAGATAGAGTTGGTCATGTCACTATTGACTATTTGCAGGTCTGTTAATATCATTTGACTTTTACATACGTGAAAGAAAATTATATCATGAGTTTAAACTTATTTTACATGTTACACATTCATAATTTTGATCTTTGCTACATAGGTCTCAAGAATTAGGCTTGTTTGTCATTGATGAAGAAGACAATGAAAGTTGAATGAACCCTTTCCGCTGTTTTAAACCCATATTCTTCTGTCCAAATTATCTTAATTAGGATAACCCTTCTGTTGGTGCTAATTCAGTTTAATCAATGGTACAATCTGGTCATTTCAGTGAAAGTAGGAAAAAAAACACATTTAAACATTGATGGGATGGGCCTCATTTCAATTACTAGTAACTTATATAATTAAAACAAAGAAAAATGTGATTTTATCTCATAACCGACATGAAAATGAAATTCCAGCTCATATAAAAAAAATGGAAAATAAAACGTCATATGATAAGTTTAAAATTACCTATATTTAGCCTACAGCATTCGATTATTGTTTACACACACACACACAATGAACCCTTCTCTAAACAGAATTCCCTATGTTTAGATATATGTGTTTCAAAGATTTCCAAATATTGTTTCCCATCTCGAGATCAACTGCATCTGAACACATTAAACTAAGAAGAAACTAGTGCGCTATAAAAACTCATTTTATTACCAGCCATCCATGTTTGGCGGGTTGCAGACTAATTAAGAAAACTTTGAAAGCGAATTTTACTATCTTGATGTTTTACACCCCTTAAATTACACATGGTGACTGGTTAAAGTTTTTGGAAATGATACTTGGTAAAAAAACAATGAAGCAAAAAAGGACTAACCCTTTGTTTGACCTAACAATAGCTTGCATATCGGTATGAGCTGTATTCGAAGGTGCAAATACATACCTTACATGTGATAGAGAAACTGTGTGGGTATTAAAAAGTTGGAAGTACACAAACCTACCACAAAATGCTGGCAAAGAATTGCTATCGCCAAAGTTTCCACATAGTATGTATACAAACAAAAGTTCATAAAGCGGAAATGATCACGTTCTCGTTACCAGAAAAGGATCAATGGAGCCAGAAAGAAGACACTAAGATGTGTACCTTATACGGCAACTCATTGGTGTTAAACATCCTAGAAGCTTAGCTAACTAATTATCAATTGTACCGGTATCACATTAAAATCTGCATGAGCTGTCTTTAGGTGCAACACCCACACCTACACGATCCTCATACATGTTATACCTTGTGGTAAAGTAACTAATACAAGACTATAGCGCCAACACAAATATGGTAAAAAGCGATATATCTTTTAGCATATCATAGTCTACACTGGGTAAGGGGGACTTTGATGGTGTCCTAGCTGTAGGCTAGAACCTATCATTCAGCATAGGTGTAAGTAAGTATTATGCCAATTAACATATACAACAGTTCAAATAATAATTTATATGTAGGCGGCGAAGGACCGTTGAGTTGAATAAACCTGAGAGAGTGTTAGTTATACTGTATATGGCTTCAATAAATCCACCTAACGGTCTACCCGAAGAAGTAGAATAAGTTTGATTATATGACATAATATTATTATTGGCTATACAAAGAATATGCATATGTTCCAATTAAAATGATATAGCAATTTCTCTAGACTTCATAACATCTCGTATGCTAAAACCGACAACGCCCTTATGACACCATCATTATACCATGGGCAAGCCATAACCAAAAGGACTCCTATTATCCCGAACCAAGGTGTCAAAACAGGTATCACTGGAGGGAGAAAGGTATTGATGGCAATACATGAGAACGCAAAGGATCCAAGTAAGTATATGGTCCACCCTAAAATCGGCAAGCCATAAATCAATGAATCGTACCTATTCTATAAACCAAACGTTTAGTATAAAACCGAACAAATGTAGCATTTGAAATTATATTATCAAGTTCGACATCTCCCATGAATCCCACTGAATAAACCTGCGCGATGTTCTTTGTCGAAGAGGAATGCTACCTGGTTGATCCTGCCAGTAGTCATATGCTTGTCTCATAGATTAAGCCATGCATGTGTAAGTATGAACAAATTCAGACTGTGAAACTGCGAAACTGGGCGTGTATGGGGTTTTTGTCTGACATTGTGTTGTGGTCCTTGTGGATAGATATCGTGTAGACCTGGCAAAAATGGACGGGTTGGGTTGGGTTGGGTTACGGCTCAAAATTTTGAGTTTCTAAGACCAAGATATGACCAAAACAAAACGGGTTTCATAATCTGTCCAAAAGTATAAATGTTGTAGTATTAAAGTTATAAACCGTTTGAAGTATTAATATTAATATAAAATTAACCCACTCTTATCTAATCAATAAAAAAATGTAAACAAATGTAAAAATGAGGACCGGATTATTTTGATTGTTAAATGGCTGGCATTTTACGTTCATTGTGTGTGTGTGTGTGTGTAAACAAGATTATAACAATTGTTGGTAGATTTTTCTAGATTGTTGTTATAACAATCATCTTTGGTTTGGTAGGAAGACGAAACTGAATCAACAGCCGCAGAAACTGATATACCAAAAACTGGAAACGCCAAACGACTTCGAAGTCGTGCAACGCACGACAGTCCTCTAGTTAATTGATGAAATCTTGATATAAATCTACAATCTACATTAAGACGCAACGTAATTATACTAGCAATTAATCAACTAGCATCGATTCGTTAATACTTGCCCAGAAAACACCCTACGTCATTATACCGACAGAAGGATTCGAATTTATCGGCCCATTCGAAATACTGTGAAGATTTGATTAACTTGGGAGGGGTGTTAGTTGACTGTCTTGAATCCATTTTAAAAGCTGTTATCAAACACAGTCTTTAGTTCGTCTTTCATAAATCCAACTCTACTGTGTTCTTGGGAAGTCACATAGGTAATTAAAGGTTTCTCGTACCACCGACCCGTATTGACCCGCACCCGTATTGACCCGCATCCATTTTGAGCCGTAACCCAACCCAACCCAACCCGTCCATTTTTGCCAGGTCTACACGATATCTATCCACAAGGACCACAACACATCCCGTACGAAGCGAGTTGTTTTATATCCCAGATTGAACCGGAAGCTGCTTCTACACTACCCTAATAAACTTTATAATTACTTAAATTAACTATTCAAACCACCTTATACCCATTAAAACGCTCATTTCCATGAAAATACTAGATTTCATCTGGTACGAGTTAGAATCACGTTTAGGGTGTGTGATATTCATGTTAATAATCTCCGAGGTCACAATAGCATTAAGAATGTCTTAAGAACAATATTAGAAGACATTTCATCCATATAAAACTCAATTTAACCCAAAATACCATTTTAAAAATTAAGTATTAAATTAGTTTCTATAATAGCATTAAGGATTGTAAAAATATGAGTACTGAACTGAACTGTGAATGCGGGTACTTTAAAACACTAATTAAGTTAAGATAATTTATAAAAGATGTAAAGCTGTTAGTTATAAAATATGTTCACATTCTACCAAATATTTGGTTCATTGTGAATTCTACCAACAATTGTTATAATCTTGTTTATGTCCCTGATTATTAGCCAGTAATTTGGATTATTATTCTCCAGTTTGTCTGCACCGTGATAGCATAACGTTGTCTTTAAGAAAAATCAACGCTCATAGAAACGGAAGGTAATTTAAAATGGGTAACTAGCTTAAAAAATGGGTAACTAGCTTAATAACGGATATCTGATATTAAAAGGGTGTTTGTGTTAATTTATAGAAGAGGTTATTAGCTTACGTGAAAGAGATAAATCTATTTTAGGTGTTTGTTTGAGTTTATTAACTTATTACTTATATGTTTATATAAAAGTTTTTTCATAAGCTACTTTTATATAACTTATGGACTTATAAAATATTTTTGTGTTGTTATAAACTAATAAACTCATAATCTCATAAAAATTTAAAAATTTATATTTTATAAACTATAAACTCGTTATAAATTATGTCTTAAAAACTAAACTTACCCAAACACCCCCCTGAATCGACCCTCAACGAGTCTTTTAGCTTGTTATATTGTCTGTCATATGTTTATATATAAATAAGGAAACGATGACCCATAGCCATACCCGCAGGGGCGAGTTTAAATAGGCCCGGGCAGGTCCGAGGACCTACCTAAATTTCAAAAATCATATAGAAACGATGTCGTAAATTTTAGTAAAATTCGAAAAAATCCGAAAGGACCTAGGTAAAATGTTTGTTTTATAACTTTTAACCAAATAGTAATCTTGGTATAATGGTTTCCATGTCTTAGTTTGGAGTTTCAATTTTGTTTTTGACACTTACAATTTTCAATATACATTTTAACCCTTTCATATTAACCTATTTTACTAATAATAAACCCACCTTTTTTATTTTTTTTTTCGCCCAAAATTAAAATCACCTCTGCCGCCCAAATCGACGCCCAATTCCTAAATCGCCGCTGCCACCCACCGACGCCTCGCCGCCCTAATCTCCGGCGGCCACCCACCGACGCCTCGCCGACCTAATCTCCGGCGGCCACCCACCGACGCCTCGCCGGCGCTGCTGCTGAGCCGCTGAGGTGAGGTCTTTTTTCTGAAACTCCAAACTAAGAAATTTGTGAATTACTAGTTTTCGATTGTGTGTTATAAGCTATGTATAAGGTTTTACTCACTGAATATCTAGTATAAGCATCCAATATAATTTAGTCTGTTATGATTGTTTGATGATTATAAATGACTTATTCTTTGGTTTTGTAATTCTACAGTTACGTATGATTGTTTGATGATTATTGATGAGATGCATTGAAAAATGGGTAACTAGCTTAAAAAAAATGGGTAACTAGCTTAAAAAATGGGTAACTAGCTTAATAACGGATATCTGATATTAAAAGGGTGTTTGTGTTAATTTATAGAAGAGGTTATTAGCTTACGTGAAAGAGATAAATCTATTTTAGGTGTTTGTTTGAGTTTATTAACTTATTACTTATATGTTTATATAAAAGTTTTTTCATAAGCTACTTTTATATAACTTATGGACTTATCAAATATTTTTGTGTTGTTATAAACTAATAAACTCATAATCTCATAAAAATTTAAAAATTTATATTTTATAAACTATAAACTCGTTATAAATTATGTCTTAAAAAATAAACTTACCCAAACACCCCCCTGAATCGACCCTCAACGAGTCTTTTAGCTTGTTATATTGTCTGTCATATGTTTATATATAAATAAGGAAATAAGGAAACGATGACCCATAGCCATACCCTGATACCCGGTGAGTAAAGTTGGATTGCAGAAGTGAGAAATTTGTGTTTCATCGGTTGGCGGCAAAAACCCTAATTACAGACTAACGAAACGAAGAAGAAGAAGAGATGGTACAACATAAGGCTCAGATGAAGAAGCAATCCAAACGTGGCGGCGGCGGTGTAGATTTTAAAGTAATCATCTCTCTTTTAGTTGATTGATTGATTGATTTGAACTGCTTAAATTGAATGTGTTTGCTTTGCAGAAAATTAAACGAAAAATTGGAAGGAAATTACCGCCCCCAAAAACCACTACCAATACTGAAGTCAAATCCAAAGGTACCTATTAACATTTTTAGATTACTTGTTTCATTTTGCTAATATGAGTAGTATGTTGCAGCTATTATATTACCCGAACAAAGTCTTGCTTCAGACAAGGATGGTCTAGCTGTCAGCAAAAAAGGTTTAACTTTAAAAGAGCTTCTTCACCAAACTTGTCATCACAATGCTAAAGTTCGCAGAGATGCATTGATCGGTATTAGGGATATCTTCCTCAAACATCCCGAACAACTCCAATTGCACACACTCTCTGTTATAGAAAAACTAAGAGAACGTATGAGTGACCAAGATAAAGTTGTTCGTGAGACCCTATATCAACTTTTGAAGACGGTCATATTTCCCGCCTCTAAACAGGTACTTCCTTCTCTCTCTATGTATTGTCGTCTCAGGTAATGTCATCAACCAGTTTCTTATTCTCTAATTTCTTCTTTTTTATATTGTGCAGGATAACCAGGGGACTTTCATTGCTTTGATGATGGCGTATATATTCAATGCAATGACGCATTTGTCAATTGATGTTCGTTTGATGGCTTTCAAATTCTTTGACCTCCTTGTGCAACACTACCCTCTCTCGTTTTCTATGTACTCCGAAAAGGTATTTGTTATAAGATGAAACATGTTTATGTGATAGATGTATATCACATTTCCATTTAGTGGTGTGAAAGTATCGGGAGGCATTGCTATAATATGTTTAGGTGCATTTTTTAAAAAGTGATTAATTTTTTTCATCTACAGATCATCCAACATTACAAAGAGATATTACAGAAGAACCAGTTTAATTTTCATGACAAGGGAAAGCTTAAGAGCGTTCTTGCTGGCCTCGCATACTGTCTCTCCCTGTTGCCCAGGAATAATAACTTGTCACCTCATAATGTACTTGCTACCTTTATTGCTAGAATTGCACTGCTTAATCAGTTATCGTAATAGTTGTGTTATTTGCTATTCGAATTTATAGTTGTTCTTCCCTCACCTTTTCCTTCTTGCCTTGCAGGCTGTTGCTGACCGAAGAATTTTGCATGCTTATGAGTCTGAAGTGCAGGAAGATCGTTCTGGTAAGTGAAAGCAACTGCAATTTGATATTTTCTTTTCTTAACGTATGTTTGCATCTACTATTGTACATGGATGATGTTAAATACTTTTATTACAATCATAGATAACCTGTGGCATAATGTGAATGAAGGAACAAAAAATATATATTAATCGAGGACGTGGCTTACACAAAAATTTTCTGTTCTTTTGCTTTGTGTCTAATTACTTGATTTTTCGAGTTATATGTTTGGTTTTTTCTTTCTATATAAATGTTTACACATTGGTTATATCTTCCTTTTCAGCAGGGTTTGTAGTGACTGCAAACGAGTTGAAGGGACTTTTACCTATATTAGTTGGTGGTCTCCAAGATTTTATGCCTTCAATTCTGACAATGCCTACTTTGGAAGCCCAATCATTTGATTGCGTGCTTTCCATATTGAAAAGTATAGATCTTGTTGTCACTTTTTTTGTTTACGGGAAGAGCGTAAGTGGACAACAAATAAATCCCTTACCACCTTCCAACAGAAGAGATCAAGATATGTTGCAGATACTTTTGAAGAAGCTATTTGTTGTCTTTCCCTTGAATCCGACGAATCAGTCGTCAGAGAAGGTTTATAAATTTCCTTTTTGCTTTATGTGTTGTTTATTATATTTGTTGGTATTTTTGTATTCATCATCTAATTAAATTGCTTGAACTTTCTTTGTATCTGCAGGACGATAATAGGTATTTTATCTTGAATGTTATAATTTCAGAGATCTTCTTTTGCTTAATTGATTGGTCAGCTCCCCCGTCTGTCTTCTTGGATAAATTCCTAGTGTTCATTGTAGATGCATTATCTGAGAAGGTATGTAATTCGAAACATGTTTATGATATTATAAGCATTTTGTGGCCCCGTTGTAAATTAGAGAAAAAGACATAGAAAGTGACTTGATATGTACAATTATTCAGGTATGCAGCAGTATGAATTCCGGCAAAGCTTTTTTCCTGAAGCATTCACTTCCGCTTATTCCTTTCATCCCTAAACTGATCATGCAAGTAGATCCTACATGGAAATCACATATTCTTCAGGTTTGTCACATTCTTTTTCTTCTTGTATAAAAAGATACTTATTCACAACCAATCGCCATTGTATTATTTATTTGTTGAAGATGTTACTATTGTTTACTTTTTTAATGAAGATTGCCAATGGTACTGATACATATTTTAGGCTTTTACAGAGGTTTTTAAGAAGTGTGATCCAGAGTCTTCAATGAAGCTAGTGTGTCTTTCAGCAATTGAAGAGATGCTATTTCCTGTGAGTTTTTTCGCCTTTTTTTTTTTTATCTATTTCAAAACCTTGAACTATTTCTTATAAAGCAGCCACTCTGGTAAATTACACCGTTTGTTTACTCATTTTGTTTGCAAGAACATGGCTTGATATCCTCCACATTACAGAAAAACACCTGGCTATCTCCAAATACAAGTGATCAGATAACATGGATAAGGGAGATTCCTTTGTTGCTAACCCTTTTGGGTGATAAAAGTCCATCATCGTCCAAGGTATATGCTCAATCACCACCTTCCAACAGAAGAGATCAAGATATTTGTATATTTTTGTAACTCTACCTTGACTATTGTGATTTTCTGGAGGCTGTACTGCGTCTTCAACTTCACTTAGGACAATGTGCTGTTATGAACTCTCCTCTCTCTCAGGAGCTTGACAACATTCAGTACTCGTTGAGAGAGTTTTACACTACATTCCAAGATGGTAGTAGGAAATATCATGCTTGATCCAGAATCTAAGTGATTATTAGGTAGCCCAATGAATATTTTTAATAGTCCTTTTTCTTCGGCAGGAGATATTTCGTATGGTCCTTTTATGAAGCTTTCCAGGGAGATTCAGGAACTTTCCATTTGTTGCCTGTATTACTTCTCCTTCATGGACCCATCTCTCCTTCAGTCCCTTGCTGCTTGTTGCTTGAGTGAGTGTTTCAGTTTTCCTCTATCAGTATCATTCACCATTTCTCTTTAAGAAAGTATTATTCAACAATCTAAGTGCTAAAGGCGAATAGAATAAACCTACAACTAGTGTAGACAAACAAATCCCTTCCTGAGAAGTTTTGGTAAATGCTGATGATTTGCAGGTCAAGATCTGGAGCCATTTATTTTGTTTCGCTTCTTGGAAGTGGTGAATTCTTCATATAGAGCTGGACACATCCAGATTGCTGATTATATTAGTTTTCTTATCACGTTGCAGTCTCGATATAAAGTTAATCCTGGTATTAATCTTCTTTTTCTTCTTACTTTGTTGCCAATTCTTGCTACGGACACATATGCTCTTCGTTAGAATTCTGACAAAGCACAAGTAATTCCTAAACGCTTTAATTTGTTTATACATTTGTTCAACAGAAGGCAATTCACTTGCTGTGGGGAGATGTGGGAAGTCAAACTCTGGGTTGTTTAGGTCTGTCACTAGTGCTGTTTGTTGTTATCTATCTCAGATCGGGGACGAGCATCTTGTTTTTAAGATGCTAGAGGGAGCAGTTGTTGATCAAATTGTAAGTTGGCTAAAACCCTCCCGGCCTGATCACTTAAAAAGTTACTTCTGGAGTTTGGTTTGATTGCTTATTTGAGAAGTTATCTGCATTCACGATCTTAACGTCTTAAATATTATTTTTTTCCCTCACTTTCAGTCATCTAAACTACCCTTGGGGAACACCTGTGCATTGCTTAGAACGATCCTTACACTTGATTCAAAGCCCACAAAACTTTCTGAACCAAGCATTTCCAAATTAGCCAGCGTCCTTCCAGGATACTTGATAGAAGTTGTTTCAGTAAGTGCTTTCCATGCCCTATAGTTTCATGTCATTTTGTATTTCTACTTTTGTCATAGGGATTATCTGTCTTTTACTTTTTGAAAAGAATCATATGGTCTTCCGTAGTACTTTTATTTTTATTATGTTTCTCCGGTCATGCATGATATGATTTACTTTCGTCTACTTAGCCTGATTGGTTTCCAACTCATTATTTGTCAAATGCAGAGTCTTCGAGAAGAAGATTGTGGGTCAAGTAACACCATCCGTACCAACAGAAGCCGTTACTACATTTTGCCTTGTTTTCTATTGTTCTATAGGAGTGAAAAGATTTTAAACCATGTCCTGAATGTGATGACATCTTTCATCTCGGGAAATAAGACACCAACTCTTGATGGTCAAAATGGTCAGGTTACGATTGACCATTCAAGCAGGATAATTGCAGTTGTCCGTGTTCTCTTGCTAATGCATGAGGATGTAAAGGTTTGCCACATATTATCGTCTTACAAGAAAGAGATTGACAGCATGCTGGAGAATTTACTCGCAGTAATGGTAGTCCCTTAAATCTGAAACATCCAGTTTATTATCTCATTAACTTTTCAATTAGAACACCATCCCAAAAACAATGGCAACACCTTATTTTTGAAAATTGATTTACATTGCTTTTTTTTTTTTTTTTGAAGTATTAGTGACCGACTTCCCTGATATTTATTATGATTATAATGTTGTTGTACAGTCTGATGAAGGATACAGTTTGAACATCGGAGAGAAGCACAAGATACAATGTGCATATGATCGATTAAAGACTCTCAACGGTAGATGATATGGTTAGAAATGTGAATCAGCAGGCGTTTTTGAAAGGAACTCTTTCATTCATTATTGCATCTAACTTGTAACAAAGTTGGCTGTTGGCGTCCGTGTTAGGGTTGTACCTCCTGCTACTGATGAATATGAGTCCTGGCTTCCGTTAATTATCTTTGCTTCACTGAAAGTGACAGGTATATTATTTTGGGAAATGTTATTTGATGATGCATCAAAGCTTGGCTTGCAATTTTAATTGTTCTGTTTTGTCAGGCATGTGTCCCCGTAGTCTAGTAATGTTATATAATGTAGCGTGAAACATGTAGTAAGGTTGCATATGCGAATAGTTCTAAAGATGTCGTTACAAGGTATATCTTTTCATGTTTTTGGGAGCAGAATTTCCATTTTGTTTGGGACTATAAAAATGTCACTACACAACTTGCCAATCTTTGATTTATTTTGCAAATGTTTGCATGAGTCGTTTCAACTTCTCTTGGATTAATTGAGTTGGTGTATTAGTAAACAAAAAATTCTGCTTTTGCAATGTGTCATTTATTGTAATCCAAGCGAGGAATGTGACATTGTTTATTGTTAATCTTTCTTGGTTTATTGGAATAGGGGAAAAGGATGGGTAAGACTGATTTGAACACGACTGCAAAGATATATTACAATTTTTTTATTTTTTTTGTTTTCTTTCTAAGTGGGAAATTGGATGGATTCAAACTCATTATCACCAGTGAGTAGGACTGGATGGATGTTTAATTAACTTACGCTTATGATGTTGCTATTTGTACATCTTTTGTATGTTTGACACAAGTAGTTGAAGATACGAGCCAAACATGTTCTTTTTTTGAAGATAGAAGTTAAAACTCTACCAAATAGGATTAATTGATTTTGTGCAGGGCGCGGGACAATCTAAGTTTGTGATACACAGACAGTCATCTTTTTCTTTCTTTGCTATTTACCGACACATAAGACAAATGGTGAAAGGAAACAACTGCAACAAAGCACCTAAGGGCTAAGGCCAAGTATAGTTTAAATTGATAGCTCTGGCATCTATCTGACTGTTATTTTTGCTGATTATAATTTTTGACTAGTTTAGTCCCACATTAAAACGGTTAGATGCCCACTAAGTAACATAACAAATCAAAGGGCTGAGAATACATGGTTTTTGGAAAACTAAATTGTAGCATTTGCATAAGACTCTTTAAGATGTTCAAGTGCTTGAGTGGAATATTGCTCGTAGTTAATTTCCTTGAGCTACTCGATATGCCTTTTGAATATCTTCATATTGCTCGTAGTTAATTTCCTTTCTCTTCACTTCCTATTTATAACCAAAGCAGAAACCATAACAATTAATAAAAATATGTAACAAACAGTCCCATAACCCTTTTCTCATATCTGAAATCACGTTGTAATGGAACCTAATGTGTTATCGGAAAGATTAATCAAGTTGAAAAAGTCAAAACCAGAGAGTATGACAAAAACCTTGTCTGTAATCCTTGAGGTGATTTTTCTGGCAGCCTCGATAACTGATGTTGGTAATCCAGCCACTCCTGCTAATAGTAGCCCATAAAACTGTTTACTTTGGCAATTGTAAATACATAAAGTTAGATAGATACCTTAAAATCCAATCGATTTCAACATCAAAGTGAAGAATCTTCACATTTGGATATATGGAGGCTAGTTCTGATATGTGTGTGGCAAATATGGTGTAACTGAAACCAAATGAAACCAGTAGTGGAAATAACAGTCAATTCCAAAATATAAGCATGGAAAAAAGGAAAAAGATGTGCTTTATATATGTAAATACATTCTTTATAGCTATACGATAGCATGAGATATAAGGATTGTATGGCTAAGTAGTTACGCTTTGAGTGGTAATAGTGTTTCACAGCAACTCCATGCAATCGCAAAACCATCACAACAAGACTCCTCTTCATATTCAAATAATATATGTTACATAAATGAATAAAGAAGGGAACTACCCACCCTGATTGTAATGCTTCTGCAAAATAAAAGCCGTCTCTTTCATCTCTGTCATGAACTGCACATTCAAAGTTGTTGCATATGAATAAATCATCATAAGTTCATATACTATAGGTATCTGCATGTCACTGTGGAACTAGTGTAAACTGAAGTGATCGGGAGTGAATTTAGTATGTACCGTACTGGAGTTTTGTGAAAATACGATCGACCACCCTTAGGGTTGCAAAACGGGCAGGACCGATTTGAGCAAGGATAACAATTAGACATATTTGTTGAAGGTATGTACTTTTTCCACTCCTGAACAACGCAATACATTCTAAATTCAAAATATGGCAGACCTCAATACGAAAAGTGGGCAGGAATAAACTAAGCCATATACATTCATTTATCTCCTGGTTCTTTATAATCAATCATTTTACAAAGAGGTAGATAGGAAAATAAATTTATTCTTACATGACAATCAGCATGTTTGAAGCCTCTGAAAGAAAGATATTGTTGGGCTATCAAACCAGAATGCATTTAAGTTAGTTAATGAATTTTTTATTACAAATGTGCTCTAAAATACAAAGAAATTTATGAAATAAAGGAATATGACATACAATGAAATTCCAGCATCAATTGCTAGTGGTCCATTCTCTATCAATGAGCATAATAGTCGAGCATTTATGTCATACTAATTTGGGGCCAAGAATATAGAAAGACTTACCTGTGAAATGAGGCCTGATGTATCGATCTACAGGCTTGGTGTGGGCAAACGAATTAACAAGCACGGTGAGCACAGAAACATCCTCCCAAATTGCATCCATATACTCTACTTTAGGAAAGTGTTTTTACAAATAAGCAACGGAGTGACAAGTGTACAATAACATCACTTCACTGCACAAGTATCCAAAACACAGCTTTATATTCAAGATAAACAGATTGCTTATCACTTTACAACAAAAATGAACAGACAGCTCAAAAGCTTTATGTGGAAAAAAGCATTTTTAAGAAGAATGTGTCACACAGATTCTTAAGGGGATGTAGCACTTAAAAAAAGCTTCTACGAATCTATATGTAAAAATCTTAAAGAACAACCATCAAAGCTGAACCCTCTGCATTTTACAGTTGTCAGCAATCATGTTCATGTAGAGATTGAAAGGCACTTCAACATGGAATAACTGTAAAATCCTAACGGTACAAATCAAAACAAGACTCTACACACTGACCTTCCAAGCAAACTTCTGTACGTAAATAACATTCTTTGGATTTAACTGCATATATGATGCAACAGATAAGTAAAAAGAGAAAACTCGTCTAGGTTAGCATCTTTATCGAGCATTTACATAAAGATTAAGTATCTGCAGAACAACACTCTTTTGTTTGTGCAACATGAACAAATTACTGTAAAACAAGAAATATTGAAGCAAACAATATTTGGCTAGAGGCAGATTTTCCTCTTAGATGGAAGATTATAAATCAAACTAAATTCACGGGTATATAAGATTATACTCTGAAACGCAAGGAGATAATCATAGAAAACTCCAAGGTTCTCCTTTGGGCTCAAGGCAGGGTCGTATACATACAAAAATCCTTTGAAAAAATATAACTCATTTAATAGACGGGTGAGTATTAAAATGACTATTGATCAAAAACTGATGGTAGCAACGATGATAATACTCACAGAAGCAAGATCCGGAGTTGAACAATGTATACTGTTCCCATGCTTCATAACCTGAATTTGTCTCAAAAGCATATACAAACATTAGCAGAATTACTAGAGGACACTTTTGAGGAATATTAAAGTAAAACCCATGTCTGTTGTTAAATGGGATTTTCAAATTTGGAAGCTTAAAATCTTCCCGATACTTGTTTGCAAGGCTGTGTATAGCTGTAATCATCAACCAATTAGATTCAAATTAGTTTACTGGAGTTAAAAGATAAGAATTAATTAAGCTTTATGTGTTTCAAAGATTTCCGGGAGATATAGAAGCTTGTTTACACACACACACACACACACACACACAATGAACCTATACGGTTATATGTGTGTGTGTGTCTTAATTTAAACTTTGATTAGGTTAAATTCTAGATTTAAACATCAGTGCTCAATTTCTATATCAGTACCAAAGTGTTATCGATATCAAAAAGTGTTATCGATTATCAGGTGAAAGTTGGGATCTCATGATAGTACAAATCTCCTTGAGGAAGTGATTTTGTTATGAAGCTTGAGGAAGGAGAGCACTGGAAAATTATGTATATAAATTCGCCCTCCTGTTACGCTTTGGAAAGATGCCAAGAATCAGGTATCTGGAAATTCTATAAACGTGCGGTGTGAAACTTTATTTGTTTGAGTGACATCATATCTTTTAGATCACAACCCCACACAAACGAAATACTTATGAGAGTAAAAGATATCATTGTTGATTTTCAATCATTTTCAGATGGTAAAGGAAGTTGGAAAATGGCCTTACAGCTTTCCAGCTTCGAAAGATTTCCAACAAGCTCACGAGAGGGGTATGATAAAGGGTAGATTACTTGTATACGATCGGTATGGCCTCCTTTCTCACTTAACCTCCGTAATAATAATGAAGGCATGAAATATGATTATGCACCTATTTAGGTTCATTAGCGATAAACACATGCCAGCAAATGGCACTTACATTGGACTAGCTCTGCCTGGAAACCCCGGATCATGGCAACGTGAAAGCAAGGTGACTTTCAAATATGGGAACAACTAATTAAAGCTCAGTTGCAATAGTATATTCACATTCACTTTCACATTCACAATAGTAATCAAAAAACACATTGTCTACAGGGCTATCAGTTTTGGAGTATGACGGATGATCAAGGCCATTTCTTGATTGAAAACGTTGTGGCTGGCACATATAATTTGTATGCTTTTGTCCATGGATTCATTGGCGACTACAAAAATCCTGCAAACATCACGATCACACCAGGTTTTCTATCTAAACTTCATATTGTGAAACGAGTCAAAACTTGTTGAGGACTATTACTAAAACAATAATCGAACTTCTCATTTCCCTTTTTACGGCACATTGATAGTAAATAAACGTACATTGACTATTTTTCACCCAAATTACTCAAACTTGCTCCCCTCTACCTGTTTAACGAAAGTTTGACATATTTTGAGTAGGTTGCGAAATAGTTATTGGTGATCTTGTTTTCGAGCCCCCGAGAGAGGGTCCAACATTATGGGAGATTGGTATTCCCGATCGCTCTGCAGCGGAATTTTACATTCCTGATTCTGACCCAATGTATACTAACCAGTTTCTGGTCAGTGATCCTAACAGGTGAATAATAGTCAAAATCGTCATGAAGTTGAAAAACTAAGACAATAAGAAATATTTACATTATATATTATTGGTGCAGGTTTAGACAGTACGGATTATGGGAGAGATACGCAAAGCTATACCCCGAGCGTGATTTGGTTTTCACAATTGGTCAAAGTGATTACAAAAAGGATTGGTTCTTCGCACACGTAAACAAGTATGTACATGAACATGTATATATCTATGGTTATGGCAATATGAACTAAGGCCTTTCTTTTTCTTATAGGAAGAGATATGACATCATGTATGAAAAAACGACATGGACAATCAAGTTCAAGCTTAACGACGTTATTAAGAATGGAACTTATAAACTAAGATTGTCTCTAGCCTCAGCACAATTATCAGATCTGCAGGTATTTTAGCTGAACTAGTCTAGCAATCACTACAAGGAAAATGGCCTTTGACGACTCAAAATTTCGTCACTAATGATCTTAGTGAAGAAATTTGAGTCGTCACTCTAGGTCCGTCACTAATTTTATTAGGTCACTAATTTTGTTTAGTGACCAAATTTAATGACCACTTTTTTTAGTGGTGACTAAGAAAAGTCGTCACTAATTTCTTTTGTCACTAAATCCTATTTTTCTGGTAGTGAATGTTTGCATTTAAATTCGACCCAAATTACTATTGATGATGAAATGTAAAAATAGAAGATTGTAACTAGTTTTCTATATCTAGGTTCGAGTCAATGACCCCAACATGGAGTTACCTCTATTTTCAACCGGGATAATCGGTGGAGATAACGCAATTTCAAGGCATGGAATACATGGGTTGGAGTGGTTATTCAACGTAGATATAACCGGAAACTTTTTATACTCTAGTCAAGAGAACGCCATTTATTTGACAAAAATAAATGAAGGAATCATATTTCCTGGAGGAGTAATGTATGACTATATTCGGTTAGAAGGACCGACTCCTTTGTGATTTTCTAATCATGGTTGAAATTAATTTAAACTTAAGTTAAGACATGCTTAATTTGTGATTTATGATAACTAAAGGCCGGTAAAGTTGCTTATGTTGTGTGTGAGAACTTGTAACACCTTGTCCATAAGTGACTGCCAAGTAGACGAGATAGGTATACTAGTTTATAGATATCAAAACTATAAAATAGTAATGCATTTAGGATAACTATCGGAAAATTTGGTATTCTATGTAGGTAAAATATGTTTTATCCGAAACAATTTTGATTATAAACGAAATGAATTACATTTAACATATTATGATTACAATAAATAAAACATACCATATGCTTGATTACAATAAATAAAACACAAGATTCTCCGTTAAGGTCATGAACATTATTTTGGTTCTGTGAGAGCTCTAGGAATTGTGCCCCAACAATTCCATTCGAAGTGACACCGCTTCTCTCTCACATAGGTGATTCATTAGAAATCATTAAACTCATATGGTTATTTCTTTGAATCATTAAAAGCGTTGAGCTTAGCCTTACACTACTATCACTATTCGGAATGGACTAGGAAGTATACTAAACTCCCTTAAATTAGTATAGGGGGTAGGTAAACTACCCCCACGGTGACCTCCCTTCATTCATACAAATAGGTTGTCCTATTGAACCCAGATCTTGGGATCTCCAATCAACTGGGTTAGGTTTCCTTTGCATAAACTTATTAATTCAAGAGCTTTAGTCCTATTCCTCAACTTGATCTCCTTTCAACCTCGTGGTTGTCGGATCTGAAAATTGTTATCTTTTAACTCTTTAGAGTTAACTAAGATAATATTATAGGAGACAAGTTATTCTAGTGGTATTGTGATAACAAGATGTAGATTACCTCCAAGAAGTTTCGAAGCTGCCAGCAATCATCTTGAGGATTCCACCAAAACATCTCATTTTCCCTTAAAGGAACATATCTCCACTTATGCTATTAAAATGTTGTATATAAGATTATTAACTAGCATTTTAGTATCTTTATCACACTAAAGAACCTATTTTTCTTTATATACCTTAAATCTCTTACTTTTCTTTTAATTGATTCCCACACATGAATCAATTGTAGTGATTGCAAATTTTTGTATCACACACATTGCAAGGTATATTAAATTTTTTCGAACTTTGAGTAGTCCTCTTGGTCATGTCCTAATTGTGTTGGACCCCCACATTTCTATATATTTATATTAATATAGAATGGTCCTCCCTCTTGTACATGTATTTGGGATGCCTCTATAATTGGTTCCCCCCACACGAATTGCGATTGGGAAAATTTTGTAACATTAAGACATCAAGATCATATTCGATTTAAAATCTCATAATGATGCTAATGAAACTCATACAAAGAGATAACATATTACATATTTAATCTCCACATGTTAAATATGTTCCATGGTTTGAGCAATTCTTGGTTAAACTCTAAGTTGGACCTAGAAACCTTGAATTTAGTTAGCCTAACAAGGCTACAGTCTCAAATCATAGCTCTCGTACCCGAGTTCCTTGGTAGGCAATTCAAGTCATGGAAAATATAACAAACATATTTATCTTCATAATTTTCTCATATTTAGAATTATTCTTCCTAACATTCATATCACCAATAAAAATGATATCTCATCATTTATTACTAGTTGACGTTTTAAGTTTCTCATGTTCTTCGTTCATTGTATACACTTTTGATTTTCTCTTGTCGTTTCGTACTAGTGTTTATAAACACGTATATCTCCTGCAAATTAATCTCAACAAAGACTTATAATTAACGAGTCAAATTCTAGCATGCCATAGATCTAAGACCACAGAATATGAATAGAAAATGCATCATTCTAATTCTTCATAACTTTCTTACATGGAGCGTTACAACATTTCTCTAATCAACGACACAAAATCGATTTATGATAATTAACCACCATCCTAAAATGTAAAAGTTATAGGAGTATCTCATATACTTATTAATTGTGTATATTAAATCTATACACAACTCATCATTAAGTTATTTCAATCTTTCAAATCATATATCCGTCTATGATTGAAAAAGTTTCATCATAACTCTAGAAAGAGATTAATCGTGGGTCTAACCCCGCAACTATATGTTGAAATACTATTAATTGACACCATGTGACAAATAATATTATCGATAATATAGCTAGATTACCATTATAAAGTATTGGAGTCAAGTAGATTGACACCCAATACTGTAAATTTATGGTGGTTATCTCAAATACTACATACAATTTCAATATTATTTTAGTGACACCATAAGATTGTCAAATAATTTGAATTGTAGTATTTACACTATATTGAAAACATCTTCCATTTTCCAACAAAATTGAAGGTAATACATAAGTACACAAATACTTCATTTACCATGAGAGTGTGTATGTTATGAACCTCATTAAGTTCAACATTATAAGATTATCAACATCTTATTGTCTGTCACACCCCGCTAAAGCGGAAACACGGGATGTGAAGAGCGAGAGTATTCGATACACAAGTTTATAGATAAGCACCAAGTTATATTAAATAAAACATAACTTTAAAAAGTCGTTAAAAATCATTGTTTACATATCCGATTACAAAATGAAAGTGTTCGCTACCAAACCACCCGAACCATTCCCTTTCTTGAAGTCATCAGCCAAAAGCATCAAGCAAAAGTCTGCAAGCTTTATCCTTACTTACTCGTTTCCTGAAAATACGAGTCAAGTATTAACTACGGGAGACGTAGTTAGTGAGCTACAAAGTTTAAGTATAAGCATTCAAGTTTTTGACGCACATAACAATGGCGTAAAGTATAAGCATTCATGTATGTAGGCATTGACCACATAGTGTACGACTATGTGACAATCCTAAAGTGTTGCCCAATGATCGTTGGTAAGCCTCAATCCTACCCACTTAATAATTATGTACCATCGTTGTTGGCGTTTCGGTGAGGGTCAATCTACCCTAATAGCGCTATCCATAATTACTAACGGTCATTTCCAAAGGGATTAACAGCAACTAAAGCGTTCCTCGTTGGAGTGTATGGGAATTTTAGTGGTATCATACGTACATATTGGATACATCCGCAACATGACGACCAGATATTTATTTAATTGGCAAATTAGTTTTTGTATCCTTAGCATTGTTGATGGTTTAGCATTGTTGGCAAAACCATCAACAATGCTGGCAATATAGTTTTCGTATAAGTATTCAAGCATCAAAGCGTTTCGTTTAAGCATTCAAAACAATGTTTCGGCATAAGCATAGTGTTTAAGCGTAAGACTCGCATTTCACCTCAAAATGTATAAAAGCGTTTAAAAAGAGGGGTTTGTAACTCACTGTTTGCGAAGATTCTAGCGTGCTCGGAATATGCTCGGAAAGTGCTCGGAATCACCGGAATCCTAATATATATCAAGTGTTCGAGTAAGTCTTATTACTTATTAATCATTATATTCGTTAGTCAACAAAATGTTTGTTGTTAAAGTGTTATTATTTGGTCTAACTAAATTTGGACAGCGCTTCCGCGCTAATAACTTTAAGTCCAAAATTTCAACACTTTCCCGCTTACAATTGTTATAACAATATTTTACACTAATTTTCCACAGACAATAATATTTTTACACATCAATTAAATCACTTTATACACAAGTTTCAGCTCATTACAATGTCGTTTATTCAGATTTTCAAGTAATGAGCTGAAGGTTACAATTTATGACGGAAACGACAATTTTTCAGCAACCTGACCCCTGAATGCGGCGCATTGGTCTTGGGTGCGGCGCATTCAGGGCCTGTGTTTTTATAAAACTCGTTTTTGTTGCTAAAATTCTCATTTTGATGGTGGATTTCGACATGCAAAAGATAAAAATATCAATTTACTTTCTAATAACTGTTTCTTAAGCTTTTTAACCATAATAACGAAGATCTATGTAATAATTTAAGAAAACTCGTTTTTCTTATGTGATCACCATAAAAACTTACAAAAACTCATTTTTATGATATAGATCATACATGCAAGTAAATATTTATATATAAACATTTGAAGAAAAGTATTTTTACCCAAAGAAAGTGTATGGATGACGATCTAGAGTAGCTAGGAGGTGTTTTCGGCTTCAATTCGGTAGAAAACATTGTATGTGACTAAAGTGGATGAAAGCTTTTGTTATTCTTGATGACACAAACGATTTGTTAAGGTGATTTAGGTGGGTTTCTTGCTGTAATTTACTGGAAGTAAGTTGATTTTGAGAGAGTTTGGTAGTGTTTGATGTGTTTGAAGTGTGTCTAAATGTGTATGTGAGAATGAAATGAGTGAAAAGAGTTATAGAGGTGTTAGAGAGTGATAAAGTGATGACTTCTGGACCATAAGGGGAGTCAACCACGTGTCGGACAGGTGTCCAAAGGTTGGGACATGCAAAAATGAGTCATCAAGCAACAAAAATGTTGTTGTCCAGACACCTGATGCGTCGCACCAAGGCCTAGGTGCGGCGCACCGGGCCTATTTTCGGATTTTGTTCGTTTTTCGTTCGCGTAATCGTTAAGCATTTGAGTTCGTTTGGCGTTTACGATTGTTTTGCTATGAACTTAGGCAAGTTCATTATATGTTTTCTTGGTATTAGGATTCATTTAATGATTCTATTTCCGATTTCCGATTCCGAGACACACACGTTTAATGTTTTCGTAACGTAAACCTACGTTAAAGGTTTTGTATGAGTTACATCGAGCTTAGCTTAAAGAGTTATGTTTACGTAACCACGTAACACATAGAAATAGTTATAGTAAGTATCACGAATAAGTATCGAGGTTAACAGTTAGTGCACTCGACCTGCGTTTTCGACGTTTGTCACATTTTCGTTCATAAAAATTCATAAACATGAATTTTCTATCACTTGTTATATCGAAGAGTAATGTCTTTCACATAGACATACTTATATAACAATTGGTTTGAACTATAAACAACACATTCTATCATGATGTATTTAATCCAAGTTATAGACATATATAATGCTTCTAGCATAATGTCTTTCCAATATTATAATTCCTTTATTTAGGTCGTTATTAGTCATATCTCAACTTAACAACCCTTATCTTTTGTCATGGAAACAACTTTAAAAAGTTGTTTATACAATAACTACTCGTGTATCCGTATATTATTCGTTAAAAATATTATTCAAATTAAATTTAATCGAACAGTTTTTATCGTTTCAAATTTCACAAGAAAGTTTCTAGTTTCTAACCGTTTAGCAATTTAGTAATTGTGCTGTTTATTTCTCAAAATATATAACACATTTTGCAATACCATAATTAACTAGAAATTTTATCTCATATATTTATTTTAAGTAAATATGTTGTAAATGGATATACACATAATTTCCATGAAAACATTAACAAATAATAATGTTGCTCTCGACCTTCACGAACCATAAGAAAATTCCCAATATGATTACCATGACGACCTTTGTGGTCACCGCTTTGGTTCTCCCAAATTAGTGTTCCTCATATCCACAAGGTCATTAGTGTTCCTCGTATCCACAAGGTCATATCCGTGTTTCATCTTAAACACAAAACTTAGAATAAATAACAATATATTCTAAAGTTTTTATTTAATATAGTTAACAAGAAACATATTTCGTTATTGAGTAGTAGAGAATCTACAACTCGTGTTAACTATTACTAATCAATCGTAACAAGGTTTACAAACCTTGTGCTTTAAATAGAACTATATTCCAAAAGGAATCATTAAAACTCTATTACTCAAACAACGATTTACGTTTTGAAAAAAAAAATCCATTCCAAAACGAAATCGTTAGAGTTCTACTTCTCAAACGACTTAGTTTTGAATAAAGCGATATTCTAAAACGATTCATAAGAATTCTATTTCCTAAACCGTCAAATAAAATCATTACATATAATTTTGTCATGATCGTTTGAGTTGGTTAAACCCAACACACGTTAACGAAAGATCTTGATCTATCAAAAAAGTTTAGCAGCGGATAAACAATTTGATAGTACAAGTTTAATGATAAAAAAAATATTGTATAAAGATGAATGAACAATAATGTTTGTCAAATATTAAGCCTCAATATATTAATCACAAAGAAAAGATTAACATACATGTTATTCCCAGTACAAGAATCTATGTATATATAGACCTTGAGGCTAAACCTAGCTAAACTAGGAAACATCTAAAAACAATTACAATTGTATTCTAATTACAATTGAGAAACTTGCGGAAAAGATAATTATAAAACATTCCATTATTATCTAAAACTCTATCAACAGTAGTAATGAGAAGCGGGCAGTAGTAATGAGTTGTTGCAGTAGTAACCATCACTTGTTCTTCAGGAGTATTAACTGAGCGGTAGTAACTGTAGTCGTCTTCAAGTAGTATTAACTTCAACAATATTAATCAAAATTTATATTTAACCAATTAATCAACATCTTGTAACCATAACCAACTGGTTACTAATTTCAAAATAACTAGTTATCAGTTCGGGGTTTGGTCATAACCGAACCGAACCATACTCGCTGGTCTCCCGAATATAATGTTAGAATTGCTTTAGAATAATGATTAAAATAAACCATTAAAACATTTATAATTACCAAATTCTACAAAGAATCGAATAAAAAGAAGTTACTAAAATTGTTACAATGAACCATTAAAACATTTACTAAAAAGATTCCACATGTAAAACACTCAGACAAAATAATATCATAATAGTACAAATGACTTGACAAAATTGTTATAATGAATAAAGTGAATAAAAAAAGTTACAATATCATAATTGACCAAACATCAAAGTATAATTCATTTATATGAATTTGCCTTAAAACAACTGCCTAAATCATCTCCACGAAGAAATTTTATACAAAATCCTTTCCCTGGACATAAAGTTCCCAATATTTTACATCACGTCCTACATAAAATTCTTTTTACCGAGCTTTCCTACTACTAGTATGTACTCTAGGTTTGGCCAAGAGTGCTTGTTGGTACAATATAACACGACAAAATGCAAAGTTTTGATTCGCTTGAAAAGAATTTTAAGTACTCCACAATATAATCATCCTTCTCAAACTCATTTGGTCACATCGATTCATTTCTCAATAAGAAAATGAACCTCCGAAACATATAAGGGGAATAAACGTTTCATACTCCAAATATAAGTTTACTAATGCAGTAAATTTGATAGTACTCACATCGCAATGTTCATCTTCTCAATCGCCTTTTTGAAAACTTAATAAACTCAAAGTTTAGGTATATATGATATAAAGGATAGAATATTTTGGTCAATCGTAAAAGATTAAAACTTTCATGAAAAGTTAATAAAATGCTTTTTAAAAAAGGTAAAAATTGAAGCATTTACCCCAATTACCTCAACATAAATTATATATATATATATATATAATTTTGTTTGTTTCAAAAAATACGAGTAAACATAATAAAGAGTGATAATAAGAAAAAAGGTTTAATTAAAACGAAAAGTGTGAATAAAAGTTATATTAATTAATATATAAATTTGAGAAATTTCTCTTTATTCTATTGATGTTGAAAAGTGCGATCAAAAATGCAAAAAAATACAAAGTTGAATACATCAAAATGGAGTATTAGAGATGTTATATTAGGAATGTAGAAAACATTTTCGGTTGGTTGGTTTCGTTATTGTTAGATAATAGATGTGACCATATGAGTTTGATAAGGATACTCACCTTGAGGATAAATATACTTATCAAATAAATCAAATAAACAAAATGTTGTGTTTTGTGTTTGTACAAACAAACACTCTTGTCTAAAGGTAGAGTACGTAATAGAATGAAGGAGCAACCTTTGTACAAAGACTTTCCGTGCAAGACGTCTTGCAAAACAAATTTATACTTCATGTTTTGGAAAGGTTATGATCAAATGTTTAGGTATTTTTTCTACTTGGAAAGAGTGTTTTGGGTACTTTCATGCTGAAAAAAGTCTATATAGTTTGGTTAACGATGGTATTATTTCAACACAAGGTCAAGAAGAATAAGATATACCTCATTAGATAGATTTGCTTCTCTGAGGCAAAATACATACGTTAAAAAAATTGATTGTGCAAGCTTATTTGATTCCCCTCCATAAAGCCTTGTATTTGTTTTCTCTCGTAACTTTTTATCCATTCCGGCCTACACGTCCACAAGATATATAGATCTATGTATTAGAAGATATATAAACTTGAAAACTTCATAAAAGGTGTAACTTGCAATAGGTAAATATTAAATCTTAAGGTCTTTTACAAGAAAGTAATATTTGAACATCAATTACATACATTTGTATATGCATATGTTTGTAGATTTAAAGTTGTTTCTATGTATTATGAAATTAATATAGTTTATCAAATAATAATCACAATATGATTGCAAATGGTAGTGATACCTCAGATCCATATTCAAATATGGGATGAAATATTTATATGTGGAAAAAACTAATCAAGAGAAATAAAACGAAATAGTGAAAACATGGTAAATAAAAAATAGACCTTAACATCGACGTTCGATCGAACAAATTGAGAATCGACAAACTTTAATCTTATGCGGCCGCCACTCTCTTCTTTCAGTAGGGTTTTCCCTTTCTGCTTATGTTGGTCTAACTATGTTACGTAATATATAGAGAATGGATGTCTTATCGTTGCCGTTGGATCAAATATCAACGGCAAGATATGTACAGATAGTATAAACTCCACATCGAACGGTTGATTTTGAATCCTTAAATTCATACTCATTCTAACCATTAGATCTTAGGTAATAAATGTGTAATTTTTTTTTTTTTCGTATTAAGAAATTTTCTATAAATGAATTTTAGCATATATATATATATATATATATATACATATATATATATATATATATATATATATATATATATATATATATATATATATATATATATATATATATATATATATATATATATATATATATATAGAGTTGGTTTCATTTAAGAACCATGTAAATATTTAGGAACCATTAGGAACCAATATTCACCAGTGTATATATATGATATTCACCAGTGTATATTTAATATGATATTCACCAGTGTATATACATATAATATTCACCAGTGTATATACATATAATATTCACCAGTGTATATATATATATATACATATGCTTTATATACACTGGTGAATATCATATATATACACTGGTAAATATTGGTTCCTAATGGTTCCTAAATATTTAGTGGTTCCTAAATGAACCCACCTCTATATATATATATATATATATATATATATATATATATATATATATATATATATATATATATATATATATATATATATATATATATATATATATATATATTTATTGAATAATATATGACGATAAAGGAACATTGAACCATAAAATCCAATGCATACCATAAGATACTTAGATGGGGTGACAGGACCTTAAAGCTCTCTATAATCAGTGAATCGAATAAAACAGGCCATGATGCGGAAACTCATGACTTGAATTATATAAAAAAGGAGAATAATTGAAAAAACTGAAAGAACTGAAAGATCTAACGGATAAAGTGTTTAAGATTTCATTGATAGTGTGAATCGGTTTGAGCATGTAGTTAAAACTGACAGTTCAAGTTCAACGGCACTCAAGATGAGTCCGGGTTCGAAGATAACTGAATCTAACAAACTATCACCCTATTTATAGAAATCTAAACATACAAATTAAATTAAACATCAAGTCTACATCTTAATTTTAGTTTTGAGGAAGTTCACTTCAATTCGGAGTCAAATTCTTCATCCACGAACTAATATCTTCAACGTTGACTAGTGTTGACTTAAGTTATCTTCAACATGAAATCAGTTCGGATGAACTTCATTCAGTTCGGGTGAACTAACATGTTCCCCCGAATGAAATCTTCAATTCGAATTATTCATGTTTTAGTTCCGACCTTCCCCGAACTTAAAACATCTTTATTCAAGTAACCTATTAAGACTTCATAGCTTCATCTAATCAATTCGGATCCATACACTCTCCTTTGAGTCTTAATTATGTTTAACTTATGATTCTCCGTGGTCAGCTTCATCCACCTTTTCACCATTTACTGTATCTTGAACAAATTCAGGAGGAATAACTGTAGGATATTGAATCAGCAACAAAAGCACTTTTCTTCCCATCATAGGTCAACATCAGATTTCTCAAGTGAAATGATTCAAATGATAGAAGCAAGTAATTTCATAATCTCTCTACAATTACTCTTCAAAGTAACCTCCGGCTTGCTTCTTCAAACTGATCGTTTATCCTTGTTCACCTTTTCTAGCAAGAAAGTGATTTGCTATACTTACACCTTCTCTTCAAACAAACTCCACCTTGCTTACAGGTCAAGTCTCCAACTGAGTAGTGCATGTAGATCATCATTATACCTCTTAATCTTGAGCTTAATTACCAGTTCATCCGGTTTTGAAGAAACATGTTATTGAAAACATTTTGTTCTTCATCACTTTCATCAACTTGTAATCTTCATTCTTTCATCATTTGTATATCTGTTTGATCATTGACAGTTTCAATTGTCTTCATTATCAGTAGAATCACTTGATTTATCACTCTGATTTCATATCTGAAGCACCACATCACACCTTTTCCTCAAATTGATAACTCGTGTTTTAGCTCCATTCTCCACCGATCACACCTTTTCCCCAAATTGATAGTTATAACCGCAGATCTACCAGAAACACTGAAATCTTCAAAGATTCTTCAATAAAGTTCTTTAATTTCACTTCAAACTCCTTCGATTCCAACATGCACTGATAGTTTGACCTAATTTTCTCGAATCAAGTCAAATCGATGAACCAGACTCAACTGAATTTAATCAATTGATTTGTCTGGCTCTGATACCAATTGACAGGACCTTAAAGCTCTCTATAATCAGTGAATCGAATAAAACAGGTCATAATACGGAATGTCATGACCCGATTTGAATAAAAAAGAAGAATAACTGAAAAAACCGAAAAATCTAACGGATAAACTATTTAAGATTTCATTGATAGTGTGAATCGGTTTGAACATGCAGTTACAACTGAAAGTTTAAGCTCAACGGCACTCAAGATGAGTCCGGGTTCAAAGACAACTGAATCTTACAACCTATCACCCTATTTATAGAAATCTAAACATACAAATTAAATTAAACATCAAGTCTACATCTTAATATTAGTTCTGAGGAAGTTCACTTCAATTCGGAGTCAAAGTCTTCATCCACGAACTAATATCTTCAACGTTGACTAGTGTTGACTTAAGTTATCTTCAACATGAAATTAGTTCGGATGAACTTCATTCAGTTCGGGTGAACTAACATGTTCCCCCGAATGAAATCTTCAATTCGAATTATTCATGTTTTAGTTTGGACTTTCCCCGAACTTAAAACATCTTTATTCAAGTAACCTATTAAGACTTAATAGTTTCATCTAATCAATTCGGATCCCAACGGGGGGGGGGGGGGGGGGGGGGGGGGGAGAGGGTGTTGAATATATTATCTTTTAATTTAGAAGACTTTTTAATTTTTTCTTGTTTTATAAATTTTAACTAGAACTTTTATGGTGATTTGATACAATAAAGTAAAGAGTTTAGGGAAAAAATGCAAACAAAAATCAACACGATGATTTATAAAATTTTGAGAGGATGTTAACTAATCCTCTTTAATCCACTCCCCAACTCACTAATTGGGAGTTTTTATTCACTAAGAACTCCAAAATCGTTGGAGAGCCGACTACATCAAGTCTTCACAAAAAGACTAATCTTTCTCACAGGAATGATCAATACATAATCTTGACCACCAAGATCTAAACACAAATTCTAAACCCTAGAACTTGTGACAAATATACTTTCAACTCACTAGTGAAAGTATAACAATACAAATATGAATTATTACAATAAATTCTCTCAAATAAAAAATCTCTCTTGTTATGATCTCTCAAAGGTATGATGACTTGATTTGATTTGAATGATCACATGAATAATGATGGTAAATATGTTTTGCAAGATATGAGGAAGAAACAAGCCAAAGGTTGGTTAAAATATATTTTCAAATTTTCAGCAATACTGCAGCTCAGCTGCAGTCAGACCACAGGCTGAGCCACAAATTTCTGTTCAAAAGATATATCCGTTTTATGTGACTTTTTACTCAATATTTTGGCTTGGTTGCTTAAAGTAAAACCTTGAAAAAGTACGTAAGAAGTATATAATCTTTTGACTTACCCATAGTGTTTGAATTACCTTGAAAATTGCGGTGAAAAAGACACGAGCACGTAAAAAGGTAAGCATCTTTTTATGGGTTTATGCATTTAAACACTTATGAAATTTCCAGAAAATTATAAGTTCTAAGATGATAAATGAGAGGACAAAGATACTTTAAACATGTATCTTAATCCTTATATTGAGTAAACATCTTACTATGGTTTAAAGATATTTTTATTTTAGCATAGTTCCTTTGATTTTGGAAGACTAACATATACAACTTTCACAAATGGATTATTTACCCAAATAAAAAGTGGGTAAAAAGATGTTTCCTAAGAATATATATATATATATATATATATATATATATATATATTATATATATATATATATATATATATATATATATATATATATATATATTTAAAATGATTTGCAATATTTAAGTTAATGTAAACTATAAAAATAAACATTTTAACCATGTATTAAACATATTATGAACTAAGACTTTATTTAAATTTATAATGTGAAAAGTTAAGAAAGATATTTTCGTTTTGAGTCGTTTCGTGTTTCGAAAAATATTTGAGAAATGTAGGACTTATGAAAATGCTATTTTACTTAACACTAATTGTTATCTTATATTTGTTTAGATCATCATCAAAATAAGATTTAAATAACGTTTAAATACTAATGTCTCATTTCATCCAACACATACTATACATGGTTCTTGTCCCAAGAGTTAGACGACCTTAATCATAATTTAAAATTTGATAAACTTGTATTAAAAGAGAAGGGTCTAAAATTTATTTTTTATTGAAATATTTTTGTAAAAGATATTTATCGAATAAAGATAAGCTATTAACTAAAATAATAATAACTAGAGGATCTCTCGTGCTTCGCACGAGTTTGATTACAGTTCATATAAACAAAAAAACCCTTTCATCAACGTGTTTCCCATAACCTCCGTCGCATGCAAGATGAAGCCATGGTTCGTGCCCGGGTAGTTTTTTTTGGGTTTTTTTTGGGCTTCGTTTGGGCTTATTGTTGTTGGGCTTCCACGTCTTTTTTATTTCTTACTTCTCGTAACTTTTTTTTTTACTTTAAATAATACTTTTACGACCTTCCATCCCATCAGCTCCGGATCAAGTCATTGATCGAAGCGAGAAGAGGAGAGGATGTCGTTTATCCTACTCCGGATAAAACGACTCGACTTTTTGTTTTTTTACTTTTTTTATCGAAATATAAATGTAGCAATTTGCTAAAACGATGCCGTTATTTATTATTAATCTGAGTAGATGTTCGTATTAGTTGAATCCAAAAAAAATTCTGAGGGGTAGAAAGCGTAAAAGTATTTTTTAAAGCTGAGGGGGGAAAACGCAAAAGCATATAAAGTGGAGACAAGAAAATCTAAAAGTTGTTTAAAGTTTAGGGTGAAAAAGCGTTAATTTTTTAAAGTTGAGGGTGAAAAAGCGTTAAAGTTTTTAAAGTTGAGGGGGGAAAGCGTTAAAGTTTTTAAAGTTGAGGGGAAGAAACCGCTAAAGTCTTTAAAGTCGAGGGACTAAATTTAAAAAAACCAAAACATTAAAAAGTTGTTTTTTGCACAGTTACAATGTTTCTATCTAATTTAATTAGGGGATAATAGATATTAATATACTTAGTTGTTGTCACAACAAAATTACTTTTTGAGTACCAAAATAAAATTTGAAGTGATCTTATATTTTGGTTTAATGAAAACAAATTTGAATGTTATAATATTAATGAAAATAATTATAATATTAATAATAACACTTATAATAGACTATTAATAAATCAATATAACTATTATCACGAAATCTGAAAACTTCTTTTTTTATTCACAATGAAATCCTCATCTTTGCTCCTTATTGAGTTATTGGACTCAAACCGACATCCTCATACTATTACGCGAAAAGCCCTATGATATCATGAAATTTGGATAATAATTTTTTTATGTGTGTTTTGTCACCAACCACTTATTAGAATATGTTAGCCCAAACCCGACCTATGGGGACTTTGTGTCATAAGGGTTTCTGATTAGGGTTTCTATTGTACTCTTATAAATATGTATGATTAGTAATAATAAAGATCAAGTGGTTTTAACATTCTTTCATGGTATCAGAGCGGGTCTGATTCCGTCTCTATTTTTCTCCAAACCCTAATCGCGTAGGGATGAGCCGCTAACTTGACTAGGTTCCCAACCTAACAAAAAAAAAAAACAAAACAAAAACAACCCTAAACCGCTTGAGTTAGATGCTGAGGTCGGCGCCAGTGGCTTCGTAATCAAATTCCGAAGAAAAGCATACTGGAATCGCAAAAGAAGACCACTAGACGCGCCCGCACGCTCCGAAACATTCACCGGGTTCAGATCTGGAAAAAAAAAAGTTTAGTGTTTTGCTATTAACTTTCAAACAATTTGGAGTTAGCTGACGCCGTCAGCGGCAGTGGATTCGTAATTAAATTCCGAAGAAAATGCATCCGGAAAAGCAGCGACCACATCGTTAACGCGCCGTCACATTCCTCCCAAGCAACGAGTTTTATCAGCAACTATCTATTTATCTATCTTTTTAATATTTTATTTATTTATTTACTTTTCATAATGTTTTCTTTGTAATATTATTCTCAGTTCGAGCTTTTGCGATTTCGCCGCTCGAACTACCGGGGAGTATTAGAATATGTTAGCCCAAACCCGACCCATGGACTTTGGTCCATTAGGGTTTTTGATTAGGGTTTCTATTGTACTCTTATAAATATGTATGATTAGTAATAATAAAGATCAAGGGGTTTTAACATTCTTTCACCACTTTTCATTAGGTTATCGTAAATTTAATTTTATTCTCAGTTGATGTAAAAAAACAATGTAAATGGGAAAGGACCATGCATGACTAGCTAGGTAGGTAATTTGGTTATATCTCTGGAAGATCTATTGTACTTCATGTGGCTCTTGACAAGCTGACTAGCTAAAATCGTCGAGATCAAAGATAATTCGCCAGCAAGAACCGAGCCAGCCACTATGGTGGCCAACACCCTTCTATTCGACCCTGCTTCTTCCTTGCCTGTGAAGCCAACTGTGTTCCCCCTCCAACTGTCCCAACCTGATTTATTATCATATACATAACAACATTATAAACTTAGTAAAGGCCGGTTTGTAAAAAGGGGTAATGTATGCACACGACAACCATATATCAACTTAGTTTCGCCGACAAAGTTAAGGAACCCTTTGAAAATCTATTTACTTCGCCAAGCTCTTTTGACAGAATTGCCATAAACAGAACTAAATTAATATTTTCCTGATCTAAATTTTTATTTTAAGAACTTAAAGACTTCAATAACTATTTTAAATTAATATTTTCCCGACCTAAATTTTATTTTAAGAACTTAAAAGACTCTTCAATAACTATTTTTTTTTACTATTTTGGTGAACTATGTGTTGGGACAAAATGCACTAAGTGTGCTTTGCTATCATCAGTAGATAACACTGTCTACTGATCAGCAGTAAAACATACTATTTAGTCACAAGGTACTGATCAGTATCTAGAGAGAAAATGATCAGTACCTATCTTTGAAGAACTGATCAGTAGCAACATACTGATCAGTAGAAACCCATCTTCTCCAACTGATCAGTAGAGGTGGATAATCACGGCGACGACAGCTGATGAAGATCCTCAACTACTGAAGATCACCAACAACTAAAGTACATTTCACGTGCTTAATAAGAGCACTTTACTGGGAGTTGGTATTCAGTTGATTGGACTCTTTGATTAGAGATTAAACATCTTTATAGAGTATGGGCTATAGATTATAGTATTAGTTTTACTCGATTGTAATTGTACTTGATCATAGCTAGTAGCTCAAGGATTGTATTAAGTAGTTCCTTTATCATTTGAGATGATAACGTTGATTG
>CAJVGC010000001.1:27107168-27217827 GCA_910822075.1 Senecio squalidus | reverse complement strand
CCGGGTGTGTAGACCTTATTTGGACAAGTTCGTGATCGTATTCATTGATGACATCCTTATCTACTCGAGAAACAAGGAGGATCACACGAAACACCTGAACTCATCTTAGAACTCCTACGAGATCACAAATTGTATGCCAATTCTCTAAGTGTGAATTTTGGCTCCGGGAAGTGCATTTCCTTGGTCATGTGGTCAACCAAGAAGGGATCCATGTAGATCCGGCTAAGATAGACGCGATCGAGAAATGGCAAGCCCCGACGACTCCCACGGAAATTCGTCAATTCTAGGGTTGGCCGGCTACTATCGAAGGTTCATCGAGATTTTCTCGAAGATCGCTAAGCCTCTCACCGAGCTCACTCAGAAGGACAAGGGTTTTGTTTGGGGTACGAAGCAAGAGGAATCCTTCCAGAAACTTAAACACCAGCTCTGCCACACACCGATTTTGTCCCTACCGGAGGGTACGGATAACTTTGTGGTATTTTGTGATGCATCCATCAAGGACTTGGGTGTGTCCTTATGCAATAAAGTCATCGCCTACGCTTTGAGGCAACTCAAGGTGCACGAACAGAACTACACTCCTCACGATCTAGAGCTGGGAGCAGTCGTATTTGCATTAAAGATCTGGAGACACTATTTTTATGGTACTAAGTGCACGGTCTTCACGGTTCATAAGAGCCTTCAACATATTCTAGATCAGAAGATGCTCAACATGAGGCAAAGGAGATGGATCGAACTACTGAGTGACTACGATTACGAGATCAAGTACCACCCGGGTAAGGCAAACGTAGTAGCAGACGCCATGAGTCGGAAGAAAAGGGTAAGACCATTAGGAATTCAAATTCAAACAAATCTTCAAACGCAAATCGCCGAGGCTCAGCGAGAAGCGTTGAAACCCGAAAACTTGAAGGGAGAAACGTTGCACAATCATGAGAAGGAGTTCGAACTCAAATCCGACGGAATTCATTATTTCAAGGGCCGAGCCTGGATACCGCAGTCCGAGGATCTTCGAAAGCTAATTTTTGATGTTGGCCACCGTTCTCGATACTCCATCCACCCTGGATCCGATAAGTTGTACAAGGACCTTAGGGAGTACTATTGGTGGTCGGGCATGAAGAAGGATATCGCCTTGTACGTGGCCAAGTGCCTTACTTGCTCCAAGGTCAAGGCAGAATATCAGAAGCCCTCACGACTGATGCAACAACCGGAGATTCCTATGTGGAAGTGGGAACAGATCTTCATGGATTTCATTACAAAGCTGCCCCGGACGGCAAAGGCTAACGACACCATCTGGGTAATTGTGGACCGATTGACGAAGTCCGCTCATTTCTTACTGGTACGAGAAAATCATTCAATGGAGAAGTTCGCACAAATATATATCAACGAGATCATCTCTCCATCATCTCTGACAGGGATAGTCGATTCACGTCCCGCTTTTGGAACGCGCTTCAGAAGTCGCTCGGGACGCGACTAGATCTTAGCACAGCTTACCACCCTCAGACCGACGGTCAAAGCAAAAGGACGATCCAAACCCTTGAAGATATGCTTAGAGCATGCGTAGTTGACTTCGGAGAAAGTTGGGACACTCACCTTCCCTTGGTCGAGTTTTCCTACAACAACAGCTACCACGCTAGCATTAAGTGTGCTCCGTTCGAGGCCTTATATGGACGTAAGTGTCGGTCGCCGCTTTGCTGGCTAGAAGCCGGTGATCGACAACTCACAAGGCTCGACATCGTTCAGGAAACCATCAACAAGATCACCACTATCAGAGAACGACTTAAGACGTCCCGTACTCGGCAGAAGAGCTACGCCGATAACCGAAGGAAACCCCTCGATTTCGAGGTTGGCGATCGGGTACTTCTTAAAGTATCGCCATGGAAAGGGGTAGTTCGCTTCGGGAAACACGGCAAGCTAAGCCCGAGGTATACCGGACCATTCGAGGTTATCCAGCGTATTGGGCCAGTGGCATATCGACTCCAACTCCCGCAAGTTCTTTCCACAATGTTCATAACGTGTTCCATGTCTCGCACTTGAAAAGTGCTTATCTGATGAGACCATCGTCATCCCACTCGACGAGGTCAAGATTGACAACAAGCTCAACTTCATAGAGGAACCGCTTGAAGTTGTGGACAGCGAGGTCAAACAGCTCAGACAAAGTCGTGTTCCTATTGTCAAGGTTCGTTGGAACTCCCGACGTGGTCATGAATTCACATGGGAACGTGAAGACCAGATACGTCAAAAGTATCCGCATCTGTTCAAAGATACTTCTACCTGATGGGACTAGTCAAATTTCGGGACGAAATTTCTTTCAACCCGGGGATGATGTGACAACCGTCCAAAATTCAGGTGATTCTCAGTTAACTTATCGGTTTAAATCTCTAGCTACTTTTTATCGTGTTCATATTGTTCGAGTTCTTAATTGTTGTGTCATTATTTTTCGGAGCCAAAGTCGGAATCAACTTATAAATCCTAACACCAAATAAACTACACAAGAACTTGTAAGTTCACAACGGAAACTAATAAGATTCTGGTCCCCAACTAACAACAACGGAAAATTTAAAACGTCACCGAGCTGGAAAGGCCCTCCAGCCGACGGGTGAAGGCTGTCAGCCAGCGGATGAAGCCCAGCCGGCGGCTGGATATGGCCAGCCGGCGGCTGAAACCCGCTGTCCAGTGGATGGTGACTCATTTTTGCATGTAATTTGATTGGACCAACATAATTAAACGAGATTGGACCCCATTTATGACAAAATGTAAATCCCTAGGCCAGTTCTTTACTCCATTTTTCACTTCCAACTTCATTTTCAAACACACCACACTAATCTCTCTCTCTCTCTCTAAAATCTCTCTACATTGCTCTCAAGAACTCAAAGAAATACAGAAACATCACACCATTCACAGTCCTTATAACACCAAAAATCATCCATCAAACTTATACAAATCGTCCTAAATCAAAAGGGTAACAGGAGGAAGCTTAAAATCGGGTTTTTGAAGGAGATACACTTTTGAACCTAGGAAACACATCCAATAGTCATCTCTAAATCTTTCTCTCGGTAAAACTCTTTAAACTCACTGTATTTTATGAATCTTAACTTGCATGGATGATCTAAAGGTTGGAAAATGGTTTTATAAAAGTTTAAAAACGTTTTCTTGCTTGAAAACAAGTTTTTCTAATAGATCTACAATTTTAACACATAAATCCGAAAGAAACTGTGACTTTTGCTTAAAAATACATATATTTGATAAATAACAGTTTGCATGTTCGAATCTAACACTAAAAAGGGCTAAAAATCGAAAAATAACGAAATCTAGAAACTGGCCGAAGGCCTCTGGCCGGCGGCTTGGAGATACTCAGCCGCCGGCGGCTAAAGTCCAGCCGGCGGCTGAGTATCTCCAGCCGCTGTCTGGATCCTGCTGTTCGTGAAAATTGTCGTTTTGAGAACTTTAAACGTAAAAATAAGCTCAAATAAGTTACCACAGGTTGTATATTTTGAAAATCTTTTTATTAAAGAAACTGTTTGGGAAAGATTGAGGACTTAGACCACAGAATATGAATAGAAAATGCATCATTCTAATTCTTCATAACTTTCTTACATGGAGCCTTACAACATTTCTCTAATCAACGACACAAAATCAATTTATGATAATTAACCACCATCCTAAAATGTAAAAGTTATAGGAGTATCTCATATACTTATTAATTGTGTATATTAAATCTATACACAACTCATCATTAAGTTATTTCAATCTTTCAAATCATATATCCGTCTATGATTGAAAATGTTTCATCATAACTCTAGAAGGAGATTAATCGTGGGTCTAACCCGCAACTATATGTTGAAATACTATTAATTGACACCATGTGACAAATAATATTATCGATAATATATCTAGATTACCATTATAAAGTATTGGAGTCAAGTAGAATCACACCCAATACTGTAAATTTATGGTGGTTATCTCAAATACTACATACAATTTCGATATTATTTTAGTGACACCATAAGATTGTCAAATAATTTGAATTGTAGTATTTACACTATATTGAAAACATCTTCCATTTTCCAACAAAATTGAAGGTAATACATAAGTACACAAATACTTCATTTACCATGAGAGTGTGTATGTTATGAACCTCATTAAGTTCAACATTATAAGATTATCAACATCTTATTGTCTGTCACACCCCGCTAAAGCGGAAACACGGGATGTGAAGAACGAGAGTATTCGATACACAAGTTTAGATAAGCACCAAGTTATATTAAATAAAACATTAACTTTTAAAAGTCGTTAAAAATCATTGTTTACATATCCGATTACAAAATGAAAGTGTTCGGTACCAAACCACCCGGACCATTCCCTTTCTTGAAGTCATCAGCCAAAAGCATCAAGCAAAAGTCTACAAGCTTCATCCTTACTTACTCGTTTTCTGAAAATACGAGTCAAGTGTTAACTACGGGAGACGTAGTTAGTGAGCTACAAAGTTTAAGTATAAGCATTCAAGTTTTTGACGCACAAAACAATGGCGTAAAGTATAAGCATTCATGTATGTAGGCATTGACCACATAGTGTACGACTATGTGACAATCCTAAAGTGTTGCCCAATGATCGTTGCTAAGCCTCAATCCTACCCACTTAATAATTATGTACCATCGTTGTTGGGTGTTTCGGAGAGGGTCAATCTACCCTAATAGCGCTATCCACAATTACTAACGGTCCTTTCCAAAGGGATTAACAGCAACTAAAGCGTTCCTCGTTGGAGTGTATGGGAATTTTAGTGGTATCATACGTACATGTTGGATACATCCGCAACATGACGACCAGATATTTATTTAATTGGCAAATTAGTTTTTGTATCCTTAGCATTGTTGGCAAAACCATCAACAATGCTGGCAATATAGTTTTCGTATAAGTATTCAAGCATCAAAGCTTTTCGTTTAAGCATTCAAAACAATGTTTCGGCATAAGCATAGTGTTTAAGCGTAAGACTCGCACCACCCCAAAATGTTAAAAGAGGGGTTTGTAACTCACTGTTGCGAAGATTCTAGCGTGCTCGGAATATGCTCGGAAAGTGCTCGGAATCACCGGAATCCTAATATATATCAAGTGTTCGAGTAAGTCTTATTACTTATTAATCATTATATTCGCTAGTCAACGAAATGTTTGTTGTTAAAGTGTTATTATTTGGTCTAATTAAATTTGGGCAGCGCTTCCGCGCTAATAACTTTAAGTCCAAAATTCCAACACTTTCCCGCTTACAATTGTTATAACAATATTTTACACTAATTTTCCACACACAATAATATGTTTACACATCAATTAAATCACTTTATACACAAGTTTTAGCTCATTACAGTGTCGTTTATTCATATTTTCAAGTAATGAGCTGAAGGTTACAATTTATGACGGAAACGACAATTTTTCAGCAACCTGACCCCTGAACGCGGCGCATTGGTCTTGGGTGCGGCGCATTCAGGGCCTGTGTTTTTATCAAACTCGTTTTTGTTGCTAAAATTCTCATTTTGATGGTGGATTTCGACATGCAAAAGATAAAAACATCAATTTACTTTCTAATAACTGTTTCTTTAAGCTTTTTAACCATAATAACGAAGATCTATGTAATAATTTAAGAAAACTCGTTTTTCTTATGTGATCACCATAAAAACTTACAAAAACTCATTTTTATGATATAGATCATACATGCAAGTAAATATTTATATATAAACATTTGAAGAAAAGTATTTTTACCCAAAGAAAGTGTATGGATGACGATCTAGAGTAGCTAGGAGGTGTTTTCGGCTTCAATTCGGTAGAAAACATTGTATGTGACTAAAGTGGATGAAAGCTTTTGTTATTCTTGATGACACAAACGATCTGTTAGGGTATTTAGGTGGGTTTCTTGCTGTAATTTACTTTACTGGAAGTAAGTTGATTTTGAAAGAGTTTGGTAGTGTTTGATGTGTTTGAAGTGTGTGTAAATGTGTATGTGAGAATGAAATGAGTGAAAATAGTTATAGAGGTGTTAGAGAGTGATAAAGTGATGAATTATGGACCATAAGGGGAGTCAACCACGTGTCGGACAGGTGTCCAAAGCTTGGGACATGCAGAAATGAGTCATCAAGCAACAAAAATGTTGTTGTCCAGACACCTGGTGCGTCGCACCATGGCCTAGGTGCGGCGCACCGGGCCTATTTTCGGATTTTGTTCGTTTTTCGTTCGCGTAATCGTTAAGCATTTGAGTTCGTTTGGCGTTTACGATTGTTTTGCTATGAACTTAAGCAAGTTCATTATATGTTTTCTTGGTATTAGGATTCATTTAATGATTCTATTTCCGATTTCCGATTCCGATTCCGAGACACACGTTTAATGTTTTCGTAACGTAAACCTACGTTAAAGGTTTTGTATGAGTTACATCGAGCTTAGCTTAAAGAGTTATGTTTACGTAACCACGTAACACATAGAAATAGTTATAGTAAGTATCACGAATAAGTATTGAGGTTAACAGTTAGTGCACTCGACCTGCGTTTTCGACGTTTGTCACATTGTCGTTCGTAAAAATTCATAAACATGAATATTCTATCAATTGTTATATCGAAGAGTAATGTCTTTCACATAGACATACTTATATAACAATTGGTTTGAACTATAAACAACACATTCTATCATGATGTATTTAATCCAAGTTATAGACATATATAATGCTTCTAGCATAATGTCTTTCCAATATTATAATTCCTTTATTTACGTCGTTATTAGTCATATCACAACTTAACAACCGTTATCTTTTGTAATGGAAACAACTTTAAAAAGTTGTTTATACAATAACTACTCGTGTATCCGTATATTATTCGTTAAAAATATTATTCAAATTAAATTTAATCGAACAATTTTTATCGTTTCAAATTTCACAAGAAAGTTTCCAGTTTCTAACCGTTTAGCAATTTAGTAATTGTGTTGTTTATTTCTCAAAATATATAAAACATTTTGCAATACCATAATTAACTAGAAATTTTATCTCATATATTTATTTTAAGTAAATATGTTGTAAATGGATATACACAGAATTTCCATGAAAACATTAACAAATAATAATGTTGCTCTCGACCTTCACGAACCATAAGAAAATTCCCAATATGATTCCCATGACGACCTTTGTGGTCACCGCTTTGGTTCTCCCAAATTAGTGTTCCTCATATCCACAAGGTCATTAGTGTTCCTCGTATCCACAAGGTCATATCCGTGTTTCATCTTAAACACAAAACTTAGAATAAATAACAATATATTCTAAAGTTTTTACTTAATATAGTTAACAAGAAACATATTTCTTTATTGAGTAGTAGGGCATCTACAACTCGTGTTAACTATTACTAATCAATCGTAACAAGGTTTACAAACCTTGTGCTTTAAATAGAACTATATTTCAAAAGGAATCATTAAAACTCTATTACTCAAACAACGCTTTACGTTTTGAAAAAAAAAATCCTTTCCAAAACGAAATCGTTAGAGTTCTACTTCTCAAACGACTTAGTTTTGAATAAAGCGATATTCTAAAACGATTCATAAGAATTCTATTTCCTAAACCGTCAAATAAAATCATTACATATAATTTTGTCATGATCGTTTGAGTTAGTTAAACACCACACACGTTAACGAAAGATCTTGATCTATCAAAGAAGTTTAGCAGCGGATAAACACTTTGATAGTACAAGTTTAATGATAAAACAAAATATTGTATAAAGATGAATGAACAATAATGTTTGTCAAATATTAAGCCTCAATATATTAATCACAAAGAAAATATTAACATACGTGTTATTCCTAGTACAAGAATCTATGTATATATAGACCTTGAGGCTAAACCTAGCTAAACTAGGTAACATCTAAAAACAATTACAATTGTATTCTAATTACAATTGAGAAACTTGCGGAAAAGATAATTATAAAACATTCCATTATTATCTAAAACAATTGAGAAACTTGCGGAAAAGATAATTACCAAATTCTACAAAGAATCGAATAAAAAGAAGTTACTAAAATTGTTATAATGAACCATTAAAACATTTACTAAAAAGATTCCACATGTAAAACACTCAGACAAAATAATATCATAATAGTACAAATGACTTGACAAAATTGTTATAATGAATAAAGTGAATAAAAAAAGTTCCAATATCATAATTGACCAAACATCAAAAGTATAATTCATTTATATGAATTTGCCTTAAAACAACTGCCTAAATCATCTCCACGAAGATATTTAATACAAAATCCTTTCCCTGGACATAAAGTTCCCAATATTTTACATCACGTCCTACATAAAATTCTTTTTACCGAGCTTTCCTACTACTAGTATGTACTCTAGGTTTGGCCAAGAGTGCTTGTTGGTACAATATAACACGACAAAATGCAAAGTTTTGATTCGCTTGAAAATAATTTTAAGTACTCCACAATATAATCATCCTTCTCAAACTCATTTGGTCACATCGATTCATTTCTCAATAAGAAAACGAACCTCCGAAACATATAAGGGGAATAAACGTTTCATACTCCAAATATAAGTTTACTAATGCAATAAATTTGATAGTACTCACATCGCAATGTTCATCTTCTCAATCGCCTTTTTGAAAACTTAATAAACTCAAAGTTTAGGTATATATGATATAAAGAATAGAATATTTTGGTCAATCGTAAAAGATTAAAACTTTCATGAAAAGTTAGTAAAATGTTTTAAAAAAGATAAAATTTAAGCATTTACCCCAATTACCTCAACATAAATTATATATATAATTTTGTTTGTTTCAAAAAATACGAGTAAACATAATAAAGAGTGATAATAAGAAAAAAGGTTTAATTAAAACGAAAAGTGTGAATAAAAGTTATAGTAATTAATATATAAATTTGAGAAATTTCTCTTTATTCTATTGATGTTGAAAAGAGAGATCAAAAATGCAAAAAAAAAAAAATACAAAGTTGAATACATCAAAATGGAGTATTAGAGATGTTATATTAGGAATGTAGAAAACATTTTCGGTTGGTTGGTTTCGTTATTGTTAGATAATAGATGTGACCATATGAGTTTGATAAGGATACTCACCTTGAGGATAAATATACTTATCAAATAAATCAAATAAACAAAATGTTGTGTTTTGTGTTTGTACAAACAAACACTCTTGTCTAAAGCTAGAGTACGTAATAGAATGAAGGAGCAACCTTTGTACAAAGACTTTCCGTGCAAGACATCTTGCAAAACAAATTTATACTTCATGTTTTGCGAAAGGTTATTATCAAATGTTTAGGTATTTTTTCTACTTGGAAAGAGTATTTTGGGTACTTTCATGCTGAAAAAAGTCTATATAGTTTGGTTAAAGATGGTATTATTTCAACACAAGGTCAAGAAGAATAAGATATACCTCATTAGATAGATTTGCTTCTCTGAGGCAAAATACATACGTTAAAAAAATTGATTGTGCAAGTTTATTTGATTCCCCTCCATAAAGCCTTGTATTTGTTTTCTCTCGTAACTTTTTATCCATTCCGACCTACACGTCCACAAGATATATAGATCTATGTATTAGAAGATATATAAACTTGAAAACAAAGGTGTAACTTGCAATAGGTAAATATTAAATCTTAAGGTCTTTTACAAGAAAGTAATATTTGAACATCAATTACATACATTTGTATATGCATATGTTTGTAGATCTAAAGTTGTTTCTATGTATTATGAAATTAATATAGTTTATCAAATAATAATCACAATATGATTGCAAATGGTAGTGATACCTCAGATCCATATTCAAATATGGGATGAAATATTTATATGTGGAAAAAATTAATCAAGAGAAATAAAACGAAATAGTGAAAACATGGTAAATAAAAAATAGACCTTAACATCGACGTTCGATCGAACAAACTGAGAATCGACAACCTTTAATCTTGTGCGGCCGCCGCTCTCTTCTTTCAGTAGGGTTTTCCCTTTCTGCTTATGTTGGTGTAACTAGGTTACGTAATTTATAGAGAATGGATGTCTTATCGTTGCCGTTGGATCAAATATCAACAGCAAGATATGTACAGATAGTATAAACTCCACATCGAACGGTTGATTTTGAATCCTTAAATTCATACTCATTCTAACCATTAGATCTTAGGTAATAAATGTGTAAAAATTTTATTTTTTCGTATTAACAAATTTTCTATAAATGAATTTGAGCATATATATATATATATATATATATATATATATATATATATATATATATATATATATATATTTATTGAATAATATATGACCATAAAGGAACATTGAACCATAAAATCCAATGCATACCATAAGATACTTAGATGGGGTGACAGGACCTTAAAGCTCTCTATAATCAGTGAATCGAATAAAACAGGTCATGATGCGGAAACTCATGACCTGAGTTGAATAAAAAAGGAGAATAATTGAAAAAACTGAAAGAACTGAAAGACCTAACGGATAAAGTGTTTAATATTTCATTGATAGTGTGAATCGGTTTGAGCATGTAGTTAAAACTGACAGTTTAAGCTCAACGGCACTCAAGATGAGTCCGGGTTCGAAGACAACTGACTAACAAACTATCACCCTATTTATAGAAATCTAAACATACAAATTAAATTAAACATCAAGTCTACATCTTAATTTTAGTTTTGAGGAAGTTCACTTCAATTCGGAGTCAAATTCTTCATCCACGAACTAATATCTTCAACGTTGAGTAGTGTTGTCTTAAGTTATCTTCAGCTTGAAATCAGTTCGGATGAACTTCATTCAGTTCGGGTGAACTAACATGTTCCCCCGAACTGAAATCTCACTTCGGATTATTCATGTTTTAGTTCGGACCTTCCCCGAACTTAAAACATCTTTATTCAAGTAACCTATTAAGACTTCATAGCTTCATCTAATCAATTCGGATCCATACAATCTCCTTTGAGTCTTAATTTTGTTTAACTTATGATTCGCCGTGGTCAGCTTCATCCACCTTTTCACCATTTACTGTATCTTGAACAAATTCAGGAGGAATAACTGTAGGATATTGAATCAGCAGCAAAAGCACTTTTCTTCCCATCATAGGTCAACATCATATTTCTCAAGTGAAATGATTCAAATGATAGAAGCAAGTAATTTCATAATCTCTCTACAATTACTCTTCGAAGTAACCTCCGGAATACTTGCTTCTTCAAACTGATCGTTGATCCTTCTTGACCTTTTCCAGCAAGAAAGTGATTTGCTATACTTACACCTTCTCTTCAAACAAACTCCACCTTGCTTACAGGTCAAGTCTCCAACTGAGTAGTGCATGTAGATCATCATTATACCTCTTAATCTTGAGCTTAATTACCAGTTCATCCGGTTTTGAAGAAACATGTTATTGAAAACATTTTGTTCTTCATCACTTTCATCAACTTGTAATCTTCATTCTTTCATCATTTGTATATCTGTTTGATCATTGACAGTTTCAATTGTCTTCATTATCAGTAGAATCACTTGATTTATCACTCTGATTTCAGATCTGAAGCTCCACATCACACCTTTTCCTCAAATTGATAACTCGTGTTTTAGCTCCATTCTCCACCGATCACACCTTTTCCCCAAATTGATAGTTATAACCGCAGATCTACCTGAAACACTGAAATCTTCAAAGATTCTTGAATAAAGTTCTTCAATTTCACTTCAAACTCCTTCGATTCCAACATGCACTGATAGTTTGACCTAATTTTCTCGAATCAAGTCAAATCGATGAACCAGACTCAATTGAATTTAATCAATTGATTTCTCTGGCTCTGATACCAATCGACAGGACCTTAAAGCTCTCTATAATCAGTGAATCGAATAAAACAGGTCATAATACGGAATTTCATGACCCGAGTTGAATAAAAAAGAAGAATAACTGAAAAAACTGAAAGAACTGAAAAATTTAACGGATAAACTATTTAAGATTTCATTGATAGTGTGAATCGGTTTGAACATGCAGTTACAACTGAAAGTTTAAGCCAACGGCACTCAAGATGAGTCCGGGTTCAAAGACAACTGAATCTTACAACCTATCACCCTATTTATAGAAATCTAAACCTACAAATTAAATTAAACATCAAGTCTACATCTTAATATTAGTTCTGAGGAAGTTCACTTCAATTCGGAGTCAAAGTCTTCATCCACGAACTAATATCTTCAACGTTGACTAGTGTTGACTTAAGTTATCTTCAACATGAAATCAGTTTGGATGAACTTCATTCAGTTGGGTGAACTAACATGTTCCCCCGAACTGAAATCTTCAATTCGAATTATTCATGTTTTAGTTTGGACTTTCCCCGAACTCAAAACATCTTTATTCAAGTAACCTATTAAGACTTAATAGCTTCATCTAATCAATTCGGATCCCAACAGGGGGGGGGGGGGGGGAGAGGGTGGTGAATATATTATCTTTTAATTTAGAAGGCTTTTTAATTTTTTCTTGTTTTATAAATTTTAACTAGAACTTTTATGGTGATTTAATACAATAAAGTAAAGAGTTTAGGGAAAGAAATGCAAACAAAAATCAACACGATGATTTATAAAGGTTTAAGAGGATGTTAACTAATCCACTTTAATCCACTCCCCAACTCACTAATTGAGAGTTTTTATTCACTAAGAACTCCAAAATCGTTGGAGAGCCGACTACATCAAGTCTTCACAAAAAGACAAATCTTTCTCACAGGAATGATCAATACATAATCTTGACCACCGAGATCTAAACACAAATTCTAAACCCTAGAACTTGTGATAAATATAATTTCAACTCACTAGTGAAAGTATAACAATACAAATATGAAATATTACAATAAATTCTCTCAAATAAAAAATCTCTCTTGTAATGATCTCTCAAAGATATGATGACTTGATTTGATTTGAATAATCACTTGAATAATGATGGTAAATATGTTTTGCAAGATATGAGGAAGAAACAAGCCAAAGGTTGGTTAAAATATATTTTCAAATTTTCAGCAATACTGCAGCTCACCTGCAGTCAGACCAGAGGCTAAGCCACAAATTTCTGTTCAAAAGATATATCCGTTTTTTGTGACTTTTTACTCAATCTTTTGGCTTGGTTGCTTAAAGTAAACCTTGAAAAAGTACATAAGAAGTATAGAATCTTTTGACTTACCCATAGTGTTTGAATTACCTTGAAAATTGCGGTGAAAAAGACACGAGCAAGTAAAAAGGTAAGCCTATTTTTATGGGTTTATGCATTTAAACACTTATGAAATTTCTAGAAAATTATAAGTTCTAAGATGATAAATGAGAGGACAAAAACACTTTAAACATGTATCTTAATCCTTATATTGAGTAAACATCTTACTATGGTTTAAAGATATTTTTATTTTAGCATAGTTCCTTTGATTTTGGAAGACTAACATATACAACTTTCACAAATGGATTATTTACCCAAATAAAAAGTGGGTAAAAAGATGTTTCCTAAGAATATATATATATATATATATATATATATATATATATATATATATATATATATATATATATATATATATATATATATATATATTATATATATATATTATTTAAAATGATTTGCAATATTTAAGTTAATGTAAATTATAAAAATAACATTTTAACCATGTATTAAACATATTATGAACTAAGACTTTGTTTAAATTTATGTGAAAAGTTAAGAAAGATATTTTCGTTTTGAGTCGTTTCATGTTTCGAAAAATATTGGAGAAATGTAGGACTTACGAAAATGCTAGTTTACTTAACACTAAGTGTTATCTTATATTTTTTTTATTATCATCGTCAAAATAAGGTTTAATTAACGTTTAAATACTAATGCCTGATTTCATCGAACACATACTATAACATGGTCTCTTGTCCAATGAGTTAGACGACCTTAATCTAATTTAAAATTGATAAACTTGTATTAAATAGAAGGAGTCAAAATTTATTTTTTATTGAAAATATTTTGTAAAAGATATTTATCGAATAAAGATAAGCTATTAACTCGTGCTTCGCACGAGTTTGATTACAGTTTCATATAAACAAAAAAAACCCTTTCATCAACGTGTTCCCATAACCTCCGTCGCAGAGCAAGATGAAGCCATGGTTCGTGCCCGGGTAGGGGCCGAGGGGTGTTTTTTTGGGTTTTTTTTGGGCTTCGTTTGGGCTTATTGTTGTTGGGGCTTTCCACGTCTTTTTTATTTCTACTTCTCGTAACTTTTTTTTTTACTTTAAATAATACTTTTACGACCTTCCATCCCATCAGCTCCGATCAAGTCATTGATCGAAAAGCGAGAAGAGGAGAGGATGCTGTTTATCCTACTCCGGATAAACGACTTCGACTTTTTTGTTTTTTACTTTTTTTATCGAAATATAAATGTAGCAAATTGCTAAAACGATGCCGTTATTTATTATTAATCTGAGTAGATGTTCGTATTAGTTGAATCCAAAAAAAATTCTGAGGGGTAGAAGAAAGCGTAAAAGTATTTTTTAAAAGCTAGAGGGGGTGGAGACAAGAAAATATAAAAGTTGTTTAAAGTTTAGGGTGAAAAAGCGGTTAATTTTTTTAAAGGGGGAGGGTGAAAAAGCGTTTAAAGTTTTTAATGTTGAGGGGGGAAAGCGTTAAAGTTTTTAAAGTTGAGGGGAAGAAACCGCTAAAGTCTTTAAAGTCGAGGGACTAAATTTAAAAAAACCAAAACATTAAAAAGTTGTTTTTTGCACAGTTACAATGTTTCTATCTAATTTAATTAGGGGATAATAGATATTAATATACTTAGTTGTTGTCACAACAAAATTACTTTTTGAGTACCAAAATAAAATTTGAAGTGATCTTATATTTTGGTTTAATGAAAACAAATTTGAATGTTATAATATTAATGAAAATAATTATAATATTAATAATAACACTTATAATAGACTATTAATATAAATCAATATAACTATTATCACGAAATCTGAAAACTTTTTTTTTTTTCACAATGAAATCCTCATCTTTGCTCCTTATTACATCCTCATACTATTACGCGAAAAGCGCTTTCATATCATGAAATTTGGATAATAATTTTTTTATGTGTGTTTTGTCACCAACCACTTATTAGAATATGTTAGCCCAAACCCGACCTATGGACTTTGGTCCATAAGGGTTTCTGATTAGGGTTTCTATTGTACTCTTATAAATATGTATGATTAGTAATAATAAAGATCAAGGGGTTTTAACATTCTTTCATGGTATCAGAGCGGGTCTGATTCCGTCTCTATTTTTCTCCAAACCCTAATCGGCGTAGGGATGAGCCGCCTAACTTGACTAGGTTCCAAACCCTAACAAAAAAAAAACAAAAAAAACAAACCCTAAACCGCTTGGAGTTAGATGATGAGGTCGGCGCCAGTGGCTTCGTAATCAAATTCCGAAGAAAAGCATACTGGAATCGCAAAAGAAGACCACTAGACGCGCCCGCACGCTCCGAAACATTCACCGGGTTCAGATCTGGAAAAAAAAAAAGTTTAGTGTTTTGCTATTAACTTTCAAACAATTTGGAGTTAGCTGACGCCGTCAGCGGCAGTGGATTCGTAATTAAATTCCGAAGAAAATGCATCCGGAAAAGCAGCGACCACATCGTTAACGCGCCGTCACATTCCTCCCAAGCAACGAGTTTTATCAGCAACTATCTATTTATCTATCTTTTTAATATTTTTATTTATTTATTTACTTTTCATAATTATGTTTTCTTTTGTAATATTATTCTCCAGTTCGAGCTTTTGCGATTTCGCCGCTCGAACTACCGGGGAGTATTAGAATATGTTAGCCCAAACCCGACCCATGGACTTTGGTCCATTAGGGTTTTTGATTAGGGTTTCTATTGTACTCTTATAAATATGTATGATTAGTAATAATAAAGATCAAGGGGTTTTAACATTCTTTCACCACTTTTCATTAGGTTATCGTAAATTTAATTTTATTCTCAGTTGATGTAAAAAAACAATGTAAATGGGAAAGGACCATGCATGACTAGCTAGGTAGGTAATTTGGTCATATCTCTGGAAGATCTATTGTACTTCATGTGGCTCTTGACAAGCTGACTAGCTGAAATCGTCGAGATCAAAGATAATTCGCCAGCAAGAACCGAGCCAGCCACTATGGTGGCCAACACCCTTCTATTCGACCCTGCTTCTTCCTTGCCTGTGAAGCCAACTGTGTTCCCCCTCCAACTGTCCCAACCTGATTTATTATCATATACATAACAACATTATAAACTTAGTAAAGGCCGGTTTGTAAAAAGGGGTAATGTATACATACGACAACCATATATCAACTTAGTTTCGCCGACAAAGTTAACGAACCCTTTGAAAATCTATTTACTTCGCCAAGCTCTTTTGTTAGAATTGCCATAAACAGAACTAAATTAATATTTTCCTGATCTAAATTTTTATTTTAAGAACTTAAAAGACTTCAATAACTATTTTAAATTAATATTTTCCCGACCTAAACTTTTATTTTAAGAACTTAAAAGACTCTTCAATAACTATTTTTTACTATTTTGGTGAACTATGTGTTGGGACAAAATGCACTAAGTGTGCTTTGCTACTCATCAGTAGATAACACTGTCTACTGATCAGCAGTAAAACATACTATTTAGTCACAAGGTACTGATCAGTATCTAGAGAGAAAGAACTGATCAGTACCTAATCTTTTGAAGAACTGATCAGTAGCAACATACTGATCAGTAGAAACCCATCTTCTCCAACTGATCAGTAGAGGTGGATAATCACCGGCGACGACAGCTGATGAAGATCCTCAACTACTGAAGATCACCAACAACTAAAGTACATTTCACGTGCTTAATAAGAGCACTTTACTGGGAGTTGGTATTCAGTTGATTGGACTGTTTGATTAGAGATTAAACATCTTTATAGAGTATGGGCTATAGATTATAGTATTAGTTTTACTCGATTGTAATTGTACTTGATCATAGCTAGTAGCCTCAAGGATTGTATTAAGTAGTTCCTTTATCATTTGAGATGATAACGTTGATTGTATAATTTTGTAATTCCTTTAAAATTAATACAAGTCAATTGAGGCGTTGTTGATTCAATTATGTTATATGTTCTTAACGTTGTTCTTACTTTTAACTCAATTAATCATAACCTTGTTATTACAAACTGTGTGTTTATCCACTGCAACACTTTTGTGATTGTTAGATCTTAATCATTAAATCAATTTATCTTATCTGGTAATTGATTCGATCCTCACAATTGGTATCAGAGCATTCAGGTGCTCTAGATCTAATTAAAACAAGGGTTAAACAACTGTGTTTGAATCTTCATAAACAAAACAAAAAAATCTTTTCAAAATTTCCGACTTGAATGATGTGGTTCAAGCAAACAGAGTACCAGTTCTATCTTCTTCGAATTATAGAATGTGGAAAATCGAAATACATCAGTATATGCTGCAAACCAACTACCTTCTATGGGATGTGGTTCAAAATGGCAACAAAACCATAACCACTGCAACTGGAACGGGAGAAGTTGCTCCACCCACAGATTAAAAGAAGAAACAAAGACATATAGAAAGTCAAGCATTAAGCAGCTTGCTGTTGGCTATTCCAAACGATTACCAACACAAGTTTTGCAAATTCATAGATGCAAAGACCCTATGGGAAGCTCTAGAGAAAAGATTTGGAGGAAACGCAAGCACTAGAAGAAACTATAAGGAAGTACTAAATCAGCAATTTGAAGCTTTCAAAGCCGCAAGAGGAGAAGCTCTTACCCAGATATTTGACAGATTTAACAGAGTGTCAAGTGAATTGGAAATAGTGGGTATAGTTATCTCAAAAGATACGTTGAACAGAAATTTTCTAAGGTCCCTTCCTGAAGAATGGATACCTTATACCATTAATTATAGGCAAGGTGATGCCTTGGAGGAAATGGAACTTGATGATGTGTTCAACGAGCTTAGAGTGTTTGAAGGGGAAGTGGACTCAAAGAAGGGATAGTCAAGCAGCAGTTCACAGAACATTTCTTTTGTATCAACTAAAGCACCAGATGTTAATGCAACTCCATGTGATCAAGGATTTGTAGCTAGTGGAAGCAGTACTTCAAGAGGGTCACACTATGAGAACCTGGATGAAATAGCAAGAGAAGCATTTTATGCTAGCCATGTAAATTCTGGGTTGATCCTTGATGACTTGGAGCAACTCAATGCTGATGATTTAGAAGAAATGGACCTTAAATGGCAAATGGCCATGTTAAGTGTCAGAACAAGAAGATTCATCCAAAGGAGTGGGAGAAGGAATTTTGCTTTCAAAAGAAATGACAATGATAGTTTTGACAAAAGCAAAGTAAAATGTTTTGAATGTCAAGAACCAGGGCATTTTGCTAGAGAATGTCCAAACAAGGACAACACCCAGAAAGGGGCACAAAACTCCCACAATGAAGGAAGACATGGAGGATTTCAAAGAAATCAAAACAACCAAGATAATGCCACCTCCACAACTCTTACAACAACAACAACAACAACTGAAGAAGAAGGAGGTTTTGATTGGAGCTTTGAAGCTAGGGAAGCTATGACAAATAAAGCCTTGATGGCTGGTGTGAATGATTCTATTCCTAATGAGGTACTTTCAAAACTATATACTCAAGCATGCATAAAACAACTCAAAGAGTACAGAGATCACAACCAAACGATTTGTGATGAGTTAAAAATTGCCAATCAGAGTAGGAACGAATACAGACACATATTTATAAATTTTGAAAACCAAGTCAGAGCTTACCAGCAAACTGAACTAAAATATGAAGAAAAAATTGAATTTTTGACATGGGAAAGAGACACTTCTTTGAAAAAGGTTGATGCCATTGAAATCAAAATGGAAGAAAAAAAACTTGAGTGTGACCAAGCCACACTCTCAATAACAAAATATGAGAAATCTTCAAAAACCATGGATGAAATTTTAAAGAGTCAAATCCATGGCAAGTCAAAATCAGGAATTGGTTACAATTGTGTTTCACCACCATTTAACCAAAACTATATTCCTCCAACACCTGAATACAATATTCAGACGGAGAGTATTGACTTGAAAATCTTGAATCCAGACCCCATCAATTCAAAGACTGAAATGAACAAAGAATCAAACTGTGAAAAGGATGTAAGATAATTGTTTCCAAAACTTTTTGAAAAAGAAAACTCTTCTACACCTGTAAAAGTCATTTCAAGCAAACCATACAAACAGGTTTCTCTTCAACGAAATCAAAAGTCAAAACAATTGAGAAGAATGAAGCATCATCTTCCAAGATTTTAAAAAATTCAAAACCTGTGCCCACCAAAACTGCACAAAAATCTTTGTCAATTGAAAAAAATAAAGTGTCGAATGAAAAATCAAGAGTGTCAAATCAAGTAAAAAATTGTTCTTGTAATTGCACTAAAACTCCACCACGTGGAAATCAAAGAAACTTGAACAACTTAATGACACAATGAAACCCAAATTTCGTTAAATCCGAAACCAGATGCTGCTATGTCTGTGGGAAATTTGGACACATTGCTAAAAATTGTTATTTCAACCAAGTGTTCAATGGAAACGGGAAAGGGGTTTCAAACAGAGTTAATACTGATAACCGTAGAAACATTGCTAAGGCAAAACTTCCTACTCGCAACAGTAGCAACAATGCTAAAGCAAGAAAGCTGAAAAGGGTGTGAGTACTGATGTCAGTAGTCACAAACCAAAAACTGTCATCAGTAGCAAGAAAGTGTACAGAGTAGTCAGTACAAACAAAAATGTCATCAAAACTACTGATAATTCCACCTGTACCACCAACAATGCTAAACTCACAACCCAAAATGCATCATCTCTTTACTTAAAACGTTTTGATTACAATGATGCAAAATGTCAAGACAACTATGGCTTGGGTCCCTAAAAGGAATTAACCCGTTTTCATGTGCAGAGCAAGCCAACAATTGAAAGAGGAGGACTATGGAGACTATGGCATGTTGATAGTGGCTGCTCAAGGCACATGACTGGCAACAAAGAATTCCTTCAAAACTTTGTTGATTATGATGGAGGATATGTTACCTTTGGGGGAAATCCTAGAGGGGGAAGAATCACGGGTAAAGGTACTGTGACATGTGGTAAAATGACCTTTGACAATGTTCTTTATGTCAAGGAACTGAAATACAACTTAGTCAGTGTATCTCAGGTATGTGACAATAAGAACCTTGTGCTTTTTACTACCAAAGAATGTATAGTTCTTCATCCTAAGTTCAAAATTGATGAAAGCATGATCATTTTGAGAACTCCAAGGAGAGAGAACGTATACTGCTTGGATATGGCCAATGCAACAATGGAAAAAGAACACTGTTTTATATCAAAAGCATCATTAGATGAGTCTTCTTTATGGCATAGACGAATGTGTCACATGAATTTCAAAAATATGAACAAACTTGTCAAAAATGATCTTGTAAGAGGTCTTCTACAAAAAAAAATTCATGTTTTAATCATTGTGTCTCTTGTCTGAAAGGCAAGCAGCACAAAGTGTTACACAAGTCTAAAGAAGTAAATTCAAATGATTATATTTTACAGTTGTTGCATATGGATTTGTTTGGCCCAACACATATCCAAAGCATGGGAAAGAAGTCATATTGTTTGGTTATTACGGATGAATTTTCACGTTTTACTTGGGTTTTCTTTCTTAACTCTAAAGATGAAACAGGAGACATCCTTAGATCTTTTCTTGTTAGGATAGAAAACACAACAAACCAAAAAGTAAAAACCTTAAGATGTGACAATGGGACAGAATTTAACAATCATGACATGAATGTGTTCTGTGAGAGGAAAGGCATAGAAAGACAATTTAGTGGCCCTAGGACTCCTCAACAAAACGGTGTTGCTAAAAGGAGGAATAGGACTCTCATAGAAGCTGCACGTTCTATGTTAGCAGATGCTAAGTTTCCTCTCACTTTCTGGGCAGAGGCTGTCAGTACTGCCTGTTATGTTCAAAACAGAGTGTCAATTGTTAAGTCATGTACAAAGACCCCATATGAGCTCTTTCGCAAGAGAAAGCCACTCATAAGCTTCTTAAAACCATTCGGGTGTCCTTGTACAATTTTAAACACTAAAGAACATTTAGGAAAGTTTGATAGCAAAGTAATGGAAGGGTTCTTTGTAGGGTACTCTTCTCAAAGTAAGGCATTTAGAATCTACAACATAAAATCTAAACTTGTAGAAGAAAGTGCAAATGTTACTTTTAATGAGAAAACTCTTAATGCAAATAGTAGTGGTCCTGACTGGCTATTTGATATCGATGAATTAACAAAATCCTTAGGATATCACTTTGTAGTCAGTACTGGTGCAGTACTGGTGCAGGAACAGGTACTACATCAGCTGGAACTTCAACATCAAAGGATCCTACTGATCAGCTGCTACAAAGGCCATCTACTGATCGCGAAAAATTTGTGCATTTCCCAATTTACACTGCGGATCCTCCTGGTATTTCTCAAAATCAAGAAGTTGTAAATGATCAAGAAGGAATTGAAGTCCAATCATCTCAAGAGGAAGAAAGTCAATCTGATGAAGATGTTCCTTTGAATGAGCAAGTTTCAAATGATGAAGACGAAGCAGCATATGATGAGTCACTACCATCTGATAATGAAGGGGCTCTTCCAGAGACAAATGACACTAATCTAGAATAAACCACTGTGGAAGACATTCATCCTGCTCAAAGAATCAATAGGGAACATCCACTTGATCAACTCTTAAGTGATGTAAATTCTTCAGTTCAAACAAGGGGAAGACTTCACAGAAGCTTGAATGAATGCTTGTTTGCATGCTTCATTTCACCAATGGTGCCAAATAAGGTAACACAAGCATTGAGAGAGCCAAGATGGGTTGAAGAAATGCAGGAAGAACTGCTTCAATTCAGACTTCAAGAAGTGTGGACATTGGTCATTTTACCAGATGGAAAAAGGGTAATTGGAACCAAATGGATCTTCAAGAACAAGACTGATGAAAGAGGCATTGTTATCAAGAACAAATTCAGACTAGTTTCCCAAGGATACACTCAAGAAGAGGGAATTGACTATGATGAAGTCTTTGCTCCTGTTGCTAGAATGGAGGCAATTAGAATCTTTCTTGCTTTTGCATCTTTTAAAGGCTTTACAGTCTATCAAATGGATGTAAAAAGTGCTTTCTTGTATGGAAAAATTGAAGAGGAGGTATATGTGTGTCAACCTCCAGGTTTTGAAGATCCAGACCACCCAGACATGGTATATAGGCTTGACAAAGCTCTATATGGTCTTCATCAAGCTCCAAGGGCCTGGTATGATACACTCTCTATGTACTTGCTGGAGAATGACTTCAAGAGAGGAGCTATTGATAAGACCTTGTTCATCAAGACTGTGAAGAAAGACATTTTATTGGTGCAAATTTATGTGGATGACATCATTTTTTGTTCAACCAACAATAGTCTATGCAAAGAGTTTGAGAAGATCATGCACAAGAAATTCCAAATGAGTTCTATGGGAGAACTAAACTTTTTTCTTGGTCTTCAAGTCAAACAAATCCCATCTGGAATATTCATTCACCAATCCAAATATGTGAAGGATATTATGGAGAAGTTTGGTTTGAAGGACTGCAAGGCAGCAAGCACACCATTTGAAACTCACAAGCACTTAGCAGCTGATCTATTGGGAGAAGAGGTTGATGAGCACTTATATAGATCAATGATAGGCTCTCTAACGTATCTTACTGCTTCAAGACCAGATATTATGTTTAGTGTGTGTGTTTGTGCAAGATATCAAAGGCACCCTAAAGTTTCTCACTTGACTGCTGTCAAAAGGATCTTTAGATACTTGAAAGGGAAACCAAACTTGGGATTGTGGTATCCAAAAGACTCTCCATTTGAGCTTATTGCCTACACTGACAGTGACTATGGAGGGGAGAACTTAGACAGAAAGTCAACATCTGGGGGATGTCAATTTCTTGGGTCAAGACTTGTCTCATGGCAATGCAAGAAGCAAACAAATGTGTCCATTTCATCTACTGAAGCTGAGTATGTTGCTGCTGCCAGTTGCTGTTCTCAAGTTCTATGGATACAAAACCAAATGCTGGACTATGGTATGTCATTTCTCAAAACTCCTATTTTCATTGATAATAGAACTACCATATGCATCATAAATAATCCAGTCAAACACAACAAAACCAAGCACATAGAAATTCGTTTTCACTTTATAAGAGATTGCAATGAAAAGAAACTTATTCAAGTTGAAAAAGTTCACACGATAATCAATTTGCTGATCTTTTCACAAAAGCTTTTGATGTGGAAAGGTTTACATTTTTGGTGAACTCAATTGGCATGATAAATGAAAACTGAACATGTTCTTTTCAATGTCAAAATTTATGTGTGCTTGGTGTATGTGTGAAAATCATTTGTAAATATAGTAGTATATATGTTAACTATACCTGTATCGTACAAAAAAAAAAGTACTTTGTTAAAACTGATCAGTAGTGGAACGGAATTACTGATCAGATGTAACTTAGTAACTACTGAGGGATTCCAAGTTCAATGTTTCTACTGATCAGTTGTGGAAACAACTTAGAAAACTTTGTCATGTTGTAAAGACTTTCCTACTGATCAGCTGAAACATACAAGTCATAAAGTGACTACTGGAGAAGGACGAAACCAAATACTGATCAGTACCAAAGTTTCATCCTACTGATCAGTATGAGAAGATTATTCTACTGAAGCAAAGGAAGGGATCTACTGATGATTGACTCAAATGATCAACATGAAATCTACATACTGATGTGGGTTCATACTGACCAACACTTAGAATATGAAGGGATGCTGACGCTACATTTTCTTGTCTTTTAGTGTTCAATTGAAACTGATGGAGGCCATTTAAGTCCTTTCCCGGGATTATTTGAAAAACTATAAATGCTCCTCCCCTGCGAGCCATTCCTCACTTTTACACATCTTTCAAGACAAAACCCTTTCAAAGAAACCCTCTTATTCTAAGCTTTGAATATCAAGTCTACACAATCATCCATGGATCTCGATTTCTGTGAACAACACAACGCGGTGGCGTATCTCATCAAAAGTAAAGATTCAGCGGGATTTCATTATCTTATCGATTTCTGAAATCGCTCCAAAATCAAACATGCTTTAACTGTAAACCCTACGATTCGAAGTCTTCATATTCGAGAATTTTGGGAGACTGCCGCCGAAGGAGAACAAAATGGCGTTCCCTGCATTACTGCCACTGTTGATACAAAACCAATAACAATCACGGAAGCCATCATTCGCACTCATCTACAACTCAATGATGAAACAGATACAAATTATATCCTTAAAGAAGATTTGCTTGCGATTATGGGCCGAATGGGGTATACTGGACCCCAACGTTTAACATTTCAAAAATCTTTATTTCCAAGATTATGGAAACTTTTTGGCCACATAATCCAAACATGCATTTCCCCAAAACACAGTACTTGGAATGAACTAAACGTGCCTATTGCTACTGCAATAGCTTGTTTGGATGATGACAAAGTATTCAATTTTTCTAAAATGATTTTTCAGGGAATGCAAAATAATCTCACAGCCAAGGGTAAATTTTTTATGTATCCTAGATTCTTGGCTGAAATTTTCAGTTCATGAGGCTGGAATTCGAAAATCTTACTTTACATGAAAACCTTTACATATCTTCCGTTCATTCTCCAAAAATTTTTACTATGATGAGGAAGAAAGGTAAAACTTTTACTGGTGATGATAATACCCCACCCTTTCCAAATATGTTGGGGGTATCAACATCTTCTTCTAGAGGTGAGGGGTCCTCAAACCCAGTTGGATCCCAACCCACACCTCCCATACATTATGTTCCTCCTACTGCTGCTCCTAAAGAGCCAGTTATTCCAGCCTCTGAACCAACTGTTCAAGCTGATGAGGCAGCTGATCAAACTCTTGATCAGTCTGAAGCTTTCATTGATGAAACACCTGTTGTACCAGGCACAAGTACACCAGCTGTTGAGGCTGGCTCACCTACACAAACAGCCATGCTTGAGACCATGGCTGATGCAGAGTTGCATGAGCAGACTCAAGGGGGTCCTTCAACCCTTGTTTCTGAAAACCCAATCCCTAAAACCTTTCCTTACACTGCTATCTTTGATGATGATGATGATGTTACATTTGATGACTCTCAAACTTTTGAAGTCTATAAATATCTTTCTGTTTCAAAGGGTACACCTGAGGCCTCACCCTCCCTCACAGAGGTGGTCACTAAGGAGATGCATGACCATGTAGAAAGGTCTCACCCTACTGTTTCCACACCTAGTGTGACACAGGACAGGGTGATAGGCATTAAGACCCAATCTATGGCAACTTCATTCTATGGAGGATCTTTTGATCCTTCATATGAAGGTCCTTGGTGCAAAGAAACCAAGGGGGTTCAGCTGGTCAAGCCAGGCTTGATACTGTTCCTTTGTTCCAAGATCTACCTCCTGTTGGTACTCAACAAGAGAGTGGGGAGAACAGGTTGCAAATCAATGAATTGACGGCAAAATGTACCATTTTGGAGGATAAGGTGATCAAGCAAGGTCAGGAGATCAAAATGTTGAAGAGGAAAATGGCCAAGCTTGCTAAGACTGTTAAACTCTCACACACTTCCTTGCTTAAAAGAGCCAAGACTAGCAAGGCTCTCAAGAACGTCAGCTCAATAAATCAAGCCGTTCAAACTGAAGAAAGGGAAGAGGAGGTGAGTGTGCTAGTTTTGGAGAATGTGGAGGATGTGGTTGATAGTGGTGTGTATGTTGAGGATGCAACCACTAAGGGGGAGATGATGATTATGGATGAAAAGATTGTTGAAAGTATAGTGGAAGAAATGGAAATGGAGAATGTGGTTGTGGTTGAAAAAGAAAAGGAGATGACTATGGAGAAAGTCACAGATGATGAGGAGGAGATTACAGTAGAAAAAGAGGTGGAGGAGGAGACAATTTCAAAAGGTGATGAAGCTATAGTAGCTGATGAGTTGTCAGTAGAAACTCCATCTACTGATGCTCCAGCTGCTGATGAACCAACTAATACTGATGCTCCAAGAAATGATGCTCCAGCTGCTGATGAACCAACTAATACTGATACTCCAAGAAATGATCCTCCAACAGCTGATGTCCCAACTACTGATGTTGTATCTACTGATCCATCAGCAGCTGACAAAGAACAAAACTGGAAGATGGTTGTGTTTGAGAATGCTGAGGGGGAGAAACCTGCTGATCAAAAGGAAACTACTAATGATGTTTTCCGCATCTACTGATGCTCCTCCCGCAGCTGATGCAACCATTGAAAATGTATTCAATCCAGGTCCTCTTATTGTGGACACCCTTACTTATGATCTCAACAAGATGATTTGTCCTGAAATGCTCACAAAGCAAAATCTTGAAAAAGCCAAGGCAAGGCTTCAAAAGATAAGAGAGGGTGAAGAGAAGAAAGGAAGGAAGGAAGAAAAGAAAGAACAAACAAAGGTTGGGTCCAAAACTCTGAAGCTTAAAGAACCCCAAGACCAACCTAAAGCTAAAAAAGTCAATATACCTGAGAAAAGAAAGGAAGCTGAGCTGGATGTTGTTCTTAAAGAAAGAGTCCAAAGGGCAGAAACTCAACTTGAGCAAGATGAAGAACTTGCCCTCAAAATGCAAGAAGAGTGGGCTGCAGAAGATGAGAGATTGTTGGAGGAAGCTAAAAAGAAGGCAAAGCTATCCAAGAAGCCTGAGAAAAAGAAATATGTCAACACAAAAGAGGATACTGACAAGCAAAAGGAAGACAGAAAGAAATTTATTGATTACTTGCTGAGCAAAGGAGCATATCCTAAGTCAGTAAAACAAATGAAGATCACTACCTTGGTGACAAGGTATGAAGAAGTAAGAAGGGAGGAAAGGTTAAAGAAAGACAAGGAACAATACATGCTGGAAAGGAGATTGAAGGAGGCACATGACAACAAAAGTAGAGCACCAAGTGGTCTACTTAAAAGGAATAGAAGTGGGGAGATAAGATCAAAGGTGACTCAAAATCTACAAGATGTGCCTGCAAGGAGGGAGATTGATGAGAGAAGGAGGGTAGAGTCCCTTGAGCAAGAAGAAAATGAGAGCCCTGAGCAGCCACTCAAAAGAAAAAGGACAGATGTTGGGGGTTCATCATCTGCTGGGGGTTCTTCACAAAAGAGATTGAAAATGAGTATGAAGCCTCTACAAGAAGAACTTTCCATGACATGAGAGATCTTGTCAAGTATGGATCCATTGAGACACCTGAGCCTATTAACAAGATAGTTCCAATTACTGATTAGTGCAATGTGGTAGTTGAAGGAAAAGATCGTGTCAAGGTGATTAGAGCTGACCATTCTGAAAACATCTTCTCCTCTCACAAAAGGCTAATTTGTGAGTTAACAAGAGTTGAATTGCAAGAAATGCTTGCCATTGGAAAGAAGAAGTATGTGAAGAAACATAAGTTAGAATTCGATCTAAACTTCCTTCTTCTAGACCTGCTCATGATATGCTTTGAACCAGAATTTATGGCTGAAAGAGTAAGGAGATTCTCTGAGGTGGTGTCATGGACTTTTTTTGACAGAAATGACATCTACTGCATTCATAGAAAAGATGGTACTGCAGAGTTCTTTCTTGTTGAAAAGAAATATAACCATGATCCTGGCATGATGTGCATTTTAATGAAAAGAAAACTAAAAGCATCTCCAAACTCTAGAAGGGCAGTTGAGCTGGTTTGGAAGATAAATGGCCAAATCAAAGAGAAGTATGCTTATGTATCAAAGGATCAAACGCCAAATCAATGATGAAAATGTAAGCAACTTTATCTTTTGAAGACATTATTTTTTTGGGGGTTTTGTGATAGTGATAAGCATGGATATGCTATCACTAAGGGGGAGATTGTTGGGACAAAATGCACTAAGTGTGCTTTGCTACTGATCAGTAGACAAGACTGTGTCTACTGATCAGCAGTAAAACATACTATTTAGTCCCAAGGTACTGATCAGTATCTAGAGAGAAAGAACTGATCAGTACCTAGTCTTTTGAAGAGCTGATCAGTAGAAACCCATCTTCTCCAACTGATCAGTAGAGGTGGATAATCACCGGCGACGACAAATGATGAAGATCCTCAACTACTGAAGATCACCAACAACTAAAGTACATTTCACGTGCTTAATCAGAACACTTTACTGGGAGTTGGTATTCAGTTGATTGGACTGTTTGATTAGAGATTAAACATCTTTATAGAGTATGGGATATAGATTATAGTATTAGTTTTACTCGATTGTAATTGTACTTGATCATAGCTAGTAGCCTCAAGGATTGTATTAAGTAGTTCCTTTATCATTTGAGATGATAACGTTGATTGTATAATTTTGTAATTCCTTTAAAATTAATACAAGTCAATTGAGGCGTTGTTGATTCAATTATGTTATAAGTTCTTAACGTTGTTCTTACTTATAACTCAATTAATCATAACCTTATTATTACAAACTGTGTTTATCCGCTGCAATACTTTTGTGATTGTTAGATCTTAATCATTAAATCAATTTATCTCATCTGGTAATTGATTCGATCCTCACACTATGCATTATATTTTTTAAACCCAATGAAGTATTGTATATGTATATGTATGCACATATATACCTCAATAGATGGCATGGTGACAAAAATATGAAGGTCTTTGCCACTATTAATGGCTTCCATCATGGTGATGCAGTGAGAACTGGGGTGGGTCTTGACCGGTGGCTATATATATATACCTGCAACTATATTGCTAGCATGTGCATTGAAACACCCGAGTGCACCAGCCATGGCAGACCTAGTAAGGTTCTTGAGCATGTTCAACTCAACTAAACTCGCTACATTGGTTTTCAACACCTTGTCATATTCCTTGATCACTGCCTCACAAACCACAGACTTGCCTCGCCCTTCTCTTCAGTTCACAGCGCCATGTTTTTTGTCGGAGCAATAGTTTCCTATGCAAGATTGGAGCATAAATAAATTACCAAAAAATGATATGTTTCAATTAAAGACGGGTACGTTAAGCATATATAGATGCTATATATTTTTTCCTAAAGACGAGAAATGTTTGATATGAGAAATGCGCTTGACATCCATATCAGGGAAGTCGGTTTGAAGTTAATCAAGGGCATTTTGTACACCCTTTGAGACCATGTTCATCCCCATGGCTTCCTCAGTACTGCAACAATACCTAATGTGTTGGAAAAATGTTGATACAAATATGATATTTCATCAACTTTGGACGTCTATAAAGTGATGCATATTTAATATTTACGAAGAATATTTAATATGAATATGTATCCCTTAGAAAAGGCTTTGCAACGATATATTATACGTCCAAAACTGAGTTAAAGTGAATGAGATATCGACACCTAAAGATGGGTGTTTAGGTAACGTAACTAATAGTTACGCTGAAACTGTTACGATAACGTAACTGATAGTTACGAAGCGTAACTAACAGTTACGTTAGCTTCACTAACAGTTACGTGAGCGTAACTAACAGTTACACTAATGATAACTGTTATAGTTTCGTTTTAATGGCTGGTTAATGCCATTAAAACTGAATTAATCTCGAACGTTTTCCTTTGGGCTATAAAGGGAGCGTCTTAGCTCAATCACAGATTCCAATTTTCCCATTAATATTTACTGTGATACCAATTTCCGATAAGAATTTTCAGGCAAGTGTACATCCTACAGTTTGATAAACTGTTTTGCCATTGTACCATGGGAAACAAAACGCGTGAGAGTACGCGAAATTTGTTTTAAGGGAAACGTGTTTATCACGAGCCTTGGCTGTAATTTCGTTTACATTTTTCTGTAATTTCGTTTACATTGTATGTAATTTGAATTTTGTTTAATATAAACGGTATTGTGTTCTACATAATGTATATGTTCTTCCCGACAATGGCACATTTGATGTTATGTAGTTTCCCGAATCTGCTTGATCTAAAAATCGAAAAATATTTTCTTTTTTCTATATTGTTAAAATAAACTCATAAATAATTTCCCCTCAAATATAAAATGGAATTTACAATAACAAAATATTAAAATATGCTTGGTTGTCTAATCTAACAAAATAACATATTATCTGTAATTTAGTATTTGGGTATATATATATATATTACAATTATCCATATTATCGTATATTTTTAAAAATGGATAATTAAAATATATATTACTTCCCATTTCACCCTTAAAAGATTTAACTTTTTAAATTTTAAAAGTAAATGTCACACCCCGCTAAAGCGGAAACACGAGATGTGAAGAGCAAAGAATCATTTCACGGGTCATAATAAAATCAACGGTTCAAGTCATTAAGATTAAAGTTGGAAAAAGTACAAAAGTTCAAGGATACAACCAAGATTCAATGTTTAAGACCACAATACATAATGAAATGTTTTTAATTAAAAATTCCCAGAAATAAAGGGTCTTCTTCCCGAGGTACACTTCACATAATTGGCTTGACCTGTCACACCCCGCTATAGCGGAAACACGGAATGTGAGAGCTGGAATATAATTACACGGTAATAAGAAAATTTAAACGATTCAAGTCATTTCAATAAAAATAAAATAGTTCAAGTTTTAACAACCAAGCAGTTCACAAATTTTAAATTAAGTACAAGTACAACGTTTCAAAATAAAATTCCCAAAATAGAAAGGTCTTTTCCCAAAGTGCGCCTCACGTAACCATAGTGACCCTTCCTTGCCAACCATTCCAATACTTACACTAATTTCCTGAAACATAAGATAAATTGTCAACTACATAAAGTAGTGAGTGAATTACAGTTTAGGGTTTCGAGAAAAGTTTCCAAAAATAGAATGTACATAAAATAGTGACGTCATACGAAAAGGAACGGAACGACGTTAGAACACATATATGTAAATAGTAAGGAGGTTTTGTACACACGCAAGTAAAACAAATAGAGCTCGTATAAATAAAGTTGTAGCGGAATCCAGGCGCTAAAAAGGTATATGCGTAGGGAGTATGTGTTTAACTAAATAGTAACTCGTATCAATCACTTGGCATAATATAAATAGTAACTATACACTAAACCGATTGTGTGGTCCTGATCTAGCCCAAAAATGTTTCAATAAGTTTCCAACTGAATCTTAGTAATATGTACTTGGGTCGCTAACCCTGAGTAAGGAGTGACCGCTCCTAAGTATCGATACCCATATGACTAACGGCTATTGCTAATAGTGTATAAAGTTCTTGAACCAAAAACGGGGCAAATGAACAAAGTTTCCAAAAGTAGCAGTAAGCACTTACGGGTTTATATATTCATCAAGGATTGGTCGCTAAGAAGTATCCTAAATTTAGTTAACCAGCTAAGGCATCAACACATATACGCATAATAGTTTCACAAGTTTCCAAGTTTCCCAAAGTTTCAAAGTTTCCGAAGAGTTTCAAGTTTCGTACAAGTTTCCAACTGGTTCAATAATTCGCAAATAGTTTCAAAGTTACAAGCATAGTATCTTATGTTTCCCCCAAATAATGTTTAAAAGTACAAAAGTAAAACAAAGTGGGGTTGTAACTCACGGTTTGCGAAGATAGAGAACTCGGAATTCGGTCGGAAATATGAGCCGGGAATCACGGAATGCCTAAGGATACCAAGGTCGTCCAAAATTTATTATCTCATTATGTTACTTTAAATATTATAATAGACAATTTTTATTTAACTTTAAGTGTTAAGTTTAATTTTGTTCCAAAAATGGTCCCAAGCGGTTAACGTTATATTTAGTCCGAAAGTCTATAGTTAAAGTTATTATTATGATAGACATGTTTAGGTTGCTGAAATGATTTAAGTTTTTTTTAACGAAATTTGGGCAGCGCTTCCGCGCCCAAATTTCATGTCCAAAACCTAAAGTCATTTCCCGCTCACAAAACACATATATACACATAATAGCTCATTAAACAAGTCCATTTAGTCCAAAGAGTTTAATACAAGTTATCATTGTTATTATTTTAGTCATCTCAGTCCCATAACGTTATTAACAAAAGTCCAGAATGCGTACATAAGTTTCAAACGACTAAAACGACGATTTTTCGGGAAGACAGCAGCCCGGTGCGCCGCACTGAGCAGGGGTGCGGCGCACCTCCCTGCTGTTTTTTCCCGTTTTGTGTTTTTCTTGTCCAAAACGACTTGATACCCAAGGATCTCGACATGCAATCAGTAGATACTTCATAAAACACCATTTTTACAGTTTGTACATAACTTTATTCACAAAACATAGATCTAGAGTGTTGTTTTAATAGAAACCCGTTTTTGTATAATATGTGTTATGAATCTTCATAAAAACTTGTTTTTATGGTTTAGATCTTACATGCAACTTGTAAAAACAGTAAATAAAGATAAGAATAAGGTTTCTACCGGATGAAAGTGGATGGATGATGTTTTTGAAGGATTTAGAGCTCCAAAAGTGATGAAAATGCTTGAAACCGAAAATGCTTTTGCTCCTCCTTGTTTGCTTTGATTAATAAACGATTTTGATGGTTGATTTGGGTGGATCTTGTGGCTGGAACTCACTGGATTTGGGATGGTCTTTGAGAGAAAAATGGGGAGGATGAGAGAAAAGTTAGTGTGTGTGTGTGTTTTTGATTATGTAAAATGAAATGAAAAGAAAATAAAGAGGGTGATGATGGAAGGCCTTGGGACTGTGAAAAATGACAGTAAATGTGTCCAATCTCGTTTGTGGTTGGTTGGAGTTTTTATAAAAATGAGATAAGTAATAAAAACTTGAAAATTTTGAATTCTGCCAACCAGTGCGTCGCACTGACTGCTTGGTGCGGCGCACTGGTCCAATTTCAGTATTTTTCTGATTTTTCGTTTTTACGTTTTGCTTCACTGGACCTTTTCGTTAACTGAAAGTGCTTAATTATGATTCGTTATGAACTTAGGAAAGTTCATTAGGTGTTTTTCTTGGTATTAGGGCTTATATAATTCAATTCCGGGAGTTATTCCGACACTGGTTCCGACAAAGTAAAGGCACAACATGTACGAGCTAGAGAATTATGAACACTATAAAAAGAGTAACTAGAGATTCGAACAGATAAATTAACTGCGAATCACCTGAATTTTTGACGGTTGTCACATGACCCGCCCGAGCAATGCACTTCATAACTTATGCTTAGTTCTTGAAACATGAGATAAAGTGTCAACTACGAAAACGTAGTGAGTGAGTTACAGTTTATAAGTTTACCAAATGTTTCTAATAAAAGTCCGACAAGTATATATATAAGTACAAAGTTTTCCAAAAGAAATAAGCGGTTAAGCAATCGCATAAAGGTAGTTCATATACTGTCGTAGTAGTTCAAGTCAAGAGTTTAGAGTTCGTAAAAGTTCGAGACAAGTTCAAAGTCCATAAAAGTTCAAGATATGTTCAAGTTCATAAAGGTTCAAGATAAATTCAAAGTCAATAAAAGTTCAAGATAAGTTCAAAGTCAAGTCGCCTAGCAAGCGGTAAAACTGCGTAGTCATTACATCAGCGATGGATTAATCCACATGTGTAAGACAGTAAGTAAGCATATGCGTAAATAATAAAGACCTATGATCCTCGAGTTTTACCAACCACTAAGCTTAATATAACATAAGATTTTGCACACTAATCCGATTTCTGGTCAAGCACGCGCCCCTAGTTCCAGTCTAAAGATCGATTTCGCGAGAACTTAGTAATATGTACCCAGGTTGCTACCCGTAAGTAAGGAGTGACCGCTCCTAAGTATCGATACCCATATTTACTAACAGCTATTGTTAATAGTGTGTAGAGAATAGTTCAAAAAAAAAGTTGCAGGGCACTTTGTCCGTCCTGTTTCTAAATATTGGTCCTTTGTACTTACGGCGTTTATATCCTCACCTAGGGTTTGCTCCAAATACAATCAAGCTATCATTGTCTAATCAAATATCCAAAGAGGCAAACCTATTTAGTCTAAAGTAAGCCAATCCGAATAGATGATATTGTCTACGCATATTAGTTCGCAAAGTTCCAAAATAGTCCAATAGTTCTCAAAGGTTCCAAAAGTCATACAGTTGCAAAGTTCGTAAAGTTTCCAAAATAGATAAGTAGCTCAATAGTTCATAAAGTTTCCAAAAATAGATAAATAGCCCAATAGTTCATAAAGTTTCCAAAAATAGATAAGTAGCTCAATAGTTCATAAAGTTTCCAAAAATAGATAACAAAACGTCGTACGTAAGTTCAAGCGTGTAAAACAGTTTCACATAAAAGATATTGTTCACAAAAGGTTTTGATCTCATGTTTCCCCCAAAAAGAGTACTTAAATTGTAAGAGTAAGGAGGGGTGTAACTCACGGATTGCGAAGACAAGGACTCGGGAATCGGTCGGAGCGGGAGCCGGGAATCACGGGTCGCCTAATAATACCAAGATATTTCAATTATTATTGTCTTATTATGTTATTGTTCTTAATATAATAAAAAAAATAAGTTTTTAATTAAACCTTAAGTGTCAAGGTTAAGTATCGTCCAAAATAGTCCCAAAGCGGTGAAAGTTACGTTTTTTTCCAAAAGTCCAATTTTAACGTTTATTATTATTATGTTACAAGCAACTTTGGTCGCGCTGAATTGGTTTGGACTTTTCTAATGAAATTTGGGCAGCGCTTCCGCGCCCAAATTTCATATCCAAAAATCCAGTCTCCATTTCTGCTCACAAATGCCTGTAACATGATAACATACATATACGAGTTCATTTAAGTCCAAAAGTTCATTATAAGTCACCAATGTATAGTTATTTTCCAAACTCAGTCCCAAAGTGGTATTTACGAAAAGTCAGCAAGTCAAACAAGTTCAAAACGTCAAAATAAAGCAATTCGGGAAAAATCAGTCAGGCCTGTGCGCCGTTGTGACCATTAGGACGACGCACAGAACCAACTTTTCACCCCGTTGTGTCATCCTGGTCATAGGGACGGCGCACAAGTCCTGTTTTCGGGATTTTTCGAGCAAAACGACTATTTTGGCCACGGATTTCAACATGCAATTGGTCTAGACTAAATAAAACTTCATTTCCAGTGTTTCTAAAGTATTTTTATTCATAAAAACATAGATCTAAATAATATTTCGGTTAAAAATCGTTTTGTACATAAAACGTTATAAATCTTTGTAAAACTCATTTTAAATCCATAGATCATCCATGCAAGTTATTATTTGTATAAAAACAATAAGATAAAAGAAATCTACCGGTGGAAATCGCTTGGATGATGATTTGGTGATGTTTGAGCTCCGAAAATCCTTACAAAATGGTCTTTAGCCGAAATCTTTTGGTTCCTTTTTTTTCTTTGGATTATTTGGACGATTTTCATGGATGAAAATGGTGTTTGATGGCTGTAATTTACTGGAACAAGGGAGGTTCTTGGGAGGTTTTAGAGAGAAAAGTGAGGTTTGTGTGTGTTTTTATGTTTTTGTGTTTATGTAAAATAGAAATGAAAAGAGATTAATAAAAATAATAAAGAAGGTGTCTAGGTACTGCAATATGGCAGTAATGATGGTGGAAAAATCGGGTTTAATTGGTTGAAAATTGTAGGAATCGAGGCATGCAAAAATTTGAAAATTTTGCAAAACTGGTCCTGCCAGGACGGTACACACTGCCTCTGTGCGTCGTCCTGGACCATTTCTGTAATAATTTTTGTGTTTTGGCTGATTTTGTATAATTGTTTCGTTGGACCTTTTCGTTAACTTAAGTTTTAAAGTATGTTACGTTATGAACTTAGGAAAGTTCATTAGGTGTTTTCTTGGAATTAGGACTTATATAAGTTGATTCCGGTTGTGATTCCGACACTAGCGCGTTTCCGATAATGTTCAATTTAAAGACACAACAGATAAAACGAGAGACATAGAATGTAAAAAGCACCTGAAATTTGACGATTGTCACAGTAAATGATCTTGTAATTCAGGGCCATAAATAAGTAATGAAATAAAAAAAGATACTTCGTTAATTAAACATATCTTAGTTTTTATTTACCTTTTTTTCATACATTTTTTTTTCTGACAGAGGGGGTAATTAATATGTAAAAATATGTTCGTTCTTAAATTAAATTCCATACAATCAAGGAAGATTTCTCTTTTCTAATCTCGAATATTTGCAATGGTGTGCTTGTTAATGATGTAGGGTGTACAGTTTGAATTTCTAGTCTCTACGTTTGTATAGATGCAGGATAAAATTATGTTGTATTTATACCAAATGTGATTCTTTCAAGACAAACTCCAAATAACGATTTACTGAATCGAAATTTATATTTAACCAATTAATCAACAGCTTGTAACCATAACCAACTAGTTACTAATTTCAAAATAACTAGTTATCAGTTCGGGGTTTGGTCATAACCGAACCGAACCATACTCGCTGGTCTCCCCAATATAATGTTAAAATTGGTTTAGAATAATGATTAAAATAAACCATTAAAACATTTATAATTACCAAATTCTACAAAGAATCGAATAAATAGAAGTTACTAAAATTGTTTTAATAAACCATTAAAACATGTACTAAAAAGATTCCACATGTAAAACACTCAGACAAAATAATATCATAATAGTACAAATGACTTGACAAAATTGTTATAATGAATAATGTGAATAAAAAAAGTTACAATATCATAATTGACCAAACATCAAAAGTATAATTCATTTATATGAATTTGCCTTAAAACAACTGCCTAAATCATCTCCACGAAGAAATTTAATACAAAATCCTTTCCCTGGACATAAAGTTACCAATATTTTACATCACGTCCTACATAAAATTCTTTTTACCGAGCTTTCCTACTACTAGTATGTACTCTAGGTTTGGCCAAGAGTGCTTGTTGGTACAATATAACACGACAAAATGCAAAGTTTTGATTCGCTTAAAAAGAATTTTGTGTACTCCACAATATAATCATCCTTCTCAAACTCATTTGGTCACATCGATTCATTTCTCAATAAGAAAACGAACCTCCGAAACATATAAGGGGAATAAACGTTTCATACTCCAAATATAAGTTTACTAATGCATTAAATTTGATAGTACTCACATCGCAATGTTCATCTTCTCAATCGCCTTTTTGAAAAGTTAATAAACTCAAAGTTTAGGTATATATGATATAAAGGATAGAATATCTTGGTCAATCGTAAAAGATTAAAACTTTCATGAAAAGTTAATAAAATGTTTAAGCTTAAAAAAGATAAAAATTGAAGCATTTACCCCAATTAACTCAACATAAATTATATATATAATTTTGTTTGTTTCAAAAAATACGAGTAAACATAATAAAGAGTGATAATAAGAAAAAACATTTAATTAAAACGAAAAGTGTGAATAAAAGTTATATTAATGCATATATAAATTTGAGAAATTTCCCTTGATTCTATTGATGTTGAAAAGAGCGATCAAAAATGCAAAAAAAATACAAAGTTGAATACATCAAAATGGAGTATTAGAGATGTTATATTAGGAATGTAGAAAACATTTTCGGTTAGTTGGTTTCGTTATTGTTAGATAATAGATGTGACCATATGAGTTTGATAAGGATACTCACCTTGAGGATAAATATACTTATCAAATAAATCAAATAAACAAAATGTTGTGTTTTGTGTTTGTACAAACAAACACTCTTGTCTAAAGCTAGAGTACCTAATAGACTGAAGGAGCAACCTTTGTACAAAGACTTTCCGTGCAAGAGGTCTTGCAAAACAAATTTATACTTCATGTTTTGCAAAAGGTTATTATCGAATGTTTAGGTATTTTTTTCTACTTGGAAATAGTGTTTTGGGTACTTTCATTCTGAAAAAAGTCTATATAGTTTGGTTTCTGATGGTATTATTTCAACAAAAGGTCAAGAAGAATAAGATATACCTTATTAGATAGATTTGTTTCTCTGAGGCAAAATACATACGTTAAAAAACTTGATTGTGCAAGTTTATTTGATTTCCCTCCATAAAATCTTGTATTTTTTTTCTCTCGTTATTTTTTATCCATTCCGACCTACACGTCCACAAGATATATAGATCTATGTATTAGAAGATATATAAACTTGAAAACTTCATAAAAAGTGTAACTTGCAATAGGTAAATATTAAATCTTAAGGTCTTTTACAAGTAATATTTGAACATCAATTATATACATTTGTATATGCATATGTTTGTAGATCTTAAGTTGTTTCTAAGTATTATGAAATTAATATAGTTTATCAAATAATCACAATATGATTGCAAATGGTAGTGATACCGCAGATCCATTTTTAAATATGGGATGAAATATTTATATGTGGAAACAATTAATCAAGAGAAATAAAACAAAATAATGAAAACATGGTAAATAAAAAATAGACCTTAACATCGACGTTCAATCGAATAAATTGAGAATCGGCAACCTTTAATCTTATGCGGCCGCCGCTCTCTTCTTTCAGTAGGGTTTTCTCTTTCTGCCTATGTTGGTCTAACTAGGTTACGTAATTTATAGAGAATGGATGTCTTATCGTTGCGTTGGATCAAATATCAATGGTAAGATATGTAAAGATGGTATAAACTCCACATCGAACGGTTGATTTTAAATCCTTAAATCCGTACTCATTCCAACCATTAGATCTTAGGTAATAAATGTGTAAAAATTTTATTTTTTCATATTAACAAATTTTCTATAAATAAATTTTATGAGCATATATCTCCGTGAGCTGTGACGGATTCTAGAATATATATATATATATATATATATAATATTGAATAATATATGACGATAAAGGAACATTAAAACATAAAATCTAATGCATACCGTAAGATACTTAGGCGGAGGGGGTGGTGAATATATTATCTTATAATTTAGAAGGTTTTTTAAAATTTCTTCTGTTATAAATTTTAACTTGAACTTTTATGGTGATTTGATACAATAAAGTAAAGAGTTTAGGAAAAGAAATGGACACACAAATCAACACGATGATTTATAAAGGTTGGAGAGGATGTTAACTAATCCTCTCCCCAACTCACTAATTGAGAGTTTTTATTCACTAAGAACTCCAAACCCGGTGGAGAGCCGGATACATCTAGTCTTCACAAAAAAGACTAATCTTTCTCACTAGAACAATAACCTTGACCACCAAGATCTAAACACAAATCCTAACCACTAGAACTTGTGACAAATATACTCTCAACTCACTAGTGAAAATATAACAATACAAATATGAAATATTACAATAAATTCTCTCAAATAAAAATCTCTCTTGTTATGATCTCTTAAAGGTATGATGACTAGATTTTCTTTGAATAATCACTTGAATAATGATGGGAAATATGTATTGCAAGATGTGAGGAATAAACAAGCCAAAGGTTGGTTTAAATAAAAATTCTAATTTTCAGCAAAACTGTAGTTCACCTGCAGTCAGACCACATGTTGAGCCACAAATTTCTGTTCAAAAGATATATCCGTTTTTTGGGACTTTTCACTCAATCTTTTGGCTTGTTTGCTCAAAGTAAACCCTAAAAATGTATGTAAAAAGTATAGAATCTTTTGACTTACCCATAGTGTTTGAATTACCTTGAAAATTGCGGTGAAAAAGACACGAGCAAGTAAAAAGGTAAGCATCTTTTTATGGGTTTATGCATTTAAACACTTATGAAATTTCCAAAAAATTATAAGTCTTAAAATGGTAAAAGAGAGGACAAAGATACTTTAAACATGTATGTTAATCCTTATATGGGGTAAGCATCTTACTATGGTTTAAAGATATTTCAATTTTAGCATAGTTCCTTTGATTTTGAAATACTCACATTTACAACTTTCATAAATCGATTATTTACCCAATTGAAAAAGTGGGTAAAAAGATGTTTTCTAAAAATATATATATTTAAAATGATTTCAAATATTTAAGTTAATGTAAATTATGAAAACAATCATTTTAACTATGCATTAAACATATTATGAACTAAGACTTTATTTAAATTTAAAATGTGAAAAAAGTTAAGAAATATATTTTCATTTTTGAGTTGTTTCGTGTTTCGAAAAATATTGAAGAAATGTAGGACTTATGAAAATGCTTTTTTACTTAACACTAAGTGTTATCGTATATTTATTTATATCATTAAATAAGGTTTAATTAATGTTTAAATACTATTGTGATTTCATTCAACACTACACATGGTTCTTCTTCCAAGAGTTAGACGACCTTAGTCATAATTTAAAATTTGAAAAACTCATATTACAAATGAAGGGTCTAAAGTTTAATTTTTGTTGAAATTTTTTTTGTAAAAGATATTTATCGAATTAAGATGAGCCATTAACTAAAATAATAATAAGAGATATTAATATACTTAGTTGTTGTCACAATAAAAATTCCTTTTTGAGTACCAAAATAAAATTTGAAGTGATCTTTAATTTTGTGTGAGAATCGTTTGAGTTAGATAAACCCAACAAGCGTTAACAAAATATTTAAATCTATCAAAGAAGTTTAGTAGCGGATAAACACTTTGATAGTTCAAGTTTAACGATAAAACAAATATTGTATAAACATGAATGAACAATAATGTTTGTCGAATATTAAGCCTCAATATATTAATCACAAAGAAAAGATTAACATACGTGTTTTTCCTAGTACAAGGATCTATGTATATATAGATCTTGAGTCTAAACCTAGCCAAATTAGGAAACATCTAAAACCATTACAAATGTATTTTAATTACAATTGAGAAACTTGCGGAAAAGATAATTACAAAACATTCTATAATTATCTAAAACTCTATTAGTAAGAGTAAGGAGAAGCGGGAAGTAGTTATGAGTTGTTGCAGTAGTAACCATCAGTTGTTCTTCAAGATTATTAACTGAGAAGTAGTAACTGTCTTCGTCTACAAGCAGTATTAACTTCAACAATATTAATCAACAGTACTAATAAGCAGTATTAATGAAATTAAACTATTAAACTAGCAGTTTTAATCCTAACAATATCCCCCTAACTTGAACTTTAATATCACATTAAAGTAACAAGTTTTTAACAAGTTTAATACATGATGATTACAAAACACTCAATTACTTTATCTCTTTTTAGCTTTCCTTTCTTCCTTCAACTTAGCTTGTTCTTCATTTCGCTGAAGCACCATCCTCCATACTAAATCATGCACCATCTGGGATGTTCTTACTGCATACAACCTAATTTTGATCATCTCATGGAGAGTTCCAAAATCCAGATTATATCTTCTGTAGAATCTCATGGCACCATGTTTTCTAACAATGGAGTGAACTCCACTTCTTTCATATAGGAACCATCTAATAACTGGATTATTGTTACACCCCGCATTTGGCGGAACCGAGGTGTACAGAGAATACAGTATCAGAGATTCAAAGGTTACATCAACATAAGTAAACCATACATAATCAACATAGATACATAAGTCTGAAATAGCATACGTTATTACAGTAATCCGAAAACATGTCAAAATACGGCTACAGAGTTGGGATACTAAGGAATTAATACAAAGCAAAATAAATTCCAAGCAAGTAATCCACGTAGCCACCAAAGCATAACGTCAAAAAGGTAACCTCAAATCCCTGAAAAGCGTTAAAATACGACGTCAACATAAAGTTGGTGAATTATTCGCAATATTTAATAAAACATAATAGCATAAAAGTTTCAATACGATTTGACCCAAAAGTGATACGGTTTGAAAATAAGTCATTCGAAAAATGATGTTTCAAAACATACGTGAAGTATACAAACCTTTTCAATAATATACCAATACAAATACCATAAAAATACCATAATCATACCATAAAAATACCATAATGGATAGGTAACAGCCTTAGGTAAATATTATACACCTGAACCATAACAATACTGGCAACCAACCCCACCTAGTGCATTACGCTAGGTCATCCTCGAATTCAACGGTCATAACATTGCTAACACGGACAGGGCGCATCCATCATCCATCGTGTTAACAATGAGGGCTTGTTAGACCCATATAGCGCTATATATACGAACCGGCGGCTAAAAGCTAACAGGTGTGTTATACGGGGCCTCGTTCTACCACAAAGGCAGAACAAGTTGGGTAATGCTAACCTAAAGGCATTCATATCCAAAATACATAACCATAATACATAATATACCATAAAATACATTTATACAACGCTAATCATGCCCAAAATATAAAAACATTAAAAAGGGCAACGAATAACTCACAGAATAGCAAAGCAATCAAATCAACGATGCGTCGGGTAATAACAAATACGAACAAGCTCCCACGTCTAAGTGCCCTAACATCACGTAAATAAACATGTCTGAGTATCTCTAAGTCTAGTGGGGTTTCCTTATGCGATTAACGTCTCATAATATGCTATAATATGTTTTAGTTATGAAGAGTTTAAGAACCCGATGGTTTAAAGGAAACATATAGCATTATATAGCAAAATACATGTTTTCGACCAAAACCGTGTTAATAGTGTATATTATAAAATTGACATGTGTTTTAGGGTTAAAGCATAAGATTTGAAAGCGTGTAACACTTTAATTACGTTATAACGTCATTATAAATGGGTTTAATCAAAAACCTAATTAGTTACGCTAGGAACAGTTACTCTAGGAACAGTTACCCTATGTAACTAACAGTTACGCTAGTGTAACTATAGTTACCCTACGTAACTACAGTTACCCTCACGTAACTATAGTTACCCTCACGTAACTACAGTTACCCTCGCGTAACTACAGTTACCCTCGCGTAACTACAGTTACCCTCGCGTAACTACAGTTACCCTCACGTAACTACAGTTACCCTCACGTAACTAACAGTTACCCTCACGTAACTAACAGTTACCCTCACGTAACTAACAGTTACCCTCACGTAACTACAGTTACCCTCACGTAACTATAGTTACCCTCACGTAACTAACAGTTACGTGACGTAACTGAGCTTTACGAGAAATACTTTCGAGATACGGTTTCGAGTGTTTTTAGGTGTCGAGATTATCAAATATTGAAACCTTATGTCCAGAATATGTTTATATATCGAAAACTTATATAAAATACATGTTTAGTCCGAAAAATCATATTTAAATATAGGTTTTGAAGATTAAAATGAATAGAAAACTTACCAAATCGAATGAAAACGAGATTGATGATGAAGGTGGATGAAAATCTTCAATAAAACTTGGATTTCTAGATGAAAATGGTGGGTTTTTGTGGTGATTTTAGAGAGAGAAGTGTGTTTGTGTGTGTTTTTAGGGAGAGAATGAAAATGGGGGAAATGTGTAGGTGATTTGTATGTAATGGTAATAAGACAAAAATCTTGGTGATAAAAACAATGCAACTTTAGAATAAGACAAAAGAGTTGGTGGGGATTTTAGGACCATTTTGTAATAAAATTTCATAGGACTAAATTTGTAATAAAAATCTTGTGGGACTAAAATTGTAATACTTTTTAACGTTAATCTTAATCGTATAATTAAGGCATGAAACCCCTAAACTTATCTTAAGAGCATACTAGACTTATACTAAAGGCACTTGGAACTAAACGTTCCCGACATAAAGGTCCGAATCACATAAAATACACCCGACAAACGTAAAAACGCATAAAATACAAATACGATACCCATAAAATACGAGAAATACGGATACAATACTCATGAAATACGAATACGATAAAACATAAAATGGATACAATAGGGTCAAAACATAATCATAAATAAATAAAACGAATACGGATCGTCAGAAGTATACCTAGAAATTCGCGAATGTCACAATTATTAACTCCTCCTTTGTTGAATATTGTACTTACCATCTCTACTTCAGGATCCAACATTTCATTCAACCAATCAAGGGCAAGATCTGTGAATGAACAAGTACCTCTGTTTTGAGAGTACTTTCTTACACCAATATCATACAACTTCTGCACATCTTGTCTTGAAAATTCCTTGATCATCCTGTAGAAAGATGGCATTACATATTTCTTCTGATCAGCTCTTGTCACTAGGTAGGTTGTCTTATTAGCACCTCCAATATACTCCCAGTCAATGATTTCTGGAAGATCCACAGCCAGAGGTTCAACATGCATTCCCTCTTCATGCACAATGAGAGCAGAACAATCATCTTCAGTGATTTCAACATCTCCTTTCTTCTCCACTATTGATGAAGGATCAACTAGAATAAATTGAGTTGATGTTGTAGTTGATTCATCAATAGGTACCTCAGTGTGAGTAGATTCAACTGCAGGTTGCTCCTTTTCTTCTATAGTTGAAGGAGCAGTTGTTTTTGTTTCTACTCTAGGCTTTTTTACTTGGTATTTTTGAGGCAAAAGACTTCTTTCTCTTTGGTTATTCAGGCTTGCTAGCAGATTGAGTAACTAAAGGATTTGGAATTAACTGACCTTGAGATATAAACAATGTTTCTCCAAACTCATGTGCTCTTTTGATCAGTCTTTCCATTTCATACTTCTCTTGCTGTTCAACTTTAGTCAATCTTGCAACCTCTTCTTTATCCTTCTTCCTCTCCTTCTCAACTAAACTAAGGAGGTTTCCAAAATTCATAGGTCCTAAGGATTCTCCACTATATTCCCTTACCCTTCAAGTAGTTCATGAATTTCTGCTTATCACTTCCCATCTTTTCATTCTTTACTTTCTTCTTCACCACCAACTAAGACTTCTTTGCTTCATCAGCCCTTCTAATCTTGGCTAATTCTCTATTGTATTCAGCTAGCAAAAATAGTCTTTCTTTCTTCAACTTTTCAATCCTATCAAGCTCAGCCTGTTGGAGTTGAGCATGTACCTCTCTTAATGTTGCAGGATCTCCTCCAACATCTACAGTCTCTGAAGATAATTGAAGTGCAGCAAGCTCATCCAATTTTATTTTCTTTGAAGCTTCATTTGTTTTCTTTTCCTTCACCACTAACACACCTTTACCCTTATCTTTGATTGCTGAGTCAGATGGACTAATCCTTCTTCCTCCAATATAGTGTAGTCTGGGTATGTTAATTTGCCTTGTATCTGGAGGAATGATTGGAACCACTCCAAACCTTGCATTTGGATCTAGAACATAACCCTTCTTTTATTCTTGAGCTTTGATCTTCAATAGGAATAGATATTCCGTTTTGTTTAGGTCTTTGGGCTTGTTCTATCTTCCTTTTCAGAATGATCTTACTCTTGATATTAAGTAACTCTGCAGCAAGAGTCTTTTCCTCTACAGATGGTTCAACTATAGGAGTTTCATTTGCAGTGGGATTGGTGATAGGATTTGTAGTAGGAATGATAGTAGGATCTTAAGTGTAAATGGTGGTTATTGTTGTAGCTTCAGTAAAAATTGCAGTAGGAATAATCACAGTAGGAATGATGACTTCAGCAGTAGAGACTATAGTAGAAACCAGTAGTAGAAATAATGTCTTCAGTAGCAGTAGGAATGATGTTGATTTCTTCAGTAGAAACAATTGAAGTAGGAGTTTCAGTAGTAATCACATCAACTTCAGTAGAAATGGACACTTCAGTATTAATGCTTTCTCCAGTATTAACAGCAGTAGAAACCATTTCTTCAATCAAAACCTTAACTATTTCTTTGATTTCTTCCTGCTCCCCCTTAACTGATTCATCGTTAATTTCTATTTCTTTCTGCTCCCCCTTAACCATCTGATCATCATCCTTTTCCTTCTCAGCATCAATTTCCAAGTCAACTTCTATATTTAACTGTTCCAATTGTTGTAACCAGTCCTGGTTAGCCTTAGCATCAAAGTCTTCAACTTTTTCTTGCTCTTTCTCCCCCTTTTCCAGTTCGACTTAATCACCTCCTTCTTCCATTATTATATCCTCTACAGTAGTAACAATCATCTCTTCTTCCTCCTCTTTCTCCGCATTTAGCTCATGTTCAGCAGCCTTTTACATCATCTCCCCCTTTTACAAATCATCATGAGCATCATTAGAAGAGATAGATGAGCTTGAGTGCATAGGGGAGGTTCCTTTTTCCTTCTTGTCAGGCTTCTGCATTTGGAGCTGAGCTTCAAGATTTTGTTGTTGTTCCACTGACAGGTCCTGAATTTTCATCTAAGCGAATCGAATCGAAAGCAGGTCATGATGCAGAATCTCATGACCCGAGTTTGGAATTAAAACTGAAGGAAACATAAAATCGAATTTGTGATTGAGTAATTGAAAGAACTGATAAACAACAACAAAATGGGCTACTGTTTAAGATTTCATTGATAGTGGTGACAAGTTTTGGATCGAGCTTGTTACAACTGACATTCAAGCTCGACGGAACCTCTTTGAGAGATTTTCGGGTTCAAAGACAAAAAAAACTCTAACAACCTATCACACTATTTATAGACAAAATAAAAAACAGACACTCTAGAAAGTAAATCATTACAACATTATCATCATCCAAGTCTTCGTCCTCCGAATTGATATATTCAATGTTGACTTCTCTTGACTTAAGTTAAACTTTAGCTTATTTTCGGATCGGAGGAACGTCATTTAGTTCAGAGTATCTGAACTAACTTGTTCTCCGAACTGAAAACTTCACCTCAGATTATTCTTGATGATTTTAGTTCGGACCCTCCAAAAACTAAAATCATCTTCCATCACATAGAAGACTCCATAGCTTCATCCATTCCATTTCTTGGCCAAAAAATCATCGCCTTGGATGATGCTATGAGTCTTCGATCTTTATAACTTACTTCTCTATATGTCTAGCTTCCTCCAATTCATCTTTCTTGTAATCATGAAAAAATTCTGGAGGAGTAGCTGCAATGTCACCTGTTCTTTAGGTGCTTCGCAATCAGATACTCCATGGTAAGTAGCTGATCAGCACCTAAAATCACTTTTCTTCTACTCATAGGTCAACCTTAGATTTCTTATTCATCCTAGTTGACCATACCAATCATGAGAGTGATTTTCCCATAATTTATTTTCGAACAAGCTCCTCTACGTCACACTTTTTTCTCAAATTGATGACGTGAGACTGAGCACCGTTCTACTTTCATCACACCCATTTCTTAAATTGATAACTCATGTTTTCGCTCCATAAACCAACCGTCTTCGAATACGTATGTGCAACACAAGATCCACCATGAACACCTTAAAATCTTAACAGATTCTTAAATACAACTCTTCAATTTCACTTCGGACTTCTTCAATTTCACTTCGGACTCCTTCGATTCACTAATAGTTTGACCTAATTTTCAAATCAAGTAAAATTGATGAACTAGACTCAATAGAATTCAATCAATTGATTTCTGGCTCAGATAATAATTGACAGGTCCTGAATTTTCATCTAAGCGAATCGAATCGAAAGCAGGTCACGATGCGGAATCTCATGACCTGAGTTTGGAATCAAAACTGAAGGAAACATGAAATCGAATTTATGATTGAGTAATTGAAGAACTGATAAACAACAACACAATGCGTAACTGTTTAAGATTTCATTGATAGTGGTGACAAGTTTTGAATCGAGCTTGTTACAACTGACATTCAAGCTCGACGGAACCTCTTTGAGAGAGTTCCGAGTTCAAAGACAACAAACTATAACAACCTATCACACAATTTATAGACAAAATCTAAATCAGACACACTGCGAACTAAATTATTACAACATTATACTCATCTTAATTTCAACAAGGGGAGTTCACTTCAGTTCTGAATCAAAGTCTTCGTCCTCCGAATTGATATCTTCAATGTTCACTTCTGTTGACTTAAGTTAAATTTCAGCTTATTTTCAGTTCGAAGGAACTTCATTTAGTTCAGAGTATTCGAACTAACTTGTTCTCCGAACTGAAAAATCACTTCGGATTATTCTTGATGATTTTAGTTCGGACCCTCCACGAACTAAAATCATCTTTATTCCATCACACAGAAGACTCCATAACTTCATCCATTCCATTTCTTGGCCCAAAAATCACCCCCTTGGATGATGTTGTGAGTCTTCGATCTTCATAACTTACTTCTCTCCATGTCTAGCTTCCTCCAATTCATCTTTCTTGTAATCTTGAACAAATTCTGGAGGAATAGATGCAATGTCACCTGTTCTTTTGGTGCTTCACAATCAGATACTCCATGATAAGTAGCTGATCAGCAGCTAAAATCACTTCTCTTCTGCTCATAGGTCAACCTTATATTTCTTATTCATCCTGGTTGACCATACCAATCATAAGAGTGACTTTCCGTTAATTTATTTTCGAACGAGCTCCTCTATGTCACACCTTTTTCTGAAATTGATGACGTGAGACTGAGCTCCGTTCTACTTCCATCACATCCCTTTCTCAAATTGATAACTCATGTTTTCGCTCCATACACCAACCGTCTTTGAATACATATGTGCAACACCAGATCCACAATGAACACCTTGAAATCTTAACAGATTCTTATATACAACTCTTCAATTTCACTTCGGACGCCTGCGATTCACTAATAGTTTGACCTAATTTTCGAACCAAGTCAAATTGATGAACTAGACTCAATCGAATTTAATCAATTGATTTGTCTGGCTCTGATACCACCTGAATTTTCATCTAAGCGAATCCAATCGAAAACAGGTCATGATGCGCAATCTCATGATCCGAGTTTGGAATAAAAACTGAAGGAAACTTGAAATCGAATTTGTGATTGAGTAATTGAAAGAATTGATAAACAACAACAAAATGTCCAATTGTTTAAGATTTCATTGATAGTGGTGACAGGTTTTGGATCGACCTTGTTACAACTGACATTCAAGCTCGACGGAACCTCTTTAAAAGCGTTCCGGGTTCAAAGACACCAAACTTTAACAACCTATCAAACTATTTATGGACAAAATCTAAAACAGACACACTAGGAAGTAAATTATTACAACATTATCATCATCTTAATTTCTACTCGGGGAGTTCACTTCAGTTCTGAATCAAAGTCTTCACCCTCCGAATATATATCTTCAATGTTGACTTCTGTTGACTGAAGTTAAACTTCAGCTTATTTTCAGTTCGGAGGAACTTCATTTTGTTCAGATTATCTGAACTAACTTGTTCTCCGAACTGAAAACTTCACTTCGGATTATTCTTGACGATTTTAGTTCGGACCCTCCACGAACTAAAATCATCTTTATTCCATCACACAGAAGACTCCATAGCTTCATCCATTCCATTTCTTGGCCCAACAATCACCCCTTGGATGATGCTATGAGTCTTTGATCTTCATAACTTACTTCTCTCCATGTCTAGCTTCCTCCAATTCATCTTTCTTGTAATCTTGAACAAATTCTAGAGGAATAGATGCAATGTCACCTGTTCTTTAGGTGCTTCACAATCAGATACTCCATGGTAAATAGCTGATCAGCAGCTAAAATCACTTTTCTTCTGCTCATACGTCAACCTTATATTTCTTATTCATCCTCGTTGACCATACCAATCATGAGAGTGATTTTCCGTTAATTTATTTTCGAACGAGCTCCTCTACGTCACACCTTTTTCTCAAATTGATGACATGAGACTGAGCTCCGTTCTACTTCCATCACACCCCTTTCTCAAATTGATAACTCATGTTTTCGCTCCATACACAAACCATCTTTGAATACATATGTGCAACACCAGATCCACCATGAAAATCTTGAAATCTTAAAAGATTCTTAAATAAAACTCTTCAATTTCACTTCGGACTTCTTCAATTTCACTTCGGACTCCTTCGATTCACTAATAGTTTGACCTAATTTTCGAATCAAGTCAAATTAATGATCCAGACTCAATCGAATTCAATAAATTGATTTGTCTGGCTCTGATACCAATTGAAAGGTCTTGAATTTTCATCTAAGAGAATCTAATCGAAAGCAGGTCACGATGCGGAATCTCATGACATGAGTTTGGAATCAAAACTGAAGGATACATGAAATCGAATTCGTGATTGAGTAATTGAAAGAACTGATAAACAACAACAAAAAGCGCAACTATTTAAGATTTCATTGATAATTGTGAAAGGTTTTTGGATCGAGCTTGTTATAACTGACATTGAAGCTCGACAAAACCCCTTTGAGAGAGTTCCGGGTTCAAAGACAACAAACTCTAACAACCTATCACACTATTTATAGACAAAATCTAAAACATACACACTACGAACTAAATTATTACAACATAATCATCATCTTAATTTCAACTCGGTAAGTTCACTTCAGTTCTGAATCAAAGTCTTCGTCCTCCAAATTGATATCTTAAATGTTGAATTCTGTTGACTTAAGTTAAACTTCATCTTATTTTCAGTTCGGAGGAACTTCATTTTGTTCAGAGTATCTGAACTAACTTGTTCTCAGAACTGAAAACTTCACTTCGGATTATTCGTGATGATTTTAGTTCGGATCCTCCACGAACTAAAATCATCATCATTCCCTCACATAGAAGACTCCATAGCTTAATCCATTCTAATTCTTGGCCCAAAAATCACCCCCTTGGATGATGCTATGAGTCTTTGATCTTCATAACTTATTTCTCTCCATGTCTAGCTTCCTCCAATTCATATTTCTTGTAATCTTGAACAAATTCTGGAGGAATAGATGCAATGTCACCTGTTCTTTAGGAGCTTCACAAATGGATACTCCATGGTAGGTAGCTGATCAGCACCTAAAATCACTTTTCTTCTACTCATATGTCAACCTTATATTTCTTATTCATCATGGTTGACCATACCAATCATGAGAGTGATTTTCCATTAATTTATTTTCGAACGAGCTCCTCTACGTCACACTTTTTTTCTCAAACTGATGACGTGAGACTGAGCTCCGTTCTACTTCCATCACACCCCTTTCTCAAATTGATAACTCGTGTTTTCTCTCGATATACCAACCTTCTTTGAATACATGTGTGCAACACCAGATCCACCATGAAAACCTTGATATCTTAACAGATTCTTAAATACAACTCTTCAATTTCACTTGGGACTTCTTCAATTTCACTTCGGACTCCTTCGATTCACTAATAGTTTGACCTATATTTTGAATCAAGTCAAATTATTGAACTAGACTCAATCGAATTCTATCAATTGATTTGTCTCGCTCTGATACCAATTGACAGGTCCTGAATTTTCATCTAAGCGAATCTAATCGAAAGCAGGTCATGATGCGGAATCTCATGCCCTGAGTTTGGAATCCAAACTGAAGGAAACATGAAATCGAATTTGTGATTGAGTAATTGAAAAAACTGATAAAAAAAACAACAAAATGCGCAACTATTTAAGATTTCATTTATAGTGGTGACAGGTTTTGGATAGATCTTGTTACAACTAACTTCAAGCTCGACGAAACCTCTTTGAGAGAGTTCTGGTTTCAAAAGACAAAAAACTCTAACAACCTATCACACTATTTATAGACAAAATCTAAAACATGCACACTCAATCTAGATTATTACAACATTATCATCATCTTAATTTCAACTCGGGAAGTTCACTTCAGTTCTGAATCAAAGTCTTCATCCTCCGAATTGATATCTTCAATGTTGACTTCTGTTAACTTAAGTTAAATTTCAGCTTATTTTCAGTTCGAAGGAACTTCATTTAGTTCAGAGTATTCGAACTAACTTGTTCTCCGAACTGAAAACTTCACTTCGGATTATTCTTGATGATTTTAGTTCGGACCCTCCACGAACTAAAATCATCTTTATTCCATCACACAGAAAACTCCATAGCTTCATACATTCCATTTCTTGGTCCAAAAATCACCCCCTTGGATGATGTTGTGAGTCTTCGATCTTCATAACTTACTTCTCTCCATGTCTAGCTTCCTCCAATTCATCTTTCTTGTAATCTTGAACAAATTCTAGAGGAATAGATGCAATGTCACCTGTTCTTTAGGTGCTTCACAATCAAATACTCCATGATAAGTAGCTGATCAGCAGCTAAAATAACTTCTCTTCTGCTCATAGGTCAACCTTATATTTCTAATTCATCCTCGTTGACCATACCAATCATGAAAGCGATTTTCCGTTAATTTATTTTCGAACGAGCTCCTCTACGTCACATATTTTTCTTAAATTGATGACGTGATACTGAGCTTCGTTCTACTTCCATCACACCCCTTTCTCAAATTGATAACTCGTGTTTTCGCTCCATACACCAATCGTCTTTGAATACATATGTGCAACACCAGATCCACCATGAACACCTTGAAATCTTAACAGATTCTTAAATACAACTCTTCAATTTCACTTCGGAATTCTTCAATTTCACTTCGAACTCCTTCAATTCAATAATAGTTTTACCTAATTTTCGAATCAAGTCAAATTGATGAACCAGACTCAATCGAATTCAATCAATTGATTTTTCTGGCTCTGATACCAATTGGCAAGTCCTGAATTTTCATCTAAGAGAATCTAATCGAAAGCAGGTCACGATGCGGAATCTCATAACCTGAGTTTGGAATCAAAACTGAAGGAAACATGAAATCGAATTTGTGATTGAATAATTGAAAGAACTCATATCTTCAATGTTGACTTTTGTTGACTTAAGTTAAACTTCAGCTTATTTTCAGTTCGGAGGAACCTCATTTAGTTCAGAGTATCTGAACTAACTTGTTCTCCGAACTGAAAACTTCACTTCGGATTATTCTTGATGATTTTAGTCCGGACCCTCCACGAACTAAAATCATCTTTATTCCATCACACAGAAGACTCCATAGCTTCATCCATTCCATTTCTTGGCCCAAAAATCATCGCCTAGGATGATGCTATGAGTCTTCGATCTTTATAACTTACTTCTCTCCATGTCTAGCTTCTTCCAATTCATCTTTCTTGTAATCTTGAACAAATTCTGGAGGAATATTTGCAATGTCACCTGTTCTTTAGGTGCTTCACAATCAGATACTCCATGGTACGTAGCTGATCAGCAGCTAAAATCACTTTTCTTCTGCTCATAGGTCAACCTTAGATTTCTTATTCATCCTGGTTGACCATACCAATCATGAGAGTGATTTTCCCATAATTTATTTTCGAAAGAGCTCCTCTACGTCACACATTTTTCTCAAATTGATGACGTGAGACTGAGCTCCGTTCTATTTTCATCACACCCCTTTCTCAAATCGACAACTCATGTTTTTGTTCCATACACCAATCATCTTTGAATACATATGTGCAACACCAGATCCACCATGAACACCTTAAAATCTTACCAGATTCTTAAATACAACACTTCAATTTCACTTTGGACTTCTTTAATTTCCCTTCGGACTCCTTCGATTCACTAATAGTTTGACCTAATTTTCGAATCAAGTCAAATTGATGAACCAGACTCAATGGAATTCAATCAATTAATTTTTCTGGCTCAGATACCAATTGACAGGTCTTGAATTTTCATCTAAGCGAATCGAATCGAAAGTAGGTCACGATGCGAAATCTCATGACCTAAGTTTGGAATAAAAGCTGAAGGAAACATGAAATCGAATTTGTGATTGAGTAATTGAAAGAACTGATAAACAGCAACAAAATGCGCAATTGTTTAAGATTTCATTGATAGTGGCGACAGGTTTTGAATCGAGCTTGTTACAACTAACACTCAAGCTCGCCGGAACCTCTTTGAGAGAGTTTCGGGTTCAAAGAAAACAAACTATAACAACCTATCACAATATTTATAGACACAATCTAAAACAGACACACTACGAACTAAATTATTACAACATTATCATCATCTTAATTTCAACTCGGGGATTTTACTTCAGTTCTGAATCAAATTATTCATCCTCCGAATTGATATCTTCAATGTTGACTTCTGTTGACTTAAGTTAAACTTCAGCTTATTTTCGGTTCGGAGGAACTTCATTTACTTCAGAGTATCCGAACTAACTTGTTCTCCGAACTGAAAAATTCACTTTGGATTATTCTTGATAATTTTAGTTCGGACCCTCCACGAACTAAAATCATATTTATTCCATATCACAGAAGACTCCATAGCTTCATCCATTCCAATTCTTGGCCCAACAATCACCCCCTTGGATGATGCTATGAGTCTTTGATCTTCATAACTTACTTCTCTCCATGTCTAGCTTCCTCCAATTCATCTTTCTTGTAATCTTGAACAAATTCTTGAGGAATAGATGCAATGTCACAAGTTCTTTAAGTGCTTCACAATCAGATACTCCATGGTAAGTAGCTGATCAGCAACTAAATCACTTTTCTTCTGCTCATAGGTCAACCTTATATTTCTTATTTATCCTGGTTGACCATACCAATCATGAGAGTGATTTTTCGTTAATTTATTTTCGAACGAGCTCCTCTACGTCACACGTTTTTCTCAAATTGATGACGTGAGACTGAGCTCCGTTCTACTTCCATCACACCCCTTTCTCAAATTGATAACTCGTTTTTTCTCTCGAATACCAACCGTCTTTGAATACATATGTGCAACACCAGATCCACCATGAACACCTTGAAATCTTAACAGATTCTTAAATACAACTCTTCAATTTCACTTTGGACTTCTTCAATTTCACTTCGGACTCCTTCGATTCACTAACAGTTTGACCTAATTTTCGAATCAAGACAAATTAATGAACCATACTCAATCGAATTCATTCAATTGATTTGTCTGGCTCTGATACCAATTGACAGTAGGGGTGACCAAAAAAACCGAGAACCGGCTAGAACCGCAAAAACGGCCCGACTTTGGACCGAAACCGAACTGGACCGGCTATGGTGGTCCGGTTCTCGGTTCTCAAAAATACTCAAAAAATAAATCCGGTCCGGTCCGTGGCTAAACCGGCGGTTCACCGGTTCGAACCGAAAAGTTAACTTTTTCTTTAATAATATGCTAATACTTAATCTTATATTCATTAATATTCATTAAATAATTAAACTCGATTATGAAGATGATTTGGAAGACTTTAAAGATATTAATAAAGGTATTAACTTTTAAATTTTAATAAGAACAAAGATTTTCTTATATGTATGTATTTTTATATAATTACTAACTATTATTTGATTATTTATAGATATTTTGGAAAAAATTGTCGAGATGGAAGATGTGGAGAAACTAGATGATTGATAATGCACATGAAGAAATGAATAAACAATTTACGTTTTTTGTTTTTACTATTCGTATTTGGTTTCGTTTTAGTTTTTACTATGCCTATTACGTATTTACGTTTATGATTTGTAATTCGATACGAGTACTTTTTGTGTTGCTTATCGTTTAACCTACTTTATTCTTAATCTTTGCATGACGTTTTTTCTTTTTTAAATTCAATAACCTTTTCTATTACTATGTTGTGTATTGTGTGAGGTATTAAAACCGAAAAGAACCGAAAAACCGGCTAGAACCGACTAGGAACCGGACCGGAAATGGCACGGAAAAATCGGTCCGGTCCTCGGTCCACCGTTTCTTGATTTTTTTTGTCTCGGTCCGGTCCGGTTTTTTCCGGTTCGGTCCGGTCCGTGTCTTTTGAACACCCCTAATTGACAGGTCATGAATGTTCATTGAAGCGAATCGAATCGAAAGCAGGCCATGAAGCGGAATCTCATGACCTGAGTTTGGAATAAAATATGAAGGAAACATGAAAACGAATTTGTGATTGAGTAATTGAAAGAACTGATAAAAAACAACAAAATGCGCAACTGTTTAAGATTTCATTGATAGTGGTGACAGGTTTTGGATCGAGCTTGTTACAACTGACATTCAAGTTCGACGGAACCTCTTTGAGAGAGTTCTGGGTTCAGAGACAACAAACTTTAAAAACCTATCACACTATTTATAGACAAAATCTAAAACAGACACACTACGAACTAAATTATTACAACATTATCATCATCATAATTTCAACTCGGGAAGTTCACTTCAGTTCTGAATCAAGTCTTCATCCTCCGAATTGATATCTTCAATGTTGAATTCTGTTGACTTAAGTTAAACTTCAGCTTATTTTCAGTTCGGGGGAACCTCATTTAGTTCAGAGTATCTGAACTAACTTGTTCTCCGAACTGAAAACTTCACCTCGGATTATTCTTGATGATTTTAGTTCGGACCCTTCACGAACTAAAATCATCTTTATTCCATCACACAGAAGACTCCATAGCTTCATCCATTCCATTTCTTGGCCCAACAATCACCCCCTTGGATGATGTTATGAGGCTTCGATCTTCATAACTTACTTCTCTCCATGTATAGCTTCCTCCAATTCATCTTTCTTGTAATCTTGAAAAAAACCTGGAGGAATAGTTGCAATGTCACATTTTCTTTTAGGTGCTTCACCATCAGATAATCCATGGTAAGTAGTTGATCAGCAGCTAAATTTACTTTTCTTCTGCTCATAGGTCAACCTTATATTTCTTATACATCCTGGTTGACCATACCAATCATAAGAGTGATTTTTCGTTAATTTATTTTCGAACGATCTCCTCTACGTCACATTTTTTTTCTCAAATTGATGACGTGAGACTGAGCTCCGTTCTACTTCCATCACACCCCTTTCTCAAATTGATAACTCGTGTTTTCGCTCCATACACCAACCGTCTTTAAATACATATGTGCAACACCAGATCCACCATGAACACCTTGAAATCCTAACAAATTCTTAAATACAACTCTTCAATTTCACTTCGGAATTCTTCAATTTCCCTCGGACTTCTTCGACTCACTAATAGTTTGACCTAATTTTCGAATCAAGTCAAAGTGATGAGCCATAATTAATCGAATTCAATTTATTGATTTGTCTGGCTCTGATACCAATTGACAGGTCCTGAATGTTCATCTAAGCGAATCGAACCGAAAGCAGGCCATGATGCGGAATCTCATGACCTGAGTTTGGAATCGAAACTGAAGGAAACATGAAATCGAATTTGTGATTGAGTAATTGAAAGAACTGATAAACAACAACAAAATGCGCAACTGTTTAAAATGTCATTGATAGTGGTGACAGGTTTTGGATCGAGCTTGTTACAGCTGACATTCAAGCTGGCCGAAACCTCTTTGAGAGAGTTCCGGGTTGAAAGACAACAAACTCTAACAACCTATCACACTATTTACAGAAAAAATCTAAAACAGACACACTACGAACTAAATTGTTACAACATTATCATCATCTTAATATCAACTCGGGGAGTTCACTTCAGTTATATTTTGTTGACTTAAGTTAAACTTCAGCTTATTTTCAGTTCGAAAGAACTTCATTTAGTTCAGAGTATCTGAACTAACTTTTTTTCCGAACTGAACACTTCACTTCGGATTATTCTTGATAATTTTAGTTCGAACCCTCCACGAACTAAAATTATCTTTATTCCATCACACAGAAAAGACTCCATAGCTTCATCCATTCCATTTCTTGGCCCAACATCGACCAACTGAAGTACAGTTTTCTTTAAAGCTTCAAGTTCCTCCCCTTGTTGATCAACTTTAAAGATGAACTTTTTGCACAATTCCAAGTTTGTATACTCATATCCATCCTCACCCCTTTCTTGTTGAGTACCAACAGGTGTAAGATTATAGGAAGTAACAGAGGGAGCCTTCTGGCTAGCAGAAGTTTCTCCCTCCTCCAAGGTTTCTTGGCGTCTAGGTCCACTTTTCAATAATGTATCAAAAGAAGCAGCATCAGATAGTGTTGTCGTTGGTTAGGTCTTAAAGCCTTTCAAACTGGCTTGTGCTCCACTAGGTGAAGCAATAGTAGTTTAAGCCCTTCCAACATGGTCATCCCGCTCCTTAAAGACCACCTCATTGAGCTTGGGAAAGAGCTCATTGTGTTCCCATTGAAAATCTTTACCTGAAGATTGTTCAGGTAAGGTGGTAGTAATATAAGGGGTAGGGGTAGGTTTAGACACAAGAGTATGAGGAATTCTCTTTGCCTTTCTTGTAAACTGCGCAATAAGTGGAGGGGTTTGAAAAAGATTGTGAAGCAGATGGGATTATTGGTTCAGTCACAATAGTGGTGACAGTTGGTTCAGTTGTAACTGGAGGAGTACTTACAGTAGAAACTGTAGAAGTACCCTTAGTAGAAACAGGAGTAGTACCTACAGTAGGAACTGTAGAGGTACCCTCAGTAGAAATGGGGACATATGTGGGTTGAGACTCAGGTTGAGTACCCTGTCTCTCATCTGTTGAAGCAGTTACTCCCACCATTGTAGAGAACAATGGGGTAACAGGATTATAAAACCTTTGTTTTGCCTTCTCATGTTTGCAAAAGCTTTCTTTCCATGAGATTTGGCTGAAAAAACAGTTTGAGATCTTGAAAGATCCATTATATCACAATTTAAAATATGTTGAATGAATCTTGGATACATCAAAAAAATTTGATCTTGATGTCCCAAGTTCCATAACATGCCATCAAAAATTAATTTGGAAAAATTGAATGTTTAGTTTGTAGCAAGACAGACAATGGCTATGGCCAAAGAACTGCTTGCTTCATTCCATCCAGTTCGTTTTTGAGATATGGACCGTTGTAAAGTATGCATTAAAAACTTCCACTGATGGGACAACAAAGATTTTTGAAATGTTGTTGTTGTAAGAGTCCCCTCATATCCCATTCTTTGAAAATTTTCATAAAGAGTTTGAATTGGGTAAAGTGGATATACCTTCTGCATCTTGCAGTTGAAGATGAGATCTCAATGTGGCTTCTGAAACAGTGATTTTTGTGCCATCTACAATGGCAGTTATGACAGGCCCTTCTTGTTCTGAAGATACATCAACAGTTCTCCAGAATGTCCTTATATGTTCTTCATGAATTTCAGGACTTGTCAATGGTATCACAGATGTTGAGAGGATCATCAGTAGTAATGGGAAGATAGACATATTCCATCACATCCAGTCTATCAGTACCAATGACTGGTGGAGTAGTTGGTGTAGCAGTAGGAACAGGTGAAGTACTAACAGGTGATGATTGTTGGAAGTCATAGTTGAAGTCCAATGATTTGGTTAAAGCATCAATATCAAACAGCCAATTTGGTGCTTGGTCGTGTGTGTTAGGGGTACTTTCATTGAAGGAAACGTTGGCACTTTCTTCAATTATGTTTGTCCTATGGTTGTAGACTCTATAGGCTTTGCTCTACGATGAATATCCAACAAAATACCCAACATTTGCCTTGCTTTCAAACTTGCCAACCAATCTAAAACTTAAAGGATTTCTAGAATTAGCTAATACTTGGAATAAATTGATTTGAAGATGTAAATTAGAGGGTTTAATGGAGATCTAAAGCCTTTTAATGGCGGATGTGAAGCTTTTAATGGTTTCATGATTGTTACAGGGAAAGAAAAAGAGAAACAATCGATTTGGTTTCATGATTGTTTCAGGGAATTGGAAAGAAAAAGAAAAGATATTTGAGTGTTACACTTTCCCCTTATGTTTGAATATATTACAAATATGTCACCTTGTGGTTAACGTTTGATCTAAATGATCCAATGGTAATTAGATGGTTCCTATGTTAACCCAACCCTATATATATATATATATATATATATATATATATATATATATATATATATATATATATATATATATATATATATATATATATATATATATATAGAGTTGGTTTCATTTAAGAACCATGTAAATATTTAGGAACCATTAGGAACCAATATTCACCAGTGTATATATATGATATTCACCAGTGTATATTTACTATGATATTCACCAGTGTATATACATATAATATTCACCAGTGTATATACATATAATATTCACCAATGTATATATATATATACATATTCTTTATATACACTGGTGAATATCATATATATACACTGGTGAATATTGGTTCCTAATGGTTCCTAAATATTTAATGGTTCCTAAATGAACCCACCTCTATATATATATATATATATATATATATATATATATATATATATATATATATATATATATATATATATATATATATATATATATATATATATATATAGAGAGAGAGAGAGAGAGAGAGAGAGGTACGTTCAAATAGTAACAACTAAATATTTAGGAATCATATGAACCAATTTTTAACCAATAATTCTAAACTCATTTTAAATTCCTAATTAACTTGAAATTAATTTATCTAGAGTATAACAAGGTTTTATGAAAAACTAATAACACAATTAAAACAAGCATTTAATTCTCTTTCCAACGAGCACCCAGTTGATATAGTTTTGACGATTTGTTTGTTTTTTTTCTTGGTGGGTTTTAGTATATTCGCAAGTGTATATAGCAAATTCGCCAAAAATACATCCGAACCTTATATTCATAGATGAATACATATGTATACACAACTTAATATACTTATATTCACCAGTATATTAACTAGTTCATGACCTATATTCTAAACATATATTCTCCATACACAGGTGTATACGATGGTATTCAATAGTGTATGCACACAGTTTTTAAAAAATTCAGAATATCTAGTATATTCACTAGTGTATATAAAAAACAAAAAAGTCGTCAAAATTAAATAAGTTTATATTTTCCAAAAGAGAATTAAATACTCGTTCTAATGGTATGTTTTTTATTTCGTAAAAGTTTACAATTTAAAAGATATTTAATTTTTAAAATGAAGTGGATTTTGTTACATGAATGGTTATAAAGTGATTTCTATAGTTCCTAAATATTTGAGTGGCTCCTATTTGAAACAATATATATATATATATATATATATATATATATATATATATATATATATATATATATAGTGAATAGTTCATACGAGAACCAATAGTTTTGCGAGAACTAAATTTAAGCTTTTGATTAATTGATCGATGGCTAAAATGTTAGATGGTAGTTTCGTAAATATCTTGAAAATAAGATACTATTTGTTACATGGCCTTAGGGGTATTATGGAGAATGTACTACTAACAATTAGTTTTAGATTAAATATATATTAAACCTAATTCCTTCCATCAAAATCTTGAAACCGTTGTTCCTATTTTTCTCTCCTTCTCCTGCGCAAAAGGAAAAAAAAAATAGAGATCAATAATTTGTTTATTTGTTTTAATTTAATAATGTGTTCTTCAAAGTTAACAATGATGGCTTCTTTTTTTCCGTCTTCTACAGTGTGTGTGTATGTGTGTGATTATATGTTTTTATAGTATTTATTTTGAGATGATGGAGATGAAGATTAATTTCGAGATGATGAAGATTAAGATCTGAATATGTGTATCAGTAATTTATTTCGAGATGATGAAGATGAAGATTAATTTCGTTATGGTATTGTAACCTTTATATCGATAATGATATTTGTATCAGTAATTTAATTAATGTTTATATAAATAAATTCATTATGGTTTTTTAATTTTGAATCATTTTGTCTCTTAAATCACAAAACTTTTTCAGAGTTTTTTTTTAAGGAATGAAAAAGTTGTTAGTATGTGAACATTGGCATGTTCGTGAAGATTTTCTGCAATTTTAGGTTTTATTCGTTGGTTCATATATGACCATGAACTTGTACACATATGAACAACGATTGTTTATATATGAACATTGAGATGTGTCCATATGAACAATGACCAAATAAATATGAACAATGACCAAATTAATGTGAATACAACTCTATGTTTACTAAAAGAAATCTACAAATGATTGTAAAATTACTAATTGGTGGCAAGGAAAAAGAGAGAGATAATTATGGGATTTAATTAAAATTAGAAAAAAATGAAATTGTTAAATTGACCAATATACCCTTCTTGCATCCACTGCGTCGCAGTCGGGCTTCAGATCATAATTTTTGTTTTCTTCTTTTGGTCGAACCAAATAACCAAACCCCCCAATTTTCGATGTTTTTAACTAGTTTACTTGAATTACGGTCTGACTGATACCACTATAGGTATACATCTAATCAGATTGTCAAATAACATGCAACGGAAGCAATTAAAATAGAGCACATAATCAATTTGACTATGTTAAAAATGATACTTTTGTTGTTGATTTACCTCGTTTAGGATTTATAGTAAAATCCTACTACAGACTTGTACATGACACCTTCTTTAGCAACATGCTTGTATTATAGTACACGTTTATTATCACCACAACTCTTGAACTCGATAAAAACAAAACTAAAACCCTTTGGGTTTTGTAAACCGATCGAATGAAGAAAGGAGATGATCGATTAGGCTTAAGATCCCTAATCGATTTATGGTGAAGGAAAATAATGAAGTTGGTGTTCCTTATATAGCCAAGCAATGCCTTGGAGTCTAAGTTGTATTATAATTAAAAAAAACCCTCCATAATTACCTAATACATCATGTCATTTATTAAATATTACACTTAACATATCAAGTAATAGATTATAAATGGCTTATCGATCAATGGTTCTTGGATTACTGATCCACTGCTAATAAAGGAGGAGGCATTTCGATTCTTTTCTCAGAAGTTTAATGATAAATGGAAGATCCGGCCTTTGTTTACTAGCTCCCTATTTACTAAACTCTCAGACTCGAACAAAGATCTCATCGAAAGAACGTTTTCCATGGCTGAAATTAAGGATGCGATTTGGGCCTGTGGTAATGAGAAATCTCCGGGGCCAGATGGTTTCACATTCAAATTCATAAAAACCCACTATGAATTGATCATCCCTGATATCATGAAAGTAGTCAAATTCTTCGAAGCCACTGGGCGCATTTCTAAGGGGTGCAATTCATCTTTCTTTGCACTTCTTCCAAAGATTAAAGACGCGGTTAATCTCAATGACTTTCGCCCCATTTCTTTAATCGGTTGTGTATATAAAATCATTTCTAAAGCATTAGCTGAACGTTTAAAATCGGTTATCGGGTCCGTAATTGACTCTACCCAATCAGCTTACATCAATAACAGAAACATCCTTGAAGGCCCCCTGATCATAAACGAACTCATCTCTTGGGCGAAAAAAACGAAGGAGAAAATGGTATTATTTAAGGTCGATTTCGAGAAAGCATTCGATTCCATTAACTGGAATTTTCTGAATTCTATTATGGCTCAGATGAACTTCGGGTTTAAATGGCGAAATTGGATAATGGGATGTCTCAAGTCCTCTGTTGCTTCAGTTTTAATCAACGGTTCTCCAACTAAGGAATTTCAGATTTCGAAAGGCGTTCGTCAAGGTGATCCGTTATCCCTGTTCTTATTTATAATTGCCATGGAAAGTCTAAATGTGGTGCTTAAAACGGCTGTTACTAAAGGCTTATTCCATGGTAAAAAAAATTGGTTCGAACGGGCCATCATTGTCACACTTATTCTATGCTGACGATGCTATTTTTATTGGCAAACCATCAAAGGAAAACATGTTAAATCTTGCTAGACTGCTTAGATGTTTTCATGCTTCATCCGGCTTGAAAGTTAACTTTCACAAGTCTAATCTTTTCGGCATTGGAATTTCTGAAAATTCTTTATCGGATCTCGCTATAAATCTAGGATGCACAACAGGTTCTTTTCCATTCAAATATTTAGGTGTTCCAGTGGGTGCCAATATGAACCTCAAGAAGCACTGGTCCCCAATTGTGGAGCGGTTCGAGAAAAGATTATCCGGTTGGAAGGCAAATCATCTTTCGTTTGGAGGTAGGCTTATTCTTATTAAGTCGGTCTTAAGTAGTCTTCCGTTATACTTCTTTTCTATTTTCAAAGCTCCGGTCTCCATCATAAATAGATTAGAACAAATACGTAGGCGATTTCTTTGGGGCGGGCATGCTAATGAGAAAAAGATTAGTTGGGTGGCTTGGAAGATCGTCTTGGCATCAAAAGACAAAGGAGGCTTGGGAATAGGTTCTCTAAAATCTCATAACCTTTCACTTTTAATGAAGTGGTGGTGGAAGCTTAGGGACAATAATCGGTACATTTGGAAGGATGTAATATATGCCATTCATGGTTTAGAAAACAAGCCTCTTTCACACTTTCACAAAGCAAACTCATCGGGGGTTTGGAAATCTATTTGCAACGTCCTAAAAGAGTTAAATAGTCTTGGTTACAACTTCACAGATTTCTTCAAATTCGAAGTCGGAAACGGTAAAGGGGTTAGATTTTGGAAAGATGCATGGATTGGGGACACACCTTTGTGCTTAAAATTCCCTTCACTGTTCGCCAACGAGAAGGCCAAAAACTGTCGCATAGCTGATCGGATCCATGCTGATGGTTTTACGTGGGAATGGACAGGAGGTATAAATAATCAAATGCTTGTGAATGAAATGTGTCTCATGCTTCATCTTATTTCTTCAAATGCTACAACTGATAGGGAAGATAAATTAATATGTAAAGTATCCACAGATGGCATTTTTACGGTTTGCAAGGTGCGGGAAACTATTGATATTTCACTTACTTCGTCCGGTTACACAAACAGACCGTGGATTAGATGCGTGCCATTAAAGGTAAATTGTTTCGTTTGGCGTGTTTGTTTGGGAAGAATCCCGGTTGCAAAGTGTTTATTAGATCGAGGAGTTAACATCGATTCAAGCCAATGTAAAATGTGCGGTTTAGACGTGGAAACCGTAAATCATGCTTTATTCTCCTGCCCATGCGCTTCGGACACGTTGAAAAGAATTTTTACTTGGTGCGGGATCACTTTTCCTAACATCTCTTCGGTGGTAGAGTTAATTGATTTCGGCTCTAGTTGGGGAAGATGCAAAAAGGAAAGGAAGATTTTTCTTACCATCTTGCATTGTTCTTTATGGTGCATTTGGTTGGCGCGGAATAACATGGTTTTCAAGAAATTTCGTAAATCTCCTTTGGAGATCGTCAACGATATCACATCCACCTCTATGTTTTGGATCAAAAATAGGAGTAATATTTCTTGTAATTGGGTTGTTTGGCACTTTAATCCGTTCATGTAACTTTGTACTCTTATTTCCCGCCTTAGTTTCTTGCTAAGTCGCGGTTTTTATATATCATTTGCCGTTTCCAAAAAAAAGATGATAATTAATAAATGTATAGTCGTGTCTAAATGTCAATGTGTGTAACACCGTAGGCTCATATATTTATATACACACATTTTATTGACATGTTCAAATACTAAACAGTTACATCAACGTTTTACCAAATATAAGAGATCCCAGTTTCGCTAATTGTATTATTACAATTAAAAAGTCAGATTTCACACAGCCATTTAGATAGTAATACCTTCTACAAACTACTAATAATGAACCCAAAAACAGAAAACATGTACAAAAGGAATACATTGCATAATTTTATCAATGGAATTTATGATATAAAGCTTATTTGAACAGACTAGCAATCAGTAGGATATATTACTATCGAAAGTAACTATTTTTTAGCTTAGGCATATATACAATTAATAAAATGCATGCATGACTAATAGCTAGAAGGCGGTCCTTCTAAACGAATGTAGTCGTACATCACACCATGAAACGGTGATCCTCCATTTTCTTGTGTCAAATAAATGGTGTTTTCCTCATTAGAGTTGAAATCCGATCCTGTCACACCTATGTTAAATAACCAGTAAATCCCATGTATTCCATGCCTTGCAATTGCATTGTCTCCCCCAATTATTCCGGTTGAAAACAGCGGAACATCCTTGTTTGGATCATTAACTCGAACCTAAAAATAGTAATCTTGTTAAAATGCTTTTATATCATCAATTAAGAGCTTATTCTTTGAAGTTATCCGCTTTGTTTTCATAAATTTGTTAATGTTTTGGAGATTCTGTACACCAATATTAACACTAAATTTTAAACTGCAAAAGTTGCTAGACTAACATAAAACTTCTAAATACCTGTAGATCCGCTGCTTGTGCTGATGCTAGAGCCAATCTCAGTTTATAAGTTCCATTCTTGATCACTTCGTCGAGCTTGAACTTGATTGTCCATGTCGTTTTTCATACCAATTGTCGTCTTTCTTCCTGAATAACTAAGATAAGTATATCTTTATATGACATAATTAAACTACATACATACATATATACCTCGTCACATGTGCGAAGAACCAATCCTTTTTGTAATCACTTTGCCCTATCGTGAAAACTAAATCACCATCAGGGTATAACGTTGTATATCTCTCCCATAATCCGTACTGTCTAAACCTGGTCAAATAATAAATCTCCAATTAATATCTTATTTTTTTGAAGTTTCAACTTTCAAGATGAATATGAAGATTATTCACCTGTTAGGATCATTGAGGAGTAACGGGTTAGTATACATTGGGTCAGGATCAGGAATGTTAAACTCTGCTGCAGAGCGATCAGGTATGCCTATTTCCCATACGGTCGGACCATCTCTGGGAGGCTCATAGACAAGATTACCAACTTCGATATCACAACCTTCTCAAAGTATGTCAAATTAAAGTTTGTTCTAACCCGATCGACCAATTTGCCGAAATATGAAGTTTAATATGGACCTGGAGTGATGGTGATGGCTGTAGGGTTTCTGTAGTCGCCGATGAATCCATGGACCCAAGCATATAGATTATATGTGCCAGGCAAAATGTTTCTGATAGAAAACTGGCCTTCCTCGTCCGTCTTACTCCAAAACTGATAGCCCTATAGCTCGAAAAAACAATGTACTACAACACATCAGTTAAATGTTGACGATTTCCTTACTGGCAATTGAAGCTCACCTTGTTTTCATGTTGCCATGATCCGGGTTCTCCTAATGGAGCTAGTCCGATGTCAGCACCATTTGTTGGTGTGTGTTCATTGTTAAGGAACCTAAATAGGTGCATAATCGAATTTCATGCATATAACTAGTGTCTAGTACTTTTTTTGTCCATTTAGTAAGAAAGGAGAGTATATATACCTATCATATACAAATAATTTACCACGTATCATTCCCCGTTCGTGAGCTTGTTGAAAATCCTTCGACCCTGGAAAACTGTAAGGCCATTGTTCAACTTCATGTAGCATCTGAGAAAGAAAATCGATTAATAATGATCATTATTATTTTCTAAAGAATGTCGTTTTAGTTGGTTTAAGATCGCAGATGATGCACTCGGAGCAAAGCCGGCCACATGTAATGAATTTGCACATGTATACCTGATTCTGGGCATCTTTCCAAAGCGTAAGAAGGTCTTCTTCTTCTGTAGAGGTAGAGTTTAGATACATAAAAACCGGTCCAAAAACTTTTTTCCATTGTTCCCCTTCCTCAAGTTTGATAACTAAATCATTTCCACCATAATGAGCACTAACAAACATCTGAAATACTCGAAAAGAATAATTTTATGAACTACATCGTAGAAATTGATAACTGCTAAGATAGTTGGTGTACTACAAATGTTTGGATTCTTACAGCCAAATTTATTGGTCCAACATGGGAAGTAAGCTCTTGTTTCGTGGATCCACCTGTTCGAAACTCATTACTTGGCGTAATTTGCCAAAACCCAACAGCAGGATCCGTAGATATCCATCCATGGACCTTCAGATCCTTTGTTTCACATGAATATTGATACTTATCGTCTACCTACATTCCAAAAGAAAACCCATAAGCTCGTAGGGAGAAGAATAAGAGCCAAAATATATGAACTCATAAAGCTGTTTGTTTTGATTCAGCTAGGGTTACCGAAAAACAAATTGTTAATACTCGCTTGTAACCAAGAAAGTTAAGTCATACTCTTGTATATGAAAATAGTGCAAATTGAAAAACTTAAGCTTACCTCTCCTTTGAACTCAGGTTCCTCCGGATTAACGAGAAGTACTGCCTCAGGATAAGCTAATGGTTTACCTCTATCTGGTAACCGATCATCGGGCAACGGCATATACCTCTGTCTGTCATCTGACATGGCCATATAGTGAAACCTACAGATTTTATTATTATTAATATATATCTATTTGTTCATTTAATGAAATCTCGTAGATGGGTCAGATTAGCATATGAGATAGGGAAATTAAGGAGTTTACTACATTACTTGCTTTTGGTGAGCTTGAACACTATCCTGGTTTCAGCAAGATTGAAACCAGACCATCCTTCCAAATGTTCGTAAATAGCATACGAGTAGAAACCAGAAGAACCACGAAGCAACACAAACCTATAAAGCTTATATCGTCATTACCATTATCATTATCTTCTTTAAACCAAATTGAAGGTACCAAATATCACCTTTTATCTATCTTCAACGGGACATGCTTTCCCTCAAGGGAGGAATCCCATGTTCTTAAAAACGAAACCTCAACTTGATCATCTGTTTCCACTATAACTTCACAACTTGTTCCTACGATCCTATTAAAATTCATAGCAATCCTTATTGTTAGTTGATGCTTCTCTATTCAAGATATATATACTTAGAACATGGATTGAGAGATTTACCTTTCAAAAGTACCAGTCGTTCCAGCGCTTTTGGGCGGACTCCAAACGAGGTCCCAATACCTATAAACACATCGTCACAAAATAATTATGTTTAAGAGTTCAGAATATATCTAATTCTTATTTAGGTCACAATCCTCAGGCACCTAACAAAGATATGGGATATTATTACAGCTTTAATTAACAACATATTACCCTCTATCCGATTCATCATTATGGCTTTCAAGCACATTGTCAATGTTATTGTACTTTATGCCAGTAACATAACCTCCTGCATTTGTTAACGTGACTTGAACAATGCCGTTATCCATAACCACCTAGAGTTAAAAATATCATGGCCATCAAATTCAGACATGGTCAATATAATAGTGACACGAATTAAGTACGTACATGGTGCTTTCGGAAATGCATCTTAACTCCTGGGTTAGCCATTAGTGTTAAATGATTCAAAATAAATGTTTTATTCAATGTCATTTATGTCTACAAGGCAGAGAGTCTTGTAATCAATAAGTAAGGAGTCTAAGAGTTTTAGGAGTTATCATAAGCATTGCTATAAGTATGGGTCATGTATTCTCTTTTGAGATATAATAAAAATAATCATAATTATCTCTGCTCTACCAACAATTGTGGTATCAGAGCGTAACACCAGGTTACGATTCTCTTCTTTATTTCCAAACGCATGAGAAAAGGGAGAAAACAAGATGTCAAACAATAACGGATCTTCTTTATCCCATGCCTTAATTCCAATTTTCAAAGGTGAAAAATACCATCTTTGGAGTTTGAAAATGTCAACGTTGTTTAAGTCTCAAGAGCTATGGGACTTGGTGGAAAATGGGTTTGTTGATTTGAGACCGGAGGAACCAGATCAAGCATTACGGGAAAACCGTAAGAAGGACGCAAAAGCACTGTTTTTAATTCAATCGGCACTGGATGATGATATCTTTCCTCGAATCGCATCAGCCACCACCTCCAATCAAGCTTGGGAGACTCTTAAACAAGAGTTTCTCGGAGATAGAAAGGTAATTACTGTTAAATTGCAAACCCTTCGTAGAGATTTTGAAATGTTAACAATGAAAGAGAAAGAGTCTGTGCAAGACTATCTATCGAGGGTTTCCGCAATTGTGAATCAAATGAAATCTTATGGCGAAGATGTTAGTAGTGAAACTGTTGTAAGCAAAGTTTTAAGAAGTTTAACTTCAAATTTTGATCATGTTGTTGCTGCAATTGAAGAAACAAAAGACTTGTCTACTTATACTTTTGATGAACTAATGAGTTCTTTGCTAGCCCATGAAGATAGAATTGGCAGGTCCTATGAAAAAGTTGTCGAAAAGGCGTTTCAAGTGAAGGGTGAATCGTCTTTTAATGGCAGGACAGAATTTACAGGAGGTAGAGGCCGAGGCAGAGGTCGAGGAAGAGGTGGATTCAATGGACGAGGTCGCGGTAGAGGCAGATTTCCCGCTCGATTTTCCGATCAGAATCAATTCAATCAGAGAAGTTCTATTCAATGTAACCATTGTAAAAGATTTGGCCATAAAGAAGCTACTTGCTGGTTCAAGCCAAAAGACGAGCAACAAGCAAGTTTTGTGGAGAAAGATAATGAAGAGACACTATTCATGACACATTTTCATGATAATACAATTCCTAATGATTTTTGGTTTATTGACAGTGCGTGTTCTTCTCACATGTCTCGTTCACGTTCGTTGTTTGTTGATTTGGATTTATCAAATAGATCAAAGGTTCGACTTGGAGATGACAACCAGGTTCAAGCCGAAGGAAAAGGTACAATTGCTATCAACACAACTGATGGTAGAAAGAAACTATTGCATGATGTTTTATTTGTACCAAAGCTTGCTCACAATCTGTTAAGCCTTGGTCAATTGATGAGTAGTGGGTTAAGACTCATATTTGATGACGGGTTTTGTGTCATTCAAGATAAGAAGTCTGGTCAAAAAATTGCAAGAGTTGGCATGACTAAAAACAGAATGTTTCCGCTTGATGTTTCATCAGTCGAAAAAAATGCTTTAATTGTTAAAGGGTATAACGAGTCTGATACATGGCACTTACGTTACGGTCATTTGCATTTAAATGGGTTGAGATTGTTAAAGAGCAAAAACATGGTTACGGGATTGCCGAATATTGATGCCATTGAATTTTGTGAGGGTTGCGTATTAGGGAAACAAAGTCGAAAGTCATTTCCTGTTGGGAAGTCTTGGAGAGCTTCTCAACATCTTGAACTAGTGCATGCTGATATTTGTGGTCCTATGGACACGGAGTCGTTGAATGGTAATCGGTACTTTCTTCTTTTTATTGATGATTATAGCAGAATGTGTTGGGTTTATTTTTTAAAATTCAAATCTGAGGCTTTTGACAATTTCAAGAACTTCAAAGCCATTGTAGAGAAGCAAACGAGTCGCTATATCAAAGTTTTGCGTACCGATCGAGGAGGTGAATTTTGCTCAAAACAATTTGACTCTTTTTGTGAGCAACAAGGTATTCGTAGAGAACTCACTTCGCCATATACACCGGAGCAAAATGGCATCGCTGAACGTAAGAACCGAACAATTATGGAGATGGCGAGAAGTATGTTAAAAGCAAAAAGGCTTCCCGATAAACTTTGGGCAGAAGCAGTAGCTACAGCTGTGTATCTTATCAATCTTTCTCCTACGAAAGCAGTTTTGAACAGGACACCCTATGAAGCATGGAGAGGTGTGAAGCCGAATGTAAGTCACTTAAAAATCTTTGGATGTATAGCATATGCTTTGATCAAAACACATCATCATAAACTTGAAAAAAAATCAGAAAAATGTATTTTTATTGGTTATAGTCTGAAATCGAAAGCATATCGGCTATATGATCCTATGAGTGGTAGAGTAATTATTAGCAGAGATGTGACGTTTAATGAAGATGGTACATGGTTTTGGAGTGTCGAAAAAGATGGGAAGACAATACATGTTTCTCTAGATGATGAAACATATGAAGATGAAGCTCAGGTTGAACCGAGTTTAGAACCATCATCTGAGCAAAACAGCCCGCAAACTCCTCGAAGCCCATCTTCAAGTGGCGGTTCATCTTCCTCAAATTCGACTCCAGATTCTTCTCCAAGGAAATTCCGCTCACTAGATGATATATATGAAACATGACAATTTGCCTTGTATGTTTCAGACCCCACTAATTATTTTGATGCAGCAAGGATTAAAGAGTGGAAAGATGCTATGACTCGTGAAATTCAAGCCATTGAGAAGAATTTAACATGGGACTTGGTCGATCCTCCCGAAGACAAGAATATAGTAGATGTCAAGTGGCTGTTTCAAACCAAATTTAATGCTGATGGAAGCATTCAAAAGCTCAAAGCTCGACTCGTAGCAAAGGGCTACTCACAAGAGCAAGGAATTGATTTTGAGGAGACGTTTTCTCCTGTTGCCAGGTTTGAAACTGTAAGAGTGTTTTTGGCTTTAGCTGCACAATTACAATTGCCAGTGTATCAATTTGATGTAAAGTCCGCGTTTTTGAACGGAGATTTGAAGGAAGAAGTCTATGTTTCGCAACCTCAAGGCTTTGTTGTTGATGGCAATGAAAATAAAGTTTATAAATTAAAGAAAGCCCTTTACGGGTTGAAGCAAGCGCCTCGCGCATGGTATAGCAAAATCGAATCGTTCTTTGAAGAAAACGGTTTCACAAAAAGTGAAAATGAGCCTACTCTTTTTATGAAGAAACAAGGTAATGGAGAATTTTTAATGGTTTGTATTTATGTTGATGACATGATTTATATGGGTTCTTCAAAAACCTTAATTGATGATTTCAAATCTTGTATGATGAGGAAATTCGAGATGTCAGATCTAGGCCTATTACGATATTTTTTAGGCCTTGAAGTCGTGCAAAATAAAAGTGGATTATTTGTGTGTCAAAAGAAATATGCTACTGATCTTTTGAAAAGGTTCCACATGACTAATTGTGAAGTCGCAGCCACACCAATGAACACCAATGAGAAGTTGCAGCGTGAAGATGGAACTGAAAAGGCTGATTCAAGATTGTTTAGAAGTTTGGTTGGTGGATTAAATTATTTGACACACACAAGGCCTGACATTACTTTTTCTGTTAGTGTCGTGTCGAGATTTATGCATAATCCTACCAAGCAACATCTTGGGGCAGCAAAAAGAATTCTCCGTTATGTTGCTGGTACAAGTAATTTTGGTATATGGTACACTCATGTGCCCGACTTCAAGTTATATGGTTTTAGTGATAGTGATTGGGCAGGAAGTTTGGACGACCGAAGGAGCACCTCTGGAAATGTTTTTAGCTTTGGCTCAGGTGCAGTAACTTGGAGCTCAAAGAAGCAAGAAACGGTTGCTTTGTCGTCATCTGAAGCGGAATATACAGCTCTAAGTTCAGCCGCACGACAAGCGTTATGGTTAAGGAAGCTTCTTGTTGATTTCAACTGTGAACAAAAGGAAGCTACGGAAATGTTTTGTGATAACAGGTCTACAATTACAATGGCAAAAAATCCTGCTTTTCATGGTAGAACGAAGCACATTGACGTGAAACATCACTTTATTCGGAAGTTGGTAGCTGATAATGAAATGGAGCTTAAGTTCTGTGGTACAAACGAGCAAACGGCTGATATCTTTACAAAGTCTCTTCCTCTTGCCAAACATCAGTTCTTTATGTCACAGTTAGGAGTATGTGATTTTGAATCAAGGGGGAATGTTAAATGATTCAAAATAAATGTTTTATTCAATGTCATTTATGTCTACAAGGCAGAGAGTCTTGTAATCAATAAGTAAGGAGTCTAAGAGTTTTAGGAGTTATCATAAGCATTGCTATAAGTATGGGTCATGTATTCTCTTTTGAGATATAATAAAAATAATCATAATTATCTCTGCTCTACCAACAATTAGACCCTTTCTAAGCGACTATCGGTCAGGTATCTAAGAACCAAATATGAGTTATTTTCCTTAGATAGAACAATAATCCCTAAATGTCAATATTTTGTGCTAGATATAATACATATAAACAATTATCTTCGAGAAGTATTTTAGTAATTATGAGTTGGTAAAAAGCACATCTATTAGGTGATGTGCAGTATTAGTCGTTTACTTTAAGCTTGAACCTAAGTATTCTTATATTTAATGTTATGCACCAAACAACGCAATGTTTTCGTATATTATCCTTTACGTAGCTTAGCTTTGCGGCCATCTTTTGTATAGAGGAAATATAACTTTTAAGTGTTGCTTAAAGAAATCTGAAAGATGGCCTAGTGCCTGGGGTGGGGTGAGGACTGAGAGCGGGATGCCCACACTATAATTTTGAAGTAATGCAGGAAAAGTTATATTTATAAAGGTCATTATAATTTGAAATTGTCCATTTTATATATTTTTTTAGAGTAAATTACACCGTTAGTCCCTATGTTTATACCAAAATCACTAGTTTGAGGCTTTTTTTGAAATAATTACATCAAACGTCCCTAATGTTGTAATTTTGTTACGCCGGTAATCCATTTTTGACAATTTTCATTTGAAAAGACTAAAGTACCCTTTTCAAATATTTTTATTTTCTTTTTTAATTTCCTTTACATTTTGATATGATAAAAAATAATTTCTTTTCAATCTCCACCCACCTCACCTCCCCCTTTCTCTCTCCTCTCGATCTCTATCTCTATCTCTATCAATCATCTCCATTTTTACCGATCAAAAAAAATCAACCATAAAACATTCTAAAAGATTCAACCATAACACACCTACCTTACCTACCAAGCAACAATAAATTCAATAAAAAGGACAAAAAAAAAGGGAAGAAAGGGGAACTATTTCAAAATCTGTGCTCCATTTCGAACGGAAAAGTATATGCAACCACTAAAGGTATCATCAAATTTCGGTTTTTTTTTAATCATACATTAAGTTTTTTTTTCCGTAAAAAGAAAAAAAAAATGAGTGAAACAATGGGATTTGATTTTCATCGACGATATTGTTGTCGGATTATGAGATTTGTCGTACGATCTGACTACACACAAGCCTAATCGTGAACCTAAATCAGTTTTTAAATCTAATTCGAAAAAATCCAAAACCCACATTAGAAAACCCCCCAAAAAAAAATCATTGTTGGCCACGCTAAAATCGAATCGCATAGATTTGAAGTAATTTCACATGTTGGAAATGACAGGAGATGATGTCGCAAGTCCGAGATAGTGGTCAGATGTGTAAATTTGTAAGGCGGCAGTGCGTAACAGGGATGGAGATTGTGACAACCGCGTTTTCTGTGGTATCATTTCGATTATCAATCCGTTGTTTGTCTATTGTTATTTATGTTTTGACCCTATTGTTATTTGAGATTTTATTTTATCATGCATTATGCACTTAGTCGGGTTTAGAGTTTGGTTTTCTGCCTCTGTGACGGAAACAGTCTATACCTAAGTGCCTTATAGTTTAGTATGCTCGTAATATAAGTTGGGTAATTTTATGCCTTTAAATATATGATTAAGATTAACGTTTAAAAATATTTTAAGTTACTTCTCTAAAGTAAATTCATTTTTCAAAGTTGGTCCTTAACGGAACTTAACGCCGAAAAACGTTGCATTTTAGTCCTTTAACTAACGGTGTTAAGTTGAGAGACATTTTCTACTTTGGGTTTGTCTTTTTATGAGTAGAAATTGGATCTTCCCCCTTTCTCCATTTTTGCCATTTTTGGCCATAAATCACCATCTTCTTTACTCCTTCATTTTCACCTACAAACACACACACAAACACTCCATTTTTCTCTCAAAAAGCTCCCTATTTCCAGAATTTCGGCCTCCAAAATCACCAAATTCCGTCAAAGAAATTTCTCCTAAACGAAGCAAAGGTCATTTGTTCAACTTTCCTCTCGGTATTCTTCAATTTGGTAAGCTTATCTTCACCTAAATCCTCCATTTTCTTTGACTTATTAAGCTCTAAAATAAGAGTATTAAACATAGCTAAAACAGGAATCGAAACTAAAATTTATAACATGTTTTATAGCGGAAAATTATAAAACGAAATTTACCCAAATCTTTCTATTTAATCCCAACAAAAGTTATGTTTTTCTATATGTTTTATGACCTAAAAGTTAACCAAAAACTCTATAAAACTAATACATATCGTCCTAGACTTAAAACTATGCATTTCCAAATTTCCGAGCTGTTTTTGGACCAGCGAAACAGCAACTGTTGCTGCTGTTCGTGGGTGAGCAACAACTAATTTTCAGCCCAACAACTCATTTACAGCCTACTTCGAGCTCAGTTTCCCGTCGAACCACTAAGTTAAAATCTCATATTTTTGACTCATTTTGTTCTAATTACAATAATTTAGCTATAGAAACAAACTAGAGCCTTTTTCTTTGAGTAACGAATCCGGAAAACGAATTTAAAGTTGGAGATTTTTCCTTCTTCTATGTCAGAACAGCCTCGGGTACCTATTTTGTGACCATTTTTCGTGACCTTAAAGAGCGAATTATGACCTAAACTTTGTTAATTATTGTATCATTGTTTGCCCTCTTTCCAACCATATAAAAATATTGAGATTTGGTTACCGTTTGGATAGCTTTAATCTACTTTGAAAAACATCCGTTGTGCACTTTTGTGCCCCCCAACTGTTTGATGAAATGCCTCAACGAGGATCAGGTCTACCAGCGACTAGGGCACCATTCCCGGTGACGGGGCTTGTTCCCGAGTACGTACGTTGACCCGACCCTTTTGACTTTTTAAGCTTGACCAAAATTTCAACCGAACCATTTTCCGACACGATTTTTCGACCCGAACCTTTATTTTATGTTTTTGAAAATAAATAATAATCTCTAATAAGACTTTTATTATAACGGTTTTGATCAAAAACATATAATCTTCCATTTAAAAACACTTCTCCTATAACTCGACCGTAATCTTAAACTCTTTTGTGTTAAACGTATTATGTTGTCGTTGACACTTTATGAAATAAATTTTGTAACTTAAAACACTTTGAAACGTATTCTTATGACATATTCTCGTCAAATACTTCATACGTTGTTTGACCAACGTTGACTCGTTATCGCGTATAGTTGACTTTGACTAAAGTCAACTCTCGTTAAACTTTTTATAAAGACAATTTTCAACTATTTTACTTAAAGATTATTCAAAACGTTAAACGTTGACTCTTAGTTGACTTTGACTTCTTACGAAATCATTCCTCTTTAATCACCATTATTGACATGAATTAAACGATATTTTTATGTAGTCGTTATCGACTCGAAGTATCGTCACCTTTACTGGACGGTATTGTCGTCACTTATTTATATCTTCTGTTAGTCGTCATCGACTCAGAATATCGTTGACTTTTATTCGTCACGATGAATTGAAATGTTATTATCTTACATTCGTTATCTTTAACTCGAACATATTATATAAATTATACAATATAACGTTAATAATAATAAGGCAAAACCCAACTAGACTTATCGAGATACTTAGACTTATTTGATGTTTTTATATTAGGGCACTTAGGCGGTGGAGCATATTCTCCTATTTGTGTCTACCCGACATAGTAATTGCTGACCAGTGAGTTATTCGTAGCCCCTTTTCTCTTACTATTTTGGGCTGGAAAGCGTATTTGAAACTATTATATGATGTATATCTTGTTGCCTAGTGTATTGGTATCACCTTAGATTAAGATGTTCCTTAGGCTTTGGTAAGCCCCCCTTATACACTTGTTAGCTTTTGCCCACGGTTGCATATATATAGATCTATATGGGTTTGACCCACCCTCATTGCTCGATAGGACGTCCCTATGAGTGGATGTTATGGCCGTATGATTAATTGTTGCCTTTGGTTTAACATCGCCTTAGGTTAGGGGTTGTGGTGGTCAGGTTCAGTGTATGTTGATCTTTGGTATCTATACTCACACTATGGTTATAATACAAGATATGCTTTTGAAACTTATTATGATTATGAAATCTTTTATTGGGTCAACTTTTACTATAAATATTGCGAATAATTCACCAACATGTGTTGATGTCGTTTTTAACCCTTTTTCAGGAGATTGAGATTTTACATCGATTATGGAGTACATTGTTTGTTATGGATTTTGAGATTTTGAAGATTCTTGACTAGACGTAGTTCGGTGTCTTATTTATTTATGTGGACTTTAAAGAGACTTAGCTAGACGTAGTTTAGTTTCTATTTAAGCCACGATTTGTATTCATGTTGTATTTATTGTACTCCCACACTTTATTTAATGTAAACTTGAATGTTGTAGTTTTATTTCGATGTAATCTTTGTCTTCTGATACCTACATTACTGTACACCTCGGGTTTCCGCCTGAGCCGGGTGTGACAGAAATTGGTATCAGAGCTAATGGTTATAGCGAACTAAGTTATTTACTACGTGAACTGCTTAGACTATGACTTTAGGCTTATATCGATTTACTCTGAAAAACCTTTCTGTGTGCATTCCCTTTGACTTTTATATATTTTTTTCTTTACTCGTTTTAACGTTGAGTTTAATCTCGAGTCATGCACACACTCGTATTCCATTTTATTTTCCTTCGAGACGATGACGCCCCAAGAACCTCCTACGCGTGAGAAGCCGACACCGCATAGCAGATTGATCGGTCGACTTGAAGAGATTCTTACGGAATATTTTGCTGCTATTGTACCGATCTGGTGACGAAGGTCACCGAGAGCATTCTCCAGAGTATTCGAGATTTTACGCCTAGTGGGGCGAGATTTGGTACTAAACTCGATCATGCCGAGCCTAGTGACTTACCTAAGGAGATCGAGGCTCAGAGAGGGCCCAACGATAAACGGTAGCGAAATTGCCGTTGCAAAAAAAAAAAAAAAGAAAAGAAAAAAAAAAAGGAAAAAAAAAGTCACAAGCGTAGTCGAGGACCACCAAAGGATAAAGATCTCCTTAGTTACACCCACAAGAATTGGAGAGATCGCCCTAAGTGTTTCGTATGTGGAGGCACCCATGCTAAGTTCGACACATGATGGTTTTGCGAGAGATGCAAGAGGTTTGGACACACGGAGCGTTTCTGTAAGATTGTTACGAGTGTGGTACTTTTGAGCACTATCGTGACGAATGCCCTAAATGGGATTCCGCTCCTTTTAGCCTTCCTCCTTGTATCGTCGCACCGGACAACGGAGTGTTAGGAACTCAAGACATGAAGTTGCTATAATTGGACGCTTGCTTCTGTAACCGTTTGGATCGCTTATGTGGAATTATTTTGCTTCGACTAATTCCTTTATTAGCTATTCGATATTATTGTACTTTATTCCATCTGACGTTATTGTATTTCGTTTATCGGGTTATGTAAAACGTTGAACTTCGGATTCACTTATTTAATTAATTATCCCTTTTATTATGTGAATGTTGTGCATTTAATACGGATGGTATGATACTTTATTTATCCTAACACAACCATCGTTATGCCTATTTTCTTCGACATTCCTACTACTATCTACGATTGCGAACCCTACCTTCGGCATGAAAATTTCCAAGTCCTACGGTAACCTATGTTTGGATCCATCTAAGTCCGTTAATGACTCTCATTATTCTTTTGCTTAATCGACTATCTTTATTCTGTCTGCGTTTCCTTTCCCCGTGATCGCGTCACGTTTTGTCGTAATCAATTCTAGTTTAGAGGAGAGCATTTGACTCATTACTTTTCTACGCCTTAATCATTTTATGTCTTTAGATCTTATCTACGAAGCGGAGTTAGAAGACGACTAACTGACAAAGAACTAGAAGACTTGTCGCATCTATATTCGTCTTACCAACCATTCCTTACATGTCGATTCTTAAATTCAACAAAGTGGAGAGTCTCTGACTTCACCGTCAGCATAGATTGATTATCTGTGCATCGTGCCAATTCTATTTTACCTCGAGAGAATGACCCGTTCACCTTTCGAGCAATTTATCCGTTGATATATTCGCGTGCAGATCTGTATGAAACCGACATCTATGACATCAATTACCCCGCCTCGTCACGTTGTAGTCACGGCATTTTCCTTTTATTACATATTCACGATCGTCTTTCGTTCACTTCATATTCATAATTCTACAATCCTTTCAAATCTTATCGTTGACGAGTTATTTACCTATATCTTATTTCGATGAATCTTTATTCACTGCTTATTCTTATGCGTTCCTTCGCTCATATCCTGACTTTGATTAAGTCTTTGTCTTTTCCGTTTTAGTAATTTCGTTTCTGTCATCTCGTACTCTTGACCTTTTCTTCATTCTACATTCTGAAATTTTTCCCGACATACGTAGTCTTAATACTATCCCGTCGTGCGTGAGCATAATTATTTCACCGACCGTTTCGCGTTCTGGATTTATCTCATCGCACATACCTCTTCATTTTATTTATTTATTTATTTATTATTATTCGTTGTCCTCATTCTTTTCGCCGTCACGATTACTCAGTCATTTATTCGCATTTCATCCGTCGGAAGTTGAAGACCCGCGAGGGAATTGGTAAAGGCTATCCAGTTTATCTCATCCACTTGATTGATAAAGTATGCTTCAATGAAGATGAAGGATTAGCCTGATACTCGTGAGTAAGTGGAAGTATTTCCACAAATCTTCCTGAATGTCCTCAACTTGATAATCTACGGTTAGAAATTACCTTATTCCGGGAATAACGCTTTTTGTGTGAAGCTCCCTCGACCCTTTTAGCACCTTCGGAGGTGGCGAAATTTCCAAATCAGACTTACTATCTGATAAAAGTATTCGATGCTATGGCCATTCTTCGTAAAATGCGTATGAGTCCTTCCATTAAAAAGTTGAGTCAACGTAGTGGATTGACTACCAAAAGCTTGATAAGCCGACGATAGATAACCGTTAATCTTATCCCTACGAATGATGACTCATCTGAACAGTTCTAATTCTTGCTACCTCCTAAAAATTGATTTTCGACCTAGTTATCGTCGATAATGAACGTCTTGTCCAAGTTCGCGACTGTACCCATTACGATAAATGTGAGTTGTTACAATGCCGTTTGTTTCGGCAAACGCGCAAGTAGCTCCCATAGTTAAGGAATCGTAATCGCCATTATTTTATATCGTCAAGTTCGTGTTTCTCTTATCCGTTCTCATAGTCATGAAGGACATGAGGAATTTGCTAGTTCAGTTTCGAAATCGTTCAGATAGTTATTTTTGAAATTCTTTTATAGCTCCAACCCGTGAAGAAATGACTCGTACCGTAAGAAGCCTATCAAGATTTATTTATCTTGAGAATAGTGAGCCATACACGAAGTTGTTGAGAACTCCTCCAAATATCGCTTTGAGGACGAATCTTTTTGCTGTAGAACGAACCGTAAATTATGGCCCCGGTCAGGAGGATACCCCCGGTAATATAATCAACATCATGTTATGCTCCTTCTAGGTTGACCGGTGAGTGTCAGTAATCTTATCGTACGATTTCAAGATTTTTCGCACCCTGTATTTTGAAGAATTGCGAAAGATCAGTAGTTAGTTACCGTGAAATCACAAGACTACTTGCGTTCGTTTCTTGATTATCCTGTTGTATCATTTTATCCTCACCGCCCCCTGACGAGTGAAGAATTCCGAGTATTTGAGATCACGAAGTGAGAAGTCATCGATAGATTACCTCATGTTATTTTGTCCAATCGTATCTCAGATATTTGTATCTCGCGTCCGTTGAAACCACGTTGTAGCAGTTTATAACTCGTGTCATATTTGGAGTACCTCGCTATTTGTATTCATTCGGATGTTCTTCCTGGATTGATTAAAAGATATTATGTTGATACTCGTACCTTACTTGGTACCCTGTCGAGAGTCTTACTCAGAAGTAATTTCGAGGACGAAATTCTTTTTACTTGGGGAGAATGTGACAACCGCGTTTTCTGTGGTATCATTTCGATTATCAATCCGTTGTTTGTCTATTGTTATTTATGTTTTGACCCTATTGTTATTTGAGATTTTATTTTATCATGCATTATGCACTTAGTCGGGTTTAGAGTTTGGTTTTCTGCCTCTGTGACGGAAACAGTCTATACCTAAGTGCCTTATAGTTTAGTATGCTCGTAATATAAGTTGGGTAATTCTATGCCTTTAAATATATGATTAAGATTAACGTTTAAAAATATTTTAAGTTACTTCTCTAAAGTAAATTCATTTTTCAAAGTTGGTCCTTAACGGAACTTAACGCCGAAAAACGTTGCATTTTAGTCCTTTAACTAACGGTGTTAAGTTGAGAGACATTTTCTACTTTGGGTTTGTCTTTTTATGAGTAGAAATTGGATCTTCCCCCTTTCTCCATTTTTGCCATTTTTGGCCATAAATCACCATCTTCTTTACTCCTTCATTTTCACCTACAAACACACACACAAACACTCCATTTTTCTCTCAAAAAGCTCCCTATTTCCAGAATTTCGGCCTCCAAAATCACCAATTCCGTCAAAGAAATTTCTCCTAAACGAAGCAAAGGTCATTTGTTCACTTTCCTCTCGGTATTCTTCAATTTGGTAAGCTTATCTTCACCTAAATCCTCCATTTTCTTTGACTTATTAAGCTCTAAAATAAGAGTATTAAACATAGCTAAAACAGGAATCGAAACTAAAATTTATAACATGTTTTATAGCGGAAAATTATAAAACGAAATTTACCCAAATCTTTCTATTTAATCCCAACAAAAGTTATGTTTTTCTATATGTTTTATAACCTAAAAGTTAACCAAAAACTCTATAAAACTAATACATATCGTCCTAGACTTAAAACTATGCATTTCCAAATTTCCGAGCTGTTTTTGGACCCACGAAACAGCAACTATTGCTGCTGTTCGTGGGTGAGCAACAACTAATTTTCAGCCCAACAACTCATGTACAGCCTACTTCGAGCTCAGTTTCCCGTCGAACCACTAAGTTAAAATCTCATATTTTTGACTCATTTTGTTCTAATTACAATAATTTAGCTATAGAAACAAACTAGAGCCTTTTTCTTTGAGTAACGAATCCGGAAAACGAATTTAAAGTTAAAGATTTTTCTTTCTTCTTTGTCAGAACAGCCTCGGGTACCTATTTTGTGACCATTTTTCGTGACCTTAAAGAGCGAATTATGACCTAAACTTTGTTAATTATTGTAGCATTGTTTGCCCTTTTTCCAACCATATAAAAATATTGAGATTTGGTTACCGTTTGGATAGCTTTAATCTACTTTGAAAAACATCCGTTGTGCACTTTTGTGCCCACCAACTGTTTGATGAAATGCCTCAACGAGGATCAGGTCTACCAGCGACTGGGGCACCATTCCCGGTGACGGGGCTTGTTCCCGAGTACGTACGTTGACCCGACCCTTTTGACTTTTTAAGCTTGACCAAAATTTCAACCGAACCATTTTCCGACACGATTTTTCGACCCGAACCTTTATTTTATGTTTTTGAAAATAAATAATAATCTCTAATAAGACTTTTATTATAACGGTTTTGATTAAAAACATATAATCTTCCATTTAAAAACACTTCTCCTATAACTCGACCGTAATCTTAAACTCTTTTGTGTTAAACGTATTATGTTGTCGTTGACACTTTATGAAATAAATTTTGTAACTTAAAACACTTTGAAACGTATTCTTATGACATATTCTCGTCAAATACTTCATACGTTGACTTTTGACCAACGTTGACTCGTTATCGCGTATAGTTGACTTTGACTAAAGTCGACTCTCGTTAAACTTTTTATAAAGACAATTTTCAACTATTTTACTTAAAGATTATTCAAAACGTTAAACGTTGACTCTTGGTTGACTTTGACTTCTTACGAAATCATTCCTCTTTAATCACCATTATTGACATGAATTAAACGATATTTTTCTGTAGTCGTTATCGACTCGAAGTATCGTCACCTTTACTGGACGGTATTGTCGTCACTTATTTATATCTTCTGTTAGTCGTCATCGACTCATAATATCGTTGACTTTTATTCGTCACGATGAATTGAAATGTTATTATCTTACATTCGTTATCTTTAACTCGAACATATTATATAAATTCTACAATATAACGTTAATAATAATAAGGCAAAACCCAACTAGACTTATCGAGATACTTAGACTTATTTGATGTTTTTATATTAGGGCACTTGGCGGTGGAGCATATTCTCCTATTTGTGTCTACCCGACATAGTAATTGATGATCAGTGAGTTATTCGTAGCCCCTTTTCTCTTACTATTTTGGGCTGGAAAGCGTATTTGAAACTATTATATGATGTATATCTTGTTGCCTAGTGTATTAGTATCACCTTAGATTAAGATGTTCCTTAGGCTTTGGTAAGCCCCCCTTATACACTTGTTAGCTTTTGCCCACGGTTGCATATATATAGATCTATATGGGTTTGACCCACCCTCATTGCTCGATAGGACGTCCCTATGAGTGGATGTTATGGCCGTATGATTAATTGTTGCCTTTGGTTTAACATCGCCTTAGGTTAGGGGTTTTGGTGGTCAGGTTCAGTGTATGTTGATCTTTGGTATCTATACTCACACTATGGTTATAATACAAGATATGCTTTTGAAACTTATTATGATTATGAAATCTTTTATTGGGTCAACTTTTACTATAAATATTGCGAATAATTCACCAACATGTGTTGATGTCGTTTTTAACCCTTTTCAGGAGATTGAGATTTTACATCGATTATGGAGTACATTGTTTGTTATGGATTTTGAGATTTTGAAGATACTTGACTAGACGTAGTTCGGTGTCTTATTTATTTATGTGGACTTTAAAGAGACTTAGCTAGACGTAGTTTAGTTTCTATTTAAGCCACGATTTGTATTCATGTTGTATTTATTGTACTCCCACACTTTATTTAATGTAAACTTGAATGTTGTAGTTTTATTTCGATGTAATCTTTGTCTTCTGATACCTACATTACTGTACACCTCGGGTTTCCGCCTGAGCCGGGTGTGACAGTTTGTAACAGCCCAAGCACACCCGTAGCGTGATATTGTCCGCTTTGCTCACCGGCGCACGGATTTGTTTCTGACACGAAGCTCGTGCCAAAACGCGTCATGCTAGAAGAGGTATCAACCCCCTTATAAAGAAGGATTCGTTCTCCTCTCCAACCGATGTGGGACGGATGTTACAATCCTCCCCCCTTACAGGACACAACGTCCTCGTTGTGTACATCGGTCCGGGCCCCGGCTCTGATACCATTTGTAACAGCCCAAGCACACCCGTAGCGTGATATTGTCCGCTTTGCTCACCGGCGCACGGATTTGTTTCTGACACGAAGCTCGTGCCAAAACGCGTCATGCTAGAAGAGGTATCAACCCCCTTATAAAGAAGGATTCGTTCTCCTCTTCAACCGATGTGGGACGGATGTTACAATTGTTTGTGACACCTTAGGCAAATCCCACATCCCCCGTGCACAAGAGTGATGTTGGGTATATGAGTAAACCTTTAGTCTTTCATGACACAACGCGTTTTGGTGGCTACAGGCACTGCAGAGCTTAGAAACTCTGTAGTTAAGCGTGCTTGGGCCAGAGTAGTTCCAGGATGGGTGACCCCCTGGGAAGCTCAGCCAAAAACAAATCCGTGAGCCTTGATGTGGCAGAGCGGACAATATCGTGGGCATGAAAGCGGGGTGTTACAAGTGGTATCAGAGCCACTCTTGTGACGTTTGGGATGGTGGGGCAAACCTCAACGAGGACGTTGAGTCCCAAGTGGGGGTGTTTGTGACACCTTAGGCAAATCCCACATCCCCCGTGCACAAGAGTGATGCTGGGTATATGAGTAAACCTTTAGTCTTTCATGACACAACGCGTTTTGGTGGCTACATGCACTGCAGAGCTTAGAAACTCTGTAGTTAAGCGTGCTTGGGCCAGAGTAGTTCCAGGATGGGTGACCCCTTGGGAAGCTCAGCCAAAAACAAATCCGTGAGCCTTGATGTGGCAGAGCGGACAATATCGTGGGCATGAAAGCGGGGTGTTACAGAGATAGTGATAGTGGTTGTTTAATGGTGATGGTTTTTGTTTATTGTGTGTGTGTATGTGTTTATTGTCTGTGTGTGTGAGAGAAAATAACTTTTATCATTTTTATTATTATAAATATAGAAGAAAATGAAAAGAAATAAATTTTCTTTTTAGAAAAAGGTACTTTAGTCTTTTCAGATGAAAATTGTGAAAAATGGATTACCGGCGTAACAAAATTACAATATTGGGGACGTTTGATGTAATTATTTCAAAAAAAGCCCCAAACTAGTGATTTGGGTATAAACATAGGGACTAACGGTGTAATTTACTCTATTTTTTAAGACTAATTTACAAAACATCCCCTTTAGGTTATATAATCACAAAAAATCGTCCCTAAATTACAATTTTGTGACAAATGTCGTCTTTTATTTCACTATTTTCTTACGGTTTTAGTCTCACTTTTGTTAAAGTTAACAATTAGTATTTTAAAATAAATAAAAATTATGTTTTTTCCTTATTATAAACACTATTAACAGACACATCACCCTCGTTTCCGTTACATCTTCGAATCCTATTAGAATTTGAAGTATCCAAAGTATTGTTTCTATCATCTTCGTCGTATTTTCGCCAACTGTAACCACCACTGTCTTCCATTTCTAGGGAGTTTGGTCTTTTTGTTACATATTTGTTTTTTTAATAGATATTATGGTTTTCGTTAATGGGATACAATCATGGTTACGGTTTGAGAGAATACAACGAAGATGATAAAACAACACTTTCGATACTACAAAACTTAATAGGATTTGAAGATGTAACACGGGAAGAGGGTTGTGACGACCCGTCATTTTGAGATACTTGTGTTATCGTATTATTTTACTTTTATTCGCAATTGTTTCGACCCTTGTATTTCGCTTTGTATTTACTCACGATTTATCGATTTTGAGTCGGGTTTTATGTGTTTTATTGATTCATCCCTTGAGACGTAAGATTTATGTTTACCTAAGTGTCAAATAGTTAGTATTCTCGTGGTATTAAGTTAGAGTGTTTACGCCAAAATCGTCGGATAATATATTCTTTATCTTCGAGATATCGTGCTATTGCTCTTGTTTGTACTTTACCGAAATCGTGCGTATCTCGAAATCGAAATTGAATTTGAATCATTAAATGAATCCTAATACCAAGAAATCATATAATGAACTTGCCTAAGTTCATTGCAAAAAGAATCAGAAACTTTCAACGAACGAAAATGCTTAACGATAACGAAAATCAAAATCAGAAAAATCCAGAAAACGGCGTCGGTGCGCAGCCCTGAGTATTTAGGGCGCAGCAGCTCCCTGCTGGACAACTTTTTTTTTTTTTAGTTCGTGACTCACTTTTGCATGTGTTGAGGAGGTGACACCTGCCCCTAAACGTGTCAAACACCTTCTAACTCCAGGGATGAGTCAATTGGAGTCTTTTCTAATCACCAACAACTCATTTTGATCATCACATTTCACAAATACACACTTCTCTCCTTTCATTTCATCCATGCAGTTTTCTCTCATTTCTCTCTCAAGAACAAACCATTATTTTTAGAAATATTGAAGTGCAAATCACATAATTGAAGAGCGTTTCAAGTCCTAGATCATCTACTAACAACTTCCTTTTGATTTCCTTAACATTTGGTAAGATTACTTTTATAATTTCTTCACTTTTTCTTCCTTTTTTCTTCCATTTTGGTGGAGATTCTAACACCTACTCATTTCATTTGTATTTCAAGCTCTTGCTTCCATCTTTTACATTTCATTTTGGAATATCCATCTAGCTTTTCTCAAAGAACTTTACTTTGATCTTGTGGTAAGTAAACTTTTCCGAAAATATCCATATTACCTTCTTGCATGTAAGGATCTTTAATTAATGGTGGTTGTATTGTGTTTTGGAGCCGGATAATTTCTCATCACCACACCACCGAAGCTTTCTACCAGATTCATATTCGTGATTTTCTTGCGGGTGTTAACGGTAAATCTTTATTATATCATATTCCTCTTTTTCATTATCATTTCGGATTTAGCCTTGAAAATGGTTAGAAACAAAATACTAGACCAATACTTTGAATATTCATGGATTTGGGACTAAATTTGGACTAAAAGATATTAAGATGTGATTATAATCAAAATTAACATATTATCTATATTAGTATGTAAAATGAAAAATATACATATATATAAACTTGGTAAATGTATTTGGAACATAATGTAAGTTATTGACAATTTACAATTTGAACCTAAAACCTTTAATAAATCGGATTTCGGCAAAACGTTAAAATACATAAATCTTGAATTAGGCCCAGGGCATCGCCCTTTGTACCTAGGGCGAGGCACCGTGGTGTTTTCCAGCAAAATTTTCAGTTTCGCATTTTATCGACCGCAACATCTTGGTTCCGTATAGCGTCGCAGCGAAGATCCGACTATATCTTAAGACTTTTAACAACTCTAAACACTTGTATAAGTAAACTAATATATATGAAAGTAATAGATAATGCAAAACATTGCCTTTGGACTCAAAGACGTCAACGTCATCATAAACGTCATAATATATATTTAAAACGAACGTTTTGACTATTTTTCGCTAAATAAACCTTTGTTACAAAATGCGTTGGTAAACTAAAATCATCCAATGATGTTTTACGACAAACTTTTATAAACCAATTTAAAAGTTACTTTGATCTATTATTTTGAAAAGTAAAGACTTCAAACTCTCAAAATGTCAAAGTTTGACTTTCACGGTGACTTTGACTTTCCTTTAATCGTTGACTTTGATTTTCACTCGAATTGTTGACTTTGACTTTTATAAAGTCAACATCTTTGGCTTTGCCTTTTATAAAGTCAACATCTTTGACTTGGAACAAGTCAACATCATTGACGTTGACCTTGGTCGATCTCGGTCAAACTTTGGAAACAATATTCCTTTCGACCGGTATTCTTGGTAATCGTTTTCGGCTCGAAATATCATTCTTCCCTAATTGTCGTTTATGACGTGAAATGTCGATATCTTTCCGATCGGCCCTTTTGTCCTCTTAATTCGTCATCTTGATTCGACTTAATAATCGTTGGAATATTTTAATAAACTTAACCTTAACCGACAAGGCTAAACCGGACTAGACTTATAGAGATACTGAGACTATGTTATTGATTGTTTTAAGACACTTAGACGGTGGAGTTGTAGCTCCGTGATTGTGTACCCGATATTTTGATGAAGCTTTTAGTGTGAGTTATTCGTAGCCCTGTGTCTTTTCTATTTTTGGACTGGAAAGCGTATTTTAAATTGTCTGCTTGTATGCTAGACGTTACTAATTATCTTGTTTACCTAGTAGAATAGGTCTGCCTTAGATTATGTATTATAAGGCCTCGGTAGGCCTCCCTTATACACTTGATTAAGCTTTTTGCCCGCGGTTTCATATATATACAAATTTTTTTGGGTTGGACCGAACCCTCATTGCTCGCTATGCCGTCCCTAGGAGTGGATGTTATGGCCGTATTTCATTGCTCGCTATGCCGTCCCTAGGAGTGGATTGATACCCCTTAGGAAAGGGGAACAATCTGGGAGGTCAGGTTCAGTGTATGCTAATCTAGGCATGGTATCCTCGCTAGGGTTGTAAAACAAAATATGATATGTGAAACTTACAATGTTTGTTTAAAACTTTTCGTTGGGTCAACTTTTACTTAAAATTGCGAATAATTCACCAACCTGTTGTTGATGTCGTTTTCAACGCTTTTCAGGATTTGAGAATGTTCTTGATCATGCCATGCTTATTTTGGGATCGTTATTTTGTTTATCTGGAATTCATTATGTTTGATGTAATTCCTTTGGGATCCGTTTTTATGACATTCGAAGTTGTATTTGTACTTGGCGTTGTGACGCTTTTGTCTTTGTAATGTACTTTGTAGACTTTTGGCATGATTAATGTTATTTCGATGTTTTGTTTATTGGTTGTAATGTTGTAATCCTTGACTCTTGATATCGTAACTGGAACACCTCGCGTTTTCGCTTTGAACGGGGTGTGACAGAAGTTGGTATCAGAGCCAAAGGTTATAGCGAACTAAGTGAGTTTACGAAGTAAATCACTTGGACTATGACCATAGGCTTTTAAATCGATTTTCTCTGATTTGCTATGTGTGCAATATTTTGCATTATGTGCTTTTTTCGCTTTTGTTATTTTTGGCATTTGGCCTTATTTTCGTGTTGCACACATTTTGCTTATCGCATTTTCTTTCTTTTGATTTTTAGGACGATGCCGCCTAAGAAGACGTCAGCAACGGGACGGTCAGCGAGACTTGGTGGCTCGAACACTAAAGCTAGTACTGCGACTCCGAGAGTGAGAGTTAATAATGCAGAAACGAGTACTACACCGAACATCGGACAACTTATCGTCGAGCAATTGGCAGCGATGATGCCCACGGTTGTCGCTCAGATTAGAGATAGCACTTCGCATGGTACTGGTGGTTCGGGTCCTGCAAATCCCGAAAAAATGCAAAAATATTTTTGGTTTAAGTTGTAGGATTTTCTTTTTCTGTTTTATGGTTCTTGTGTTTTAAGTGTGTTTCAGTTTAAAGTGTCAACAACGGTTAATGGAGGATTTTCCACGATGTGAAGAATTTTTGAGCATTACATACGTTCAATCGATCAAGTGTTTTCACGTTGCGGAAATCAGGTTTAATCTCTAATTTTAAAGTGTAAAGGTATAAAAAACGCAAGCTTAATCTTAGAAATAGTGGAAAGTTTTAACTTCACATATTTAAGTTTAAACGTTAATCTAAACGAATATTCCGCGTTTTTTAATTCAAACGAAAATTGGGTTATTTGATTGCTAAGCTGGTATTGGGCCATTTATTGGCTAAGTTTTGCTTGGGCTGGGTATGTGTTAAACCCTGTTTGGGCCTTTTGTTAGTTTGGCTCGAGTTTTAAGCTAATTCGGGCTTAGTTTTTGGTCTGGCCCAATTTTAAAAGACAGGGGGGAGTTCACTTCAACATAAAAAAAAAGAACACAAACAGTGACGATTTAAAAAAAAAAAAAAAATCTTAACGCCGGCGACTTCATTTTTTTTTTTCTGTCTCTTGCTCGGAATCTTCATCAAAACACAAAGGTTAGATTCCGAAACCCAAATACATGCTTAATTGAACTGATTTTGCTTGTTTTTTTTCGAAGTATATGTTTGCGGTTTGGGAAGTCAAGGTTTGAATATCAAAATCGACAATTGAAACATGCAATTGATGATGATTAAACATCATTGTTGATTTTCGGCTTTAATCGGATTTTTAAAGAAAAATTGAGTTTTTAACCTAAACCATCGATGTTTGTCTACATAGTCGTTAAAATACCGTAGTGTAAAGATTATTGTTTCTCGGAATCTACATAATTGACAAATTTTTGAATAAAAATGTTAACGTATTTCGAGTTTTCGTTAATTTTTGAAATATAGTGATAGAATTGTTAGTGAAAGTTTGCCAGCGTAACTCTTAGACTTGAAAGTATCTATAATTAAATAAATATTTCCATGCCCAAGTAAACTTGCCTCGAAGCCGTCAAATACATAAGCGAACCAATCATTGAGCGATATAGCTTCATGTCAACGACCTCTTCACTAAGTGCAGGACCAAGTTTGTGGTTGATTTCGATCGGAGTACTAACCGGTCTGCAGTCTAGCATTTCAAATCGAGTCAAGATGTTTTAACAATCGTACCAGGTAATGTTGACCGCCTCAAAGCCCTAAACCCTTTCAACAATCGTACCAGAGATTATGCTGTCAAGATTCATGTGTAAGTTATTAGCTTTGTTTTTGTGTTTGTGTTTGGGTAAATCATCAAGCTGTAAATTTGGAGATTAATCTTAACCAAAACCCTTTAGATTTAGAGCAACACTTTTTTGAAGTTAAAATATACTCAATATAAAGTAAATAAAAATCTTAACTCCTCACATTATCTGAATATTTATTTAGATTAGATATATATATTTAACCTTTCTGTGAGCTAATGAACTTAAGGATTTATTGATTATTTAATCTTTAGTTTAATGATTTTGTAGGTAAAGCTCGGTTTATGAGAAGTGGGTTATTTTCAAAACATTTGACTACGCGAACAAAATGTTCCAAAGCTTCTGTTTCGTGCTCCTCTAGCGAAAGTAGTGCCAAAATTATTTATAGCGTCGCTCCTGCATTGGGTCATAACGAGGTAAAAATAATTCATATTCTATGTCATTTATGTTTTAAACATTGATATCTTAAATTATTCCGCTTGCACTTATATCCTAAACCATCTTTGAGTGTCTCGCATGGACAGACAAACATTAGCGCGATGACTAGAATGGGACAAATGATATAGTGCATTTATATTCTGCGCATCTATTTTTAGAATGTGTATTCGAGGGTCTTTACGTACATGATTTTGGTAACAGGAACAACATCCGGAATGCAGTTCAAGAGTCCCTGCAATTGTTACTGCTCTTGAGAACATGCAGCTCACCCCAAAGGTAATTAATTCTTCACATGAAGAACCGTTTTAATTTTTTTGCACTTTTTTTTCGTAATATTAAAAAAACTTAACTATGCAATTTGTATCCATGCAGTTCCGAGGATCTGAGATATTGCAACTTCAAAATTTTAGAACCGCTACAGTGGAAGATATTGAAAGCGTACATTCCAGATGTTATGTTTCTGCTCTTGAGAAGGTGATACTAATTGTTATGTTATGTATTGTGAAGAGGTGTTTGGATTTGAGTTTTGTAACTATATATACATCTGATTATCTTGTTTTAATCACGATAAATAGTAGTAGTGTTTGGATAAACGTAATGTGCTTTTGGCTATTTGATTATTATATAGGTGTCATATATTCAGTTTCACACCAAATTATCTAACACGTTAAATGGGACTTATTTACCTCGTATGCTAATCTAATCTGAAAGGCTTTTACTTTTATTTCACAAGACGTCCAAATTTATGATATTATTTATAGTTATATATTCTCCAATGGTTAACCATGTAAATACACTATTGTCATGTCGTTACAACTATAAGCAACAAAACCACTTCTGAACACCATCTTATGCAACCCCTTTCAAAGTGCCCATCCAAACACCCCCTAAATGCGATTGCATTAATTTTTATTGATTTAGATGCCACCTACAGTTTATGGTTTTGTAAATTTTCTATCTACAGGCAATGGAATGGGCTTCGGAAAAGGGTGTTGTACCCATTGATGGAACTGGAGACACATATGCCACTGCCACAGTAAGAATGTTATAATAAAATGTTAACGTAGTGGAAAATAAATTTTTACTTCAAAAGTGTTGGTTAGATTTAGTATTTTTTTTTTTACTAAAGTGTTAACTTAATTTTGATCGGAATTAAACAACCCATCATTGAAATATGCAGACATACAACGAGTCTTTGGTTGCTGCTGGAGCAGGCATATCCTTGATTGATTCTGTGGTAAGTTCAGCTCATTCTTGCCTTATGTATGGGTCGATTTGGGTTATGTTTTATCTCTATCGGGTTAAGAACCAAAGGGCCTTTGGCCTAGCGGTATGTGAGTTGAGGTCTCACTTGATACACGTGTGAGATATTAGATGGTATATAGATGTATGATGAATGTTTGCCTTTGTAAAACCAAAAAAAAATGTTAGCTAATAAGGGAACATGTCGGAAATGTATCTTTAATGTATAGATCCTTTTAAATCATTTGATGAAAAACAAAAAGATAAAAATAGTTTAAAATGAAATAAATAGATATGCGTAACTAGGGGTGGCAATTCGTGTCGGGTTCGGTTGGCGGCCAGAAATCTCAAACCCGAACCTGATTAAGTAATCGGGTCAACTTTGTCAATCCGAACCTGTTTACACTTAACCTAACAATGACCCATGTAATATGTTTATTTAAATGGGTTAGTGGGTTAAACAGGTTAAATGGGTTGGCAGGTCGACCTGTTTAACCCACATAACCCATGTAATCAATTATGAATTAAACTATCTATGTTTTTAAAAAACTTAAACGGGTTGGTGGGTTGACCTGTCTAACCAACCCTGAACCTGACGAATTTAATAAACGGGTTAAGCGGGTCTACGTGAAAATGACCCGAAATCTGTTTATACCTAACCCACACCCATTTATTTTCGTGTCGATTTCAGATCGTGTCAGGAATTGCCACCCCTACATATTACATCTCACACTCTAGTTATATAGTAATAAAAAAGTAAACAAGCGTTTTAAAATCAGCCCAGAGAATAGGTGACCTGTTTTCACTTTGTTACCCAACCCATCCATATTCTTAACGTTATTACTATTTTACTCCTCATTGTTTATTGTGCTAATGTCACGGTTGTTTATCTCAAGTCAATAGATATTTGTATCTCTTACTGATTTAAGTATATAACGTTTTAGGTGGCAGCATCAAAAATCAATAAGAACCCACCGGTTGGGTTTGCCTTGATCCGTCCTCCTGGACATCACGCTGTTCCAAAAGGGCCCATGGGATTTTGTTTTTTTGGTAATGTAGCTATCGCAGCTCGGTATGCACAGCGTGTGCATGGACTGAAGCGTGTTTTTATCATTGATTTCGATGTCCATCATGGCAATGGTACTAGTGATGCTTTTTATGATGACCCTGACATATTCTTTCTTTCAACTCACCAAGTAACAAATGTTCATTAATTTATTTTTTCAAAGCGCTTATTAATTTTGTTTTATTTACATATACGCTGTTGTTTTAGGATGGCAGCTTCCCTGGTACAGGTAAATTTGACGATTTAGGGTCTGGGAATGGTGAAGGGGCGACACTTAATTTGCCGTTACCAGAAGGTTCGGGTGATGTAGCCATGCGAATGGTGTTTGATCAAGTCATAGCGCCGTCTGCCCAAAGATTTAAGCCTGATATAATTCTTGTATCGGCAGGGTGATTTTTCTCTCTTTAAACCATATACGTTTTACATTCATTTATATTTTAAAGCGGCGGGGGCAAAATTTTCTCTTTTGCTTATAAATGGGTCGATTTAGGCTTTGTTTTATCTTTAACGGGTCAGATTTTATTAAAAAATATCTAACTAAAAAATATGTCTACAAAATATCAATAAAAGGACACCCTTGATTCCAAATTTTATTTTGTCAGATATGATGGACACGTATTGGATCCGCTTGCCAATTTCCAGCTGACGACAGGAGCGTATTACACATTAGCATCGAGCATCAAGCAGCTTGCAAAAGACTTATGTGGTGGTCGGTGTGTTTTTTTCTTGGAAGGAGGATACAATCTGGAGTCCCTTTCAAATTCAGTTGCAGAATCTTTCCGTGCTTTTATTGGAGAACCGAGCATTGCAGTGAAACTTGACGACCAAGGTTTATTGCATGATGAACCGTCTACTAAGGTACTACAAGCAATTCAGAAGATCAAACACTTGCACTCGCTTTAGAAAACGGCAATATATCCCTTAGTCTTTAACATTAGTTAGCCGTGATCTTTATGTTTAATGGATGTAAAACATTTATTTTTATATACTTGGTTTATAGTATATATTAGATCAAATTCCATGGTAGTCGTTTATGTTTCTATTTGCAATATGCTCCTTACTACCATATCCATGTGGTAGAACTATTTTCGAAAATGTCATGTTTTTAACATTTAGAGAAACCACCTCCCATATTTTACTAATGAGATAAACACCCATTTAGAAACATGATTAGAGACCCTATTTCTACTCTCAATATCATGTTTCCTAATTTAAGCAACTACTAAAGTGTAAATATCGATTAGGGAGATGATTTATACACTTTTACATTTTATTCATACACTTAATTATTATGTAAGTTGACAATTTTGCCCTCCTATGTTACTATTTTGGTTAGTTATAAGGCTTTATCCTATAAACTTTTAATCTGATATTTACACAAAACTTATTACTATATACAGGTAAATGTAATGCTAAATGACAACCCCTTACCTCTAAGGCATGTCGATACTTTACATGTATCCCAGCCCACTACACACTAACGAGAAGTTTGTACATGTACGTACCGCAACCAAACAAATACTCGGAAACACCAATTTTAATGAATAGTCGATAACAATGCGGTTGGGGTCCATGTGAGTATCAGCGACCCTCATACCAACATGTACAACCGTTGTGCTCCTCCGCTCGACTTATCCGCTTCCTCCCTCTCTTAACATCGCTTTAAGTTTTGGGTGTTGTATATTATTCTCTTTAATCACATAATCACTTATATGCATGCATTTTTGCATTCGGTTTCATTGAATTCGAGTTTGGAACTCTTCTATTAATTATACAAGGTTTAGTGTTTATTAGTTATTTGTTGTTTGAATTGTTTTATGTAGCCAATGCATGTTTAATACTACGTTGTCAGTTTTGTCAAACCGATTTGTTCAAGGGATTGTAATCTTGATTTTTTAGAGGTAAAGGAAGCTCAATATTAAGGATACACTTGCCTTTTCACAATAATTTTCCGTGTGTGAAGTAAATCCTTACCAAAAAAAAGCGGGTAATAACATATGAGGGCAAAATTGTCAACTTACATAATAATTAAGTGTATGAATAAAATGTAAAAGTGTGTAAAACATCTCCCTATTGATTAATTGTAGCGTACTAGTTCAAGACCCGTCCGATGGACGGGCTAGTTTAAAAGTAATTGTCAATCAAATCAAAATCACAAAATAAATCGACAAAATATATAACATATATATGATACTAGATTTAAACCCGTGCGTACGTACGGGACGTTTAAAATATCATTATTTTGTTTTATTAAACTGTATATTTAAAAGAATAAGTAAGTAATGTATAAATACCAGTATTTTGTTTAATTAAATTTAGGCCATATGCACATAATGTTTAAAATCTCTTGAATTTTTCTATTAGACTTATAAGATTTAAGCCTCTACATACACATGTACACATACTCCTTCTGTCCCAATTTATTCGTCCTCAAACAAAAAAACTCGAATTTAAGATATATACATTGAACTTAGACGTTTTATGATTATAATGACAAATATACCCTTTAAATGGATTAAAAACAATGAATAATTTCCTTATAAAAATTAATGATATGGTTAAAATAGGAAAATTAATAAAATAAAACCTTTTATTTTAGAAACCGGTGGGACAAATTAAAATAGTAATGAGGCCAATAAAAGTGGGACGGAGGGAGTAACGTTTAACATATCATTATCGTTTTATTAAATATATTAGATTAGGTTAGATTTATATCCGTACGTAGCCACACAATATTTAAAGTTTATTATTTTGTTTTATTAAATATATTAGATTTAGCATGTGCGTGGTATTTTGTTTAATTAAATTTATGCCGTATGCATGTTTAAAATATCATTATTTTTTCAATTAAACTTATAAGATTTAAGCCCGTACATACATGGGTACGCATGATATTTAACATATCATTATCGTTTTATTAAATATATTCGATTTAGACCCGTGCGCGTTTAAAGATATGAAAAGCAAAAAAATGAGCGGTTGCATATTGCTTACCATTCATCCAATGTGTCATCCAAGGAATTAAGGGGCCTGTTTTATAAAATCATGGAGCTCTTCATTCGTATGCAATTCGAAAATATGCATCCATGATAGTAAACAATTTAAACACTATATATCGAACTATCTGTTGAACAAATAATTATCGGTATCCATAGTTACAATGCTATAGATTGAAAAATTGGATACTATCTTTTTATTACTTTTCTAATGTTGTTGATGCATGTATATATATAAATCGTAACTAACTAACTAACATACCTGTTGTTGACAACTAACATGTAACATGGGTGATAAATCAATCCTAACAAAAAGGATGCCTACAGTTTTGAATTGTATGTTAGGGAATACGCTAGACTTGTGATAATCATATTAGGAATGTAAGCTAGGAATAATAATCATATTAGGAATGTAATTAGGTATAAGGATCGTTATTTTAGAGATAATAGTTCTATTTTTTTTGTTTTTTAAATAACAATTATGACATCATAAATTTCCTAAATTTTTAAATTTTGCTAAATCAAAGCATCCTATTGGCTAATTGATTTTTGGATGATCGTATTTCGCGGGTTAATAACCTAGTATATAATAAAGCAAAACCGCTGTGACATCATCAAAAAATCAATTTCGATGCAGTTGGATGTGCGGACGAGGATCGAGTCCGTTTTACATGACGACGCCCCACTGAGAGGATGTACGCTCAAGACCGGTGGGTGTCATCTGTAAGCTGAATACATTGTTCTGAGGTTATCATTACCGGGTCTGGTGGACCCGAGGCTGGTGGAGCAAACAGTTCGACTCGACGTACCGTAGTACATGACGACGTCCCACTAAGAGGATGTACGCTCAAGACCTTCATGGGCTGTAAAGCCCCAGAAGTTAAAGGCATCGAGGGTGCGACGGGGACGCTCCAGTTGATGGAGAAGTTAGAAGTTATATTTGATGCAGTTGGATGTGCGGAAGAGGATCAAGTCTTCTACTTTTGTATTTCAAGGAACTGCTTTGACATAGTGGAACTCGGTCATGAGTGTTCGAGGCCGGGCGAAGATTAACACCATGACTTGGGAGCAATTGAAGGAAATGATGATTGGGGAGTACGTGCCTGAGTCTGAAATTCAGAAGCTAGAGGATGAGATGTGGAATCTGACGATGATTGGGTCAGATATCCAGGGATATACTTCGCAATTCTATGCTTTGTCCCAGTTAGTTCCTCACCTAGTTCAACCAGAGCTTAGCGGGTCGGCCGCTATATCCATGGATTACCCCAGGAAATCCGTAGTGGTGTCCTTTCCTCCAGACCGAGCACTTTCCAGAGTGCAGTGGAGATTGCGACTACGTTGACTCACAACTGTCACACCCCGCTAAAGCGGAAACACATGATGTGAAGAGCAATAGCATTTGATAGCAAGATATAGATAAACGCCAAGTTATATTAAATAAAAGTTACATCAAAGTTTACATGATTGTTTTAAAATATCGATTACATATCCGAATTCAAAATAGGGTGTTCATAACCAAACCACCCAAACCCATCCCGTTCTTGAAGTCATCCGTCCAAAAGCATAAAGTCATCAGCTAGCTTACTCGTTACCTGAAATTACGAGTCAAGTGTTAACTACGGGAGACGTAGTTAGTGAGCTACAAGTTTAAGTAAAAGCATACAAGTTTCGACGCACATAAAAATGGCGTAAAGTATAGTTTACAAATAGTTGCCGTATAACCATGCATAAGGTATTAGTATCCAAAATAGTTTCCCATAAACATGTGTAAAGTATTGCATTCGTGTTTGTAGGCATTGACCACGTAGCGCGACTATGTGACAATCCTAAGTATTGCCCAATGATCGTTGCTAAGCCTATAGCCTACCCTATTAGTATTATGCACCATCGTTATAAGTCGTTGTGGTGAGGGTCATTTTACCCTAATAGCGCTATCCATATCTACTAACGGTCCTTTTCAAAGGGATTAATAGCAACTAATGTCCTTTGTAGTATCGGGAGTTTTAGTGGTATCTCACGTCCATGTTGTACAACGTCCGCAACATGACGATCGATGTTTTAGTCATTGGCAAAATAGTTTTTGTATCCTCGGCATTGTTGGAAAAACCCTCAACAATGCCGGCAAAATAGTCATTCGTTTTAGTATTCAAAATATATAAGCATCTCGTAATAGCATTCAAAGTATACAAGTGTTTTCGTAAAAGCATTCGAGTATCAAATAGTTTTCGTTTAGCATTCAAGTATCAAAGCGTTTTTCAGCTTAAATGTAATGTTTAAGCCTAAGACTCGTATTTCACCCCAAAAAGTATTAAAAGCGTTTAAAGAGTAGGAGTTTGTAACTCATTGGTTACGAAGATAATCGTAAACGGGAACGGTCGGAAAGAGAGCCAGGAATCACGGAAAGCCTAATAATACCAAGATTTGTTCAAATGTTATGATCTCATTATGTTATTATATAATATATATAATAGATGATTTTTTGTTAAACTTTAAGTGCCAAGGTCCAATTTGTCCATTAATAGTCCGAAACGGTTATCGTTTTCTTTTAGTCCAAAAGTCCAAAGTTAACGTTATTATTATTATGATAAATATGTTTTGTTTGCTAAAGTGTATTATATTTTCTAACAAAATTTGGGCAGCGCTTCCGCGTCCAAATTTTATGTCCAAAATAAAAACCACTTTCCCGCTTACAAAACACATATACATACATAACATATTTAAACATGTTCATTTTAGCATAATAAGTCCAATACAAGTCACTAATATAGTTACTTTTACCAATCTCAGTCTCAAATATTAAGTCACGAAAAGTCAGAATGTGTACCCAAGTTTTAAACGGCCAAACGACGATTTTCGGGAGATCAAGCAGCCCTGTGCGTCGTCCTGGGCCTTAGGAACGACGCACAGAGCCCCTAGAGCCACGTTGCGTCGTCCTGGCCTATAGGGACGGCACACAGCTCGTGGTTTTTGTGTTTTTCTTGCAAAAATCGATTTGTTACTCATAGATTCCGACATGCAATCGGTTTAAACTTCATAATATGCCATCTTAACAGTTCATACATAACCTTTATCCATAAAATCGTAGATCTAAGTATTATTTTGATCAAAACCCGTTTTTGTGAAAAATATGTTATAAAACTTTGTAAAACTTATATTTAATGGTTAGATCATCCATGCAACGAGTTATATTAGTAAATAGAGTAAAAATAAGGATTTCTACCGGATGAAATGGCTTGGATGGTGTTTTAGAAGTGTTTTGAGCTCCAAAAACGGTGAAAATGCTTTGAAACCGAAATAGACTTGTTCCTTCTTGCTTGCTTTGAAGTTTGGACGATTTTTGTGTTAGATTTTAGTGGATTTGATGGCTGTAAATGGCTTTTTCTTGAGGGAAATTGGAGAGGATTGAGAGAAAAGTTTGTGTGTGTTTGTGTTTTATGGTTTTAAAATGTATAATGAAAATGAAATAGAAGTGTAAGGATAATAAGGCCTTGGGACAGGCTCTTGGCAGCAAATAAGTAGTCTAGGTCGTTTGTGATTGGTAGTTGGTATTATAAAAACGAGACAAGTAACAAGAATCCAAAAAAATTTCGGACTTGGCATCCAGGACGGCGCACAAGGCCACTCTGTGCGTCGTCCTGGCTCATTTTGCCATTTTGCCATTTTTGTTATTTTTTCCGTTTTGTTTCGTTGGACCTTTTCGTTAACTGAAAGTTCTTGATTATGATACGTTATGAACTTAGGAAAGTTCCTTAGGTGTTTTCTTGGTATTAGGACCTACATAATTTGATTCCGAAGTTGATTTACGATTCCGATCCCGATTCGCGCTTAAAGGTTTAAATAACGTAGCTTTCGTTTAAAAGTTTTGTGTGAGTTACATCGAGCTTAGCTTAAGAGTTGCGTCTACGTAACCACGTAACACATAAAGTTCGTCATATCGGGTATCAAATATAAACACATAGAGGTTATAAGTTAGCGTACTCGACCTGAGTTTAGACGGTTGTCACATTCGCCCCACGTTGAAAGAATTTCGTCCCGAAATTTCAACTTGTGGTATTCGTTGTGGGAGAAGTGAAGAGATGAGGATACTTAAGCATCATCTGATCCTCTCTTTCCCAGGTATATTCGGGGCCACGTTTTGCGTTCCATCGCACCCTCACTATAGGGATTTTACTGTGTCTTAGTTTCTTAGTTTCAAGATCTATGATTTCAATCGGTTCCTCGTCAAATTGGAGTTTTCGTCTAGTTGCACTTCTTCTAAAGGTGTGATAAGTGTTTCGTCCGATAGGCACTTTTTCAATCTTGGAACATGAAAAGTGTTATGTATGTTACCAAGCTCTTGTGGTAGTTCTAAACGATACGCAACTGGGCCTATCCTTTCAAGTATCTCAAATGGTCCTACATATCTCGGGCTAAGCTTTCCGTGTTTTCCGCGACGTATTACACCTTTCCAAGGTGACACCCTAAGAAGTACTTTTTCGCCGACTTCAAATTCTAGATCCTTTCTGCGAATATCAGCATAACTCTTTTGACGACTTCTCGCGGTCTTAAGTCGTTCCTTAATCGTTGTGATCTTATCAATCGTTTCTTGCACTACGTCCATGCTAATTAGTTGTCGATTTCCCGGTTCCAACCAACATAGTGGAGATCGGCATTTCCTTCTGTAGAGAGCTTCAAAAGGCGCGCATTTGATGCTAGCATGGTAGCTGTTATTGTAAGAGGACTCTATTAGTGGTAAGTGGTTATCCCAACTTCCTCCGAAGTCGATAACGCATGCTCTCAGCATGTCCTCTAGTGTTTGTATATTGCGCTCGCTTTGACCATCGGTCTGTGGATGGTAAGCCTTGCTTAAGTCCAATCGAGTGCCAAACGATTCCTGGAATGTCTTCCAGAATCTGAAAGTGAAGCGAGTATCTCTGTCCGATATAATTGACATGGGTATTCCGTGACGAGTCACTACCTCGTTGATGTATATTTGGACCAGTTTTTCCACGTTAAAACTTTCCTTGATGGGAATAAAGTGTGCTGACTTCGTTAGCCGATCCACTATAACACAAATCATGTCGTTACCCTTTGATGTTCGAGGTAACTTTGTGACGAAGTCCATTGTGATCTGTTCCCATTTCCACTCGGGAGTTTCGGGTTGCTGTAGTAATCCACATGGCTTATGATATTCGACCTTCACTTTGGCACAAGTGAGGCATTTCTCTACGTATAAAGCAACGTCTCTTTTCATTCCAGGCCACCAATAATGTTCCTTGAGGTCCTTATACATCTTGCTTGACCCTGGATGAATGGAATATCGTGTTCGGTGTGCTTCATCCATAATGGCCTTCCTCAATTCGTTAGTCGTAGGAATCGAGGCTCGATCATTAAAATAGTAGACATCGTAGCTCTTCCTTACAAAATCCTTGTCGTGTTTGTGCAAGGTTTCGACCTTTATGTTATTTGCCTTCAAAGCCTCATGTTGGGCACTTGCTATACGCGTTCTCAAGTCGGGTTTAAGGTAGATTCCTAATGCACGTACTCGAGTCATCTGTTGCCCTTCCTTTCTGCTCAAGGCATCTGCTACGACATTCGCTTTGCCAGGGTGATACTTAATATCGCAGTCGTAGTCGCTAAGGAGTTCCAACCATCTCCATTGCCTCATGTTGAGTAGCTTCTGATCTAGTATGTGTTGCAGACTCCTATGGTCCGTGAACACCGTGCATTTGGTTCCGTAGAGATAATGTCTCCAGATTTTTATGGCAAAAACTATCGCTCCTAATTCTAGGTCGTGTGTAGCGCAGTTGACCTCGTGTTTCTTAAGTTGTCGCGATGCGTAAGCTATGACCTTATTTCGTTGCATCAATACACAACCTAATCCTAAGTTAGATGCGTCACAATATACTACAAAGTCTTCGTTTCCCTCCAGAAGAGTTAGAATTGGAGCATTGCGCAGTTTTGTTTTTAGGATATTGAAGGCTTGTTCTTGTGCCTCTCCCCAGTTGAACTTCTCGTTCTTTTGCGTTAACTTTGTTAGGGGTTTAGCTATCTTAGAGAAATCTTGAATGAATCGCCGATAATATCCAGCCAGTCCTAAAAATTGGCGGATTTCTGTCGGGCTTTTGAGAGTTTTCCAATTCTCTATTGCTTCGATTTTTGATGGATCAACGTGAATTCCGGATCCATTAACTACGTGACCAAGAAATTTGACTTCACGCAGCCAGAATTCGCACTTAGAAAACTTTGCGTAGAGTTTTTGTTTCTTGAGTAAATCTAATAACAGTTTTAAGTGCTATGCGTGTTCTTCTTTGGTGCGCGAGTAGATTAAGACGTCGTCGATGAACACAATAACGAACTTGTCTAGATACGGTTGGCATACCCTATTCATCAAATTCATGAATACTGCCGGTGCATTTATGAGTCCAAATGGCATTACGAGGAACTCGTAGTGTCCGTATCTAGTGCGAAATGCGGTTTTTGGTATATCATCTTCAGAAACCAACACTTGATGATACCCGGACCTTAAGTCAATCTTTGAAAAGTAGGTTGCGCCTTGAAGTTGATCGAAAAGGTCTTCGATTCGTGGAAGAGGATATCGGTTCTTAACAGTTAGTTTGTTCAGTTCTCGGTAGTCGATACACATGCGAAACGATCCATCCTTCTTCTTTACGAATAGAATCAGCGCTCCCCAGGGTGCCGAGCTTGGTCGGATAAATCCTTTATCCAATAATTCTTGAACTTGGTTGGATAATTCCTGCATCTCGGTCGGAGCTAGTCGATATGGCGTCCTTTCCACCGGTGCCGCTCCAGGAATTACCTCAATTCTAAACTCTACTTGCCTCTGAGGTGGTAGTCCAGGTAGTTCTTTGGGAAATACTTCCAGATAGTCTCTAACTATCGGTACATCCTTAAGGTCTGCTGCTTTTGCTTTTTTGTCCCTCACGTTTATTAACAATGCAAAGCAGCCCTTATTTAAGTACTTGCGCATTTTCATCACCGATATAAGTTTCGAAGTTTGTCCCAGCCTATCTCCTTGTACTATCAATTCATTTCCATCTCCTAATGACATCCGTATCGTTTTATCTAAACAAAATATCCTCGCGTCTCGGATGGTCAGCCAATCCATTCCTATTACTACGTCAAAGCTCTTAAGTTCGATAGGAATCAGATCTATTTCGAAAGAGTGGTCAGCTAAGGTTATTGTGCAATTCTTAATTACATCACTAGCTTGGTATTCCTGCCCATTTACGTATTCTACCGTAAACTTTTCACTTCAGAATCAAATAATGAGAAATAACAAGAACAACAAAAATTGTAATTATAATCCGTCCATTTTATATATATCGCTCAAAATTTGATGTTCTTACAAAATCCAACATCATCGACTATTGTCGTACATTACCATCCAACATAAAGTACTACGCTTACAATCTTCTATAAACTACATATTCTGCTTACAACCCAAAAGACATCTTACAACAACCTCTAAACCTTAAATAACACCAATACAACCATAAGGAATACTAGTACTATGCTAATCAGCATCAAATTGCGTGCCGCTCGAACTGCCTTTCGTGCCATTGCCTTTGCAAAAAGAATCGGAAACTTTCTACGAACAAAAATGCTTAACGATAACGAAAACGAAAATCAGCAAAATCCAGAAAATGGTGTCGGTGCGCAACCCTAAGTATTTAGGGCGCAACACCTCCCTGCTGGACATTTTTTTTTTTAGTTGGTGACTCACTTTTGCATGTGTTGAGGAGGTGACACCTGCCCCCAAACGTGTCAAACGCCTTCCAACTCCAGAGATGAGTCAATTGGAGCCTTTTCTAATCACCAACAACTCATTTTGATCATCACATTTCACAAACACCCACTTCTCTCCTTTCATTTCATCCATGCAATCTTCTCTCATTTCTCTCTCAAGAACAAACCATTTTTTCCATTGAAGTGCAAATGTCACACCCCGCTAAAGCGGAATACAGGATGTGAAGAGCAATAGCATTCGATAGCAAGATATAGATAAACGCCAAGTTAAATTAAATAAAAAGGTTACATCAAAGTTTTACATAGTAGTTTCAAATGTAGATTACATATCCGAAACAAAATGGGTTGTTCAACCAAACCACCCAAACCATCCCGTTCTTGAAGTCATTCGCCCAAAAGCAATAAGTCATCAGCTACCTTACTCGTTACCTGAAAATACGAGTCAAGTGTTAACTACGGGAGACGTAGTTAGTGAGCTACAAGTTTAAGTAAAACATAAGTATTCAAATTGTAGTTGCATAACCATGCATAGAGTATCGCAATCAAAAATAGTTATCACATAAAAATGTATAGAGTATAGCATTTGTGTATATAGGCATTGACCACATAGCGCGACTATGTGTCAATCCTAAGTATTGCCCAATGATCGTTCGTTGCTAAGCCTTATGCCTACCCACTAGAACTATGCACCATCTGTTGTTATCGTTGTGGTGAGGGTCATACTACCCTAATAGCGCTATCCATAAATTCTATCGGTCCTCTCCCAGAGATTAATAGCAACTAGTTATGTAGGAGTGCATGGGATTTTAATGGTGTCTCACGTCCATGTTGTACAACGTCCGCAACATGACGATCGACGTTTAGTCATTGGCAATTTAGTGTTTGTATCCTCAGCATTGTTGGCAAAACCATCAACAATGCCGGCAAAATATAGTTTCGAAATAGTATTCAAGTAATAAATCGTCTCGTAATAGTTTTCAAATGTCAAATCGTTTCGTAATAGTATTCTAGCAATAAATCGTATCGTAATAGTTTTCAAGTGTCATATCGTTTCGTAATAGTATTCTAGCACCAAATCGTTTCGTTAAGCGTTCAAAGTTTGTTTCAGCTTAAAAGTAGTGTTTAAGCCTAAGACTCGCATTTCACCCCAAAAAGTATTAAAAGCGTTTAAAGAGTAGGGGTTTTGTAACTCACTGTTTGCGAAGATAATCGTAAGCGGGAACGGTCGGAACGCGTGCCGGGAATCACCGAAAGCCTAATAATACCAAGTTTTGTTCAAGTGTTATTACGTTATTGTAATAAGAGTTAATTACATAATTGGTCCCTGTGTTTGTTCCAAAACAACGGGTCCAGTCCCTGGGTCACAATTCGTTCGGGTCCAGTCCATGGGGCATATGTTTGGTTACAAGAATAGTCCCTTTGCCACTTAAAATGACTAAAATACCCTTAATAAATAAATATTAATTTATCTAATAATTTAAAAAAATAAATAAAGAATAAACAAATAAATCAAAAATATCATAATCATCATATCATAAGGTTTTGAGCAGCAAATCATCATATCAGATGCTTTTCTCTTTCATCAAAAAACAAAATATTACTCTCTCCAAACCTGCAAATCGGTCCACCTCAAAACCTGCAAATCGGAAACACCTCGGTCAACCTTGTCGCCGCCGTCGCCGTCGGAAACCTGCAAATCGGTGAAGAATAAAAGCAAACGGGTTAGTTTGATTGGACTTGGAAAGGGTGAAACCTGCAGTCGTCGTCGCCCACCACCACAGCCTCCCTCAGCCACCGCCACCACCACAGCCTCTCTCTCCGCAGCCACCACCATTCCTCTTCCCCACCATCCGCCGCCACCATCACAGCCACCACAATCTCGTTTTGTAAGTAATTTGGGTTTTAATTATGGTGGTAGAACAAAGGAATGAGAAAACCGTCTCGTTTTGTAAGTAATTTGGGTTTTAATTACGGTGGTAGAACAAATGAATGAGAAAAATAGGGTGTGTAAATAATTTTTGGGATTGATTTTTGGTTTTGTTTTGATGAAATAGGGGATTTTGCAGGTTTTTTGTTTGGTTGTTGTGATTTAGGATTAGGATAATTATTTTTTTATTTAATATTTATTTATTAAGGGTATTTTAGTCATTTTAAGTGGCAAAGGGACTATTCTTGTAACCAAACATAGGCTCCAGGGACAGGACCCGAACGAATTGTGACCCAGGGACTGGACCCGTTGTTTTGGAACAAACACAGGGACCAATTATGTAATTAACTCTTGTAATAATATAATAGATAGTTTTTAGTTAAACTTTAAGTGTCAAGGTCCAATTTGTCCAAATATCGTCCGAAACGGTTATCGTTTTGTTTTAGTCCAAAAGTCCAAAATTAGCGTTATTGTTATTATGTCAAATATATTTTGTTTGCTAAAGTGTCTTTTATTTTCTAACAAAATTTGGGCAGCGCTTCCGCGCCCAAATTCTATGTCCAAAATATAAAACACTTTCCCGCTCACAAAACACATATACATACATAACGTTTTTAAATATGTTCTTTTAGCATATTAAGTCTAATACAAGTCACCAATGTGTTCATTTTTACCAAAATCAGTCCCATACGTCAAGTCTTAAAAGTCTGAATGCGTAACCAAGTTTTAAACGGCCAAAACGACATTTTCGGGAAGGACAGCAGGCCGGTGCTAAGCACCTGGGCATAGGTGCTGCGCACCTGCCCTGCTGTTCTTCCCATTTTTGAGTTTTTCTTGCAAAATCGTTTATGTAAGTGATAGATCTTGACATGCAATCGGTATAAACCTTATTAATCATCATTATATCAGTTTATAAGTAACTTTTAACCATTAATTTGAAGTTCTAAGCATCATTAATTAAAAACCCGTTTTTGTATAAAAGTGGTTATAAAAGTTCATCAAAACTTGATTTTATAGCTTAGATCATACATGCAATAAGTTATATTAGTAATATAAGTAAAAAGGAAGAATTTCTACCGAATGAAAGTGTTTAGATGATGGTCTAGGCGGATTTAGAGCTCCAAAAGTGTAGAAAAACGTTTGTAATCGGTATAGCTTTGTCCCTCTTGTTTCCTTTGCTTGTTTGAATGATTTTGATGGTGTAAAAGATGACTTTTGGTGGCTGTAAATGGAGGTGTGAAGGGAGGTTTTTGAGAGATTTTCTTATGTGTGTGTTTTGAGTGTGTGTTTGTGATTTTATAAAATGAAAAAGAAAAGGAAAAGAAAGGGATAGAAATGATAAAAGGGGTGTTAGAGTCTGCCAAAGTTGCAGTAAATGAGTGCCAAGGGTCGGTTTTGATTGGGTGTTGGATTACAAAAACGAGATAAGGACTAAAAATGTAAAAATTTTGAAATCTGGCAAGAGGTGCTGCGCACCGTGCATTTTATCAGATTTTATCTGATTTTTGTTTTTACGTTTTTGCTTCGTTGGACCTTTTTGTTAACCGAAAGTTCTTAGTTATGATACGTTGTGAACTTAGGAAAGTTCATTAGGTGTTTTCTTGGTATTAGGACTTATATAATTTGATTCCGAAGTTGTTTTATGATTCCGATCCCGATCCGCGCTTAAAGGCTTAAATAAAGTAAACTTTCGTTTTAAGAGTTTTGTGTGAGTTACAACGAGCTTAGCTTAAGAGTTATGTCTACGTAACCACATAGCACATAAAATTAGTCATATCGAGCATCAAATAAACACTTAGAAGTTATAAGTTAGCGTTCTCGACCTTGGTTTAGACGGTTGTCACATTCTCCCCACGTTGAAAGAATTTCGTCCCGAAATTTCAACTTGTGGTATTCGTTGTGAGAGAAGTGAAGAGATGAGGATACTTAAGCATCATTTGATCCTCTCGTTCCCAGGCATATTCGGGGCCTCGCTTTGCGTTCCATCGTACCCTTACTATCGGGATTTTACTGTGCCTTAGTTTCTTAGTTTCGCGATCTATGATTTCAATCGGCTCCTCGACAAATTGAAGCTTCTTGTCTAGCTGTACTTCTTCTAAAGGTGTGATAAGTGTTTCGTCCGATAGGCACTTTTTCAATCTCGAAACATGAAAAGTGTTATGCATGTTACCAAGCTCTTGCGGTAGTTCTAAACGATATGCCACGGGACCTATCCTTTCGAGTATCTCAAATGGTCCCACATATCTCGGGCTAAGTTTTCCTCGCTTTCCGCGGCGTATTGCACCTTTCCAAGGTGACACCTTTAGAAGTACTTTGTCGCCGACTTGAAATTCTAGATCTTTCCTGCGCATACCAGCGTAGCTCTTTTGACGACTTCTCGCAGTCTTAAGTCTTTCCTTAATCGTGGTGATATTATCAATCGTTTCTTGCACTACGTCCATGCTAATTAGTTGTCGATCTCCCGGTTCCAACCAACACAGTGGAGATCGGCATTTCCTTCCGTAGAGAGCTTCAAAAGGCGCACATTTGATGCTAGCATGGTAGCTGTTATTGTAAGAGAACTCTATCAGTGGTAAGTGGTTATCCCAACTTCCTCCGAAGTCGATAACGCAGGCTCTCAGCATGTCCTCCAGTGTTTGTATAGTGCGCTCGCTTTGACCATCGGTTTATGGATGATAAGCCGTGCTTAAGTCCAATCGTGTGCCAAACGACTCTTGGAATGCTTTCCAAAATCTGGAAGTGAAGCGAGTATCTCTATCCGAGATGATTGACGTGGGTATTCCGTGACGTGTCAGTACCTCGTTGATGTATATTTGGACAAGTTTTTCTACGTTAAAACTTTCCTTAATCGGAATGAAGTGTGCTGACTTCGTTAGGGTGTACTATAACCCAGATCATGTCGTTACCCTTTGATGTTAGAGGTAACTTTGTGACGAAGTCCATTGTGATTTGTTCCCATTTCCACTCGGGAATCTCGGGTTGCTGTAGTAATCCAGATTTTTTTTGATACTCGGCCTTCACTTTCGCGCAAGGGAGGCATTTCTCCACGTATAAAGCAACGTCTCTTTTCATTCCAGGCCACCAATAATGTTCCTTGAGGTCCTTATACATCTTGCTTGACCCTGGGTGAATGGAGTATCGCGTTCTGTGTGCTTCATCCATAATGGTCTTCCTTAATTCGCTAGTAGTAGGAATCCAGGCTCGATCCTTAAAATAGTAGACGTCGTCGCCCTTCCTCACAAAGTCTTTGTCGTGATTGTGCAAGGTTTCGACCTTTATGTTATCTGCCTTCAAAGCCTCATGCTTGGCACCAGCTATGCGCGTTCTCAAATCGGGTTAAAGGTAAATCCCTAATGCACGTACTCGAGTCGTCTGTTGCCTCTCCTTCCTACTCAGGGCATCTGCTACGACGTTTGCTTCGCCAGGGTGATACTTAATATCGCAGTCGTAGTCGCTAAGGAGTTCTAACCATCCCCTTTGCCTCATGTTGAGTAGCTTCTGATCTAGTATATGTTGCAGACTCCTATGGTCCGTGAATACCGTGCATTTGGTTCCGTACAGATAATGTCTCCAGATCTTAAGGGCAAAAACTATCGCTCCTAGCTCTAAGTCGTGTGTAGCGTAGTTGACCTCGTGTTTCTTAAGTTGTCGCGATGCGTAAGCTATGACTTTGTTTCGTTGCATCAATACACAACCTAATCCTAGGTTAGATGCGTCACAATAAACTACGAAGTCTTCGGTTCCCTCAGGAAGAGTTAAGATCGGAGCGTTGCACAGTTTCGTTTTCAGGATATTGAAGGCTTGTTCTTGAGCATCTCCCCAGTTGAACTTCTCGTTCTTTTGGGTTAACCTTGTTAGGGGTTTAGCTATCTTAGAGAAATCCTGGATGAATCGCCGATAATACCCAGCCAATTCTAAAAATTGGCGGATTTCTGACGGACTTTTGAGAGCCTCCCAATTCTTTATTGCCTCGATTTTTGATGGGTCAACGGGGATTCCAGATCCATTGACTACGTGACCGAGAAATTTGACTTCACGCAGCCAGAATTCGCACTTAGAGAATTTTGCGTAGAGTTCTTGTTCCTTGAGTAATTACAATAACAACTTTAAGTGTTCTGCGTGATCTTCTTTGGTGCGCGAGTAGATTAAGATGTCGTCGATGAATACAATCACGAACTTGTCTAGATACGGTCGGCATACCCTATTCATCAAATCCATGAATACTGCCGGTGCATTTGTGAGCCCAAATGGCATTACCAAGAATTCGTAGTGTCCGTATCTAGTGCGGAATGCGGTTTTCGGTATATCATCTTCAGAAACCAACACTTGATGATAACCGGACCTTAAGTCAATCTTTGAAAAGTAGGTTGCGCCTTGAAGTTGATCGAAAAGGTCGTCGATTCGTGGAAGAGGATATCGGTTCTTGACGGTTAGTTTATTCAACTCTCGGTAGTCGATAC
>CAJVGC010000001.1:27028599-27107067 GCA_910822075.1 Senecio squalidus | reverse complement strand
AAGGATAGAAGTTGTTTCCTAGTTTATCTAGGTTTGCCTCAAGGTCTATATAAAGATAGATCATTGTATTCATAAAAACACGTTGTATTAGTATTCATTGATTAATACGATTGAGGCTTATAATTCGACAATACTTTTGTTTATTCATTATTCATTGTTCGATAACTCGTAATATTGAAGTGTTCATCCGCTGCTGAACTTCTTCAATAGATCATGATCTAACGAAGGCGAACTTATTAGTTTACATAGACTAATACGATCCTGACAAGTGGTATCAGAGCACAGGAGGTGCTTTAGATCCATTGATCAACGAGTTCATAATCCTCATAAGCAAGAATCACGACTACCATCATGACTGAAGTTGCAATTGGCAAAGTTCCTAAGCAACGAATTCGACTTATGGAAGCTGCGCATCAAGCAACACATCCTACTATCTGACTATACAGTCTGGGATGTAATCATTAATGGTAACAAACGTCCTGCCACCAATGGAGCTGATGGAGAACCAGGAATGGCTGCTCGTGCACCGGTGACTGATCTTGAACGAAGGGAAAAACAAACTGAAATCAAGGCCCTTAGTATTCTTCTAATTGCAAATCCCCAACGAATATCAATCGCAATTCGAAGAATATGAAGATGCAAAATCGCTATGGGAAGCTTTGGAGAAGAGATTCAGCGGAACAAAGAATACAAAGAAGAACAAGAAGCTCTTCTCAAACAGGAGTATGAAAACTTCAATTCCCTGCCTGGCGAACGAATGACTCAGACGTTTGATCGTTACAAAAGCTCACCGGAGAGATGATCATCGCAGGAATCAAGTATGATAAAGATGATCTAAACAGAAAGTTCATCCGCGCTCTAGGGAAGGAATGGATAGTTTACACTGTTTCCTACAGACAAGGGGACACCCTAGAAGCACTTGAATTGGATGATCTTTACAACGATTTAAGAGTCTTTGAAGCAGAAGTCGAAGCAGAAAAGGTTGTAAGTACCAACCCTAGTATTACCAATAGTAATATTGCCCTTGCCACAACATCTGGAGGACCAAAACATGAAATCAGCGAAGAGATTTCATTCGAAGCTTTTATTTGTAAGTGTTCAAATCTCACAGGTGAAGAAGTAAAACAGATGCATCAAGATGATTGTGATGAAATCGACCTAAAGTGGCAATCTGCTATGCTGGCACTACGAGCAAGAATATTCTTGAATAGGACAGGAAGGCAATTCAATCCACGAAACAACGAACGAATTACCTTCGACAAAAGCAAGGTGAAGTGCTATGAATGCAGTGAATTAGGTCACTTTGCTAGAGACTGTCCAAATAAGTCAAGAACCAACAATCCACGAACCACTCAAGACACAAATCAGAGTGCACTTATCTCACATATGATTGGAGTGACTTGGCTGAAGAAACAAGTCAAAATAGAGCACTAATCTCTGAAGAACAAAATCACGTAGAAACTACTACTACTGTTCACCATGCATGCATAGCCGTAGTAATGGATGATACGGACATTCTGGGAAATTTAGTTGCTACGGATGACTTATGTTCTACTGAGCTAACTTACACTGATATTGGAATTCCTGAAATCGGCAACAACATACTGGGATATGACTGGAATGATGCTGATCAAGGAGTACCACACGAGGATGCTCTCATGGCAATTGACTCACCAACTCCAGCATCTTCATCTCTTATGGCCGAGGTAAATTCTAAATTATGTACTCCTGAGTGTAAAGCTATAATTGTTAAGTACAAAGATCATAATCAATTAATGAGTGACTCAATTAAAACGTTTGAAGAACAAAGACGATCGGCTCATAGAGTAATTGATAACTTAGAAAACCAAATCAAGTCCCACAAAATTAATGAACAAAGCTATCAAGAAAAGATTAATCTACTTGAATGGCAAAAAGAGGACTTACTCCTTAAACTCAAGGTAGCTAGGGATAAGATCAAACTACTAGAACAAGAACATGATAAAGTTGAGTTAGATGTAGGGAAGTTAGAATTTGCTTCAAAATCTGTAAACGACCTATGTCAAAAACAAATTCATGGTAAAGTTAAAGCTGGCCTAGGTTACAAAGAAGTTGCCCCTCCATTTAATCAAAACTACATCCCACCATCTTTAGATGAACCAAGAATTCCTATCTCTCAAACACCGCCAAAAGAATCATTCAATGTTGATCCAATCAACTATGATGAAGTTCTAATTGAGGACTTAGTTGAAGAAAGTAAGGTACATGTTGTGAAAAACAAGGATATTCCATTGGAAAATCACTTACTTACAATAGAAGGCATAACCTTACCTTCTACACAAAGTCTGGTGTCTATGCCATGTCCTAAACCCATTACCAAGATTTAAACATCATCTCAAATAAAACCTAACAAAAAGACTTGGAATCACATAGGTAAAAGAGGAAACCAACGAAACATGAATCAAGTCAAAACTCAAAAAGGACAACTTGTTAAAAGCTCAAGAAAAGGATGTTTTATTTGTGGTAAATTGAATCACTATGCCAAAATCTGTTATCACAATCCTCAAAACCAAATGCAAGTGGTTCAAAAACCACATAATGGGGTGGGATACAAAGGAAGGGTTGCCCATAAAAATATCAAACAAGTCTCTTCAGAAAATCAAGGTGTTAACAAAAGAAACATAATTTCTAACAAGAAGAATAGAGTTAATGCTGCTAGACAAACAGTTTTGTTTCTACGGCTAAGGTTAATACGGCCAAAAGTAAGGGTGTTAATACTGCCCGTATTAATACTGTGAAAAATACCCGTATGAAGCCTGCTCGTGGTAATACTGCCAAAAGTAACATTGTTACTAAGGCTCCTATTAACAATAAGAAACAACGGAATGTCAAACCAGCATCTATTCCAATTGTTAAATCAAAAGTTGTTAACACCAAAATTGTTCAAAAAGAAAAATCTTTCTAACAAGTGTGGCAACCAAAGATCCAAGTAACTCAACCACCTATTCATATTGATTTTTCAAAACTAGTACAAAGGAAGGTGAGTTACTTTAATGAAATGGGCAAACCCAAGTCAACTTTGGCTTGGGTTCCCACCAGAAACTAATCTCTATCGTTTATGTGCAGGTTCAACCAACAAAAGAAAGTGAGAACAGTTGGCATGTAGATAGTGGCTGTTCCAGGCACATGACGGGCAACATGTCATGCCTTCAGGACTTTGAAAAGTTCAACGGTGGATACGTTGCCTTTGGAGGCAATCCAAAAGGAGGAAAGATTACTGGGAAAGGAACAATAAGCAATGGTACACTGCACTTCAAAGACGTGTACTATGTGCAACAGCTTCAATATAATTTGTTGAGTGTATCTCAAGTTTGTGATGAGAAACACACATCGATATTCACTGCTACAGAATGTATTATAATGTCATTGATGAAAGTATGATTCTACTCAGAACACCAAGGAGAGACAATGTCTACTGCTTAGACATGTCAAAGGTTCAAATAAATTCACCTGAAGCATGCTTTCTCTCAAAAGCTACTTTAGATGAATCTACTATCTGGCATAGGAGGATGTGCCACATGAACCTGAAAAACATCAATAAACTAGTTAAATCTAGTTTGGTTAGAGGTCTCCCAAACAAGCAGTTCAACCTTGAAGATAACTGCTTAGCATGCTTGAAGGGCAAGCAACACAAAACTTCCCACAAGACAAAGGAGATCAACTCTAACACCACACCTTTACATTTACTCCACATGGATCTCTTTGGTCCTACCAATGTAAAGAGTATTGCAAAGAAGTCATACTGCCTTGTCATTACTGATGATTTTTCAAGATATACATGGGTGTACTTTCTTGGAACCAAAGATGAAACAAGTCAGCTACTCATCACTTTTGTCACCAAAGTTGAACACCAACTCAACCTGAAGATCAAGAAAATTCGATGTGACAACGGCACAGAGTTCAAGAACCAAGTGATGAATGACTTCTGTGACAAGAAAGGAATAGAGAGACAATTCAGCGCTGCTAGGACTCCTCAACAGAATGGAGTTGCTGAAAGAAGGAACAGGACATTGATTGAAGCAGCACGAAGTATGTTGGCTGACTCCAATCTTCCCATGTTTTTCTGGGCAGAAGCAGTTAACACTGCCTGCTATGTTCAGAATAGGGTCCTACTAGTCAAGGCACACAACAAAACTCCATATGAGCTTATCCACAAGAGACAACCTATGATAAGCTTCCTACGCGCCTTTGGATGTCCATGCACAGTTCTAAACTCTAAGGACTATCTTGGAAAGTTTGATAGCAAAGCTGATGAAGGCACATTTGTTGGTTATTCATCTCAAAGTAAAGCTTATCGAGTTTACAACCACAAATCGAAGATTATCGAGGAGAGCTCCAATGTGACCTTCAATGAACACACTTACACCAAGAAGGGACATGGACCAGACTGGGTATTTGACTTGGATGCCCTGACCAAATCATTAAACTCCAACTTTGAGTTTAACTCAAACCAAGTTAATACGGCTCCAGTTCCTACGGCGAACTCTATTCCTACTGCACCTGTTTCTACGGAGCAAGTTGCTACGGCTCCAATCACAGGTACTGCTCGATTAGATGTGATGGAATATATCAATCTTCCCATTATTTTGGAAGATCCCATCATCCCAGACGAACCAGACTCTCCTCACACTGAAGAAAACTCTACAAAGGAGGACGAAGAAGCACAACCACATTCACCATTGGCTACGGATAATACAACACGTCCCAACGGGGTTCCACGCCTAATTGAAGAGGATGATAATGGAGTTGATCAACTTGTTAATGAAGAGCCTTACACAACTGATATCCCTACTTCAGTCACTGGACCTTCATATACCACCTCTCCATTCACTACTCCTCCATTCAATGCACGCTATCCTAGCAATGAGATAATGATACTAATTTGGGTGTTGAACTACGGCTTGAGAAGATTCCATCATCTCGTGTTTCCAAGAATCATCCACCTTCTCAAATAATTGGAGAACTTGACTACTCTATGGCAACTAGAAGTCAAACCAAGTCCAAAACGGATTCTACAACTGCTCTAATCAATACATGTCTCTTTGCATGCTTCCTGTCCCAAATGGAACCCAAGAAAATTCAAGAAGCACTCCTAGATCCACACTGGATTGAGGCATGTCAGGCAGAGCTACTCCAATTCAAAATACAAGGAGTATGGGTACTAGTTGAGGTCCCATATGGCAAGAAGGTGATTGGTACACGCTGGATCTTCAGAAACAAGAAAGATGAACGTGGAATTGTGGTTAAAAACAAAGCACGACTGGTTGCACAAGGCTACACACAGGAAGAGGGAATTGATTATGAAGAAGTCTTTGCTCCAGTGGCTAGGATTGAAGCCATTCGTCTATTTCTAGCCTTTGCTTCATTTATGGGCTACAAAGTCTATCAAATGGATGTCAAAAGTGCTTTTCTATATGGTGTCATTGAAGAAGAGGTCTATGTCAAACAACCTCCTGGATTTGAGGACCCTCAACATCCTCACAAAGTCTACAAATTGATCAAAGCTCTCTATGGGCTTCATCAAGCACCACGAGCTTGGTATGATACTCTTTCAGACTACCTTCTTCAAAACAACTTTCAACGAGGAACAATTGACAAAACGCTATTTTTCAAGAAGTCTAACTCAGACATTCTTCTTGTTCAAATCTACGTTGATGACATCATCTTTGGATCCACCAAGGATTCATTGTGCAAAGAATTTGAGGATCTCATGCACACTAAGTTTCAGATGAGTTCCATGGGTGAACTCACTTTCTTCTTGGGCTTACAAGTCAAGCAAAAGCCAGATGGCCTCCTCATAAGCCAAACCAAGTATGTCAGGGACATCCTCACCAAGTTTGGACTCATGGATGCCAAGGTTGCAAGCACTCCGGTGGAAACTCACAAACAATTGACGCCTGATCTTGAGGGGGAGGATGTGGATATACACAACTATCGATCAATGATTGGATCTCTCATGTATCTCACAGCTTCAAGACCAGACATAATGTTTGGAGTTTGTGTATGCGCAAGATATCAAACAAGGCCCAAGATGTCACACCTAATTGCAGTCAAGAGAATCTTTCGTTACCTAAAGGGCAAGCCTAACTTAGGCTTATGGTATCCTAAAGACTCTCCCTTTGATTTAATTGCTTATACTGACAGTGATTATGGTGGTGAAAACTTAGACAGGAAATCAACGACTGGAGGGTGCCAATTTATTGGTTCAAGACTGGTGTCATGGCAATGCAAGAAGCAAACAACGGTGTCAACCTCTTCCACTGAAGCTGAGTACATTGCTGCTGCTAGTTGTTGTGCCCAAGTACTTTGGATTCAAAATCAAATGATGGACTATGGCTATTCCTTCATGAACACGCCAATCTACATTGACAATCAAAGCACTATAAGCATCATCAACAATCCAGTCAAACACTCCAAAACGAAACATATAGAGATACGCTATCACTTTATAAGAGATTGCAACGAGAAGAAACTAATCCATGTTGAGAAGATCCACACTGACAATCAACTTGCTGACCTTCTCACCAAAGCATTCGATGTGGGGAGATTCACTTTTCTGATTACAAGCATTGGAATGATCAATACGGATGAATAACTCATATACTTTTCTCTTAGTATTTCTATTTGTTTAAAGCAAGTCCCTTCGAGAAGCAGTAGTAACCTTATGATGAAAATCAAGTACCTTACTCTCTAGCATTGTACTATGTTACTACTGCAACATTAATAGTAAAGGCAAATTGTGTCCAAAGTATGATTAGTACGACCAAATTGTTAAGACTAAGGGAAGGTTTAACTACTACTGCCCTATGTCAATAAATTTGGACGGAATGGTTAATACGGACGAGTAATGTGATACTACGGACCTCTGGTTTAATACTGCCAGTAACTCAAGTTACTACGGACAGTCCAGTTAATACGGCCCATGAACCATTACTACGGCCTCTTTAACCAACTTACTACGGACCCTTTGTTAATACTGCAGATTATCATATTAAAAAGGTTTCTTAAGAGATAAGAATACCCTAATTAATGATGATTTGACAAGTCAAAACACAACTTGTAACCCAACTTTACACGTGTCAAGCCCCGGTAACACATCTTTAACACGTGGCAAGTACTGATTGGACCTAATTTTTAAAATTCAGGCGCGAGGCACAGCTACTCGTGACACGTGGCAATTTTTAATTGGACCGTCACTTTTGAATCATTACCCGCGTCTAATCAGGGGCGTCAAGTTGTTACAATTTTTCAGTATAAAAGGGGGTAATTTTAACCGTTTGAAACTTACCGTTTGTAAAAACCCCTAAATCTTCCGAAAAAGTTACCGTTAGAACTAAAATCAATCGATTTTCTTTATCGTTGTGACTAACCATTTACATTCTTGTTCATCACTGTAATAATCAATTAACAGAATCAACAATGGCGGAACAATTGCAATTATTCAAAACTCACAACATGGTGGCTTGCTTGGAAAAGACTGCTGACAACGCCGATTTCCATCAAATAATCGATTTCTTTGATCAATCGAAGATCAAGACGGCGTTAACCATCAATCCCGATATTGATGAATCCCACATTAGGGATTTCTGGACTTCTGCTACTCTGGATGAAACAGAGGCCGCCATCAATGCTATGGTGAAGGGCAAAGCGATCAAGGTTACAGAGTCTTCTCTCCGAAAACATCTGAACCTTCAAGACTCCAAAGGTATACTAAGAGTGCCTTATGACATCCTGGTAAACACTTTTACAAACATGGGATATGAGGGGGATTTAAATATTTCAACATTTTTAAAATCAAAATTCTCCCCTCAATGGAAATACATGTTGCATACTTTGCAACAATGTATGTCCCCAAAACGCACAGGATGGCATGAAGGCAGTTCTACTTTAGCCAACGCTATGGTGTGTTTGGCTACAGGAAGAACTTACAATTTTTCCTACATGATTTTTGAGTCAATGAGAAAGAATATCGAGAACCCCCAAACTAAATTTTTAATGTATCCTCGATTTCTTCAACATTTTATTAACTGTGTCCACAAAGATCTTCCAAGATCAGAAAATCTTTTAAAATCACATGCTCATTCAAAGAAGGTTTTCACTAATATGAGACAAGTTAACAAGGGTGGTCCAGCTAATGTGACACCACTATTCTCAAAAATGTTGGTGGTCACCATTCCCACAGCTGCAGGACAAGTAACTCTACCTCTGTCCCAACCCCCAGCTGCCACCATCAGTACTACGGCAATATCTGTGGGCACTAGTGCCATATCTGAAGCCAGTACTGTAGGTGGAATCCCTGAGGTTACTACGGCAGTTACTACTGCCCCTGTACCTCCAGTTGCTACTGTGAGTTCTACTCCAGTTGCTACTGCCCCAGTCACTACTGCTAAAGTGACTAAACCCATTGTTTCATCACCTCACAAACCACCCAAAGCTGCTTCAAAGAGACTCAAGAGGGTTACTCAGCCTCTTGTGTCTAAAACCATCCCTAAATCTCTCACTGCAAAAGCATTCCCTGAAACATCTTCAGGAATGCCACACACAACAGGGGAAAACATTGAACACACCCCCTTGTTCACTGAGGTGGTCCATAAGGAGGGGGGAGACCATGTAGGGAGGGCTGATACTACTGCAGCGTCTACTTCTCATAGTAGAGCTCAGGACAGTATCAACATATCTAAGACCCAAACTACGGCAACACCATCCCTTGCTGAGGACTTGTTCTCAGACTGGGAAGGTGGTCCCTGGCGCCAAGAGACCATGGGAGAGATACCTGCTTCTGCTAGGCAGGAGAGTTTCTCTATTCCCTATGATCTTCCACCTGTTGGTACCCAACAGGAAAGGGGTGAGGGTAGTGGTGGTCAGTTTAAGGAATTGATGGACATGTACCAATCATTAATGGTGAAGGTGGAAAAACAAGAAGGGATGTTGTCTTCTCTTACATCTTTGGTGCAACAGGTATTGGCACAACAGGCTCTACTATCAATCCAGTTACAGCACCAAAGAATCACCACACTAGATGCTGGCACTTCACCAAAACCATCCAGTTCATCCTCTTCAGATGACTCCTCAGCAGATGAAAACAAGGGGGAGAAATAAATAAATGTGTTATCATCTGGAGAGAGCAAGGGTGAAGAATACAAGGGAAGCACAGACACTGTCATTACTGCCACTTCAAATAAAGATGAAGAAATGGAGACAGGCAGTACATTTGAGGGGGAGACAGATTTTGATGCTGCTGATATGATGGTAGATACAGAAGGTGAAAAGATGGAAGTTGATACTCAACTTGAGGGGGAGCAACAGCAAGAAGTGAAACAAATGGTTGAAGAAACAATAGACGAGATGGAAGCTGAAACTTCACCAAATGTTGCTACTGAAACACTTGATGCAAATCAAGTTGATGCTGAAATGGTTGGTGCGGACTCGATTGCTGCGGATCAAGTTACTACTGATCCTATGGTGACAAGTCCAGTTGCTACGGACTCAGTTACTGCGGATCCAGTTACTACGGATCCTATGGTAACTAGCCCATTTGCTACGGATCCAGTTACTACGGACCCCATGGTCACCAGTCCAAGAACATAGGATGCAGAGGCAGATCATTCATACCTGTTCACAACCATTCTCCCCACATTCAATGAAGCTTCAACTCCTTTTCAAGCAATCCAATCTGAAGCTACAACTCCTTCAACCACTGTAACAGAAACTCCTTCTACTATTGATCAACAAGAAGCTGCAAATGTTCTTATAAGAACAGAAATGTCAAGAACAAGTGTGATGGCTGATGAAGACACTATAGCATCACAGCTGCTTAAGATCAAAGAGGAGAAAGCAGAAGAGGAAAGAAAGAAGATGTTACTGAGCGAGTTGCAAAACAGAGAGCATCAGCTGCATTGGGTGAAAAACCAATACAAACCTCTCTAAAATTACCTGAACAATCTACTGGTTTGTCTGTTTCTATTCCTACAGGTAGATTTGGGTATATCACAGTGGATCAGAAAAAGAAGAAAGTACAGAGGGTTGACCTTGATGCTCCAGAAGAAAAGGGAAAAGGCAAATCCATTGTAGTGGAGAAATCAAAGACTGAAGAAGAAAGAAGTACTCAGGAAGCCTTTAATTTTCAAGGTCTGACAGCTGAAGAGATTGAAGTGCTCAGACAAGAGCATGAAGAAGCAGAGTTATTCAACAGAATGGCTGCTGAGAAAGAAGAGGAGGAAAGAGCAAGAAAGAGAAAGATAGCTGAAGCAGATGAACTTCATGCTAGACTGAATACATATCCAACTCCAGAAGAAAGAGAAAGAATGGAGAAGATTGCTGCAGAGGATGCAATCAAAGCAAAGGAGATGTATAATGAAGAACTCCTTCAACATCTTTGTTCTCAAGGCCAAGTTAGAGCAGATTTCGGGTACTCTGGAAGAAGATGAAATTGCTCTCAAAAGATCAAAAACTAAAACAAAGCCTGAGAAGAAGAAAGTGTCCAAGTCTACTCAAATAAAGTTAGCTGAAGATAGGGAGAAGTACACTAAGTACCTCAAAAGCAAAGGTCACAGTGGTAGATCCTTAGGACCTATGAAGTTAACTAATATGTTGGACCTTGTGAAGGAAGAGAGACAAAAGGAAGCCAGAAGGGAAGCTGCTCTTGCAAAGATTAATGAGAAGAAAAATAAAGCATTAGAAGCTGCTCTTAAAACTGGAAGAAAGGTGTTTATCCAACCAGAACCTGCACCTGTTGAAGAAAAACCTCAAGAGAAGCCCAAGCTCAAAAGACAGAAAAGACCATCAAAAAGAATTCCTCTAGCTAAAAGAAGGAGGATGAATGATGATGCTGCTGCTTCTCAACAAGAAGGTCCTAGTGTTCTATTCATGGATGTCAAATCAGAACCTGAAGACATGGAACAAGACCCTCCAGTGACTGATCAAGGGGGAGATGAAGAAGGACTCAAATTCAATCCAATGGGATATTCTGAGTATATTCATCATGAAGAAGGACTGAGGTTTACTCCATTGGCTAAGAGACTTCCAATGATTATTGACTGGAAGTACATTGGTGGGACTGAATATGAAGTTAAAAGATAATATGGATCAAAGAGGATACTTCATGCCTTCCATGAAGCCATAAGAGTGTTTGACAGGGATGACTTGGAGAGAATGTATCACATAGGCAAGACAAAGTATTCTCATCAAAGAAAAGCTTTGTCAGGAACTGAACTTGCTATGGACATTCTGTGTGGGCTATTTGAACCAGGATATGAGAAGAAGAGCTCAGTGTTCAAGAAAGGAGGTCCAAATAATCCAGTCATCAGGTGGTTTATATATGATCGCAGTGGTGTCTACTCCATCAGAAGAAAGGAGGGAGCCATGGAATTCTACTTGGTTGATATGCAATATCCTCATGGGCTGAAGACATTAGAAGAAATGATTGAAGTAAAGCTTAATGGTCTTCATGATTCACATCTTGCACATGAGCTAGTTTGGGGAATTCTCATGCATATCACAGAGGAATAACACAAAGGCACAGAGAGTGATTGGCCTGAACAAAGATGATCAAAATACTTGTAAATGATTAATCATCCTGTGTAAAAAGTTAGTACTGTTGGAGTATAAAACTTGTACTTTTGATGTGTCATAAAAGTTCAAGGTTAGGGGGAGATTGTTGGGTTATAACTTAGCTAAAATAGTTTAACCATTAACAATTCACTTAACAAACAAGAATAGTAACTTAAACTATTAATACGGAAGATATTAAGAGTTACTACAGAAGACAAGTTAGTAGGGCTGTCCAACCAGTTACTAGGGCTAGTCAAGTTGCTACGGTGATATTGAAGTCACTACGGGCAAAGTCAAGATACGGAAGAAGTCAAGTCAAGACACGGAAGACAATCTTGCCTTGCAAGTATAATCTAAGTTATAGAGTTATGTTTCCTTTTGTTAAATAGATAGAGTTTCCTTATTTCTAGATAACGATATATTTAGATAAGGATAGAAGTTGTTTCCTAGTTTATCTAGGTTTGCCTCAAGGTCTATATAAAGATAGATCCTTGTATTCATAAAAACACGTTGTATTAGTATTCATTGATTAATACGATTGAGGCTTATAATTCGACAATACTTTTGTTTATTCATTATTCATTGTTCGATAACTCGTAATATTGAAGTGTTCATCCGCTGCTGAACTTCTTCAACAGATCATGATCTAACGAAGGCGAACTTATTAGTTTACATAGACTAATACGATCCTGACAATATTATATGATCTGTACACAATGGCGAACCAAGAAGGAAGCAACAAATTGGCACACAAGGTGAAATGGAGATAAACTTGTAGAATTTAGAAAAAGAGTTTGACTTGTATAAGTCAAAGATGAAAAATGAGATATTGGGGTTGTCTGTACTACCACAACCTTGCATAATGTTCAATCAAACCTCCCTCATGATCATAAAGAGCCCTTTGCTTAGCTCTCTTACACTGGCCCATGCTAACATCTGTGACATTCGCGAATTTCTAGGTATACTTCTAACGACCCGTATTCGTTTTATTTATTTATGATTATGTTTTGACCCTATTGTATTCCTTTTTATGTTTTATCGTATTCGTATTTCTCGTATTTTATGAGTATCGTATTTGTATTTTATGTGGTTCGAAATCTTTATGTCGGGAACGTTTAGTTCTAAGTGCCTTTAGTATAAGTCTAGTATGCTCTTAAGATAAGTTTAGGGGTTTTATGCCTTATTTATACGATTAAGATTAACGTTAAAAAGTATTACAATTTTAGTCCTTCAAGAATTTTATTACAAACCTAGTCCTATGGGATTTTATTACAAAAATGGTCCTAAAAGTATCCCACCAACCATTTTGTCTTACTCTATCACCAACATTGTTTTTATCAAAATTTTGTCTTATTCCACACCTACCTCCCATCACCTACTTTCACCCTTTCACTTCTCTCTCTAAAAACACACACACAAACACACACACACTTCTCTCTAAAATATCTCAAGATCCGACCGTTGAAATTCGATTTTGAAGCTTGTTTATTGTTCACCACGTTCATCTTTATCATTCCTCCAAATTTCATCTCAATCGGGTAAGTATTTCTTCAATTTTGTTTTAAACTTTATTTATTTAAATTCAAACTCAAAAACACCACTTTTCACCATCAAAACCCGAATTTTATTGAGGGTTTATTTACCTAAACGTATTCTGGACATAGGGTTTCGATATTGGATGATTTTAACGCCTAAAAACACTCAGAATCGTATCCCGAATGTGATTTTCGTAAAAACCCAGTTACGTCACGTAACTGAGTTACTGGAACGTAACTCAGTTACGAACCCGTAACTAATCCCGAAACTATGGCACGTAACTCTCTATTTTATCACGTAATTATGTCGGAATCACGTAACTGAGTTACGTGCGTAACTCTCAGTTACGTGAAGCGTAACTAGCCTGCTGTACTTTTCGAAACATTTGTAATTCTGTTAAATCGATGTTCCTGTTGTTCATTTTAAAACCCGTATAAAACGTTAATCGTTAAGGCATACCCCACTAGACTTAGAGATACTTAGACATATTTATTTACGTGATGTTTAGGGCACTTAGACGTGGAAGCTTGACCGTATTTGATTATTTCCCGACGTACCGTGTTTGGATTGCATTGCTATTCTGTGAGTTATTCGTTGCCCTTTTTACCCTTTTTACACTTTTTGGGCATGATTAGCGTTGTATAAATGTATTTTTATGTTATATATATTATGAGTATGTATTATGGATATGAATCCTTTAGATGAGTCTTACCCAAACTTGTACCGCCTTTGTGGTAGTACGAGGCCCCGTATACAAACCTGTTAGCTTTTAGCCGCCGGTTTATATATATAGCGCTATATGGGTCCATTTCTAACACGATGGATGATGGATGCGCCCTGTCCGTGTTAGTAATGTTATGACCGTGATTTTCGAGGACAACCTAGCTTAAGACACTAGGTGGGGTTAGTTGCCAGTATTGTTATGGTTCAGGTGTATCGTATGTTCCTAAAGCTATTATCTATCCAGTATGCTATTTTTATGAAATGATTATGGTATTTTTATGTTATATGTATGAGTATTTTATCAAAAGGTTTTGTATACTTCACGTATAATTTGAAACATCATTTTCAAATGACTTATCTTCAAATCATAACACTTTTGGGTCAAAACATATTGAAACCTTTTATACTATTATGTTTTTATTAATTATTGCGAATAATTCACCAACTTTATGTTGACGTCGTATTTTAACGCTTTTCAGGGATTTGAGGTTACACTTTTGAATGATTATGCTTGGTGGCTACGTGGATTACTTGCATGGAATTTATTTTGTATTTGTTAATTCCTTAGTATCCCAAACACTGTAGCCGTATTTTGATATTTCCGGATGATTGTAATAAGCTTACTATTTTAAACTTATTTATCTATGTTGATTATCTATGGTTTACTTATGTTGATGTAACCTTTGAATCTCTGATACCGTATTCTCTGTACACCTCGGTTCCGCCATTTTGCGGGGTGTGACAGAAGTTGGTATCAGAGCAAATGGTTATAGCGAACTAAGTGACCTTACGGAATCACTTAGACTATGACCTAGGCTTTTGGACCTATCTGATTTACTCTATGTGCGCATTTCTTTCTTTTGTGGACCTGTATGTGATTCGTATGCTTTATGTGCTTTTGTTTTGCATTTTATGCTTTGAGACCTGTTTGTTTTAGTCGCACATCCGGTTATCGTTCTGATTTAATCTGTTTGACATTCATAGAAGATGCCGCCAAAGAGAGCTTCTACTAGGTCTACTCCGGCCGTCACTGCTACGAGAAGGTCGACGAGACGAGGTCGCGCCAGTGCGAGAGCGGGTGCTACGACTCAGAATACCACTGCTGCCCCCAGTGCTACTACCACTACTCCGAATATCAGTCAGTTGATTGCGGAGCAGATTGCAGCGGCAATACCCGTGATCGTGGCACAACTCAAGGAGACACCGGTGCAGGATGCCGACATAGTGTTTGAAGAACCCGTGATGCAGGGTATTGGAGCGGAAGGTACGGCGTCTGGGCGCGATGGTTCTGATGTGGGAAGAGCAGTGCATGTGGGAGTCGGTGGGCCGAGTATCGTTATTGAGGATCCACCCCGAGGTTGTTCGTATAAGACTTTTCTGGATTGCAAACCTACTGAGTTTAAGGGTACCGAGGATGCTGTTGCTACCCTACAGTGGTTTGAGAGGATTGAGTCTGTGTTTGATGTTTCGGGATGTGCTGAGAAGAGCAGAGTTAAGTATGCTGCGTTCTTGTTCCAGGGTAAAGCCCTAACTTGGTGGAACTCGGTGAAACGGGCGCAGGGCCGAGCTGCTGTTGCCTTGATGAGTTGGGAAAACCTGAAGAAAAGAGTATGTGCCGTCATCTAAGACACAGAGGTTGGAGAATGAGTTGTGGAACCTGACTATGCAAGGTTCTGATTTTCGTGTATATGTGAATAGATTCTACGATTTGTGTGTTTTGGCTCCTCGTTTGGTTCGCACGGAGGATGAAAGAATTGAACGCTTCACTCAAGGGTTGCCCCAGACTATGAGGGACCACATTATTTCTCACCGTCCGGGTACTCTACAGAGTGTGGTTGATATTGCTGGTCGGTTGACCGCAAGTATGATCCGTGGTGGTGTTCTTCAGCCGGTTGTGAGCCGAAGAGATTCTGGTAGATCTGACAGGAGAGATATGGGTAGTTCGAGGAAGAGAAGTCGTGGTCAGGATCAGAGACCCCAACCTCCTCAAGTGTATGCTTTGACAGGTGCTGGAGCTGGTTATCAGGGCAGACGCCCGAAGTGTGGTACGTGCGGCAGTGCTCATGCAGCAAATGTGGCTTGTTGGGTTTGTAAACGATGCACCACACCGAGCAGTTTTGTGGAATGGCTAATGGAGCATGTTTCGAATGTGGAGAAGTAGGTCACCGCCGTCATCAGTGTCCCAAGCTTATAGCACCTACTCCCCTTCCTACACATGGTGCTGGTACTAGTGCAAGAGGAAATCCTGCCAAAAGCCGAGCTTTCTCCATGGAATCTTCTGAAGCTCACCAGGATCCTACTGTAGTCACTGGTACATTTCTTGTCGATGATTATCCTGCTTTTATCTTGTTTGATTCGGGTGCCGATAGAAGCTTTGTATCTAGTGATTTCCGCCCCTTAGTAAACCGTGCTTCTAGTCCTTTAGAGCCTGCTTATGAGGTAGAAATAGCTGATGGTAGATGTGCTTGTGTTAGAGAAGTTATTCGTGATATTCCCCTCGTATTAGCCGATATTCCTTTCTCCATCGACCTTATTCCTATGAAACTCGGTAGTTTCGATGTCGTAATCGGTATGGATTGGTTAGCGAAGCATAGAGGCGAAATAGTTTGTCATGAGAAGCTTATTCGTGTTCAGAAGCCGGATGGAGATCAGATGAACGTACACGGAGACAAGACAGGGAAACGCCTTAAAGTCATTTCTAGTTTGAAAGTCCGCGACTATATCCGTCAAGGTTGTTCCTTATATCTCGCTCACGTGATGAAGAAAGATTCTACGATAAAGATTGATGGTGTACCGATTGTTCGCGAGTATTCTGACGTTTTTCCCGAAGATTTGCCTGGACTCCCTCCTCAGAGACAAATCGACTTTCGTATTGATCTTGTTCCTGGAGCAGCGCCTATTGCTAAAGCTCCGTATCGTTTGGCTCCTTCCGAGATACTAGAGTTGTCAAAGCAAATTCAGGAACTGGTCGATAAAGGTTTTATCCGTCCTAGTTTCTCCCCGTGGGGTGCTCCTGTCCTCTTTGTTAAGAAGAAGGATGGCTCCATGCGTTTATGTATTGATTATCGGGAGTTAAACAAGCTGACTGTGAAGAACCGTTATCCTCGTATTGACGACTTATTCGATCAACTTCAGGGTTCTTGCTATTTCTCTAAAATCGATCTTCGCTCTGGTTATCATCAGTTGAGAGTTCAGGAAGATGATATACCTAAGACCGCTTTTCGTACTCGATATGGTCATTATGAGTTCATGGTGATGCCGTTTGGTCTGACAAACGCCCCTGCAGCATTCATGGATCTAATGAACCGTATTTTTCGTCCGTATCTCGACAAATTCGTTATCGTATTCATCGACGACATTCTGATCTATTCCCGAAGTCGCAAGGAACATGAAGAGCATTTGCGTCTTGTTCTAGAAGTGCTTCGAAAGGAAAAGTTGTATGCGAAATTCTCTAAGTGCGAATTCTGGTTATCCGAAGTTCAATTTCTTGGCCACGTGGTTAGCGCGAATGGTATTCACGTTGATCCTGCTAAGATTGAAGCTGTTAAAAGCTGGGTTGCACCAAAGTCTCCGACCGAAATCCGTTCGTTTTTGGGTCTTGCTGGGTATTATCGCCGATTCATCGAGAACTTCTCCAAAATCGCTTCACCTATAACAAAGTTGACACAGAAGAGTGAACCATTCGTTTGGGGTTCCGATCAGGAGAGAGCCTTTCAAGTATTGAAGCAGCGGTTGTGTGACGCTCCTATTCTTAGTCTGCCAGTTGGTTCCGAGAATTTTGTTGTTTATTGCGACGCTTCGCACAAGGGTCTGGGTTGTGTGCTTATACAGAATGGTAAAGTTATAGCTTAAGCTTCGCGTCAGTTGAAAGTCCATGAGCAGAATTACACGACACATGATCTAGAATTGGGAACCGTCGTATTCGCATTGAAGATTTGGAGGCATTATCTGTATGGGACCAAGTGTACTGTATTTACCGACCACAAGAGTCTTCAGCACATATTCGACCAGAAGATGCTGAACATGAGACAACGGCGCTGGGTTGAGTTATTGAACGACTATGATTGCGACATTCGCTACCACCCTGGTAAGGCGAACGTTGTTCTAAGTCGTAAGGAAACAGTCAAACCAGTCCGTATCCGTTCTATGATGGTATCTATTCAGACGAGCTTGAAGGCTCGGATTATTCAGGCACAAGAGGGTATTATGACAGAGGGCCGTGTTAAAGAGGAAAGATTGTATAAGTTAGCGTTGGAATTAGAACCGAAGGAGGATGGAGTTCTGTATTTCCTCGAGCGTATTTGGGTTCCGATTAGTATCCATCAGTTGATTCTAGACGAAGCCCATAAGTCTAACTATTCCATTCATCCGGGTTCCGACAAAATGTATCACGACTTGAAAGAGTTCTATTGGTGGCCGGGTATGAAGCGTGAGATCGCCGAGTATGTTAGTCGATGTTTGACCTGTTCCAAAGTGAAGATTGAGTATCAGAAATCGTCTGGGCTACTCCAACAACCGAAGATTCCCGAGTGGAAATGGGAGCGTATTACTATGGATTTTGTCACGAAACTTCCGAGATCTTCGAGTGGTTATGACAGTATCTGGGTTATTGTTGATCGATTGACGAAGTCTGCTCATTTCCTACCGATTCGTGAGAATTATCCGATGGAGATATTCGTGCGTTTATATATTGCAGAGATTGTATCGAAACACGGAGTCCCTGTATCGATTATTTCCGATCGTGATGCTCGTTTCACCTCACGATTTTGGAAGACATTCCAGACTGCTATGGGTACAAGGTTAGATATGAGTACCGCCTATCATCCGCAGACCGATGGTCAGAGTGAGAGAACTATTCAGACCTTGGAAGATATGCTACGAGCCTGCGCAATTGATTTTGGTGGTAGTTGGGACGTTCATTTGCCGTTGATTGAGTTCTCGTACAACAACATCTATCACACGAGTATCAAGTGTGCACCTTTTGAAGCTTTGTATGGCCGCAAGTGTCGATCGCCTGTATGTTGGGCAGAAATTGGAGATAGTCAGATTTCTGGTCCGGAGATTATACAAGAGACCACTGACAAGATCTTCAAGATCAAGGAACGATTAATTACTGCAAGGGACCGACAGAAAAAGTATGCTGATAAGCGCAGGAAGCCTCTTGAGTTCAGTGTTGGAGATATGGTATTATTGAAGGTATCTCCATGGAAAGGGGTTGTCCGATTCCAGAAGCGCAGCAAGCTGAGTCCGAGATACACGGGTCCGTTCAAGATCTTAGCCCGCGTCGGCCCAGTTGATATCGACTAGATTTGCCGGCAGAACTGAGCAGCGTACATAATGTATTTCATGTATCTCAGTTGAAGAAATGCCTGGCTGACGAAACGTTATTAGTTCCGCTTGAGAAACTCCAGATTGATGATAAGCTTCATTTCGTTGAGGAACCGATCGAGATCGTTGCTAGCGATGTTAAGCGTCTACGACGAAGTAAGATCCCGATTGTCAAGGTTCGTTGGAATTCCCGTTTTGGAGCTGAGTTCACGTGGGAACGCGAAGATGAAATTCTGCGGAAGTATCCTCACCTTTCCCCCGGAAGTAGTACCAAGTGAAAATTTCGAGGACGAAATTTCTTTTTACTTGGGGAGACTGTGACATTCGCGAATTTCTAGGTATACTTCTAACGACCCGTATTCGTTTTATTTATTTATGATTATGTTTTGACCCTATTGTATTCCTTTTTATGTTTTATCGTATTCGTATTTCTCGTATTTTATGAGTATCGTATTTGTATTTTATGTGGTTCGAAATCTTTATGTCGGGAACGTTTAGTTCTAAGTGCCTTTAGTATAAGTCTAGTATGCTCTTAAGATAAGTTTAGGGGTTTTATGCCTTATTTATACGATTAAGATTAACGTTAAAAAGTATTACAATTTTAGTCCTTCAAGAATTTTATTACAAACCTAGTCCTATGGGATTTTATTACAAAAATGGTCCTAAAAGTATCCCACCAACCATTTTGTCTTACTCTATCACCAACATTGTTTTTATCAAAATTTTGTCTTATTCCACACCTACCTCCCATCACCTACACACCATTTCACCCTTTCACTTCTCTCTCTAAAAACACACACACAAACACACACACACTTCTCTCTAAAATATCTCAAGATCCGACCGTTGAAATTCGATTTTGAAGCTTGTTTATTGTTCACCACGTTCATCTTTATCATTCCTCCAAATTTCATCTCAATCGGGTAAGTATTTCTTCAATTTTGTTTTAAACTTTATTTATTTAAATTCAAACTCAAAAACACCACTTTTCACCATCAAAACCCGAATTTTATTGAGGGTTTATTTACCTAAACGTATTCTGGACATAGGGTTTCGATATTGGATGATTTTAACGCCTAAAAACACTCAGAATCGTATCCCGAATGTGATTTTCGTAAAAACCCAGTTACGTCACGTAACTGAGTTACTGGAACGTAACTCAGTTACGAACCCGTAACTAATCCCGAAACTATGGCACGTAACTCTCTATTTTATCACGTAACTATGCTCGATTCAGTAACTAGTCACGTAAGTAACCTGTATCACGTAATTATGTCGGAATCACGTAACTGAGTTACGTGCGTAACTCTCAGTTACGTGAAGCGTAACTAGCCTGCTGTACTTTTCGAAACATTTGTAATTCTGTTAAATCGATGTTCCTGTTGTTCATTTTAAAACCCGTATAAAACGTTAATCGTTAAGGCATACCCCACTAGACTTAGAGATACTTAGACATATTAATTTACGTGATGTTTAGGGCACTTAGACGTGGAAGCTTGACCGTATTTGATTATTTCCAGACGTACCGTGTTTAGATTGCATTGCTATTCTGTGAGTTATTCGTTGCCCTTTTTACCCTTTTTACACTTTTTGGGCATGATTAGCGTTGTATAAATGTATTTTTATGTTATATATATTATGAGTATGTATTATGGATATGAATGCTTTAGATGAGTCTTACCCAAACTTGTACCGCCTTTGTGGTAGTACGAGGCCCCGTATACAAACCTGTTAGCTTTTAGCCGTAGGTTTATATATATAGCGCTATATGGGTCTAACAAACCCTCATTTCTAACACGGTGGATGATGGATACGCCCTGTCCGTGTTAGTAATGTTATGACCGTGATTTTCGAGGACAACCTAGCTTAAGACACTAGGTGGGGTTAGTTGCCAGTATTGTTGTGGTTCAGGTGTATCGTATGTTCCTAAAGCTATTATCTATCCAGTATGCTATTTTTATGAAATGATTATGGTATTTTATGTTATATGTATGAGTATTTTATCAAAAGGTTTTGTATACTTCACGTATAATTTGAAACATTATTTTCAAATGACTTATCTTCAAATCATAACACTTTTGGGTCAAAACATATTGAAACCTTTTATACTATTATGTTTTTATTAATTATTGCGAATAATTCACCAACTTTATGTTGACGTCGTATTTTAACGCTTTTCAGGGATTTGAGGTTACACTTTTGAATGATTATGCTTGGTGGCTACGTGGATTACTTGCATGGAATTTATTTTGCTTTTGTTAATTCCTTAGTATCCCAAACACTGTAGCCGTATTTTGATATTTCCGGATGATTGTAATAAGCTTACTATTTTAAAGTTATTTATCTATGTTGATTATGTATGGTTTACTTATGTTGATGTAACCTTTGAATCTCTGATACCGTATTCTCTGTACACCTCGGTTCCGCCATTTTGCGGGGTGTGACAACATCAATCATATACCTCCCTCTGATTTCAGAAACCATGAACCTCAATGTTATAAATGGGTTGTCAATAATCTCCTTTGCAAATCTAGCTGCTATCCATTTATATGTAACCAAAGAACCATAGTTAAAGTTCCTTCCACAGTTGTGACCTGAGATTAATGACTTGATGTGGAAAGATCTCTCAGTGCTCATCCAGGATGCCCAAAGTCTAAAAGGACAATTATGAGCCTTCTTTTTACCTCCTTCTCCATTAGATGTTTGTTCTTTCTTTGCTAGGATTCTAGCATCTTTGACTTTCTTCCTTATTATACCATTTGCACATCTGCCTTCTTCAAGATTTCTACCACAAAAAACCAACAAACAGTTTTGATCACTCTTTAAATACTACAACTGATACCCATTTGCAACCCCATAGTTAGCCAATGCAATCCTAAGTTGGTCAGGGTGTTCATACCTCATACCAAGAACATGTCTCATACTATCACATGGGCTATCTGGATCATGAGCAGGATACTTAATACCTTGTTTAACCTTAAACCTACCATCTAATTCATCATCATCACGATCTTCAAAGTGATACATCATCACTGTTTGGAACAGGGTCACACTCATATTTAACATACCCTATATTCCCACATAAACGTGTTAAGAATGGGTCATCAACACAACCTTTTTCAAATACCACATTCTCTTCCCCCTCAAACTCACCTTTCACAAACTCCTCTAAAATTGGGTCTTTTTCTGTAACAACATCCTCATTTTCAGTTTCATAGTCAAACTCATCAACTAAACCTACATCATTTGCAACATACTCTAAGATATCATACCTATCATGTTCCACATACATATCTATTTCATGACCATTTTGATAACCTAAATAAACAAATTCAATTATATCTTCATCATTTGAAATTAATTTTATTCGTTTAGAAAGAGGAATGCTAGGAAGATAAACTAACAAACTATGTATTTCAGGAACAATACATAACCTTTTGACAACTTGTTTCAGGTTTGGAAAGCTAATACATTCGAATTAAATGTCATCAATGACTGTAACTTTACCCTTCAAATACCTCAACGGATTTGGAAAGAATAAACCTTCGTGATGCAAACAAACAACCAAGTTATGGACCGATTCACTCATATTTGTGTCAAATTAGGGTTTTCAATTTGGGGGTGATATTAGGGTTTTCGATTTGGGGGGAGAAGACAGTGAAGATTTGGGGGTGAATTTGACTTTGTAATCAATAAACATACGTGTAAAATCAAGGATACACACATGGCAGTAAAAAAATAATACAAATGGCATTTAAAAGTTATAAAAATACCTATTAACCGGTTGTTTAAGTTATAAGTCATTTTTCTGACAATATTGGTTATTGTGGGACGAAATTTGAGAGTTCAAGGATTACAATAGTATTAAAATAAGATTAAGGGTTATAACGATACACCGTGAAAAGTTCTTAGTTAATTAAAAATATTTAAATTGTTTATATAGTCATTAGTTGGACTGTTTATATAAACAACTTTAGAGTGTTTATTTCGAACTTATTTGGAACTATTAGACTGATTATTTGGAGTGTAAAGGTTATTTGCTTGATTCTAATGAAAGATTTTTAATTATAAGTTCTAACTTTCAATACTAATGACCCAAAATAACATTTGTTTTTTAATTTCGCATACTTCATATATTTTATGTCTCAAAGGATATTTTGACCCATTTTACTTATTAGTCTATTAGATTTTGGGTTATATATTTAACTTTATTGTTTAATTGCTTCTGATTTTACTTTCTTATCACGTTTTTTAATCTATGAACAAGAACGCAGATAGTTTATTGGTTAATTGCTTCTGATTCTTTTATATATTTTACTTTCTTATCACGCTAACTAACTCCAAGTAATGATTCCTCAATAGAAAACATTCGGGGTAGAGATTTATGAGAATGTATTATATTCATCTCCATGAAATAGCATATCCATTGATAGTATAGAAATTGTAAATCTTCCTAACTATTTTCCTAATGGACACATGATATAAAGGCATGACGTGTTCGGATTTTCTCTTTCAAAGACCTACTCCATGAAATATATTTAGTATTACATGTCATTTTAATTTTTCTGCCAGACTCCTAAATTAGCTAAACTGCATTTTTATTGCATAAACTATGGACTCTTTCGGAATCTGATAGCCTCATCATTTCGGTATATTTCTCTTTCAGCCAGTAAAAACAAAAAGACGGATAACAGTTGTAGTATGAACTGTCAGTAACTCTATGATAATGATATAATCTTTGTGATGTTAGGAAGTAGAAGCCATCCTCCCTCCTCCTTTTCGAGAAAAGAAGAATGCAGCCGGTCTAACCCCTCATGAAGTATTTACCAAGAACCTAGGTTGCACGGACACGGACACGGCCACGGACACGGCCACGGACACGGACACGGACACGGACACGGCCACGGACACCGCGACACGGCAAAATCTAAAATTATAGGACACGGACACGGCGTGGACACGGAAATTATATATATATATATATATATATAATATAAATATATACACATATGTTATAAAAAAAACAAATACCATATTTCATAAGTAATAATAAAGTCATAACATAACATATCATAAGTAAATAAGTCATAACATAACATATCATAAGTTCATAACAAGGGACAAAACATATCACATAACCAACTAATCTTCATCCAATGGCTCGACATCCTCATCAACAATATCCTGTGAATAACATAGCTTCCATTTCCGGCTCATCGAGAGAAAGGTTAGCCATTCCAAGTACCCCAACATCATCTAAAGTGTCAAACTCATCTCCTCCCAAATCCCACATGCTACTCTCACCTTTCATGTATTCGGGAGTTTGCCTTGATAGAAGACGTAGATTTGAATGCACAAAAACCAAGTCTTCGCCTCTTTGGGGTGTAATCTTGTTCCTAAGCAAAGAGTTTATAAAAGAATATGTACTCCAATTTCTCTCACAAAATGAAGATGAACAAGATTACCCAAGTAATTTCAATGCTAAACTTTGAAGCAATGGTGTAGAAGATCCGTATGTAATCCACCACAAATCGGGATCCATTTGTCCACGATTACTAATCAAATCAGTACTTCCAAACTCTCTGACAGCTCCTGAGAATTTGGCAAACTCTGTGTGGATTTCTTTACGCTCAAGTGGGGAAGGAAAATATTTCTCAAAACACTTTAGCCTTTCATCAGAAATCTCTTTATCCTTATGTGGGGGAAGCCGATTGGGAGACAAGTTAAGCCAAGATTCACTATAATACCTTTAATAGTTGTTAAGAAAAGTTAGATTGAGAATTTAATAGCTACAATAATACAATAAAACAAAAGAGCATATAAATACCTTGGGTTCAAAGAATGAGCCAAACAGTGAAGAGATGTGTTGCTTTTAGCCCAACGATCCACTAATATAGCATGCACAACAGAGTAAAATGGAGAATCATCTTCTAAATTTTTTCCTTGATGGCGGTAGATAACCGCTTTCACATTCTCTATCATACAATCCCACCAATCATACACCAAGTGAAGACATGGTTTATCGGTATCCGCCTTCCTTAACATCTCATATATAGGCTCTGTGAATTCAATAATGTAATCAATATCATCCCACCACAAATCGTTCAATATCTTTTCCTTGACAAAAGATGCTTTTTGAACATCATCCTCCCTATAGTTTGCCCAATTGGGGCTGATTACCATATTCAAAAGCCCTTGCTTGATGAGCTTGAATCTCTTAAGCATGATAATGCTAGAAGCAAAACGAGTCTCTGCAACTGAAAGCAACTTCAAATGTGAATTAGCATTAAACATTGACAATCGCATAGAATGATTCACAATAAAGTTCTTAATAGCCATCACATCTCCGATAACATCACTAATCCAACTACATTCTCCATATGTTTCTGCATTTTCTTGTGTATTCTTTGCAGCACAAATATTTTTCAAAGCAAGATTCAACGTATGCACTACACAAGGAGTCCAAAAAATATTAGGAAAGTGGTTTTCAACTAACAACCCCGCACTCCTACATACCGGGGAATTGTCGGTAATCACTTGAATTACATTTTGAGAACCAACTGATAAAATAACTTCTTTGAGTAAGTTGAAAATGAAGTGCTTATCTTTGTATTCACCCTCACAATTGACTGCTTGTAAGAACATTGGACCACTTTCACTAGCCGCCATAAAATTAATAATTGGCCTTCTTTGCGCATCTGTCCACCCATCACTAACAATGCTCACACCTTTTTCCTTCCAAGCCGTCTTAAGAGGTTCAAGCAACCCTTCAATGTGTCGTATTTCCTTTACTAAAAGAGAGGTTCTCAAAGCATTATAACCCGGTGGAACATAACCAGCAAGATGTTTGCTATTTGAGGCTCTAGTGTATGAACGAATATAGTATGGATTTTTAGCAAGAGAAAATGGCAAACCCGATGAATAAAACATTCTTGCAATCTCAGAATCTAAATCTTGTCGAGCTTATACATTGAAAGCAATCTCAAGAGGGGTGTCACTTGCTACCTTCTTTCTTTTTAATGGGAGTGTATCACTATCACCTTTAAGACGAGTTCCCACTGTAGATCCTGTAGAAGCCGAAGATGATGAATAACGACTTCGACAACTAGATGGTGGGAGTGGAACTTGTTTAAGCTTGGATTTTTCAGCCCTCAACTCAAACTCTCCTTGTTCTCTTTGCATAATAACCAAATCATCAGAAGTTACCTTGGCACATTTAGCAATTCCAGTACCACCAATCTTTAGTAAATGACTTTTTACACGTGCGTAAGAACCCGAAAATGGTTTATTACAATACGTACAAGTAAACCGAACATTTCCTCCTCCAATAGTTTTCTCTCCAACGGTAACAAACTTCCAAAGAGGTGGCTTGTTATTATCAGCATCTTCAGAAGTATTCATTGGGCTAATTCAGAAATTCAGAAATCGGAATCAAAAAGTATATACCGACAATAAACTCAACATCTGCGCTTACAGATGACTGATAAAATAACATTTTGTATTCACCCAAATCAAAATCCCTAAATCCCTAATTCAGAAATCAAAATACCTAATTCAGAAATCAAAATCGAAATCGATTAGAAGTAAATACCTGAAGTCCTGAATTGATGATCGATTGGGAAGAATTGATGATCGATTGGGAAGAAAAGATAAAAACGATCGAGTGGTGTCTGTCTGATTCAAGTGAACATATAACGTTTTACTTTTAATTAGGAGGCGTGTCCGTGTCCAACCCTCCAGCCGTGTCCGCTAGCGTGTCCGAGCAAGTCAACCCGTGTCCGAGACCGTGTCGCAATCAAAAGTCACGTGGGACACGGCACGTGCGTGTCAGAGCCGTGTCCGTGTCCTAGGTGTGTCCGACACTGCCACGGTGACTGCAGAGGCGTGTCCGTGCTTCCTAGCCAAGAACCATAAAGAACTATTTTCCAAAGGTGAGGAGTGGATGAAAGAAACAGCTGCTCAATTAATGGTGGTTGCGTCAGTAATAGCCACCATTACATTTGCAGCAGCATTTACTTTTCCAGGTGGATATGACCAAGTAACTGGTATGCCTATATTCCTTCGAAAACAACTTTCCAAGATCTTCATAATATTTGATGGGTTGTCATTTATAACCGCTACAACATCTATCCTCATGGTATTGTCTATCCTCGGGTCTGATTACACTGAACATGATTTCATGATTTCGTTACCCCAACAACTGATGTTATGTTTAGCATCACTTTTCATCTCTATAGCTACCATGATCCTCACTTTCATTATCAACTTTTTACTACTATATCAAAACAATTCTAAATGGATTCCAATTTTTATCAGCTCATTTGTTGTTGCCTCGTACATTATATTTGGTAGCCCAAAATTTCCTCTTGTAGGTCTCTTTTGTTGGGTTAATCGGGTTTATTCACGGATCGGTTCGGTATAATAATAACTTGGTATTTGTTTAGCCAAGTTATCATAGTAGGTTGCATGAAGTTACTTTATTTCATTAGCTAGTTATTTAATACACACGTTTGTTAGTGGTGTGTTAGTGGTAGTAGTAGTTATGAAAGTAGAAGTGGTCTAAGTAGTTGTTAGTTTTATTTTACTAAGTCTATTAGTGGGTGAGTAAAAGTAGGATAGTAGGTTGTATTTTTTTTTATATGAATGTTGAGAGTAACTAGAAAGCTATGAAGAAAAGTTTAATCCAATTTTGTTTATCTTTAAACTATTTGATTTCCAACAATTGGTATCAGAGCCTGAGTTCCTTTGATCAGGCTTGTTGATAGCGAGAGACAAACCGGGTTGCGGAATAAACGGACATGAAGAGTCGGGAAAAGCAGGTGGCTTTGATTCGGTTCGTTTTGCGGGTGACGGAAAACGGTAAAGGTGGTGGTGACCTTGTTTTCTTGATCGGTAGAAGAGTTCTCTCGAAACAAGCTTGGTTAAAGAGAAAAGGGATGTAACATGGAAGGAGAAATGGCGGTAGTACAAGCTATGGCAGGAGGTACCACGTCTTTTCAAACTCCGGTTTTGACTCCAACGAATTATCCGGTATGGGCGGTCAAGGTTAAGTCAGTTATGGGTGCGAATGGAATATGGGAGACGGTCGAGCCGAGGGCTTTAGGGGAAGAACAAGATCCAAGGAAAAAGAAACAAGGACTCGCGTTTTTGTTTCAAGCAATTCCCGAAGACATGGTGTTGCAAATGGAGAGTTACATCGATCCCAAACAAGTGTGGGATGGACTTAAGACACGATATTTGGGAGTGGATCGGGTGAGAACGGCTCGCTTTGCAACATTGAAGAGGGAGCTTGAAAGTTTGCGTATGAAGGAGGGTGAAACTGTTGATGAGTTTGTGTCTAAGTTAAGCGGTTTAGCTTCAAAGGCAAGGAGTCTCGGGTACGAGCTTGAAGAAGTAGACTTGGTGAAAAGATTACTTTACTCGATGCCTAAGTCTTTTCTTTAGATAGTGGCCTCAATAGAACAATGTTTCGAGTTGGATGCTATGTTGTTCGATGAAGCGGTCGGAAGGTTGAAGGCTTACGAGGAGCGCTTAAGAGGAACCGAGAAAACGGAGGACATTCAAGGTGGTTTGTTGTTGGCAAGTGATGAAAGGTCAAATGGTTGTAAACATTGTGGCAATGGAGGTTCACATCGGGGTGGCTTTGGACGTGGTCGGGGAGGAGGTCGTGGGTCCGGGAGAAGTCAAGATGGTAATGACCGTGTCCGGGATAAAAGTCCCGTTAGATGTTTCAAGTGTGGTGAATTTGGTCACTACAACAGTGAGTGTCCGAAGTGGGAAAAAGAAGAAGCAAACTTAATCGAAGATGAACCCACGTTGTTATGAACGAGTGGTACAGATAAACCGATTAAGGGGGTGATTGTTGGGTTAATCGGGTTTATTCACGGATCGGTTCGGTATAATAATAACTTGGTATTTGTTTAACCAAGTTATCATTCGTAGGTTGCATGAAGTTACTTTATTTCATTAGCTAGTTATTTAATACACACGTTTGTTAGTGGTGTGTTAGTGGTAGTAGTAGTTATGAAAGTAGAAGTGGTCTAAGTAGTTGTTAGTTTTATTTTACTAAGTCTATTAGTGGGTGAGTAAAAGTAGGATAGTAGGTTGTATTTTTCTTTATATGAATGTTGACAGTAACTAGAAAGCTATGAAGAAAAGTTTAATCCAATTTAGTTTATCTTTAAACTCTCTGATTTCCAACAGCTTTCTGTATGGTTCAAGATTTCTTTTTCAAAGGGAGAGAAGAATGCTTAAGAAACCAATATTTTAGCCATTGTTCTTCACTTGAATTCACATTCTTTTGTAAGGTGAGGTATTTGACAAAAAAGAAAAGAAAAAAAAATACATTGTTATTCTTTGGCTGTGAATTCAAAAGATTAACAAATATGTTCGATCTTTCAACAACTGACCGATTCTTTTCAATGTTTATGAGAACTGAAATAGGTATCGTTAGAAATTAGGGTTTGTATGTGATAATCTCGGATTTCTCAATGTATTGTGTGTATTCACTTTCCGTATTAAGTATTTCGACCCTATTAAATGTCAGGGTTGCACGAAATCCTAATCGGGATAATACAATGAGAATTGACAATTTGTGTCCTTGGCAGTGAATCACAAATCGGAAAAGTAAAGGATAATGTATATTTTCGTGTGTTCAAATGAGACATAATCACCTGTATTAAGAAACAGATTTAGTGACAGTTATAGGCAGTTACCGACAGTTTTATGATAGTTAAAACTGTCATAAAACTGTCCCAAAAGTTGGGAATATGGCGGGAATCTTAAGTAATCACCTTAAAGCTGATTATTAAAAATCGTTTAGGTTTTGGGGCACAGCCCCTTGACCCCGCAAGGGGGCGCAACCCCCTTGACCCCTGCTTTACTGTCGTGGTTGAGTTCATATTAGCTCAACGAGTGTGCACTCCACACTTCCCTGACTCGTATCCGAGCTGAATATGAAGTCACATCAGTCTCTAGTAAATCACATTACCTAAATGACCGTCGATGACACTAAAATCACCAACAAGTACATTCTAAAAATCCAGGCTCTCTGATGGGTTGTTTGGTAATTAAATATCTCTAGGTTGGAACAAATGCCATTATTAGGTTGTTTGGTAATTAAATATCTCTGATGGATTGTTTGGTAATTAAATATCTCTGATGGATTGTTTGGTAATTAAATATCTCTAGGCTGGAAAAGTACAAACAACAACATATTCAAATTTCATTGTGGAGAATGTAAAACAACCACGATGTTGATGTATGTAGTAGTATTTCAACTATCTAGATTCACTAAACAGAATGTCAATATACATAGATGAAATTTGTATATGATGTTGACGTCTTTAGTAGTATGCAACAAACTGTCTAAAAAAAGTATAACAGTAATGCTATGAACTTTAACAAGTTTATAGCTCTGTCACGTCATGACACATCTGCTTTTTATAAACCACACTTTCTACAAATTTAGTTGTTTACTCGTTATTAACTTATAAAGTTCATATTTTAGTCCCATTTTAACATAATATGAAGATAAAAATTAATGCTAGACCCATTTATTTATTTCATTGGTTCATACACATGAATTTTTTCTACTTTCATAGACTTTCATTATATAAACTTCTTGAAATAATGCATTAATCTTCAATGAATTTCACGTATGCTTCCACATAAGATATGGAGCTCCTTTATAAACTTTATTACGGATGCTCTAAGCGTTATTTTTATTTACGCATATGATTATTATTTTTACAATAACCTTCTTCGTTAAAGACAATGAAATGAAAGCCTATGATGACTTTGATTAAAAAGGCAGTTTTTATCTAGTTTGTTTTTCAAAATATTCTTATATAATAATTTTAATGTTGCCTCTTTGGTTTTGAAATAACGTAATAAGAAAAAGACATCTCTTTCTTTCTCGTGAATTAAACCGATTTGAGAAATAGAATATAAGCAGGGTTTAAATTGTGCTGAAGATTACTTTTATTCAATTTTCCTCCTGTTTAATCTCAGTTCAATCTGTTTTGGGTCTTAAATCCTAAGAGTTAGGACACCACATTGAATTTCGGTATAACGATACAAAGACTTCATAAACCACAAAGAAGTTTGAACAACTAGTTTTTTGCTAGTACATTATTATAGTTTCATACAACTTATATAAGATCACATTATTATTAGTCTAGATAGATAGATCACCATTAGATATGCTTTCTAACCGTTGTAGAAACTGTCATACACAACACTTATGATTATGTACTTCTACAAAGAATTGCACCCTTTTAGTATGCTATTTAGTCTAGTAACTTTAGTATATTAAGCAGAAAACGAACCTTATTTTGCACGACATAGTTGTTGGAAAGAGAAAAAGTTTCTACTTTGGATCAATACCATCCAAGCTGTTGAAGAACTCATCTAAATCAACAAAACCTGGTTCAAATATCACATTACTAAATCCCTCATGTTCATTAATATCTAAACCATTTCCAATTAAGAATGGCGTATACGGTGTAGGTTCTGAAACGTTTTCCTGAAGAGGTCCATTCATCATTGATGGCTGATGATTTTGGTTATTCATGTTATTTGCTTCGATCTGCCATCCATTGTCCGGCATGTTGATGTCAACATTAGGAATGTTTCCATGTTCGTTTTGATGTGGTGTTAAGGATGGCATATAGCCAAACTCACTTTCATTAACTCCAAATGGGGACACTTGATAAGTGGGTACTATTTGATTTTCACCATATTTCATTACATCATTGCGGTGTTTCTGGTACACGAGATAACAATTTAGTTATAAATTAAAAAAAAAACACTAAATGATAATAAGCAAAGATATAATGAATGTACATTATAAAAACCACTTTTTAGTTAATCATTTTAAAACCCATTTTAAATTACTAATTAACTTTAAATTAATTTATCTATGCTATAACTATGTTTTAGAAAAAACTAATTGCACCATTAGAACAACCATTTAATTCCCTTTCAACGTTACCAATTAATATACTTTTCACGACCCTTTTTTTGTTTTGTGGGTTTCAGTATATACACCAATCAATGAATATATTAATTCGTCAAAACACATTTGAACCATATATTCATAGATGAATACATATGTGTCCACAACTGAATACATTTCTATTCACTGGTGTATGAACTAGTTTGTTACCTACATTCTAACCATATATTCACCAATGAATATATATATGTATACATAGGTGGATACGATGGTATTAATCGATGCATACACGCAGTTTTTGGAAAATTCAGAATTTTTAGTCTATACACCAATTTATATATAAAAAAAAATATTTGACAAAATTTAAAAAATTCATATTTTTCCAGAAAATAGTTAAATACTCGTTATGGAGGATTAAGGTTATTATTAAAGAGAAGTAAATATATTCTTATCTTTTAGGATTGTTATGGAGGTCTTGACGTCATTATTAAAGAGAGGAGTTTCTGAATTTGAAAACTTCAAGTATCATCCAAAATGTGCAAAGCTCAAAATTATTAATCTTTGTTTTGGAGATGATTTAATTATGTTCTCTCATGGGGATAAAGCTTTGTTTCTTGTGTTACTAAATGCTTTGAATGAATTTAGACGTGTCTTTGGTCTTGGTTCCAATTATTGCAAAAAGTAATACTTTTTTTTTCATGTGTTAGTGACCGAATAAAATATGCTATTTTAGAGGTGTTACCTTTTGAAGAGAGGGCGTTTCCTATTAAATACTTGGGTGTTCCTTTATTTCTTCTTGTCTGCTAATTGAAGACTATATTATTCTAATTAAGAATGTCGGGAATCTCCTTGGAGATTGGAGGAATAAATCGCTATCCATTGTTGGACTACAACGTGTGGTTTCAGTTCTTTCATCCATGCATGTGTTTTGGCCTTCTGCATTATCCTTCCGAGTTCTATTATTTGTTATATTGAAAACTTTTGTGTGGGTTCTTATGGTGTCAAAAAGTGCTGAAACCTGGTAAAGCTAAGGTGGATTGGACGAATGTATGTCGTCCAGAAGATGAAGGAGGTCTGGGAATTCGCAGCATTGGGTATGGGTCTTAGAGTTATGATTTAATGACGGTTCATATCTAAACAATTTTAACTAACAGGAAATCCTTATGGGTAAAATGGATTTACTCGTGTCATCTTGAGAGAAGAGACTTTTGGGAAGTATCCGTTAAAGCGAATGCTAGATGGAGTTGGAGAAAGTTGCTTAATTTAAGTGATGATATTCGTAAGAATGTTTTGAGCAGGATGGGGGGATGGTCGGTCGATATAGCCTGGTTTCATACTTGGTGTGAGCTCGGTCAATTACACAAGATCATCTCAAATTGTGACATTATGTATGCACGATGGAATATTCAAAGTAAATTGGCGGATCTTTTAAATGGTAAAGGTTGGTTGTGGTCGGTGCAATGGGTTCAAAAATACGATGTACTAGCTCCAGATTCCGGTTCCGACTTTACGTAGGTGGTAAAATTCTCTTTGTCTGGATTGATAATAATTGGTATGAGGGGGTGTTTTCCGCTGCAAATGCTTAGGAGGTGCTTCGGGATCAAGCAGAAAAAGTTACGTGGAAGGATGTGGTTTGGTTTTCTAGAGGCATTCCTCGTCATTCTTTTTACGTATGGTTACCTGTGATGGAAAAATTAAAAACTTAGGATCGTTTAAAAGATTGGGATAAATCGAGAAAAATCAAGATTGTTAATTGTGTATTCTGCAATTTACAAGCTGGATTCTCATGAGCATCGAATGTGGTTATGCGAAACGAGTTCGGATTTTGATGTGTGTCTTGGCAAGCATCTTAGTTAATGTTTTTATTTACTTAGATATTATTGAGTTAGTAAAACCAAAGGCGAAAATCGGTAATGTGTGGGATTTGCTACTTCGGTTTACTTTATGTGATAAGAAAGGAATAATTGCATGTTCAATAAAGGTTGCAGAAGTATTTCAAGGTTATTTTTAATATGGTTAGAATGAATATTATTACGTTGGGAATTGAAAACTTTTCAAAATTGACGGAGATTCTAAACAAATGGAAGATCAAGGACCAAGATCGTATCAAGCTTTCTCTTTGAAGATTGTTTGATCTTCAAGTTCTGTAAACGTTTCATTTGTTTATGAATTTTTGCGGGGGTCTTGTCTCCATTAGCGAAAAAAAAATATATGTTCGTTTTTAATATTTTTGGTGTAGATTGTGTTTGTAGAAGATGCCAATTCCGAACTCCAATTCCAACTAGTGATTCAAGAGAGTTCTTTTATATAAATATCTTTTTTTTCTTTTAGTGGATTCTTTATTTATTTTCTTGAATTCGATTTTATGAATAGTGTTAGAAACTCGCCGGAGAAGATGACCGTAGATGGGAATTCAGTTTTGTTTACAAAAATCAATGTAATCCGCTAGTTCAATGACACGTCTTTTTAACTCGTGTCACGTAAAAACCTTGATTGATTATAGAAGGTATACACACAATAAATGAAATTAGAAGTTATATACTTATAAAAGACTGTATCTTTTAGTTGGATACACACAATAATTTTGTAGTGGGTTGTAGTATATTTTTAGACACTCAATCCTTCCATAATATAAGTTAGCCTCCGGTCAAAACATTTCTAATTTACATAGTAATTAGGGCATATTTAGAAAAAAATTTATTGGTTATTTTGTTTCTATGCATGTTGATAGTTGCACTAAGTTTCATTTGAACTTTAAATCAAAAATTGCTTAGTCGTGCGCTTAAAAGAATCAAATTTAGTTTACGATAAGCGAACATGTGATAGTTTTAAAAAACATGTAGGGTATGTAAATAAGAATATGAGCTTTAATGATACTAAACGTAAAACTATGAGGATCTATCTCACAATACAGAAAGGTTTATATCTTAGCGATGTGTGAATTGTCCATTAATTTAAAGGTTATGAGTAACGGAGAAAAGTGGAGTAACTGTATGATAGTGGTATATGTCTTTTAGAAAAAATTGCCTCCCACTACTACACTATTTTTGATATAATGTTATTTCATACTTCAATAACACCCCTCAGGTTTATAGCTTAACAAACTTCTACGTCTCAGAGACTTGGTTCATTTTGATTGAAATCAAATTATTTTGTTACATAAATCGAAATTAAACTCTCATATATACTAAAAATCTTATAATTTTGCGGTATTTGAGCTGACTTAAAAACCAACATGTTTGCGATTTAAGTCACGCAAGGGACAAAATATAAGTAATTGTGTGATAGTTGTATATATCTTTAAAATGCCTTGTTTCCATACTTCAATCGAAACTAATCTCTTTCAATAACATTATTTAAGGGGTTTAACAAATTTATATTAACTATATATTTTCTTACATCCGAGACATGGTTTATTTTTATTAAATTAACCTATTTCCTTACGTAAATCGAAAGTAATATCTTTCTATCAATGGGCTTGTAGCATAACGGTATGTGATTTCACCCATGACCCAGAGCTTCAGGTTCGAGTCCCGTTAGAAAAAAAATATAAATAATTGTGCGGTTAATGTAATATTTTCCTTTTCAAAATAACAAAAAGTTAATCCTTTGCTTTTCTTCCGCTTTAGGAACATTATGATCTCCCCATAAAAAAATTTGTTACTTTTAAGTTTGAAGGAGATATTTATCGTTTCAATCAGGCAAGTCGTAAGTAAGTACGTCATCCATTTGATTCATTATAGGTTTATTTTTGATTATGCGAAATTAGAAAAAATTAATTTCTAATAAAGAATATACAAATTTGTTCTCAAAGAACATCCAAATTTGTTGTACGAATATGATCGAATGATAAAGGTCATAAAGTAACCCAATATAGAGATCAAATTCAATCATGTTTATAGTAAATCTTCTTATATATATATATATATAGTTAGATACTTAGACCTAGGAACTTTTAATATAATTTTTGAGAGATTCCAATATTTTTCACCCTAGTTTAACTTGAGAACCAAAGCCTAAGGATGGAATGTTCAAAAGCCCCTCAACGTGCAGCAGGTAAAATTTCTGAATCTCTTGTGTGATTTCTTGTGTTTAGGTGTGGTGAGGACTTCAAGAGATTAAGTGGAGTTCATATTAACTCATTCGAAAATGGTAGATAGTAAAAAGTGTGTATGCCGAAATTTAAGAGAACATATAATATCTTCTACAACTTGTTTAGGTCGAGAACCAACGTCAACGAAATTTAAAAGTGTGTAGCCCACTACCACATATTTCATATTTATTTGTTTTTACCCAACTAACATTTACCACGAGATAAACATGTTTTTTAAACATTTGTATATTTATAAGGAGAGTTGTCGACACATCCACTGCGCGGTCGGTACTCGATCCTGAATATGAAAGACTATAAAGGTAATTATGGAAAAATTGCATAGTTAATTTTAAAACACCATCCGCGGAGAACACTAAGAATGTTCAATCTTTGGATTCATTTTCATCATTTGTAGTCCAAATAATATGTGACATTATGGTAAAATATATTTATTTAGATTCTATTCGATGAATTTAAAGATTGGTATTTTATTGATAATTGCCTAATTACAATTGAAAACCGCAGCTCTATAAATATAGATAGTCATGCTAAAACCCTAGGGACTAGAGGCCCGTTGGACATTACACTGGGCTAATGCTAAACGAACTATATTATCTAATATGCCCCCACAGTTTAAGCAGTAGAGGACGAACACTCAAACTGGACCAAAAATCATTAAAATTACTGAAGGAAGCCCCTTAGTGAGGATGTCTGCACACTGAGAGCTGGAAGGCACATGAAGAACGCGAACGTGACCCATGATAACTTTTCCCGAACAAAATGAATATCAATCTCAATGTGTTTGGTTCGCTGATGTTGAACTCGGTTCGTGGAAAGGTAGACCGCACTAATATTATCACAGTAGACTATGGTGGCTCGATTATGTGGACAGTGAAGCTCAATTAGAAGATTACAAAGCAAACTCGTCTCAGTTACAGCATTTGCAACCCAACGATATTCCGTTTCCGCACTAGAATGTTAAATGGTATGTTGACGTGTAGAATACCAAGAAACCAATTTGTCTCCCAAAAATACATAGTAACCTGATGTCGATCTGTGAGAATCTGGACATCCACCCTAGTTGGCATCAAAATAAGTAGTGAGATCGAGGGTCGATGAGGCATAAAGCTGTAAACCATGGTCTAAAGTACCTCATATATAGCGAAGTATGCGCTTGAGAGCATTGTAATGAGGCTCTCGAGGATCATGCTTATATAAACATACTTGTTGAACTATGTAGGAAATCTTTGGACGAGTAAAAGTGAAGTATTGAATAGGCCCTGCAAGACTGCGATATAATGAAGCATCTGCAACAGGTGGACCGTTATGTCCAAGCTTAGAGTCAGTTTCAACAGGAGTACTGCACGGATTACAGTTGGACATATAAGCTCTATCAAGTATATCACTGGCATACTTCTGTTGAGATAGGAACATGCCTGTCTTGGTTCGATGAACTAATATGCCCAAGAAGTAGTATAAATCCCCACAATCTTTCATGGAAAACTATGTGCTGAGAGAAGTAATGATGTGTCGTACGAGACTATCAGAGGAGCCTGTGAGCACAATGTCATCAACATATAATAACAAATAAGCCATATCAGATCCATTATGATAAAAAAAACAACGAGGAATCGGATTTTCTCTGACAAAAACCAATTTTAGAGACATACATTGCAAACCGTTGATATGAGGCTTGGGGCGCCTATTTAAGGCCATATAGAGATTTCCGCAAGTGACAAACGTAATCTGGATGATTTGGATCCACAAAACAAGGGGGTTGATGCATATATACTATTTCTTCTAGAGTGCCATGTAGAAAAGCATTTTGAATATCAACTGGTGAATAGGTCAAAATCGAGAGATACCCAAACTAAGAACAGTGCGTACAGTGGCCGGTTTGACAACCGGACTAAAGGTCTCCTCACAATCAATGTCAGGCTGTTGATTTTTGCCATTAGCTACAATCCGAGCTTTATATCGATCAAGAGAGCCATCTAAGCGTAATTTCCTTTTATATGACCACATGGAAGTAACCACGTTGACCCGAGATGGTCGAGGAACAAGTTCCCAAGTCGCATTTTTAATTAAAGCACTATATTCATGCCGCACAGAGGCACCCCAGTGTTGATCCTGTAAGGCGTGGATGTAAGATCGTGGAATAGTAGGTGTAGAGGTAGTGGTGTGAAGGTTAAGTCGACGAACATGTATATAAATATCATTATGTGCTCGAGTCATCGTGGAATAGTAGGTGTAGAGGTAGTAGATCGTGGAATAAAGAAATATACATTAGAGGCTTTACACAAAAATAATCGCGGATAAAAATTTCATTATAATGCTAGTTAAAATTTTCATTTAGATCCAAATAATTTTTATTTTAAACACATACTTGTTCTATCTTTTTTAGTAACAATCATTGTGTCTAAAATAATAAGATTAATAATAATATAACTATAAAAAAATAATGATAATAAGTTTAATAATTATAATAATAATAAATACGAATTTAAATAATATTTCAATCATGTAACCTAATAATAAAGAAATATACATTAGAGGCTTTACACAAAAATAACGATAGTCACATGGATAGAACCTAGGATCTCAAGTACGAAAATATGCATTCTTACCACTAAATCAGATATCAGTTTGTTAACGATCTTTTGGTTTTAATTATATAATATAAAATTCCAAAACACTATTCACTAGTACCATAGTTTGGTAATCGATAATAAGTATAACTATGAATATGAATGGATTAATATCTTATATTTCATCTTCTATTTTGGAAAGCTCGACTTCTAGTGCCTCATATGATGGGATGTGTTATACTTAGGATTTTCAAGAAACACATCGTTATTGTATGTTCCTTGAGCCTCTACAGACTCTCTTTTCCGAGCTTGAAGTTAGGACTCAAGAAGTGCCTTCTTGATGTCCTCTTTGAGATTTTGTTTGTCTTCCTCAAACAGAGTGTTTAGTAGTTTTTGACAATTATTTGGTGACAATGGATGAGTTCAATCTATGGGAAACCATCTTTCTTTTAGTTACTTTGAGTAATACGCATACCTAACTTTAGTGAACATCAAGCTCTAGTCTATTATACATATATTTCCAATGAATAATCCTTTTTTATAAATAAAATGGGTAAAAATCAATGCACTTGATATTAAAAACTAACCTGAAGATGACTGGCAACTTGCATTCTCGTCAAACCAGGGACGCCCATATGCATGAGTATCTCCTTTGGAAAACATCCTATTACCAAAATGCAATACTTTGGTTATTAGAAATTAAGAAGAGATAATATGGTTCAAAGTATCATTTCATTATGTCACACACATATTATAATCAAAACTTTGAATTAAAATTTTGATATATGAATTTATACTTTCGTCACCCAAGTGATTGATAGCATAAAGGAACTTTTCATGAAGTTCCGGAGTCCAATCCACACAAATCCTCTTCTTCGTTCTGTCCTCATAATCATTATATAATGATTGTACAACAAGATTATTGTCAAAATTAGTCTGAGTTACTTCCTTTGTTAAATCCCCATAATCTCTCTTATTTATACCAGAACTTTTGTTTTCTTCTATTGCTACTTTCGACGTTAAACAAATAGGAATATGGTGTTTATGTTTGCCAGTCTTATGCAGTCGCCCTCTAATCGCATCTTGATACATAAGCATTACTTCCTCCATAGTAAGGGGTTTTTGGAAGACGAGGAAAGCACCACTCTTAAGAGCTTCTACTACGAGCGAATCGTTCTCTTGGTCAGACATGACTGGAGTATATAAAAAGTTAAAGGTTAAGAGAATAATCTAAAAAATGACCGAGTAGATTGTGATTTAGAGCTCACCAATGGATAACATGCCCATATTCTTTGTTACTCTTAGAAATGTATGAGTATCAATATCATTTATGTCGTTATCTATCAGAAGGAGATCGAATTTGCTATTGTCTACCGAAAGCAATTGTAAAGCAGCACCAAAGTGATCAACACTTGTAACTATGAGAGCAAGATAAGAAACAAAAGAGAGCATTAAACATGAAGGTTATATAGGTAAGGTAAAATTCAAAGAAAATACATTATTTAGTTTCACTACATAAACTAAATCTTTGATCTCTTATTGTCTCTTACTAATAATAACAATTAAATAAATGCCTAGAATATATTAAAATTTTACCTATTCCAACTCGTTTTTAGAATGCCATGATTTCAATACTTATAATCAGAAATTCTTAACCTCTTTCAGAATCCATGATTCCATTATATCCCTAATTGGGTTTGTGTGAATTGATGATTATGATTACAGGTTAATGCCAATTATGGATATAATTTTGATCGACTGAGATTGGTGGTTAGTAAGTTTTATAAGGTATTTATATGGCTATTAGGTGTTACATAAAATGTCTCAATGTTTTCGATTATGGGACCATTATGTGTAAAATTTATACAAATGTCCAAACATTTTAATGGGAACTAACAGTGGCAAAAATTTAGACAAACTATTTGTTAAAATGTTTGAATGAAGAAACAAGTTTCATTTTGAAAGGTTAGTGAAAATTTGTACCTTATCGCTTTAATCTATTTTCATGGTCAAAACATATGTTATTCCTTTGAAAGCTTGTAATATTTTTTTTTACTCAAAGGATCTCAATATATAATGTTTGGTTGACCATGAGAAAAGCTTAAATCAAATCCTAATTTCCCAATTTGAGATGCATGTTAATGATATATAGTTTAATTAACTTTAATGTTTGGATTCTAGCCGACGTTTACTTTAATCTCGTGATTATTCACCATCGGGTCACATTTTTGTAGCTTTAAGCTACACATATACTCCATTGAAATCGAAATTGATTTTATGTTGTACAACCATAGGCTTAACTGAAGGTGATAAAAGAGAGTAATCACATCTTCAATTAGGTTTCCATAATTGCTAAATATGAATTTTAGGATATCATTTTTTATACAACTCCTAGGAAACCTATTATAGACTTTTAATATAATAAGATAATCATAAGCATAATTTGTTTTTCCAACTCATATTTATCTTCCATATAAAATAAATGGATTGATATCCTTTATATTCAATTCAAACACGATGGGTTATATTCTTTCACAAATAAAATTAATATATGTTAGATTAGACGTTAGACTTACACACATTTTAAAACACAAGTTTAGCAACACTTCTGAAATGTAATAGTGATGAATGAAAATGATAAAAACAAAGAAAACATAACTTTCATGTTTGACTTGAAATAAAATGATCTTAATTTAATAATAATAATAATAAATAAGCATGGGTAATTGTTTCCTTAAAAACCGTAGACAGAGACGAATGAATAAATAGGATCTTTTTGGAACAAAAGATTTATTGGATTTATTCTTAAACTAAAGTTTGAAATATTATATTTGATTTGTTGAAACTATTTATTTGTTGAAAGTTTAACTTTTTGTTTCCCATTTATATTTACACATTTTAAATAAAAGTTTTATAAACTCTTACAAAATCTTCAAAATTTTATTTTTGTTCTGTAAAGGTTAAAAATAAAATGATCTATATTTATTAGTTTCTAAAAATTATTAGCCATTAATAACTTGTAATATTTAGAGAGCATTTATGCCTTTCTTATTTTCAAGAAATATAACTCTATGATATTAATAATTGACTAGTATAAATCACGCACGATACAACGGCGACGAAAAGTTGTAATGTGATAATGATTTCTTATAGTTTCTAATTCGTCTCGTGATTTATGCCGTGAGAGTAATGGTTTATGAGGTGGTCTTTGGGGCCAAAACAAATTATGTGGTAACGATTTTCGGCTCACCTTTCGGGGTAGAAAAGAATTATTGATATGGCAATGAGTTTCGATAGTTTCTTATTCGTTAATTTTGGCTTTATATTACGTATAATACTTTCTTATTTGGTCGTTCGTGTTATAATATGAATTTTAAGGTAACAATATTAAGTTAGGCAATTTGAGGCATAAAAAGAGTTGCTATAATTGTGTCTCGTTTAACCATGTCCTCTACTAAGTTTGACAATATGGGGTAACATTATCTATTCTGACCATTTTATCTTTAGTCATTCAACCTATTTGGGTAATTTGACTTATTCTACGCAATTAGCCCATTTGGTAAAATCATATATGTATAACAAGATATAAAGTTGAGATAATTACAAATATGTTTCTTACGATTTGACAAATAGGACATGTTTTTATTTGTAAACATTATACACTCGCAATCTTTTAGCCCATTAGGATTAACTTATTTTAGTTAGTTATATCAAATGACCATCTTACAGTGTTTGTATTCAAGTGTTCACGTTTTATGTTCACTATCTCAAATGTTTATTTAAGATTTGTGGGTTTTGAATTGTTATATGCTTTATAAAGATCATTGAGAAGTCTATTTATCCATGCATTTTTTAAATACATATCAAGCATAATACAAAATCCGTTTTATAATATAAGTTTCTTGGTAGTTTGAGACATAAATGTTAAATATTTACAAATACTTTACTATACAACATAAATAAAAAATAAACATATTGTTATCATTTTATTATGTATTTATATTTGTATTTGTATTGTATTGCATATCTACCTTTTAAATTTTTCACAAAAAAACTATATAATTATCACAGATGACTATCAACTAAACCGTATAATCAATACTAATATTTATTAAAGAACTAAAACTTAAAAAAACTCCAAAACTTGTTTAATATCTCTTAACAAACATTTAGACATAATCTGTCTACAAAAGTAACATAAACAACCATCGTAACAATTTCTAGCAAAATAAATATAACAAATCTTGCAAATACTACAAATTACAAACAATTTTTCTTTTAAATAATTTGGCAAAAATATTATTAGTAGCTGTTCGGATTTTAATACAATTATCTGGAAATTTAAAATGTTAAAACAATCTCTCTTCTTACTTTGTTAGTGTTAACCTCGTCCAATCTGACTTGTTCATATACCAAAGAAAATAAATCACATACCATAAATTAATTTTGGATTCAAATATTAATTTTTTTTTTATTATTTTATAAAAATGAATATTTTAAATATATCTCTCTAAAAGATAACTTACTTAAAACATAGAATTTAAAAAAACCTTAAATGCATTATCTTTAATATATAATAAAAGAGAGGCCTTAAATGCCACATGGCGAAATAAGACCCCGTAGATGAGTTAGCTTCTTTCATTACAGTCGTTAGATAATATTGATGATGTCAGCAGATATAATTTTCATTTTACACACTCTTAAAATATATAATTGCATTCACTATTTAATTCCATCTTCACCTAAATAAATAAAAAACAAACGTCTCTTCTCCCATTTTGTTAATCCTATTTACTTATATAATCGCTTAATTTCCACTATAATTTACCTTATAGTTATTCAAAAATCTTCTAATTCAAAATATTTAAACACGTGAATAAACGTCAAACTAAATCTTTTGCACCTTTATATCTTGACATGGTGTTATTTGTCCCACGAACCTTGAACTTTCAACTCGATTGGTTACTCATATATTTAAACATTGAAATCTTCTATTACATTTTACTCATTTTCACTAAATTTGAAATTGAGTGTTAATTTTTCTCATATCTATTACATATTTACATGAGAGTTCTTGTACCTCTCACTCTTCTCCTGGTGTTATTCGTCTCCAAAAACCCCATATGGATTTTGTAATCAGGGCATCCTATTTTTTAACGTTTACATAAACATAAAGTTTACGATTTTATTTTTATCTATATTTATCCGCGTTATCGCGGGACAATAATCTAGTTATATAATAAATCATAAAGATATCGAATTTAATGAGCAAATGGTAAATAAGTAATTCAACTTAGTTATAATTTCTATGTGTTTGAATTGAATAAGAATAAATAAGTAATTTCAATTATTTAAATTTTAAGGGATTAATAGTACAAGAAGATTATTTATAATATAGTTAAGATTAACTTTCATATTATTTTCCCATAATTTTAAGTAGTAATAAAAATAGGGTTTATTAAATTAAAGGGAAAAAAATACATACATTTATTAGTTTAAAAATTTAATACTTAGTTTTTTTTATAAACATTGTAAAACATAAAACGAAAGTACAGAGAAAACACAAACATATATTTGGAGATTTTGAGTGAGAAAGAAATAATAGAGAAAAAAAAAGTAAAGTTGAAATTTTAATAACAACAAGGAGGTGGGGTCAGCGCTTCGCTGCTGGCAGATGCTTCAATTTAAATTGAATGGGCAATGCAATTTTTATAAATTAACAAAGCCCAATGTAGAGACCCAAGGAACAACCCAAATTTATTATTTAGTTGAAAATAGCACAAATCCATAGGCACCAACAATATAGAGTAATGGATCAATTTTTTTAGATTTTATATATATTAGTTGACCATTCATATAAAACACTTCATATAAAATTTATTTTTTTGTTTATATGTCATCACTTTCTTGTGGGCCCAATAATACAAGTCATATTGTTTATCTTTTAGGTGTAAAGAAAATTAAAAACAATTATTATAATATGATAAATGCAATAAATAAGAGTACCTAAAAATAGAAGAATGTTGAGGATTATATATATTAATATTTATATTGAAAAATTCATTAACCTTTTGAAAAGAAACAAATATAATGATTTTATATTACTAATAAATATTCAAGATTGTAGGTATTAGGTAATTTTTCATATATATAAAATGTTGAACACCATTTGATGTTCTCGATAAATTAGATTTTAAATATTTTATAGTAAAATAAATATTTATTATTAGAAAGATAGATTGATGGCTATATTAAAGTCACTTATAAAATTTATGCAATTCCAAAAACATGTAAAAGTAAAATATTTATGAATAAAATAAAATAAAATAAATGTTAATTATTTTAATATTAAGGTTGTAAACGTTGTTTAAAATGTTATTGATATTTAAATTTAAAAAAGAAACAATTTCTTGTATAGATATGAAAATAACATAATAATAAGTGGAATATTATTTACCATGTACAAAGTTTATATAATAAATCTTTCACTTGTAACAGTTAAAAATAATAAAAAACATTTATGCGATAACTATATTTCAGAAAGGCAAGAAATGTTTAAAAAATCTCTATAACTTCTTTCTATAAAATGTATAACATATATTATAATAAACGATAATTTTCAAACGGAAGACAGTTATATTTGTTTTGAATTAAAAGAATTTTAATAACAAAAATATGCAATGAGATTCTAGTTTCTACAGATTTTATTTTAATAACAAAAAATCTCTAAAACGAAATCTAACACTAAATAATCTATTATGAAAAACAAATTAGTATTAAAATGATAGCCTACAACGAAACATACTTTTTGATGATTAAAAATAAAATTTTGTTAATACCGAAAACTATATATACTTCAAGTGTAACTATTTTACACATACACACACACACATATATCTATATATATATATATATATATATATATATATATATATATATATATATATATATATATATATATATATAATTTAAATTATCAGATTTTTATTTTCTATAAGAAACGTGAGAAAAGAATTCAACAGATTTTAATTTTAATTCAAAGTTCTTGAAGAAACAATTCACAAAAATTGTAAATCGAAGTTAAAATTCATAATATAATCACATATATTATAGATATATTGATTCATAACTACAAAAAAATGATATTTTGAAAACTGTAAAAGTAAAAATCGAAATAGAAATATGTTAAATCAATTTCGTTTCTCACCCTTCTCACCGAAAATTAATTTATCACCTAATCTTCTTAATATATATATATATATATATATATATATATATATATATATATATATATATATATATATATATATATATATATATATATATATATATATATATATATATATATATATATATATATATATCATGTGAATTTCCGTGATAATATAACATATCTTAAGGATAATGGTTACCTTTAAAGAAACAAGATTTTCCGAGTTCGGAAACATATGTATTGAAGTCCTTCTTCCGTTCAATAACCAAAACACTAATTAAATTAGAAAAGCTTAAACCATCATTACTTGATAGCATACTCTCGATTTTAGATATTCTAAACACTCAAAGAGAGGGAGATGGTGATGGTGTTGGTGTTGGTGTTGGTGTTGGTGTTGGTGATGTTTCAACTACTTATTTTCTATTATATATCAATAAATATACTCAATTAAAATTTAAGAAGGGATGACGATATATGTGGGAAAGAGACAAATTTCAACTTATTAAAATTCACCGACTAAAAGAAAAGTACTACCTATAATTTATTTATTTTTATTTTTTTTGGAAAACAACATCTTAAACAAAGACGAATAGAATCTATTAATACATATACTCCGACCATATATATACTTGTAAATTTGTAACATAACATCTCATCTCATGTGAATTTATTTAAATGTTTGTATATCCGGATATATAGTGGTCTTCAATAATTGCTTGGATATTGATTATTTAACGGGTTTATGATATATATATATATATATATATATATATATATATATATATATATGGTGAGTTTTATGTAAAATCAACTCTCATTATAAAAACGGTAAAGATATTAAAAACATATTAAAATTAACACTTTAATCATCAAAATACTTTTTTTTATAGATTTTGTATGGGAGAATCTTAATTGAATAACTTTAAGTAACTATTCGTGTAAAAAAGAAAAAATTGAACTTAGATGCATTTTCATAAAAGTGATGTATTTTACCCAATTTAATGTAATTTTATCATAAAAATGATATGTAATACATTTAAGATAATATTTTATTCAAAAAGTTAAAAAAAGTTTAGATGTATTTTTTTAGAAATTAGATGCATTTGTTTTTTAATTTTTCGAACTTAAATGCATTTTCTTAAGTAGATGCATTTTTCGTAAAAATTATATATTTTACCTAATTTAGATGTATTTTAATCATTAAACAGATATATAATACATTTAAAATAATATTTTTGTCAAAAAGTTCAAAAAACGTTAGATGCATTTTTAATCTATATTATGTCACACCCCGCTAAAACGGAAACATGAGGTGCGAAGAGCAATGAATCATTTCACGAGTTATAACAAATGGTTAACGGTTCAAGTCATTAAATATAAAGTTTGAAAAAAAAGTACCAATGTTCAAAGGACATAACCAAGAGTAAGTAATAATGTTTAAGGCAACGATTACATAATAAAGTGTTTAATAAAAATTCCCAAAATGACAAAGGTCTTCTCCCGAATTACACTTCACATAATAAACTTGACCCGCCCAAGCAATGCACTTCATGACTTACGCTTAGTTTCCTGAAACATGAGATAAAGTGTCAAACTACATAACGTAGTGAGTGAGTTACAGTTTATAAGTTTTTTACAAAAGTTCCGACAAAAGTTATGACAAGTATATATAAAGTTTTCTTAAAATAAAGATAGCGGATAAAAGCGCTTAAATTATATATACTTTTAAAGTAGATCATAGACAAATAGATCAGTATTTGGAAAAGTTCAAGTTGCTGAGCAAGACGATAAATGTACGTTGTTATTACCTCAGCGGTGGATTAATCCACATGTGTTAGACGATAAGTATGTATATGCGTAAATAATAATAACATATGATTTTTGAATTGTATCAACCACTTGGCATAATATAACGTAAGAGTTCACATTAAACCGATTAAGTGGTCTGATCCGCCCCAATCTCACACTATCGACGAAGTTTGTATGTTCTAGTAATATGTAGTTAGGTAGCTAGCCTAAAGTAAGGAGTGACCTCTCCTAAGTATCGATACCCATAATTACCAACGGCTTAAGCTAATAGTGTGTAATGAACTGAACTGAAAACGGGGCACTTATGTAATTTTGTCAAAACTGATACTAGGCACTTACGACGTTTATATTCTCATCAAGCGTTTGTACATATACAATCAAACAATCATAGTTTAAGTCAAAATGTCAAATGTCCAAGGTGCCACATAAGGCGTCTAAAAATAGTTTTACGCATATAAGTACGATCAATGTCAAATATTACAGTAAAGTCATAGTTCATAAAAGTCATTATACGTAAAAGACGTAGTTCATAAAAGTCATTGTACATAAAGGGCATAGTTCATAAACAATTTAGATCTCTTGTTTCCCCCAAAAGAGAAGACAAAAGTAGAGGGGTATAACTCACGGGCTACGAAGATGACAAGGTCGGAAAAACGGTCGGAAGAGCGAGCCGGGAATCACATAAGCCTAAGAATACCAAGATTGCTTAAGTGTTATGATCTCATTTTGTTATTATATATAATATATAATAGATGAAATTTTAGTTAAACTTTAAGTGTCAAGGTTAAATTGTCCAAAAATAGTCCGAAACGGGTTTCGTTACGTTTAGTCCGAAAAGTGTCCAAGGTTAACGTTTTTAATTATTATGATACATATAATTTGGTCGCTGAATTGGTTTGGATTTTCTAACGAAATTTGGACAGCACTTCCGCGCCCAAATTTCATATCAAAAATAAAAAGTCACTTTCCCGCTCACAAAACACATAAATCACATAATCTATTTAAACAAGTTCATATTAATGTAAATAAGTCTAATATATACCACAAACATAAACATTTTACCAATCTCAGTCCCAAAATGTCAGTAACGAAAATCCAGAACGTGTACACAAGTTTTAAACGACCAAACGACGATTTTTCGGGAAGACAGCAGCTGGTGTGCGTCGTCCTGGGTCACTGGGACGGCGCACCTGCTGCCGTCTTTTCCCGTTTTGTGTTTTTCTTTCAAAATCGATTATTCCAACCATAGATTTCGACATACAAACAGTAAATACTTCATATTATGTCATTTTTACAGTTTCTAAACAACTTTTAACCATAAAACTATAGATCTAAATGTTATTTCGGTTAAAAATTGTTTTTGTCCAAAAAGTGGTATAAATCTTTATAAAAACTTGTTTTTAAACCATAGATCGTCCATGCAAGTATTTATTTATGTAAAAAAAGTAAAATAACAGAAATCTACTGGATGAAAGTGTTTGGATGATGGTTTGGACGGATTTAGAGCTCCAAAAGTGGTGAAAATGCTTTGAAACCGAAATGGATTTGATCCTTCTTGCTTGCTTGGATATTTGGACGATTTTTACGGTTGATTTTGGTGGATTAAGTGGCTGGAAATGGCTGGAAATGGGGGGGGGGGGTGTTCTTGAGAGGATTTGAAAGAAAAGGTTTATAGGTATGTGTGTTTTTGTTTTATTTAAATGGAAAAATGAAAGAAAATGAAAGAAATAATGAAAATGAACTTTGGGGACTGTATATTGTAGTAAATGATTGTAAAAAACGAGTTTGATTGGTATTAAGTTTGCACAAATCGAGACAAGTTAAAAAATTCAAAAATTTTCGGACTGGACATCCAGGACGCCGCACAAGGTGGGTGTGCGGCGTCCTGATCCATTTTGCAAATATTTTCTGATTTTTCGTTTTTGCGTTTTGTTTCGTTAGACCTTTTCGTTAACTGAAAGTTCTTAATTTTGGTACTTATGAACTTAGGAAATTCCTTAGGTGTTTTCTTGGTATTAGGACTTACATAAATTGATTCCGACACTAACACGTTTCCGGTAAAAGTACGGTTAAAGATAACAACATACAATTAAAGAGACATAAAGTGTAAAATGCAACTGATATTTTGACGGTTCTCACATATTAGATGCATTTTTTTCCCAAAAAAATAGTCATCAAAATTATATCAAGGTTGTGCTCGTTGGAAAGATAATTAAATGCTTGTTCTAATGATAGTAATTAGTTTTTCGTAAAAGCAATTTAGACTCTAGATATGCTAACTTAGAGTTTTGGTTTTTATTAAGTGGATTTTGCGTTCGTTTTTATTGTTTTGATATTTGAGCTTATATATATATATATATATATATATATATATATATATATATATATATATATATATATATATAAAACCAAACTTTAAGGTAAAATAAGTAAAAGAAAAGTTAAAAAATCATCTATAACGTTCAATTTTTATATTATCGTTCATTTTAACCATATCTCAATCTTTAATAAAGGAAGTTTGGTTGTACATAAATTAATTAGAAGTTTATTGTTGTGCACAAATTTGAATATTTACTACACAATTACAATGAATTTGATTCACAACCGCTAAACGACATATATTTTGATGCATATGAAAACTTTTTTTTTTTAAAATTTTGTTATAATTAAATAAATAAATATAATACAAAATTACATATATATTAAATTATTTTTTCATTTTTTAACTTATTTTTAATTTAAGAATATATACATATATATATATATATATATATATATATATATATATATATATATATATATATATATATATATATCAGGTTCTTATAAACCGATACTTAAAATAAAATAAGTACAAAAATATGAAAAACAATTTATTAGATGTATAATTTTGTATTATGTTTATTTACTCAATTATACAAACTTAAAAAAAAAAACAGGTTTTGATATGAATACAAATATATGTCGTTTAGAAGCTGTTCATCAAATTCAATATTTTTGTGAAATAAATATTCAAATTTGATGCACAACGACAAACACAACTATTTTTTGATTTACAACAAAACCTGGTTTTTTAAATTTTGAAATATGGTTAAAATAAGAGAAAATCTAAAATATCTAACATTATGATTTTTTATATTTTTATTTTTACTTATTTTATTTTAAGGTTGTTTTACAAGAACTAATCTATATATATATATACATTGGAACCATATATTCACTAGTGAATACACTTTTATTTACCGGTGTTTGAACTAGTTTGTGACGTACATTCTAACCATATATTCACCACTGAATACATATGTCTACACAAGTGTATTCATCAGTGTATATAATTAGTTTTGAAAAATTCAAAATTTGTAGTATATACACTAATGAATATAAAAATAAAAAAGTTGTCAAAATTTAAAAGTTTATATTTTTTTAAAAAGAATTAAGTACTCGTTCTAACGGTATATATTTTTTATTTCGTAAAACTTTATAATTAAAGAGATATTTACTTTTAAAAATGAAGTTCGTTTTATTAAATGAGTGGTTAAAAAGTGGTTTCTATGGTTCCTAAATATTTAGGTGGTTCTTATTTAAAAGCATATATATATATATATATATATATATATATATATATATATATATATATATATATATAAGTGTTTGTTTCGGATTTTTAATTAGATGTTAAATCTACTTAAAGTTATTTAATTAAGATTCACCCAAAAATCTAAAAAAAAAATATTCTGAAAATTTATTTGTTAATTTTAATATGTTTTTAATATTATTATCGTTTTTATAATGAGAGTTGATTTTAAATGAAATTCACCATATATATATATATATATATATATATATATATATATATATATATATATATATATATATATATATATATATATATATATATATATATATATATATATATATATATATATGTCTTTTTTTAAGATATTGTTTTCAAAAATATAAAATAAAAAAATATAGGTAGTATTTTTCTTTTAATCGATAAACTTTTAATAAGTTAAAATTTGTCTCTTTCCGACATATATCGTCATCCCTTCTTAAATTTTAATTGAGTATATTTATTGATACATAATAGAAAATAAGTAGTTGAAACACCACCAATACCAACACCATCACTATTACCCTCTCTTTAAGTGTTTAGAATACCTAAAATCGAGAGTATGCTACCAAGAAATGATGGTTTAAGCATTTTTACTTCAATCAAAGTTTTGGTTATTGAACGGAAGAAGGACTTCAATGCATATGTTTCCGAACTCGAAAAATCTTGTTTCTTTAAAGGTAACCATTATCCATAAGATATGTAATATATTATCATGGTAATTCACATGATATATATATATATATATATATATATATATATATATATATATATATATATATATATATATATATATATATATATATATATATATATATATATATATATATATATTATGTGAATTACCATGATAATATAACATATCTTAAGGATAATGGTTACCTTTAAAGAAACAAGATTTTCCGAGTTCGGAAACATATGCATTAAAGTCCTTCTTCCGTTCGATAACCAAAACACTTATTGAAGTACAAAAGCTTAAACCATCATTTCTTGGTAGCATACTCTCGATTTTAGATATTCTAAACACTCAAAGAGAGGGTGATGGTGATGGTGTTGGTGTTGGTGTTGGTGGTTTTTCAACTACTTATTTACTATTATGTATCAATAAATATATTCAATTAAAATTTAAGAAGTAATGACGATATATGTGGGAAAAAGACAAATTTCAACTTATTAAAAGATCACCGACGAAAAGAAAAATACTACATATAATTTTTATTTCTTCTTTGGAAACAACGTCTTCAACAAAGACGAATAGTATCTATTAATACATATACTCCGACCATATATACACTTGTAAATTTGTAACAAAACATCTCATCACATGTGAATTTATTTAAATGTTTGTATATCCGGATATATAGTGGTCTTCAATAATTGCTTGGATATCGATTATTTAACGGGTTTATGATAATTACATATAATTACATATATATATATATATATATATATATATATATATATATATATATATATATATATATATATATATATATATATATATATATTTATATATATATAGGGACTGATGCGAGAACTCTTATTTCTGCGAGAACTTCGAGAACTCTTAAAAAAGTGTCAATTAATATGTAAAAACTATTGAATGTTAAAAATCTAGTAAAGATATTAATGAAAAATTAAAAAAATTGTATGAAATCACGCGTATTTAGAATTGTTCACATATGAACGTTTTTTTTTCAAAAAATGAGTTCATATATGAACGAAAATTTTTTACGTCATTTTATATGATTTTTTTTTTTTTTTACGTTTATATTTACTTGATTATTAATTTCAAAAAGAGTTTGCATGTAAATGAACAAAGTGAAAGGTGATTTAACACTTTTTGTGAGAGTTCTCGTAGTTCTCGCAAAAAAAGGAGTTCTCGCATGAACCATTCACTATATATATATATATATATATATATATATATATATATATATATATATATATATATATATATATATATATATATATATGTTAGAGCAAGGATTGACAGGCTCAGTAACTTGGGTGTTTGGGTTTCAACCCCTTGACCTCCTGCTTAGCAGTGCGAACCTATCAAGCTCTTGGCGAGCCTAAGGTGGTCAAGTGGCTGGTCGGAGAAAGATGATCGGAATATGTTTATTGTGGGAAGTGTATAGGTATTCCGGTCAAGAGATATTGTGTGCAAGTATGAAAGTGGAGAAGATGGCCTCCAAAACCTGGAGTGTGGAGTATTTATACCCAACACTACCAGGCATCAACAACGTATGGCAATGATGACCATTTATGGCTCATCAATAGGATTCCAATGGGTATTAACGTCTATATCATTATATAACTTTATTAATGCTCTGACGGTTGCACTCAAGGATTAGGCTTGAGTGTCTGACCGGTAGGATGTCAGGAGTATGATACTATGAGATGAATCCCAAGGCATTAGTGTAGGTTTGGAGGAATACGGTACTCATTAGATACAAGGTATAAGTATTGGCTCTGGAGTGCCGGGCCAAAAGCATGAGTGACAACCTAGGCGTAAGTGCTACCAAGGTGCCGGACATCGGACCACGAGTGCCGGACGCCGGGATACGAGTGCCGGACACCGGGCCACGGGTGCCGGACGTCGGGCCACGGGCGCCGGACGCTGGGCTAATGATGTACGAAATCGAGTATATTTTAAAAACAAGAAATACTTACGACTCGACTACACAATCTTAGGCAGTGGACCTAATCAAGTATAGTATAGTTTTAGGTAAATCAGGTTCGTTCGCAGGGACTGATGTTTGAAATATAACTAATAATTAATAAAACAAAAATGGGTTTGTTGTGACCGAATTGTCACTGTGCTTAAACTACTTAAATTTAAGAAACTTATTGATTCAGATGAATCGCTGAAAAGATTTTTGTTTGTAAACAATTGATGAAAAATTCATTCACTTGGACTTGATCAGAATTACTACGGTTATCACTTAATTACTAACAATGTTGAACTACTTAAAAAGCATTTAACTTGAACTCTCGTTTCCCATTAAAACTTTAATCGTCTCATGTATAGTTACCACTCTCGTGTATAATTTCTACGTTTGACAACTAAGCAATAAGTACCTAAGCCGATTTTATGATTTAATCTTATAAAGCTTCCTCTCGAATAGCTTCTTAATTAACTAAACCGATCTCTCTTAATCTAGTTAACTAACAACCACAATCACGTTTTTATTGTTTAAATCCTTAATACTAGTTCCTCTCGAATACTAATATCTTTAAACTAATTATTGACCGATTAGTTATTTCATAAACTATTTTGTAATGTCATAAGTTCCTCTCGAATACCTATGATGAATTACTAACAGTTTATATAAACGATTAAACAAGATTCAAAAACTGATCACAATTAGTTTTTCGATTAAACATAAAATCCAGTTCACATATACGTAATTAAATAATAACCTACATAATTGATCACATCATCCAAGTGAACGTTAAGAAATTTAGCTACTCATAATAATAAAAACGCAACACAATAGAATTGAATGAAACATCTTTATAATCAAAAGAACTAACGAAAAGTATTAAAGTACCAATGATCGGAATGCTTAAACAACGAAATTGCTAAGTCTAGAAACACCAAATAACTCCAAAAATTCGTCGGTCCAAGCTAGGGTTTCAATACTTCAAAAACTTGCTTACAATAATGATGAATAATAATTAAACCTAAAAAACTGCTACATTAAACGTGACAAAGGACTGCAGCCCAAAACTCCGTGGGACGGGAGTCCCAAGGGCGTGTGACGGGAGTCCTATTTTGGGGACGGGAGTCCCACGCTATTTTTTCAGTTTTCTTGTTTTGGTGCTCGTTTTTGCTTCATCTCTCGTAACCAATTGTTTCTAGTCTTAAAATATAACGGGAATACAACATCGATCCGTTTTCTTCATTTTCAGCTCCAATGGTGTCACTTCCGCTCCAGAACTCCGGCTAATACCTGTATAACATTTTAATACCACAATTGCCCGAAATTTCCAAAATCCGCTATGAATTAAACTTTAAAAAGACAAATTTCGCATATAATAATATGACTAAAATATGCAATATCAAATCCCCCCCATACTTAACCTTTGCTTGCCCTCAAGCAAATCCTGTTCAATTCAATTTAATTACCAAACCATGATTTAAAAAGTATAACCAAACACCTCACAAATTATTGGGAGTAATTAACACAAATCTCTCGAACTAGTCTAAAGGGTATGTAAAATATTCTGTAAATCCGCTCAATTGCTCAGTCATGGTGAGTTTTCTATCGTAGGCTTGATAAAGTATCGTTTCTCCACCACTAGAGCCTAGGTAAAACTAAACGGGGACTTTTATTCGGGATGTAATGTACAGGTAAAGGCATGAGAATAAATATATAGAGGTTAAATGGGTAAATAAGTAAAAGTATACAAATAAACGTAGTATACATCTAAACTTAGAATTAATCCGAACTCCTAAACGTTGATGAACCAATTGCACCATATAAGTTCAAATTCTTCCGAATTACATAACTCATAATACAACTACTTCTACTTTATTTCTTCAAAGACTCAAAATACATAAAACTACATAACTTTACAACTCTTTTTTTTTTTTTTTTTTTTTTTTTTAACACTTCTAACTTCAATCTTCATGTATACAATCAATAGAAATCTCAAAACTACGTTCGGATTCATCTAAAAATGAAAAGAAAGGCTAATGTACAAAATATTTAGTGGATTTAAATGAAACGAATAAGTTAGGCGCAAAATGGTTAACTAGAGTATCTAACACTAAAAGTAAGTGTTACAAAGGGGTTAAACGGAAATTAGCTAACCAATGTGATCAAGCTATAATTATTTAAAGAGAAACGAATAGGCTAAATCAAATGGTTTATTCCTAAATTGCCCCTAACGTTGTACCAAATTACACTAGGTTACCCTAATACAATGCTCATCTATGGTCTCGAAACGTATGACTATGTCAAGTTCTAAAGTCATCAACCATCGGCACACTCATACAAAAGAAAAAGTAGCATTTAAAATGAATACTTTCAAGGCTCAAAATCTCACTTCTCTTTGAGTAGGGTATAAAATGTGCTAGGTTATGCAACAGATTAAAAATCTCTCAAGACATGTCATCATTTTTTATTTATTTATTTATTTTTTTTTAAAATACAATACACTGACCTAACTAAACATAATGGATGTTTTTCCTCAACCCCCCCATACTAGAGTTAGACAATGCTCTCATTGTACAAAACGATGCAGAACAAAGGAAAAACAAGACAAACAAAGAAGACAAAGTATGTTAACATTAGCTAGCACAAATAAATAAATAAAAACAAAAATAAACTAAGAAATAAAATAAACGTAATGGATCTAAGGGGGATAAAACTAGCTAATTTCCCGACTCCCCCCCCATACTTAAATAACACATTGTCCCTAATGTGTTCCATCTAAAAGAAAAATAAACTACGGGAATTTAAAGACTAAAAATACAAAAATAAAATAAAATAAAGAAAACAAAACAAAACCGTGCGTGGCTCTTTGATGTTGCTTGATTTTCCGACTCCACATCGCACGTGCTGAACTTACTGCCAGAACGTGTCAATCGAGTCATCCAAGATAAAGAGATCGTTGGAGGCATCAAGCGCATCATTCCTTTTGACCCATTCGTCATTCCACTCCCTCGTTTCCCGATAAATTAAACAAGTCACAAATGGTCGAAAGTGGACATGAACATTTCCGGGCTGCTTTTTTGAAATAACTCCTAACCGGTTTCACATATATATTCTTGTAAAAATCCCAAACCGCAACATGCGTATCCCCCTCAACCTCCTCCATGATAGTTTCCCAACACTCTATTTCCTTGTTTACACCATCGCCTATTTCCCCATTCTTTGTGGTACTTAAGTCGACATTTGAATCGAACATTCTTTATAATCCGTCCCAAGTAATATCTCCATAGTCACCAATAACTGACCCATCTGAGATTCCTATATCCAATCCGAGGAAGTCTTCCAATTCCTCATCTAAACTCTTTACCCAATGCATTTTATCCCAAAATCCAGCTTCTCTTGCAAACGGTTTTGGCGGTTCAGGTTGTCCCTTCGCTTCCTCCTCTTTAAATTGTTGAAAAATTTCCTTGTCATAAACTTGAACCGGTGGACTAGTAGCTGGTTCGGATGTGGCTATATATATTTGAACTACCGGGTCCTCCCATTCTTCCTCGTCCAACTCAAAATCACTATCAAAACCGGAAACGGGTTCTGAGATAACACTGCGTCGCAGTGAGTGTGACTGCGACGTAGTGGGTTCAGGTTCAACTTCTTCTTTGTTTTCAGTTTCTTCATCCCAATACTCATATTCCCACCGTGTTGAAATTGAATTTACTTGTTCCTCTTCTTTGAAAATAACAGAAATCTACCGGATGAAAGTGTTTGGATGATGGTTTGGAGGGATTTAGAGCTCCAAAAGTGGTGAAAAAGCTTTGAAACCGAAATGGCTTTGATCCTTCTTGCTTGCTTGGATATTTGGACGATTTTTACGGTTGATTTTGGTGGATTAAGTGGCTGGAAATGGCTGGAAATGGGGGGGGGGGGGGGGGGTTCTTGAGAGGATTTGAGAGAAAAGGTTTGTAGGTGTGTGTGTTTTTGTTTTATGTAAATTGAATAATGAAAGAAAATGAAAGAAATAATGAAAATGGACTTTGGGGACTGTATATTGCAGTAAATGATTGTAAAAAAACGAGTTTGATTGGTATTAAGTTTGCACAAATCGAGACAAGTCAAAAAATTCAAAAATGTTCGGACTGGACACTCAGGACGTCGCACAAGGTGGTTGTGCGGCGTCCTGACCCATTTTGCAAATATTTTCTGATTTTTCATTTTTGCGTTTTGTTTCGTTGAACCTTTTCGTTAACTGAAAGTTCTTATTTTTGGTACGTTATGAACTTAGGAAAGTTCCTTAGGTGTTTTCTTGGTATTAGGACTTACACAAATTAATTCCGACACTAGCACGTTTCCGGTAAAAGTACGGTGCAGGATAACGACAGACAATTAAAGAGACATAAAGTGTAAAATGCAACTGATATTTTGACGGTTCTCACATATTAGATGCATTTTTTTACCAAAAAAATAGTCATCAAAATTATATCAAGTGGGTGCTCGTTGGAAAGATAATTAAATGCCTGTTCTAATGATATAATTAGTTTTTCGTAAAAGCAATTTAGACTCTAGATATGCTAATTTAAGGTTTTGGTTTTTATTAAGTGGATTTTGCGTTCGTTTTTATTGTTTTGATATTTGAGTTTTTATATATATATATATATACACATATATATATATATATATATATATATATATATATTGTTTTTTAAACCAAACTTTAAGGTAAAATAAGTAAAAGAAAAGTTAAAAAATAATCTATAACGTTCAATTTTTATATTATCGTTCATTTTAACCATATCTCAATCTTTAATAAAGGAAGTTTGGTTGTACATAAATTAATTAGAAGTTTATTGTTGTGCACAAATTTGAATATTTACTACACAATTACAATGAATTCGATTCACAACCGCTAAACGACATATATTTTTATGCCTATGAAAACTTATTTTTTTTTTAAACTTTGTTATAATTAAATAAATAAATATAATACAAAATTACATATATAATAAATTATTTTTTCATTTTTTCAACTTATTTTTAATTTAAGAATATATATATATATATATATATATATATATATATATATATATATATATATATATATATATATATATATATATATATATATATATATATATATATATATATATCAGGTTCTTATAAACCGATACTTAAAATAAAATAGGTACAAAAATATGAAAAATAATTTATTAGATGTATAATTTTATATTATGTTTATTTACTCAATTATACAAACTTAAAAAAAACAGGTTTTGATATGAATACAAATATATTCGTTTAGAAGCTGTTCATCAAATTCATTATTTTTCATTTACAACAAAACTTGGTTTTTTTAATTTTGAAATATGGTTAAAATAAGAGAAAATCTAAAATATCTAACATTATGATTTTTTATATTTTTATTTTTACTTATTTTATTTAAAGGTTGTCTTACAAGAACTAATCTATATATTTATAAGGTTGTTTTACAAGAACTAATATATATATATATATATATATATATATATATATATATATATATATATATACATTGGAACCATATATTCACTAGTGAATACACTTTTATTTAGTGGTGTTTGAACTAGTTTGTGACGCACATTCTAACCATATATATTCACCACTGAATACATACGTATACACAAGTGTATTCATCAGTGTATATAATCAGTTTTAAAAAATTCAAAATTTGTAGTATATACACTAATGAATATAAAAACAACAAAGTTGTCAAAATTTAAAAGTTTATATTTTTTTAAAAAGAATTAAGTACTCGTTCTAACGGTATATTTTTTGTTTCGTAAAACTTTATAATTAAAGAGATATTTTCTTTTGAAAATGAAGTGCGTTTTATTAAATGAGTGGTTAAAAAGTGGTTTCTATGGTTCCTAAATATTTAGGTGGTTCTTATTTAAAATCATATATATATATATATATATATATATATCTATATACATATATATATATATATATATATATATATATATATATATATATATATATATATATATATATATATATATATATATATATATATATATATATGTATAAGTGTTTGTTTCGGATTTTTAATTAGATGTTAAATCTACTAAAAGTTATTTAATTAAGATTCACCCAAAAATCTAAAAAAAAATATTTTGAACATTTATTTGTTAATTTTAATATGTTCTTAATATTATTATCGTTTTTATAATGAGAGTTGATTTTAAATGAAATTCAATATATATATATATATATATATATATATATATATATATATATATATATATATATATATATATATATATATATATATATATATATATATATATATATATATATATATATATATATATATATGTCTTTGTTTAAGATGTTGTTTTTCAAAAATAAAAAATAAAAAAATATATGTAGTATTTTTCTTTTAGTCGATAAACTTTTAATAAGTTGAAATTTGTCTCTTTCCGACATATATCGTCATCCCTTCTTAAATTTTAATTGAATATATTTATTGATACATAATAGAAAATAAGTAGTTGAAACACCACCAATACCAACACGATCACTATTACCCTCTCTTTAAGTGTTTAGAATACCTAAAATCGAGAGTATGCTACCAAGAAATGATGGTTTAAGCATTTCTACTTCAATCAATGTTTTGGTTATTGAACGGAAGAAGGACTTCAATGCATATGTTTCCGAACTCGGAAAATCTTGTTTCTTTAAAGGTAACCATTATCCTTAAGATATGTAATATATTATCACGGTAATTCACATGGTATATATATATATATATATATATATATATATATATATATATATATATATATATATATATATATATATATATGTATATATATATTATGTGAATTACCGTGATAATATATTACATATCTTAAGGATAATGGTTACCTTTAAAGAAACAAGATTTTCCGAGTTCGGAAACATATGCATTGAAGTCCTTCTTCCGTTCAATAACCAAAACACTTATTGAAGTACAAAAGCTTAAACCATCATTTCTTGGTAGCATACTCTCGATTTTAGATATTCTAAACACTCAAAGAGAGGGTGATGGTGATGGTGTTGGTGTTGTTGGTGTTTCAACTACTTATTTTCTATTATGTATCAATATATACTCAATTAAAATTTAAGAAGTAATGACGATATATGTGGGAAAAAGACAAATTTCAACTTATTAAAAGATCACCGACGAAAAGAAAAATACTACATATAATTTTTTTTTCTTCTTTCGAAACAACGTCTTCAACAAAGACGAATAGTATCTATTAATACATATACTCCGACCATATATACACTTGTAAATTTGTAACATAACATCTCATCTCATGTGAATTTATTTAAATGTTTGTATATCCCCATATATAGTGGTCTTCAATAATTGCTTGGATATCGATTATTTAACGCGTTTATGATAATTACATATATATATATATATATATATATATATATATATGTATATATATATATATATATATATATATATATATATATATATATATATTTATATATATATACATATATATATATATATATATATATATATATATATATATATATATATATATATATATATATATATATATATATATATATATATATATGTTAGAGCAAGGATTGACAGGCTCAGTAACTTTGGTGTTTAGGTTTCAACCCCTTGACCTCCTACTTTGCAGTGCGAACCTATCAAGCTCTTGGCGAGCCTAAGGTGGTCAAGTGGCTGGTTGGAGAAAGATGATCGGAATATGTTTACTGTGGGAAGTGTATAGGTATTCCGGTAAAGAGATATTGTGTGCAAGTATGAGAGTGGAGAAGATGGCCTCCAAAACCTGAAGTGTGGAGTATTTATACCCAACACTACCAGGCATCAACAACGTATGGAAATGATGACCATTTATAGCTCATCAATAGGATTCCAACGGGTATTAACGTCTATATCATTATATAACTTTATTAATGCTCTGACGGTTACACTCAAGGATTAGGCTTGAGTGTCTGACCGGTAGGATGTCAGGAGTATGATACTATGAGATGAATCCCAAGGCATTAGTGTTGGTTTGGAGGAATACGGTACTCATTAGATACAAGGTATAAGTATTGGCTCTGGAGTGTCAGGCCAAAAGCATGAGTGACAACCTAGGCGTAAGTGCTACCACGGTGCCAAACATCGGACCACGAGTGCCGGACGCCGGGATACGAGTGTCGGACACCGGGCCACGGGTGACGGACGTCGGGCCACGGGCGCCGGACGTTGGGCCAATGATGTACGAAATCGAGTATATTTTAAAAACAAGAAATACTTACTACTCGACTACACAATCTTAGGCAGTGGACCTAATCAAGTATAGTATAGTTTTAGGGAAATCAGGTTCGTTCGCAGGGACTGATGTTTGAAATATAACTAATAATTAATAAAACAAAAATGGGTTTGTTGTGACCGAATTGTCACTGTGCTTAAATTACTTAAATTTAAGAAACTTATTGATTCAGATGAATCGCTCAAAAGATTTTTGTTTGTAAACAATTGATGAAAAAGACATTGACTTGGACTTGATCAGAATTACTTCGGTTATCACTTAATTACTAACAATGTTGAACTACTTAAAAGGTATTTAACTTGAACTCTCGTTTCCCGTTAAAACTTTAATCGTCTCATGTATAGTTACCACTCTCGTGTATAATTTCTACGTTTGACAACTAAGCAATAAGTACCTAAGCCGATTTTATGATTTAATCTTATAAAGCTTCCTCTCGGATAGCTTCTTAATTAACTAAACCGATCTCTCTTAATCTAGTTAACTAACAACCACAATCACGTTTTTATTGTTTAAATCTTTAATACTAGTTCCTCTCGAATACTAATATCTTTAAACTAATTATTGACCGATTAGTTATTTCATAAACTATTTTGTAATGTCATAAGTTCCTCTCGAATACCTATGATGAATTACTAACAGTTTATATAAAAGATTAAACAAGATTCAAAAACTGATCACAATTGGTTTTTCGATTAAACATAAAATCCAGTTCACATATACGTAATTAAATAATAACCTACATAATTGATCACATCATCCAAGTGAACGTTAAGAAATTTAGCTACTCATAATAATAAAAACGCAACACAATAGAATTGAATGAAACATCTTTATAATCAAAAGAACTAACGAAAAGTATTAAAGTACCAATGATCGGAATGCTTAAACAACGAAATTGCTAAGTCTAAAAACATCAAATAACTCCAAAAATTCGTGTCACACCCCGCTAAAGCGGAAACACGGAATGTGAAGAGCAAAGAATCATTTCACGAGTTATACCAAAAGTCAACGGTTCAAGTCATTCAAATTGAAATTTAAGAAGGTAACCATGCTCGAAAGATACAACCAAGATCCGTAAGTATAGAAAACAAATACATCATAAAGTATTTTTAATAAAATTCCCAAGTATACAAGGGTCTTTTCCCGTATTACTCTTCACATAACTGGCTTGACCCGCCTGAGCAATGCACTTCATAACTTACGCTTAGTTTCCTGAAACATGAGATAAAGTGTCAACTACGAAAACGTAGTGAGTGAGTTACAGTTTATGAATTGAAGAAAAGTTCAATTTAAAAGTTTATAAGAGTCCGACACGAATTCAAGGTTTTATAAAAGCTCAAGAGACGTTCGGGATCAAAGAGTTTCAAGATAAGATCAAGTACTTAAAATTCAAGAATAAATTAATTTCAACTAAGTTTAAGTACGATCAAAGTGTAAGTAAAGTATATAAAAGTAGAATTTACCAAAAAGGAGATTAGCGGAGAAAAGTCGCTTAAAGAATTTATATACTTTAAAAATCTAAATAACGGGCGAATCGGTGCCCTAAGTTTGTAAAGACCAAATTGAATCAAATTTAGTCAATCAGTAGAAGCGGATAACAATCGCTAAAATTTTATAAGTTTATGCGTAAGTAACTAATTAGATTTCTTGTATCAACCTCTTGGCATCTATAACTTAAGTGTTCACACTAATCCGATTATCAACCGTGCGGCCCCAACTCCCCGCCTCTCAAACGGGAAGTTAAAAGTAACTCAGTAAATATGTACTTAGACTGCCATCTAAGCAAGGAACCGTTCTTTCCTAAGTATCGATACCCATAATTACTATACGGCTAAGTAGTTAATAGTGTGTAAGAGAGAGACTAAAGAATAATTGGGCACTATGTAGTTTTGTTTTAAAAGAGAGAGAATCAATATCACTTAAGAACGTGTTATAGTTCCATCAAGGGTTGGTTACGCATACAAGCATCAATAAATAGTTGAATTAAAGAGACGAACCAATAAATAAGAATAGAGAAAAATGTTTTACGCATAAGAATCCAAATAGTCAAAGTTTAATAAGTCGAAAGTCAAAGTTTCATAAGTCAAAAGTCAAAGTTTAATAAGTCAAAAGTCAAAGTAGTTCAACAAGTTTAAAAGTCAAAATAGTCATACAAGTTTACAAAAGGTTTGATCTCATGTTTCCCCCAAAAAGAGTACTTAAAATGTAAGGGTAGAGAGGGGTGTAACTCACGGGTTGCGAAGATAAGAACTTGGAAGAATGGTCGGAAATAAGAGCCGGGAATCACCGAATGCCTAAGGATACCAAGATTTATTCAAGTGTTATTATTATAATAAGTTATTAACCTAATATATAATGAATGAAATTTGTGTTATATTCTGTAATCTAAGTAAATTTTTAGTCAATCTTTAAGTGTCAAAGTCCATTTTGCCCAATATTGACCGAAACGGTTAACGTTTTGTTTTAATCAAAAAGTCCAAAGTTGATGTTATTGTTGTTATGTTAAATATGTTTTGTTTGCCAAAGTGTTTTATATCGAAATTTGGGCAGCGCTTCCGCGCCCAAATTCTATGTCCAAAAATATTAACCACTTTCCCGCTTACAAAACACATATACAACATAACGTTTTCAAACGTGTTTATCTTAGTCAATTAAATCCAATATAAGTCACCAATAAGTTCATTTTTACAAAACTCAGTCCTAAATGTCGAGTCTCAAAGGTCAGAACGCGTAACCAAGTTTTAAACGGCAAAACGACAAATTTTCGGGAAGGACAGCAGGTCGGTGCTAAGCACCTATGCATAGGTGCGCAGCACCTACCCTGCTGTTCTTCCCATTTTCGAGTTTTTCTTGCAAAAATCGTTTATGTAAGTGATAGATCTTGACATGCAATCGGTGTAAACCTTATTAATCATCATTATATCAGTTTATAGACAACTTTTATCCATAAAAACAAAGATCAAAGCAACATTTATTAAAAACCCGTTTTTGTATAAAAATGGTTATAAAAGTTCATCAAAACTTGTTTTTATGGTTTTGATCATACATGCAATGATTTAGATTGATAATATAAGTAAAGAGGAAGATTTCTACCGGATGAAAATGCTTGGATGATGTTTTGGAAGGATTTAGAGCTCCAAAAGTGGTAGAAAACGTTTTGAAATCGAAATCTTTTGCTTCCTTTTCTTCCTCTTGATGTTAACACGTTTTTAGATGATGATTTTATGGGTTATAATGGCTGTATTTTACTGGTTTTAGTGGAGAAGAAGATGGGTTTGAGAGAGAGTTTTGAGAGAAAATGGATAAGTGTGTGTGTTTTATGTTTAAGAAAATGAAAATGAAAGAAATAAAAGAGAAAATGGGTTCTAATGATGGTATGGGGGTTTGGGTTTGTCAAAAATCAGTAACCATGTGCATAAGTCGTTTTGATTGGGTGTTTATGTTTATAAAAACGAGACAACAACAAAAATATAAAATTTGAAATCTGGTAGCCTGGTGCTGCGCACCAAAGCCATAGGTGCGGCGCACCGGGGGTTTTTCAGCTATTTTTCGTTCTTACGTTTTTGCTTCGTTGGACCTTTTTGTTAATTGAAAGTTTTTAAGTATGATTTGTTATGAACTTAGGAAAGTTCATTAGTTGTTTTCTTGGTATTAGGACTTATATAATTGATTCCGGGAGTGATTCCGACACTGTCGCGTATCCGGCTATTGATCAGTTAAAGGTAACGGTAGACAATAAGAGAGACATGGAGCATAGATTGTACCTAGAATTTGACGGTTGTCACATTCTCCCAATAGGTATTGATGGGTTCGCTCTTGGTGCTGGCACGGAAGTTGTTGTCATAGGTGAACTCAGGGGAAGTGAGTATCTCAACTCCCTATGAAGGTAACTACACGCGCTCTCAGCATTTCATCAAGCGTTTGGATCGTCCTTCTGACCATCGGTCGGAGGGTGGTATGCGGTGATGAGGTCTAGTCGTGTCCCTAGCGATCCTCTGGAGGGCATTCCAAAGAGGACGGGGCGCAGATCGACTATCCTTATCGGCGGTGATGAGGAGAGGGGTTTTGATATTTCGCCTTGACTTTGGGGTGAGTGGGGCACTTGGTTATGTGTAAGGCGGTATCCCTTTTTCCACGACTGGCCGCCATCAATATTCTCGGGAATCCTCGTACAACACGTCGGATTCTGGGTGGATGGAACATCGAGATCGGTGGCCCTCGCCAAAAGGAGTTCACGACGATTCTCAGATTCTGGATTTCATGCTCGGTCATTGACGCAGTGGGTTACGTCTAGTCTGAGTCCGAATTTCCTTCATGGTTGATAACATAATCAGGGAAATGTACTTCTCGGAGCCCAAATTCACGCTTTGAGAATTTGGCGTACGATTTCCGACTTCTGGGGAGTTCTTAGAATGAGCTTAAGGTGTTTCACGTGATTTTCCTTGTTCCTGGAGTATATGAGAAAGTCGTTTATGAATACGATTACGAATCTGTCCAGGTATGGCCTACACACTCTATTCATTAGATCCATGAATACTGTTGGTGTGTTGGCATGACGGAAATTCGTAATGTCCGTATCGAGTTCGAATGTGGCCTTAGGAATTCCGGTTTTACTGACACGAACCTGATGATAATCTGGGCGGAGGTCTACCTTTGAGATGCAAGTTGCCTCCAGCAACTTACTCGAATAGGTCGTCAATCCTCGGGGGTGATTATCGGTTCTTGTCGGTCAGCTCGTTAGGTTCGCTTATAATGGGTGTACAGGCGGAGGGATCCGTCTTTCTTGTTGATAGGGGAAACTCGGGGCTCGCCAGGGGGGCGAACTTGAGCGGACAGGGTCATGGTTTAGAAATTTTTGCAGTTGCTTTGGCAGCTTTTGCATTTCGAGTGGTGCCAGACGGCATGGTGTCTTGGCGACCGGTGTTGTGCCAGGAACGAGGTCTATACGGAATTTCAACTTGTCAATGCGGCGGTAACCCAGGAAAATCCTCAGGGAAAACTCTGGGCGGTCCTTGACTACAGGAATGTCTTGGACTCGGCTTTCCTTAGGGTGACATGGGCGAAGGGTGCGTCGTAGTCCTCCTCGAGGTACTTGCACATTTTCAAGGAAAACATGATGCGAAGTCGTCGTCCAGGTTTATCCCTTTGGACGACGAGAGTTTGACTCCCTGAAAAAGAGGGATACAGATGAGTGTGCCGAAACAAACGGTCTCGGTTCGAAAATGAGATAACCAGTCCCTTTTGACGATAACGTCAAAACTTTCCAGTTCGATAGGAATGAACTTGATGGGGAAATTTCGTCGGGTAAGCATGGTGAACCTCCTAAGATTGTATTCATAGCTTCGAGCTCTTGACCGTTGGCATATTCGATAGTGGTTTACCCTTAAGAGCTTTAGATCCCAGGTAAATGAGGGGTCTAAATTCTACGGAGACAGAGCTTCTTTCAGCTCCTGTATCGAATAGCATGGAAGAAGGATGGAAGTTGATAGGGAAACGTACACGTAACGGTGCTGGGGTCCGGACGTGCTTCCTTGGCTGTGATTTCGAGAGTGTAGAAAGCTTTTGTGGTATTCGCTATGGGGCAAGTCCCACGGATGTGTTGGTTGCTTGTTATTGTTTCTCCTTGTGGGCTAATGATGAATATTCCTTTTCTCATTTCCCCCTTCGCTGGATGCGGTTTGGAGGGAAAGGGGGGTTGTTGGTTCCCAGGTCCTTGTCCTTATCCTGTTGGGTTGATACAGGAGGGTGAAGGGGTTTATTGTTTCTGGGGTGTTCACCTTCTTCTCGCTTGATGGTGGCTGGGAAGGAGGGGAGGCTATGGCCAGGGTCGTACTCCGGGTAGTCGACGTTGGGGTTGTCGTTCCCGAAAATTCCGTTGTTGATCCCATCGATGATCTGGGCGACCGTGCTTGGGAGTGCCGCTTTGAACTGCGCAGTTATCTGCTCAGCCATAAGGTCAACGCGGCTTCTCTTGGGCGGCATGGTTCCACAATGGAAAGGAGGAATTAGTTTAGGGCGTACGAATAGGAAATTGCGATAAGAATTTAACTCAGGGGTTAATAGTAACCATACACAGGAGTAATATGAACGGATAATTTGTACATGCACGATGATGATTTCAAGTGATAACAATAGAATGGTCCAGCGACGATGTCAGGGTTCACACGAGGACGGCGAGTATAGACGATAAAGGTAGAGAATTTCCATTAATAATAATACTAAGGAGTCGATAACATAGTTCGGAATAAGAAAGAGAGAGTACGAGTATGATACAAGGAAACAATGATAAGAACGGCCTTGGGTTGTGTTCAAGGGAAAGTTACAACTCAAGCCTTTGGTACAATTACCAAGGAAATCCGATTGATGATGCCTTCCTGGAAACATCTTAGCGGCAATGACCGCCAATAGAGTCCCCATGATCAAACACGTCCCAACGAGACGCTGCACAGTTCGTGTCGTGGCTCGGGTCGAGGCGATGATTCGCAACGACTGCTCGGACATTGATGCGCAACATCGGTGACTTTGCTGTTGAGGGGCCCTTGTTACTGGGTCTCCTTGCAAGTCCCCGAATCTCTCGGTGGAAGTGGAAGAATGCGGCCGGCGAGGGAGGCTGAAGGGAAGGTGAAATCATAGGTCGGGAGAGTCTGGTCTCCTGGGCACGTCGTCTTCCTCTAGGAACTGGCGTTCCCGATGGTACCAATCCATGGTCGGTATATGGAGAGGAATGGGTTGAGACGGATAGGATTGTTATCCGGTAATCCGATCAGGCAGACGGCCAGGGTGGATGAACTGTATACGCGCGGTCAACCTAGGGTGAGGCCCTTAGGACGGTGGCGATGCTGTAGCGGGCGCTGGTGGAGGGGGGGGGGGGGTGGTAGTGCAGTCCTCGGACTGGATCCCCTACTGCTGCTGCTCGCCATCGACGTATCCTCCGTCGGGTCGGTCGTCTGGTGACGTTGACTCTCGGAGGCCGTGTGGCCCTTTGAAGGTTCGCGCGATGGGGAACGACTCGGGTGGAAGTCGTAACTGAGATCGAAAAGGTGATCGCGAACGGGAGTACTGAGACGTGACGAATCTGCGAACATCGAGTTACACAAGGAAACACATAATTAAATTGCATGCACGGGTCTGTTATGTGAGAATCGGGAATTAATAAGACCGGGAATTTTTCGACCCAAAAACCGTTAACGATAGCAATTTCCTTTTCCGTTCTTGCATAATTCATTTTGAACTACGGGTGGTTGATCAAGTCACGCATAGTTGAAAAAGATAATCATGCAATTGCGGAAAATAATATACTAAAGTTTGAACCCGAAAATGATTTTTTTTCTGAAAAGCCTTGGTTATAGTTTTGGTTTCGAAAACTTTTTGAAAAATTTTTAAAACCGTTTTCACTATAACCCGTGCTCTGATACCAAGTCTGTCACACCCCGCTAAAGCGGAAACACGGAATGTGAAGAGCAAAGAATCATTTCACGAGTTATACCAAAAGTCAACGGTTCAAGTCATTCAAATTGAAATTTAAGAAGGTAACCATGCTCGAAAGATACAACCAAGATCCGTAAGTATAGAAGACAAATACATCATTCCCAAGTATCCAAGGGTCTTTTCCCGTATTACTCTTCACATAACTGGCTTGACCCGCCTGAGCAATGCACTTCATAACTTACGCTTAGTTTCTTGAAACATGAGATAAAGTGTCAACTACGAAAACGTAGTGAGTGAGTTACAGTTTATGAATTGAAGAAAAGTTCAATTTAAAACTTTATAAGAGTCCGAAACGAATTCAAGGTTTTATAAAAGCTCAAGAGACGTTCGGGATCAAAGAGTTTCAAGATAAGATCAAGTACTTAAAATTCAAGAATAAATTAATTTCAACTAAGTTTAAGTACGATCAAAGTGTAAGTAAAGTATATAAAAGTAGAATTTACCAAAAAGGAGATTAGCGGAGAAAAGTCGCTTAAAGAATTTATATACTTTAAAAATCTAAGTAACGGGCGAATCGGTGCCCTAAGTTTGTAAAGACCAAATTGAATCAAATTTAGTCAATCAGTAGAAGCGGATAACAATCGCTAAAAGTTTATAAGTTTATGCGTAAGTAACTAATTAGATTTCTTGTATCAACCTCTTGGCATCTATAACTTAAGTGTTCACACTAATCCGATTATCAACCGTGCGGCCCCAACTCCCCGCCTCTCAAACGGGAAGTTAAAAGAAACTCAGTAAATATGTACTTAGACTGCCATCTAAGCAAGGAACCGTTCTTTCCTAAGTATCGATACCCATAATTACTATACGGCTAAGTAGTTAATAGTGTGTAAGAGAGAGACTAAAGAATAATTGGGCACTATGTAGTTTTGTTTTAAAAGAGAGAGAATCAATATCACTTAAGAACGTGTTATAGTTCCATCAAGGGTTGGTTACGCATACAAGCATCAATAAATAGTTGAATTAAAGAGACGAACCAATAAATAAGAATAGAGAAAAATGTTTTACGCATAAGAATCCAAATAGTCAAAGTTTAATAAGTCGAAAGTCAAAGTTTCATAAGTCAAAAGTCAAAGTTTAATAAGTCAAAAGTCAAAGTAGTTCAAGTCAAAATAGTCATACAAGTTTACAAAAGGTTTGATCTCATGTTTCCCCCAAAAAGAGTACTTAAAATGTAAGGGTAGAGAGGGGTGTAACTCACGGGTTTGCGAAGATAAGAACTTGGAAGAATGGTCGGAAATAAGAGCCGGGAATCACCGAATGCCTAAGGATACCAAGATTTATTCAAGTGTTATTATTATAATAAGTTATTAACCTAATATATAATGAATGAAATTTGTGTTATATTCTGTAATCTAAGTAAATTTTTAGTCAATCTTTAAGTGTCAAAGTCCATTTTGCCCAATATTGACCGAAACGGTTAACGTTTTGTTTTAATCAAAAAGTCCAAAGTTGATGTTATTGTTGTTATGTTAAATATGTTTTGTTTGCCAAAGTGTTTTATATTTCCTAACGAAATTTGGGCAGCGCTTCCGCGCCCAAATTCTATGTCCAAAAATATTAACCACTTTCCCGCTTACAAAACACATATACAACATAACGTTTGTTTATCTTAGTCAATTAAATCCAATATAAGTCACCAATAAGTTCATTTTTACAAAACTCAGTCCTAAATGTCGAGTCTCAAAGGTCAGAACGCGTAACCAAGTTTTAAACGGCAAAACGACAAATTTTCGGGAAGGACAGCAGGTCGGTGCTAAGCACCTATGCATAGGTGCGCAGCACCTACCCTGCTGTTCTTCCCATTTTCGAGTTTTTCTTGCAAAAATCGTTTATGTAAGTGATAGATCTTGACATGCAATCGGTGTAAACCTTATTAATCATCATTATATCAGTTTATAGACAACTTTTATCCATAAAAACAAAGATCAAAGCACCATTTATTAAAAACCCGTTTTTGTATAAAAATGGTTATAAAAGTTCATCAAAACTTGTTTTTATGGTTTTGATCATACATGCAATGATTTAGATTGATAATATAAGTAAAGAGGAAGATTTCTACCGGATGAAAATGCTTGGATGATGTTTTGGAAGGATTTAGAGCTTGGTAGAAAACGTTTTGAAATCGAAATCTTTTGCTTCCTTTTCTTCCTCTTGATGTTAACACGTTTTTAGATGATGATTTTATGGGTTATAATGGCTGTATTTTACTGGTTTTAGTGGAGAAGAAGATGGGTTTGAGAGAGAGTTTTGAGAGAAAATGGATAAGTGTGTGTGTTTTATGTTTAAGAAAATGAAAATGAAAGAAATAAAAGAGAAAATGGGTTCTAATGATGGTATGGGGGTTTGGGTATGTCAAAAATCAGTAACCATGTGCAGAAGTCGTTTTGATTGGGTGTTTATGTTTATAAAAACGAGACAACAACAAAAATATAAAATTTGAAATCTGGTAGCCTGGTGCTGCGCACCAAAGCCATAGGTGCGGCGCACCGGGGGTTTTTCAGCTTTTATCTGATTTTTCGTTCTTACGTTTTTGCTTCGTTGGACCTTTTTGTTAATTGAAAGTTTTTAAGTATGATTTGTTATGAACTTAGGAAAGTTCATTAGTTGTTTTCTTGGTATTAGGACTTATATAATTGATTCCGGGAGTGATTCCGACACTGTCGCGTATCCGGCTATTGATCAGTTAAAGGTAACGGTAGACAATAAGAGAGACATGGAGCATAGATTGTACCTAGAATTTGACGGTTGTCACAATTCGTCGGTCCAAGCTAGGGTTTCAATACTCCAAAAACTTGCTTACAATAATGATGAATAATGATTAAACCTAAAAAACTGCTACATTAAACGTGACAAAGGACTGCAGCCCAAAACTCCGTGGGACGGGAGTCCCAAGGGCGTGTGACGGGAGTCCCACGCTATTTTTTCAGTTTTCTTGTTTTGCTGCTCGTTTTTGCTTCATCTCTCGTAACCAATTGTTTCTAGTCTCAAAATATAACGGGAATACAACATCGACCCGTTTTCTTCATTTTCAGCTCTAATGGTGTCACTTCCGCTCCAGAACTCCGGCTAATACCTGTATAACATTTTAATACCACAATTTCCTGAAATTCCCAAAATCCGCTATGAATTAAACTTTAAAAAGACAAATTTCGCATATAATAATATGACTAAAATATGCGATATCAAATCCCCCCATACTTAACCTTTGCTTGCCCTCAAGCAAATCCAGTTCAATTCAATTTAATTACCAAACCATGATTTAAATAGCATAACCAAACACCTCACGAATTATCGGGAGTAATTCACACAAATCTCTCGAACTAGTCTAAAGGGTATGTAAAATATTCTGTAAATCCGCTCAATTGCTCAGTCATGGTGAGTTTTCTATCATAGGCTTGTTAAATTATAGTTTCTCCACCACTAGAGGCTAGGTACAACTAAACGGGGACTTTTATTCGGGATGTAATGTACATGTAAAGGCATGTGAATAAATATATAGAGGTTAAATGGGTAAATAAGTAAAAGTATACAAATAAACGTAGTATACATCTAAACTTAGAATGAATCCGAACTCCTAAACGTTGATGAACCAATTGCACCATATCAGTTCAAATTTTTCCGAATTACATAACTCATAATACAACTACTTCTACTTTATTTCTTCAAAGACTCAAAATACATAAAACTACATAACTTTACAACTCTTTTTTTTTTTTTTTTTTTTTTTTTTGCTAACAATTAAATATATGATACAAAGGCTAACGATATTCGATAATTTCAATGCCTTAACACTTCTAACTTCAATCTTCATGTATACAATCAATAGAAATCTCAAAACTAAGTTCGGATTCATCTAAAAATCAAAAGAAAGGCTAATGTACAAAATATTTAGTGGATTTAAATGAAACGAATAAGTTAGGCGCAAAATGGTTAACTAGAGTATCTAACACTAAAAGTAAGGGTTACAAAGGGGTTAAACGGAAATTAGCTAACCAATGTGATTAAGCTATAATTATTTAACAAGAAACGAATAGGCTAAATCAAATGGTTTATTCCTAAATTGCCCCTAACGTTGTACCAAATTACACTAGGTTACCCTAATGCAATGCTCATCTATGGTCTCGAAACGTATGACTATGTCAAGTTCTAAAGTCATCAACCATCGGCACACTCATACAAAAGAAACAGTAGCATTTCAAATGAATACTTTCAAGGCTCAAAATCTCACTTCTCTTTGAGTAGGGTATAAAATGTGCTAGGTTATGCAACAGATTAAAAATCTCTCAAGACATGTCATCATTTTTTTTTTTTATAAATATACAATACACTGACCTAACTAAACATAACAGATGTTTTTCCTCAACCCCCCCCCCCCCCCCCCCCCCCATACTAGAGTTAGACAATGCTCTCATTGTACAAAACGATACAGAACAAGGAAAAACAAGACAAACAAAGAAGACAAAGTACGTTAACATTAGCTAGCACAAATAAATAAATTAAAACAAAAATAAACTAAGGAATAAAATAAACGTAATGGATCTAAGGGGGATAAAACTAGCTAATTTCCCGACTCCCCCCCATACTTAAATAACACATTGTCCCTAATGTGTTCCATCTACTATGGGAAATTAAAGACTAAAAATACAAAAATAAAATAAAATAAAGAAAACAAAACAAAACCGTGCGTGGCGCTTTGATGTTGCTTTATTTTCCGACTCCACTTCGCACGTGCTGAACTTACTGCCAGAACGTGTCAATCGAGTCATCCAAGATAAAGAGATCGTTGGAGGCATCAAGCGCATCATTCCTTTTGACCCATTCGTCATTCCACTCCCTCGTTTCCCGATAAATTAAACAAGTCACAAATGGTCGAAAGTGGACATGAACATTTCCGGGCTCTTCTTTGAAATAACTCCTAACCGGTTTCACATATATATTCTTGTAAAAATCCCAAACCGCAACATGCGTATCCCCCTCAACCTCCTCCATGATAGTTTCCCAACACTCTATTTCCTTGTTTACACCATCGCCTATTTCCCCATTCTTTGTGGTACTTAAGTCGACATTTGAATCGAACATTCTTTTTAATCCGTCCCAAGTAATATCTCCATAGTCACCAATAACTGACCCATCTGAGATTCCTATATCCAATCCGAGGAAGTCTTCCAATTCCTCATCTAAACTCTTTACCCAATGCATTTTATCCCAAAATCCAGCTTCTCTTGCATACGGTTTTGGCGGTTCAGGTTTTACCTTCGCTTCCTCCTCTTTAAATTGTTGAAAAATTTCCGTGTCATAAACTTGAACCGGTGGACTAGTAGCTGATTCGGATGTGGCTATATATATATTTGAACTACCGGGTCCTCCCATTCTTCCTCGTCCAACTCAAAATCACTATCAAAACCGGACACGGGTTCTGAGATAACACTGCGTCGCAGTGAGTGTGACTGCGGCGTAGTGGGTTCAGGTTCAACTTCTTCTTTGTTTTCAGTTTCTTCATCCCAATACTCATATCCCCACCGTGTTGAAATTGAATTTACTTGTTCCTCTTCTTTGAAAATAACAGAAATCTACCGGATGAAAGTGTTTGGATGATGGTTTGGACGGATTTAGAGCTCAAAAAGTGGTGAAAATGCTTTGAAACCGAAATGGATTTGATCCTTCTTGCTTGCTTGGATATTTGGACAATTTTTACGGTCGATTTTGGTGGATTAAGTGGCTGTAAATGGCTGGAAATGGGGGGGGGGGGTGTTCTTGAGAGGATTTGAGAGAAAAGGTTTGTAGGTGTGTGTGTTTTTGTTTTATGTAAATGGAAAAATGAAAAAAAATGAAAGAAATAATGAAAATGGACTTTGGGGACTGTATATTGCAGTAAATGATTGTAAAAAAACGAGTTTGATTGGTATTAAGTTTGCACAAATCGAGACAAGTCAAAAAATTCAAAAATTTTCGGACTGGACATCCAGGACGTCGCACAAGGTGGCTGTGCGGCGTCCTGACCCATTTTGCAAATATTTTCTGATTTTTCGTTTTTGCGTTTTGTTTCGTTGGACCTTTTCGTTAACTGAAAGTTCTTAATTTTGGTACGTTATGAATTTAGGAAAGTTCCTTAGGTGTTTTCTTGGTATTAGGACTTACATAAATTGATTCCGACACTAACACGTTTCCGGTAAAAGTACGGGTAAAGAAAACGACAGACAATTAAAGAGACATAAAGTGTAAAATGCAACTGATATTTTGACGGTTCTCACATATTAGATGCATTTTTTTACCAAAAAACATTTCGTCAAAATTATATCAAGTGGGTGCTCGTTGGAAAGATAATTAAATGCTTGTTCTAATGATATAATTAGTTTTTCGTTAAAGCAATTTAGACTCTAGATATGCTAATTTAAAGTTTTGGTTTTTATGAAGTGGATTTTGCGTTTGTTTTTATTGTTATGATATTTGAGTTTTTATATATATATATATATATATATATATATATATATATATATAATATATATATATATATATATATATATATATATATATATATATATTGTTTTTTAAACCAAACTTTAAGGTAAAATAAGTAAAAGAAAAGTTAAAGTCTCATCTATAACGTTCAATTTTTATATTATCGTTCATTTTAACCAGGAAGTTTGGTTGTACATAAATTAATTAGACGTTTATTGTTGTGCACAAATTTGAATATTTACTACACAATTACAATGAATTTGATTCACAACCGCTAAACGACATATATTTTGATGCATATGAAAACTTATTTTTTTTATTAAAGTTTGTTATAATTAAATAAATAAATATAATACAAAATTACATATATAATAAATTATTTTTTCATTTTTTTAACTTATTTTTAATTTAAGAATATATACATATATATATATATATATATATATATATATATATATATATATATATATATATATATATATATATATATATATATATATCAGGTTCTTATAAACCGATGCTTAAAATAAAATAAGTACAAAAATATGAAAAATAATTTATTAGATGTATAATTTTGTATTATGTTTAGTTACTCAATTATACAAACTTAAAAAAAACAGGTATTGATATGAATACAAATATATGTCGTTTAGAAGCTGTTCATCAAATTCATTATTTTTGTGAAATAAATATTCAAATTTGATGCACAACGACAAACACAACCCATTTTTTGATTTACAACAGAACTTCGTTTTTTAAATTTTGAAATATAGTTAAAATAAGAAAAAATCTAAAATATCTAACAACAGAACTTCGTTTTTTATTTTTACTTATTTTGTTTTAAGGTTGTTTTACAAGAACTAATCTATATATAATATATATATATATATATATATAATATATATATATATATACATTGTAACCATATATTCACTAGTGAATACACTTTTATTTACCGGTGTTTGAACTAGTTTGTGACGTACATTCTACCCATATATTCACCACTGAATACATACGTATACACAAGTGTATTCATCAGTGTATATAATCAGTTCTGAAAAATTCAAAATTTCTAGTATATACACTAGTGAATATAAAAATAACAAAGTTGTCAAAATTTAAAAGTTTATATTTTTTTAAAAAGAATTAAGTAGTCGTTCTAGCGGTATATATTTTTTATTTCGTAAAACTTTATAATTTTGAAAATGATGTAGCTTTTATTAAATAAGTGGTTAAAAAGTGGTTTCTATGCTTCCTAAATATTTAGGTGGTTCTTATTTAAAATTATATATATATATATATATATATATATATATATATATATATATATATATATATATAAAAGAGTGTTTGTTTCGGATTTTTAATTAGATGTTAAATCTACTTAAAGTTATTTAATTAAGATTCACCCAAAAATCTAAAAAAAAAATATTTTGATGAATTATTTGTTAATTTTAATATGTTTTTAATATTATTATCGTTTTTATAATGAGAGTTGATTTTAAATGAAATTCACCATATATATATATATATATATATATATATATATATATATATATATATATATATATATATATATGTCTTTGTTTAAGATGTTGTTTTCAAAAATTAAAAATAAAAAAATATATGTTGTATTTTTCTTTTAGTCGGTAAACTTTTAATAAGTTGAAATTTGTCTCTTTCCGACATATATCGTCATCCCTTCTTAAATTTTAATTGAGTATATTTATTGATACATAATAGAAAATAAGTAGTTGAAACACCACCAATACCAACACCATCACTATTACCGTCAGAATACCTAAAATCGAGAGTATGCTACCAAGAAATGATGGTTTAAGCTTTTCTACTTCAATCAATGTTTTGGTTATTGAACGGAAGAAGGACTTCAATGCATATGTTTCCGAACTCGGAAAATCTTGTTCTTTAAGGTAAACCATATCCTTAAGATATGTTATCTTCATGGAATTCCATAATCTCTATATATATATATATATTATATATATATATATATATATATAATATAATCTTATATATATATATCTATATTTCTATATATAATAATTATATATATATAA
>CAJVGC010000001.1:26999377-27028499 GCA_910822075.1 Senecio squalidus | reverse complement strand
ATACCCAGGCTTCATTATAATGCATTCAGTAGCAGTGAAGATCGGTGTGTGTTTCTCATCACAAACTTGAGAAACACTCAACAAACTATATTGAAGCTGTTGCACATAGTACACATCCTTGAAGTGTAGTGTACCATTGCTGATTGTTCCCTTTCCAGTAATCTTTCCTCCCTTTGGATTGCCTCCAAAAGCAACATATCCTTCATTGAACTTTTCAAAGTCCTGAAGGCATGACATGTTGCATATCATGTGCCTGGAGCAGCCACTATCTACATGCCAACTGTTCTCATCCTCTGTTGTTGGCTGAACCTGCACATTAACATAAGAGATTAGTTTCTGGTGGGAACCCAAGCCAAAGTTGACTTGGGTTTGCCCATATCATCGAAGTAACTCACCTTCCTTTGTACAAGTTTTGAAAAATCAGTGGGGATAGGTGGTTGAGTTACTTGAACCTTTGGTTGCCACACTTTTTTGAAAGATTTATTGTTATGAACAATTTTGGTGTTAACCACTTTTGATTTAACCATTTGAGTAGGTACTGGTTTGACATGTCGTTGTTTCTTAGTGTGAATAGGAGCCTTAGTGACAAAGTTACTTTTGGCAGTATTAACACGAGCCATGGTTCATACGGTTAGGTTTCACAGTATTAACACGAGCAGTATTAACACCTTTACCTTTGGCCGTATTAACCTTAGCCGTAGAAACTATGGTTTGTCTAGCAGTACTAACTCTATTGTTGGAAGTTTTGTTCCTGTTTTTACCACTTTGCTTTTCTGAAGATAATTGTTTAACAAAGTTGGTTTTAGAGACAGCCCTTCCCTTGTACCCCACCCCATGATGTGGTTTTTGAGTCACTTGCACTTGATTTTGTGGATTGTGATAACAGATCTTTGCATAGTGATTTAGTTTTCCACAAATAAAACATCCCTTCCTAGTAGTTTGTACAACTTGACCCTTTTGGGTTTTGACCTGGTTCATGTTTCTTTGATTTCCTCGTTTGCCTATGTGTTTCCAAGTCTTGTTGTTTTCCTTAGGTGTTTGCTTATTTTTGCTTTCTGAAGGTGTTTTTGTAGTCTTAATAGAGCGACACTAAACTTTGTGTAGAAGGTAAAGTTATTCCTTCTATGGTGAGTAGATGATTTTCCAATGGAATATCCTTGTTCTTTACAATATGAACTTTACTTTCTTCAACTAAGTCCTCTATTAGAACTTCATCATAGTTGATCGGATCAACATTGAATGATTCCTTTGGAGGTGTCTGAGAGATTGGGATTCTAGGCTCATCTAAAGATGGTGGGATATAGTTTTGGTTAAATGGAGGGGCAACTTCTTTGTATCCTAGGCCAGCCTTAACCGTACTATGAATTTGTTTTTGGCAAAGGTCGTTTACAGATTTAGAAGCAAATTCTAACTTCCCTACATCTAACTCAATTTTAGTGTGTTCTTGTTCTAAAAGTTTAACCTTATCCCTAGCCACCTTGAGTTTAAGAAGTAAGTCCTCTTGTTGCCATTCAAGTAGATTGATCTTTTCTTGATAGCTTTGTTCATTTACTTTGTGGGACTTAATCTGGTTTTCCAAATTATCAATTACTCTAAGAGCTGACCTTCTTTGTTCTTCTAAGTTTTTAATGGAGTCACTCATTAATTGATTATGATCTTTGTACTTAGTGATTATATTTTTACATTCAGGAGTACAAAGTTTGGTATTTACCTCTGCCATAAGGGATGCTGAATCTGGAGTTGGTGAGTCAATAGCCATGAGAGCATCCTCGTGTGGTGCTCCTTGATCATCATCAGTCCAGTCATATCCCAATATGTTGTTGTTGAGTGCAGGAATTCCAACGTCAACATAATCCAGCTCAGTAGAAAAAGCATCGTCCGCAGCAACTAATTCTCCTAGAATGTCCGTATCATCTGTTACTACGGCTATGCATGCATGGTAAACAGTAGCCGTAGTATTTTCTACGTGATTTTGTTCCTCAGAGATAAGTGCTCTATTCTGACTTGTTTCTTCAGCCAAGTCGCTCCAATCGAATCCAAAGATGTCCTGTGACATGAGTGCACTTTGATTTGTCTCTTGAGTGGTTCGTGGATTGTTGGTGTTTGACTTGTTTGGACAATCTCTAGCGAAGTGACCTAGTTCACTACATTCATAGCACTTCACTTTGCTTTTGTCGAAAGTGATTCGTTCGTTGTTTCGTGGATTGAATCTCCTTCCTGTTCTATTCAAGAATCTTCGTGCTCGTAGGGCCAACATAGCAGATTGCCATTTGAGATCGATTTCATCATAATCATCTTGATGCATCTGTTTGACCTCTTCAACTGTGAGATTAGCACACTTACATATAAAAGATTCGAATGAAATCTCTTCGCTGATTTCATGTTTGGATCCTCCAGCTGTTGTAGTAAGAGCAGTATTAACATTGGTAATACTGGGATTGTTGTTGGAAACCTTTTCTGCTTCGACTTCAGATTCAAAGACTCTTAGGTCGTTGTAGAGATCATCCAACTCTAGGGCTTCTAGGGCGTCTCCTTGTCTGTAGATAACAGTATACACAATTCATTCCTTCCCCAGAGCTCGAATAAACTTTCTGTTTAGATCATCCTTCTCATACTTGATTCCTGCACTTATCATCTCTCCAGTGAGCTTCTTGTACCGATCAAAAGTCTGAGTCATTCGTTCGCCGGGTATGCCATTGAAGTTTTCATACTCCTGTTTGAGAAGAGCTTTCTTGTTCTTTTTGGTATTCTTAGTGCCGCTGAATCTCTTTTCCAATTCTTCCCATAGCCATTTGGCATCTTCATATTCTTCGAATTGCGATTGATATTCGTTGGGGATGGCAATCATGAGAATACTGAGAGCCTTGATCTCAGTTTGTTTCTCCCTTCGTTCAAGATCACTTACCAGTGCTCGAGCATTCATTCCTGGTTCTCCATCAGCTCCTTGGGCGGTAGGACGTTTGTTACCATTGATGATTACATCCCATACTGTGTAGTCGGCCAGTAGGATGTGTTGCTTGATTCGTAGCTTCCATAAGTCGAATTCGTTGCTGTTTAGGATGGAAACTTTTCCAAGCGCAACTTCCGTCATGATGGTTGTAATGATTCTTGCTTGTGAGGATTATTAACTCGTTGATCAATGGATCTAAAGCACCTCCTGTGCTCTGATACCACTTGTCAGGATCGTATTAGTCTGGATAAACTAATAAGTTTGCTAACGATTAAGATCGAGATCTATTGAAGAAGTTCAGCAGCGGATGAACACTTCAATATTACGAGTTATCGACCAACTAATAATGAATAATGAATAAACAAATTATTGTCGAATTGTAAGCCTCAATTGCATTAATTCAATATATCAATACAACGTGTTTTTTTATTCTCCAAGGATCTATCTATTTATAGACCTTGAGGCTCGTTCTAGATAAACTAGAAATCTACATCTATCCTTATCTAAATATAGAATAAGGAAACTTTACTTATTTAACAAAAGGAAATCTAATCTAATTATAACTCTATCTAATTAGATTCGATACTTGCAAGATAAGTTTTGCCTTCCGCGTCTTTGACTTCTTCCGTATCTTGACTTTAACATTGACCTCTCCGTAGTAACTTCAATGTTACCGTAGTAACTTTGAGTTGTCGTAGTAACTTGTTGAACCTTCCGTAGTAACTTGTCTTCCGTAGTAACTCAGAATATCTTCCGTATTACTTACTTGAATTACTTTTCTTGCTTGTTAAGTGAGTTGTTCTTGGTTAAACTATTTTATCTATGTTATAACCCAACAGTAATTTCTATACCTCTTGCTCGCGTTTAGGTAGTTTGGTTGCATTATCGTTGCTAGAGAGCGAAAATATTACGGAAATACTTCTGTTCTACTGTCTTGGTTTTTCTTTCTGCAATAAATTTGTATTCGGACAGTCTTTGTGTGTAATATGGGGTACAGCTCTTGGAGTTGATGTTGGTTGGCGTGTACAATCTTCTCATGCACGTCGTCGTACTGTGAGTCGTCGTGTTGTGTCATCCACTGCACCGTCACTGTCAGATTATCTACCTCCGTATTTTGATTTTGGTGATGCGGTCTGTTCTTGCTGTCATTGTGGTGCTTCTTTTTGGTTTGAGGAGAGGGTTATCTTCTCCGCGTTCTGGTAGGCCGGTTTATAATCAGTGCTGTAAGGGTGGTGCTGTTGATTTGCAATTGTCTGTTACGCCACCTCCTGCATTAGTCGCCTTGTACGAAGATTCTCATTTCATGCGAAATATCTGGGCAGATAATTCAATGTTTTCTATGACGTCATTTGGTGCTAAAGTTGACGAGTCTGTGAATACGGGTCGGGGTCCATACACTTTTAAAGTTTGTGGTCAGGTGTCGCATTATATCGGGTCTCTATGTCCTCAACTTACAAATGCTCCGCGTTTCTTGCAGTTGTATATATATGATACCTTAAATGAGGTTGAGAATAGACTACGTTTTTTTAAGACTACTGGACTTGATGATACACTTAAATCTGATGTTGTAGCTTTGATCTCTAGTACTTTGTTGTCTTGTAATGAATATATTCGTACGTTCAGAAAAGCTGTTGACATTGCAAACTATAACAGTATTGACGATTTTGCTGTAAGATTGTATAGCAATATTCCCGATAATAGGTATGGTTTACCGCAGCAAGGAACTTTGGGGGCTATTGTTGTTTCCGACGATCCGAATACAAATGTGTATGATATTATTGTTCGTTCTAAACATTCTCAACCTTATCGGACCAGCAAGCTTCACCAATCTTATATGCCTCTTCAGTATCCGTTATTATTTCCATACGGTGAGGTTGGTTGGTCTCCTCTTCTTAAACTGCGATCTGTACCGGGAAAAGCGGTTAAATCTATGACAGTGAATATGTATTATAGTTTTCTGATACATAGTCGCGACAACGTTTTCTCGCTTCTGTTACGTGTTGGTAGATTGTTTCAACAATTTTTGATAGATGCCTATTTGTGCGTTGAGGACAGTAGATTAGAGTACCTTCGTTGCCATCAAAACAGTCTGAGGTCTGAATACGTTGCGGGTGTTTTTGATGCTCTGTCTAGGGGGGATTCAGTCGGTAAGGAAATCGGGAAACGAATATTTTTACCTTCTTCTTTCGTAGGGGGACCACGATATATGTATAAACATTATCAAGATGCCCTTGCTTTATGTCGAGTCTATGGCAACCCCCAATACTTCATCACTTTTACATGTAACGCGAGGTGGCCTGAGATTGCCAGGTTTATGGATTCGAACGCTATGGGGCATTCTCAGAATAGACCGGATATAATTTGTAGGATTTTTTCCATGAAAGTAGGTCATTTTATTAACTTCCTTAAAGAAGAAAAACCGTTCGGTGTCGTCACAGCACGTGAGTTTATTTTATTCGTCACTTTTTGAATTTCTATAACTTTCTTCTGTGACTGTTATCTATTGTTCATAATTACTTACGTTCTTTCCAGATCTATATACAATAGAATTTCAGAAAAGAGGTCTGCCTCATTGTCATACACTCTTGTGGATTAACGAGTCTTCCAAAATCAGGGATCCTTCGGATGTAGATAAATATATAACTGCGGAACTGGCGGACCGTATCGCCGAACCAACACTTTATTTAACTATTACAACATGTATGATTCACGGACCCTGTGGTCTTTCAAATCCGATTTCCCCCTGTATGCGAGACGGGGTTTGCAAAAAAAATTTCCCAAAACCGTTTAGTTTTGCGACTTCTTTTGACAAAGATGGTTATGTACACTACACAAGAGGTGATCGCGGATTTCATACAGTGCCAAATGGTATTCAGGCACATAATGGATTTGTTGTACCGTATAACAAAATTCTATGTAGTCGGTTTGATGTACATATCAATGTGGAGTACTGCGGCTGGAACATGATGATCAAATATTTGTTTAAGTACATATCCAAGGGAGGAGACCGTGTTGCTTTTTCGTTGACAAGGAACGACACTGCCACAGCAGCAGATCAAACATCGCGTACAGCATCTACCTCTGATCGTTCACATGGTTCTGGAGTGAAGATTGTAAATGAAATAGACGATTATGTAGATGGTAGGTTCATCTGTTCCCATGAGGCAGCGTGGCGGCTTTTGAACTTCTCGATTCATGAGAGACATCCAGCTGTTCAAATACTGCAGGTGCACCTTGAGCATATGCAAACAGTTACGTTTCAAGATGGTTGCGTTTTGGATAAATTAGTTCAGAATACCAACTTTGGGAATTCTACGCTGTCGAGATGGTTGGTGAGTAACAGATGGGATAAGTACGGTCGCATTTAACCTACGTCGAATACCCTACACTTTTTATTTGGAATATGAGTAAGAAGGACTGGTTTCCTAGAGCGAGGAATACTGTTACACCAGTAGGCCGAATGGTTTACATTCATCCCACAACCGGTGATTTATTTTATCTACGCATGCTTCTGTGCCATAAAAAAGGATGCGTTTCTTTCGTTGACATTCGAACTGTAAATGGTGTAATCTATTCGTCGTATCGTCGTGCCTGTGAAGCTCTTGGACTTATCGGCGATGATAAGGAATGGTTAACTGCCTTCAATGAGGCTTCGCTGTGGGCGTCCTCACCTCACCTTCGTTCCCTTTTCTGCAATCTGCTTCTCTATTGCGAGGTTGGTGATCCAAAAATTCTGTGGGATAACGCATGGTCGAAGATGGGAGACGATGTAACACCGTGCCCGAATCCGACCCGATATTTGACATGTAACTTTAATTCGGACTTTGTAATTGTATACATTTGACGATTTATAAAAGTTCGATTTGAGTTATGTATATTTGGGTTATCTTAATTCTATTTAAACCTTGTTTATTATATCATGTCACATTATTAATGTGTTATCTTGCATGTGTACATTAATGTACACTAAAATGTGTTTAATACACATTGATTTATATAAATGCAAGTAATTCTAGTAATGTGTTAAGACAAGTAGTTTAATTAATACATGCATGCAAGGAACTATGTATGTATGTATGTATGTTTGCATTCATGGCAATTTGTTCCAATACTTTAAACCCTTGATCTTAGCCTTTAAGTTTGGTCAAATGTGGTAGACTAATAGTTACACATTTCTTATTTATGGCTTTAAACACCTCTTTAACCATTTATTTTTGTAACCTACACCTCTTTAAACACCTCTTTAACCATTTCTTTTTGTAACATACACCTCTTTAAAGACCTCTTTAACCATTTCTTTTTGTAACCTACAATAATTAAATTTGGAGTTTATTATTAGGGAAGTTACATTTTGACCTTTCTTTATCACACTTCAAACTCTATAAATTGGTGTGTTCTTGTAAAAAATCGAACCAACACAAAGCTCCATAATCGAAACTTCAAGCCTCCAATAATCGATTGTAAAGGTTCCCAATTCTATTGTTTTTTATCATAATAATCCATAATCATGTTTATCTTTTATGTTACTCAAGCTTACCATCATCATCTTATTAATCTTGTCTATTCAAACTCTAATCTAGAAAACTCTAATTTCATGATATATTCTTATTCATATTTATTCTTATTTCTAGATTTGTAAAGGAAAGTTTGGTGTTCCTTTCAACGCATTCCGTATTCATAATCTAGTATCCGTATCTACCTCCGTATTTAATCATGTGAGTAAACTCGATGCCCTTTTTATTATATAAATCTTTGGGTTGTATCATGACATTCATATTCATACTTATATTCATACTTTTATGTTTAATTCATACTTATATTCACATTTATATTTTATGTCTATATTCATACTTATAGTAATATGGTGATTCATATTCATATTTATGTTTATATTCATACTTATATTTATGTGTATATTCAGACTTATATTCATATTGAGATTCATACTTATATTCATATTAAAACTTATATTCATGTTTATATACTCACTTATAATCATGTTTATATGTATACTTTTTGTATTATATTCATCGTAATTCATTCATATTGGTATTCATTCATAAAAGTCATTCTTATTATATTCATTTGTAAAGTCATTTATGTTTATATGTACTTATATTCATATTTGATACTATATTTTTGTATTATGGCAAACATTGGAATGAATCAAGTATGGGATGCACACACGATAAATCAAACATTCAAACAATCAATCATTCATTATATGTATATACTAAACGGGAAACGTGATAGATCTATTGGCCGTTATTAGACATTCCGACGTGTTACTGTGAATGTCGAGGCCCTCGACCGGACCCTATGTGACTTTGATCATATATGATATACATCAGACTTGATACAAACGCGTGTTATGCCATTATACACATATTATACTTGCTTACAATATACAATCTTTATATATTCTTTTATTATACATTCTTTTATACTAAATTTTACATATTCATTTATATTACTTTAATACTATTTATTACGTAATCTTTTTAATGCTTTATACTCGTGTCTTAAAGTTGTTTATTCACCAATACTTTTGTATTGACGTTTACTTTTTACATGATATAGAAAATGGATAGGTTTGCTTGAAGAAAACATAAGAGCTTGGACCTAGTTAATGACATTAATGAATAATTTAAGTCTTTTGTCGTTTTTCGGTTACTTTTATTCATCTTTAATGCATTCATTAAACCATTAAATGTGTCTATTATAACCTAATAGAGGAACACGAGTTAAGAACAAATGTAATGCCTCTGGTGTATTCCGCTTTAGCCGGGGTGTTACAGTTGGTATCAGAGCTCGTGTTTATAGGGAATTAGGTGGTTAGAAAACGACATAGTCTATAAGCTACCCCACACACGTCCTCGTGTGTTCATGCATCATAAAAATTGTTTTTAACAAATTTTTGTGTTCCTCTTACTAAATTCTTTTGAGAGATTCTTCATTCGTCGTTTTCCAAAATTATAAGTACTATATATATATAAATTTCTAAGCCTTATTGAAGATTTAGTACTTGTTTGCGTAGTAACTGTAAGGTTTGGATGTGACTAATCGAGAGAGCGTTAACGATACTGGTTCGTAAACTCTCGAAGAACACTCCTCTCCTAGGCCAAAGCGAGACACTTAAACCAAATCTTTAATAATGAAATGTTTTACCCTTCTCATCTTGAATTAAAATTCTAAAAGTTCATGTTATAAGGCTGTAAGGTTTGGAAGATCGGTAGTTCAATTTCTGTCTAGAGCGGTATCTCGTTACAATTACGTATACCAAACTGGGAAATTTGAACGAGAGTCATCCTCACCTAGGTCACGATATGATTCTTTGGAGTTAGTATTCTTGATATGTCGAGAATTTCTACGGATTTAACCGTAACCCTCAAAAATAAATTTTATTCGTATTTATACGTATTTATATATTCATTATTTTATGATTTCTTTAAACATTATACGTGAGTGATACGGATACGGTAATCATACGTGAATCAATAATCATTCGTTGATCATTCGTTAATCATTCGTTAATCATCCGTTACTTATTCATTACTCATTCATTAATTACCTGTTAATCATTCGTTAAATTATTCGTTGGTCATTGTTAAGCGTACCTTTTCTCCTTCTCCTGTTCCTATCCAAGCTCATATGCCGAGATTTGGGTGTTTTGGTTGCGGCGATCCTAATCATTTTATTCGTGATTGCCCTTATCGTCAAGGAAACCCTCCACCCGCTCAACAAAATCAACCACTTGCTCTACAAAATCAGCTACCACTTGTTCAACTAATTCAACAACAACCCTTGGTCGTGGACGAGCTTTTGTCAATAATGCTCAACAAGCTCAAGCCAACAACGAAGTTGTTAATTGTACGTTTCTCATCAATGGTATTTATGCTTCCATTTTATTTGATTCGGGTGCCGATCGTAGCTTTATCTCTACCCAATTTGAACCTTTGCTTGCATTGAAAAGAAATAAGTTGCATGATCCCCTTAGTGTCGAAGTAGCCAATGGCAAGGTTCTTAAACTAAGTTCTATTTTGAATGATTGTACCTTAAGTCTAGGGAATCGTGATTTCGCTATAGATTTAGTGCCTATGAATTTGGGTAGTTTCGACGTTATCGTAGGGATGGATTGGTTATCCCAACATCATGCCGAGATCATTTGCTTTGATAAATCTATTCGTATTCCGTGTGCGGACGGTAGTATTCTTACGGTTTGTGGTGAAACAAAATCAAAGGGACTTAAACTCATGTCCTGTACGCAAGCTTATAGCTACTTGCGTAAGCATAAGAAGGATCTTCCATGTTATCCTGCGTTTCTAGCTCACATCATTGATACAAGAAAAGAAACGCTCAAACTTGAAGATATTCCCATCATTCGGGATTTCCCCGAAGTCTTTCCCGAAGACGTATCTGGATTACCTCCTGTATGACAAGTGGAATTCCGTATTGATCTCATTCCTAATGCAACTCCTATTGCTAAAGCTCCTTATCGTCTCGCTCCTTCGGAAATGCAAGAGCTTTCAAGCCAATTGCAAGAACTAACCGACAAGGGTTTATTCGCCCTAGTTCTTCTCCTTGGGCTCCTATTTTATTTGTAAAGAAGAAAGATGGTTCGTTTCGGGTGTGCATCTATTACCGTGAACTTAACAAACTTACCATCAAGAATCGTTATCCTTTACCTCGAATCGACGACTTGTTTGATCAATTGCAAGGTGCTACTTGTTTCGCTAAGATAGACCTTCGTTCGGGCTATCATCAACTTAGAGTAGCCGAAGAAGACATTCCTAAAACTGCCTTCCGAACTCGCTATGGTCATTTCGAGTTTATGGTTATGCCATTTGGACTCACAAACGCACCTGCTGTTTTCATGGATCTAATGAATCGCGTTTGTAAACCATACCTCGACAAATTCGTCATAGTCTTTATCGATGATATTCTCATTTATTCAAAATCCAAAGCCGAGCATGAAACTCATTTGCGACTCGCTCTAGAACTCCTCAAGAAAGAAAAGCTTTATGCTAAATTCTCGAAGTGCGAATTTTGGCTCAAGGAAGTTAAATTTTTGGGTCATGTAGTTGATGCGAAGGGAATACACGTTGATCCCACTAAGATCGAGGCCGTTCGTAACTGGCCTATTCCAACTAATCCTTCTGAGATTCGATCTTTTCTTGGGTTGGCAGGCTATTATCGTCGTTTCATCGAAAACGTCTCAAATATCACTATTCCTTTGACGAAGCTTACTCATAAAACTGAGAAGTTTGTTTGGGGAGATGATCAAGAATCAGCATTTCACATTCTTAAAGACAAACTTTGTAAAGCTCCTGTTCTTAGTCTTCCTGATGGAACCGAAGATTTCGTGGTATATTGTGATGCATCGGGAAATGGTCTTGGTTGTGTGTTAATGCAACGAGGAAAAGTTATAGCTTATGCATCGAGACAATTGAAGAAGCACGAAGTCAATTATACCGTTCATGATCTCGAACTTGGAGCGGTTATCTTTGCTCTAAATTTGTGGAGACATTATCTCTTTGGTACGAAGTGTATTGTTTACACGGATCACCATAGTCTTCAGCATCTATTCAATCAAAAACATCTAAACATGAGGCAATGTAGATGGATTGAATTGCTTAATGATTACAACTGTGAGATTAAATATCATCCTGGCAAGGCTAACGTTGTTGCCGACGCCTTGAGTCGTAAACCTTATTCAAAAGTCTAGAGTATTCGTGTTCTTTCGGATCTTCATTCGTTAATCGGTATTGCGCAATAGAAGATAATAAATGGTGGAAACTTGGCTAGTGAATTGGGTTGTGGAATTGAAAAGCAATTAATCATCAAACCAAACGGTCTTCATTATTTCAACGATCGTCTTTGGATACCTTCAATCGATGATCTTCGTAATCTTGTGATGAAAGAAGCTCATAATACTCGATACTCGATTCATCCCGGAGCCGATACAATGTATCATAATTTGAAGCATTCCTATTGGTGGTCAGGCATGAAAAAGGATATATTCTTATTCGTTCAAAAATGTCTAACTTGTTTGAAGGTTAAAGCCGAACATCAAAAGCCCCCAGGTTTGTTAACTCAACCCGAAATCCCGTTGTGGAAATGGGAAGGCATTGCGATGGACTTTATAACCAAACTTCCACGTTCATCAAAAGGTTATGACAGTATTTGGGTAATCATTGGTCGTTTGACTAAAGTCGCTCACTTCATTCCTATTTGTGAAACTTATCATGTCGAACGCTTAGCTCAAATCTACATTCAAGAAATCGTAAGACTTCATGGAGTACCGCTTGACATCATTTCTGACCGTGATGGTCGATTCATATCTCGATTTTGGAGATCTCTTCAATCCGCACTTGGAACTCGCTTGAATCTCAGCACCGCTTACCATCCTCAAACTGATGGTCAATCGGAGTATACTATTCAAACACTAGAGGATTTGTTGAGAACCTGTGTCATCGATTTCGGTGGTAGTTGGGACTCTTGAATTTGTCGTTGATGATCGCGTTCTTCTCAAGGTTTCACCTTGGAAAGGCGTGGTACGATTCAGCAAGAAAGGGAAGCTTTCCCCGAGATACGTTGGACCCTTCAGAATTATCGAGCGTGTGGGTAAGGTTGCGTATAGACTTGAGTTGCCGACCGAACTAGAGAATGTTCATCCAGTCTTTCATGTATCTAATTTGCGAAAATGTCTAGCTCATGAAAATCTACATGTACCATTGGATGAAATCCAAATCGATTCGACTATGCACTTCGTAGAGCGACCTGTTGAAATCTTAGACCGTGAAATCAAGAAACTAAGGAGAAGTTCAATTCCAATAGTGAAAGTACGTTGGGAATCTAAACGTGGACCAGAGTTTACATGGGAACAAGAAGATCACATAAATCAACCGGGTACTAGTCAACCATAATTTTCGAGGACGAAAATCTTTAAAGTTGTGGAGACTGTAACACCGTGCCCGAATCCGACTCGATATTTGACATGTAACTTTAATTCGTACTTTGTAATTGTATACATTTGACGATTTATAAAAGTTCGATTTGAGTTATGTATATTTGGGTTATCTTAACTCTATTTAAACCTTGTTTATTATATCATGTAACATTATTAATGTGTTATTTTACATGTGTACATTAATGTACACTAAAATGTGTTTAATACACATCGACTTATATAAATGCAAGTAATTCTAGTAATGTGTTAAAGTAGTTTAATTAATACATGAATGCAAGGAACTATGTATGTATGTATGTATGTTTGCATTCATGGCAATTTGTTCCAATACTTTAAACCTTCCAAACTTTTTCCTTGATCTTAGCCTTTAAGTTTGGTCAAATGTGGTAGACTAATAGTTACACATTTCTTATTTATGGCTTTAAACACCTCTTTAACCATTTATTTTTGTAACCTACACCTCTTTAACCATTTCTTTTTGTAACCTACACCTCTTTAAACACCTCTTTGACCATTTTTTTTTGTAACCTACAATAATTAAATTTGGAGTTGATTATTAGGGGAGTTAATTTTTGACCTTTCTTTATCACACTTCAAACTCTATAAATTGGTGTGTTCTTGTCAAAAATCGAACCAACACAAAGCTCCATAATCGAAACTTCAAGCCTCCAATAATCGATTGTAAAGGTTCCCAATTCTATTGTTTTTCATCATAATAATCCATAATCATGTTTATCTTTTATGTTACTCAAGCTTACCATCGTCATCTTATTAATCTTGTCTATTCAAACTCTAATCTAGAAAACTCTAATTTCATGATATATTCTTATTCATATTTATTCTTATTTCTAGATTTGTAAAGGCAAGTTTGGTGTTCCTTTCAACGCATTCCGTATTCATAATCTAGTATCCGTATCTACCTCCGTATTTAATCATGTGAGTAAACTTTATGCCCTTTTTATTATATAAATCTTTGGGCTGTATCATGACATTCATATTCATACTTATATTCATACTTTTATGTTTAATTCATACTTATGTTCACATTTATATTTTATGTCTATATTCATACTTATAGTAATATGGTGATTCATATTCATATTTATGTTTATATTCAAACTTATATTTATGTGTATATTCAGACTTATATTCATATTAAGATTCATACTTATATTCATATTAAAACTTATATTCATGTTTATATACTCACTTATAATCATGTTTATATGTATACTTTTTGTATTATATTAATCGTAATTCATTCATATTGGTATTCATTCATAAAAGTCATTCTTATTATATTCATTCGTAAAGTCATTTATGTTTATATGTACTTATATTCATATTCGATACTATATTTTTGTATTATGGCAAACACTGGAATGAATCAAGTGACACAATCATTATGGGATGCACACACGATAAATCAAACATTCAAACAATCAGTCATTCATTATATGTATATACTAAACGGGAAACGTGATAGATCTATTGGCCGTTATTAGACATTCCGACGTGTTACTGTGAATGTCGACGCCCTCGACCGAACCCTATGTGACTTTGATCATATATGATATACATCAGACTTGATACAAACGCGTGTTATGCCATTATACACATATTATACTTGCTTACAATATACAATCTTTATATATTCTTTTATTATACATTCTTTTATACTAAATTTTACATATTCATTTATATTACTTTTATACTATTTATTACGTAATCTTTTTAATGTTTTATACTCGTCTCTTAAAGTTGTTTATTCACCAATACTTTTGTATTGACGTTTACTTTTTACATGATACAGGAAATGGATAGGTTTGCTTGAAGAAAACATAAGAGCTTGGACCTAGTTTATGACATTAATGAATAAATTAAGTCTTTTGTCGTTTTTCGGTTACTTTTCTGTAAAACATTTATTCATCTTTAATGCATTCATTTAAACCATTAAATGTGTCTATTATAACCTAATAGAGGAACACGAGTTAAGAACAATTGTAATGCCTCTGGTGTATTCCGCTTTAGCCGGGGTGTTAGAGACGACATTCTTCAGACTTTGTCAGCCTCTGCACAGACTTCACAATCACTTCCAATACATGTCGTGTCAGATCATACATTGCAACAACATATTTTATTTGAGCTTGAAACTTTACTAAATGCAGCGAGTCCCCCAAAATCTCTGTGTTCGTTTGGCTTTATATTATCGTCTCCTAATTCATTGTTTACATTGACGAACCGTTTGATTTTAGAGGAAACGCTTTATGATAGAACTTCACTTCGTGAACAGTGTTTACAGATGTCACGTAGGTTAAACCCGGAACAAACACAAATTTACGATAAAATATGCAGAGACGAGCTATCAGAGAAACAAACATTGCTTTTCGTTTACGGTTATGGTGGAACCGGGAAAACCTATCTCTGGTCTGTAATTCTTGCACAGTTCAGATCGAGTGGAAAAATAGCTCTAGCAGTTGCGTCTTCTGGTATTGCGTCATTACTTCTGCCCGGTGGCAGGACCGCGCATTCGCGGTTTAACATGCCTATAAACTTATTAGACTCCTCGGTATGTGACATTAAGAAAAAACACACCTCTGTGAACTGTTGAAACGAACACGTATAATTGTATGGGATGAAGCTACAATGATGGATCTCCGCTGTTTCGAGTGTGTTGATCGTACATTCAGGGACATATTAGAGGTCAGTGATAAGCCGTTTTGAGGAATCTCGGTGCTACTTGGAGGTGACTTTAGACAGACGTTACCAATCAAACGAAAAAAGGGTCATAAAGATATTATGCTAGCGACTTTACCAAACTCATATATGTGGCCGTACAACTTTGCAACAACATGCGTCTTTCATGCACAGAAACAAATGCTTCTATGAGTACTGCCACCGTTCGTTTTGCACAATGGCTTTCAGACGTTGGGAACGGCAACATCGGAACCCCAGATCTTTTAAATCCACGGTATGCCTCTGATCTCAGAATTCCGGACGAATTTATTATAAAAGACAACAAATCTGGCCTACAACAGTTGATTGACTTCGTTTACGAACCGGCCGTTTTACTACATCCGACCGCAGAGAATCTGTGCAACAGAGCTATTGTATGCCCCAAAAACTGCACGACAGACGAAATAAATTCAACAATTCTGCACAATACGACAGCTCCGATTGTCTCATACCATAGTTCTTTTTAAATCACATATTTGAACTAAATAATCACAAAAAATTTCATATGATGATTGCTTTATTTTTTGTGATTCTTTTTACCATTGGAAACAAAATATATAATTTATTACCAATAACAGCTTCATCGATTGCAAATTGAATGGTTCTGCTTTCACTTGGATCAAAGGAGACGGCTCTAAGCTTTCTAAGCTTGACCAATTCCTTGTCTCTAGATGTTTTGGAGACGTTTGGCCTAATTTCGAAGTTATAACGGATTCTAGAATCTACTCGGATCACACACCCCTCATTTTGAAGCAACACTTTCGGCATTATGGTAAATCCCCCTTCAAATTCTATAACTCCTGGCTTAAAGACGAGAGCTGTATTGAGTTGATTAAGCAAGTTTGGCAAAACTTTGGGATTGAAGGGTGATAGCGTTAGTAGGTGATGGCTTATACTTATAGCCTATCAAACCTAACACTTGGGTTCGGCCCACTGAATCTCAATCTGACAAAAGGACCAGAACCCGGAACGTGAGCCCCGACACCCAGAAGCCCCGACACCGGGAGTAAGGCCCCGTATCCGGGAGTCGTGGCCCCGGCACCTGGGCTCCGGCCCCGTGTCCGGGAATTGTGGCCCCGGCACCTAGGCGCCCCGTGTCCGAGAGTCGTGGCCCTGGCACCTGGGCTCCGGCTGTCACACTCCGCTAAAGCGAAAACACGGGATGCGAAAAGCAACGATATCATTACACGAGTTATAATTAAGAGATACGGTTTCAAGTCAATACGATAGAAAATAAGAGTTTACAAGTTTGAAAATAACCAAGCATTTAACGTACCACATAACAAAATACATGATTAATTGTTAACAAAATTCCCAAAATAATAAAAATAGGTCTTTTCCCAACTCTTGAATTCACGTGACATTCCAGACCCATCCATGGTAAGCACATAGTATCCTTACATTTGGTTTCCTGAAACATAAGATAACGTGTCAACTACATAAAGTAGTGAGTGAGTTACAGTTTTGAGTTTCTCGATATAAGTTTTCAAAAATAGAAATGTATAAACGTCGTAAATAAAAAGGAACAGAGCGACGCGAGATCATACATGAATATTTATAAAAGTGTCGTACACAGATAAGTAAAAATAGAACTCGTATAATAAAAGTTAAAGCGGAATCCATCGCTAAAAATAAAGTATATGCGTAGGTAATATGTGCTTAACTAAATTAGTAACTCGTATCAATCACTTGGCATAATATAGATTGTAAGTTTACACTAAACCGATTGTCTGGTCAGGATCTAGCCCCAAAATGTTTCTTTGAGTTTCCACCTGAATCTTAGTAATATGTACCTGGGTCGCTAACCCTGAGTAAGGAGTGACCTCTCCTAAGTATCGATACCCATAATACTAACGGCTATTGCTAATAGTGTGTAAAGTTTCCGAGTCCAAAACGGGCAACTTAGTTCTGTTTCTAAAAATAGTAGTAAGCACTTACGGGTTTATATTCTCATCAAGGATTGGTTGCTCTAACAAGTATCCTAAATTTAGTTAACCAATTAAGGAGTAACAACACATATATGCATGATAGTTTCACAAGTTGCCAAAGTTTCAAAGAGTTTCCAACTTTCCAAATTTTCCAAAGTTTCCAAAGAGTTTCCAAGTTTACAAAGTTCCCAAAGAGTTTCAAGTATCGTACATGTTTCTAAAGTTTATGAGTTTCATAAGTTTGAAAAGTGTTTCCAAAGTTTCACACAAGTTTCCAAAGTTTCAATAAAGTTTCATAGTTTCAAAAGTAACGAATCGCAAATAGTTCCGGAAGTTACATAGCATATAATCTTATGTTTCCCCCAAATAAATGTTTAAAAGCATAAAAGTAAAACAAAATGGGGTTGTAACTCACGGGTTGCGGAGAAGGATTCGAGTGAGCGAGAACGAGGCGGAACGCGTCGGGAATCAAAGGTGACCTAAAGCACCGAAATATTGAGTAAGTATATATTGGTATGATTTTAGTTATGTTAAAGTTCCATTTCAACATTTTAAATCTTAAATCTTTATACTTTAGATTCTGTCCCAAAAATTTATTACGGAAAAGTTATAAGTTAATACGTTTTCGTGTACGTTTTAAGGTCCGAATAGTCCAATTATGTCCGAAAAGAGTCAATGTACAAAGTCAATATGTATGTGTTACAAAAACATTAAGTCCCTGAGTTTGAGTATAGTTTACGGTGAAATTTGGGCAGCGCTTCCGCGCTACAACAATTTAATCCATTTTCGAACACACTTTCCCGCTTTAACAACTATTTTAAGTCAATAAAAACCATATTACAAGTGTTTCAAATCCTCAAACTTTCCCAAACAGTTTTATTTACAAAAACAGTAAGTTTCAAAATAGTATATTCTGTGGTAATTTATTTGGACTTATTTTTACGTTTAAAGTTCTTAAAACGACGATTTTGTGAACAGCAGGATCCAGACAGCGGCTGGAGATACTCAGCCGCCGGCTGGACCTTCGCCGCCGGCTGGGTATCTCCAGCCGCCGGCCAGAGGCCTTCGGCCAGTTTCTAGTTTTTGTTATTTTTCGATTTTTAGCCCGTTTTAGTGTTAGATTCTTACATTCAAAATGTTTTTAGTTAAATATAAACACTTTTGAGTAAAAGTTTCAGTTTCTTTTAGATTTAAATCATCAAAATATGGATCTATGTGAAAAATTCGTTTTTAAGCAAGAAAACGTTTTAAACTTTTATAAAAACCATTTTTCAGTTCATGGATCGTCCATGCATGTAAAGATTTATGAAATAAAACTAAAAATATAAGAGTTTTACCGAAGAAAAAGAGTTATGGACCGGTTGGATGAGATTCTTGCATCAAAAAGATGGAAACCTTCTTCAAAAACCCGATTTGAAGCTTCCCTTTGTTACCCTTTTGATTATGGACGATTTGTGTAAGATTTTAATGGATGATTCTGTGTTTTTGTTGCTGTTTTGATGGTGAAGTTTTCTGTTTTTGATGGGGGTGTTCTTGAGAGCTAGAGAGAAAACAATGTAAGTGTGTGTTTTGATTTTTGAAAATGAAAGAAAAGGTTAGAGGAGGTGATATTATCACCTAGGGACTGTATTCCTGGCAGAAGGTAGGTCCAATCGAGTTAGAACAAGTGGCACCAATCGTTTTTCATGCAAAAATGAGTCACCAAAGCTGACCAGACACTTCCAGCCGTCGGCTGGAGGGGCTCATCAGCCGGCTGAAGCCCTGCCAGCTGCTGGCTGGTCGGCTGGTTCGGCAGACTTGTTTTCGACCGTTAAGGAGTTTCGTTCGTCGAAAGTTCCCGATTCTTTTTGCGTTGAACTTAGGAAAGGTCATACCTTGATTTAATTTATATTAGGTTCATTTAATATTATATTTTCACTTTCGATTTTGAGATTCGCACAATTTCGGTAAAGGAGTAAACAAGAGCAAAACTGCGATATCTCGAGGATAAAGGATGCGATGACCGACAAATTTGGCATAGACCTTCTAACTTATAATTATGAGGATACTAACAAGTTGGCACTTAGATATTTTCATTCCGAATTAGATTCCGACACTTACGCGTTATCGGTAAAAGTACGTTTAAAGGCAAGACGAACACTTTAGAGGATATAGAGCACGATTTTCACCGGAAATTTTTGACGGTTGTCATATCGGCCCCGTGTCCGGGAGTCGTGGCCCCGACACCTAGCCGCCCCGTGTCCGGGAGTTTTGCCCCGACACCTATCTCGCCCCATGTCCGGGAGTCTTGGCCCCGGCACCTAGGCGCCCCGTGTCCGGGATTCGTGACCCCTGCACCTTGTAGCCCCGTGTCCGGGAGTTGTGCCCCGGCACCTAGCTCCGCCCCGTGTCCGGGAGTCTTGGCCCCGGCACCTAGGCGCCCCGTGTCCGGGAGTCGTGACCCCGGCACCTAGCCGCCCCGTGTCCGGGAGTTGTGCCCCGACACCTAGCTCCACCCCGTATCCGTGTCCGGGAGTTGTGCCCCGGAACCTAGCTGGCCCTGTGCCCGGAGATCTGCCCCGGCATCCGACGCTCGTGGTCAGTCCGACACTCATGCTCTGACATGTTTAAGGACTTGTGTACATATGTCTACATTACTCTAGACCAAAACTGATGCTTTGGAGTTCATCTCAAGGTATCATGCTCCTGACATTCTGTCAGTCGGACATCCAAGCCTAATGCTTTTATGTAACCGTCAAAGGCATTGATGAGATTATATCATTGCAGGAGCGTAACCTTTTCACTTATACCCGTTGGAATCCTATTGATGAACAATAAATGATCATCATGACTGTTGTTGGTACCTGGAAATGTTGGGTATAAATACCCAACACTTCGGGTTTTAGAGGCAGCTTCATCATCTTCCTCACATACTCACTGACCGGAATACTTAACCATATTCCGTCAAGCTTTTCCGATCAATCTCTTGTCCACCTTAGACTCGCCAAGAGTCTGTTTGGTTTGCACTGCTTGAGCAGGAGGCCAAGAGAGTGATCAATCTAACCTAAGTTACTGAGCCTGTCGATTCTTGCTTGAACATTGGCGCCATTCGTGGGACACGTTTTTTAGCAACGGTGTTTCATCTTCATTTCCAGATTTTCACAAGTTTTTTCTTTAATTCGTTTCTTTTTTCATCATGGAAGACATGAAATCTTCACCAATAATTTCCTCAGTCCCAGAAGTAACTACTACAACACCACCCCCAGTGACTGCTATAGCCCCACCCCCAATGAATACTGTAACCCCTTCCCCAGTGACTGCTGTGACCACATCCCAAGCTGAAGGGAGTACCACCCTGATACCAACGACTGTTTCGTCACCTCGTGCATTTGTTTCATTGCCTATTCCATCCAGTCAATTCATACCAGAAATGGAGACAGACATGGTGTTTGAGAGAGGTCCTATGGGGAGGACAGGCAGGCACGGATTTTACGCCTTGGAGGATTGGACACTAGGGGATTCAGGTCCTGGCCGTCTGTATCGATCAACAACCACTGAACCTTTGTATTCTACAAGGGTGTCCGGAGCTAGTGCATCTACCATACCAACGCCAAACGTGTCAAGTTTTCAGATCCCCATGTCCCATACCTCAACACTGCACGAAGAAGCCGCTGAAGCCTCTAGGCAGGCTGTCCCAGAACTTCATGGCTTTGAAGCCCCTAGGCAGCCTGCCTCGGCGGGATCCCAACCCGGCACTCAAGGAACGGGAGAGGACCCAAGCATGGGAACGCAGAGAAGGACATTTCAGAATAGCCAAGGAGCAACATCAGTCCCGGAACCAACCTCATCTAATCACCTCCTGGCACAACTATTGGCATCCCTGAAGCCAGCACCACCACATGTAATCCCCCAAAAATCCGAAACAGATGTCCTGTTAACACATTTGGCGGATCGCCTCAGGAAGAACGCGCCGACACCGGCGCCACCTCAAAATCCCAATCAAGAGTTATTACGACTGTTGCAGCAACTAGCAGAAGGAGAAATGCCAAGAGAAGCTATTATGCCTGTATCAATAGTAAGTTCGAAATTTTGTGACTGGGTGTCAAGATATCCGATGCCAGACAAGCAGAAGGTCCCCTCCATTGTAGGCACAAGAGACCCAGACGACCATATGGCCTTGTTTGAGCAGGCCATCATGACAGAAAAATGGGTAGACCCGGTAGCCTGTAAAATTTTTCCAGGAACATTGCAAGGGTTTGCAAGAGATTGGTTTGCTGGCCTTCCATAAAGGAGCATTAGGGACTTTGCTGATCTAAAGGCAAAGTTTGTGTATCAATTCTTTCAGCAAAAGAAACAACGCATGACATCTGGAGGCCCACCTAATCCGGCAGAAGGAAGGGGAAGCTTTGCGAGACTTCATCCTGCGGTACACGCAAGAATGCCAAAAGATCCCAGGTTAGCCAGAAAGCCAACAAATTCCACGTTTCACCTTTTCCCTCTTGCCTGGTCAGTTGCAGGAGAAACTTGCAAAAAGGACTCCTGCCACCTTCAAGGAAGCCACAGATAGAGCCTATGACTTCTTAAGATCAAGGGAAACTGTCTCTTTGGCAAGAGGAGTGGCTGGAAAGAAGTACAAGCTTTGGAACGGTGGGTCAGCATCAGGTAGACAAGACCAACAGGGGGAAGATAGGAGAAATGACAGACGGGATGACAGAGGCAACAAAAGGTTTAGCCCTTATGACAAGACTGCATCCGAGCCATTTCTCAACAAGACCCCGAAAGAGATCCTGTAGACAGAGCGTGTAGGCTCTACTTTTAAACCTCCACCACAAATGACACACAGGTCTGGTAAGAAAAACATGAACAAGTACTGTGAATTTCACGAGGACCATGGACATGACACCAATGCCTGTCGGGAATTGAAAGGAGAGATAAGAAGGGCGATGGACGAAGGGAAGTTAGAACACCTAGTGCCGGCTGCAAGACAACAAACCAACAGGACCCCAACCTAGAAAACGTATGCCTGGAAAAAGAGGGGGGAGAATACTGAACGACCGGGACCGCCAGAAGGTCATATCCTTATGATTGAAGATCAGACATACATAGACTAGACCTAGATCAAGGTCTGATAAATTTTTATTCTATGTTTTCATGTTTTGTCAAAGTTTAATCTTGTTTTCTGTCAAAGACATGGATACCATGCCTTATAATAAAATGTTTGGTCTGATATTATCCCAATTATGCACTGCATTATCTTTTTATTTTATGAACATTTTTAACATCACAAGCATAAGTCCAAATAAGACACTCATGTCTAAGCCAAAACATGTGAACACGTCTTTTCATCTACTTGAGAAAAGATAAGCACTTCTCATAGGGAAGCGACATACCTCGCGAGTAATACAAATAAACGGTTAACCAAATAATGCATCACTGATGTAATATGCGTAAATAGCAAACAAATCATAAGATAAATATCCAACGGATAAACATTTATTATTAAAAAGAAACCACTCATAGAGCCAAGCAAAATATCCAAACCATAAAGCTTATAAAGCTGATATTCATAACAGAAAGGGAAAATGTTCAAACATATAAAACAAAAGAGAGCAAAGACTACACTGGTGGCATGGACACTGGTGGTGTAACAATAGCAAGAAGATCATCAATAGAAATGTCCAAGTCTTGGACAATGCGCTCTAGGATAAGAAAATTTTTCTTTTCAAACAAAGCATTAGCAGCTCGCATCTGACTTTGCGCCAAAGGATCAAGAAAGGGTAGCACTGCATCACCGACAACGGATCGCAACTTGTTCCCTACAATGAGTTTACCAAATGCATGAGTAGCCCGATTAACTTTCAACATCAAATTCATCACATCAGGATGATCAAGTAATAGCTTGAACAACTCAGGAAAAGAAGCAAGAAAGTCTTTTCTACACTGAAAGGCAGCATCAAGTTGTTGGCGCTGAGACTCAACTACCTGTCTCTCAACTTCTAAAGACTTGGTCACTATCTCCAACTCCTTATCCTTTGCAGCCAGGATGTTTTCATACTCATGCGCCCTCCCTACCAATCCATCTCTTCCTCTAAGTTGGAAATCTTGGCAGAAAGATCACTAATCTCCTAGTCCCGGCCGGAAACAATCTCGCGTTCGGCCTCAAGATCTTTCCTAACCACAGCCAAACTTTCCACCTCTTTCTTCAGATCCGAGTAATCACTTTGAATTTTTCATGATCTTCACATGTACGCTGCCTAGCAAGTATATATGTCCCATAAATCCATGAAAAAGGCTCATATCAGCATCATCCAACAATTCAGAAGTTCCTGGCAACTTTGACTGCATAACAAGTTCAGGTGGGACAACATTGTCCATGAAATTCCTAACAGATCCAACAGTTTGCCCATTGTCACCCACACAAAATGACCAGGCAGGCACAAAACGTTGACCAGATGGCGTGCCAACAAATGTAGAAGGTTGAGAAGTAATGCCACAAGCAGGAAGAGCAATGACAGGGCTTTGGTTGAAACTCTGAGGCAAACCCATACTAGTAGATCCATGGGGCGCCATCTGAAGGCCCCCATAACGCCTTACAAGAGTTGTTCCAAGAAGTGGAGAAGCAGGGAACAACACTTTTTGAGATTTGGGTGTAGGAAGGTCATAATCCTCAACATCTATTGATGGCCTCTTTCCTAACACAGATGCACCATCAAAGCATGGCTCATGACCATCGTCAGATCCAATCTCCTCCAACTCAACTGCATAAAAGAACGACAAGTTAGTTACTACAAACAAAGAAAAATAATCATAACTCATAGGTACCTTGTCTTTGACGAGAAGAATCCTGCTCTTCAAGCATGTAACCATTTGGATCAAGATCATCACCTACGTAAACGAAAAACATCAGTTATATATAGCTATTATTTAAATGAATAGACCAAAAGGTTTGAAATAATACCAGCAGGGGATCCTACAAGATCTTCATCATCAGTATTTTCTGGAAGCGGAAGCCTAACCTCCAGGCCCTGGCCCTCTCTTCCTGTAGGAGAACCACCAGGGAAATCAACACCAGCTGCTTTGTACATCTCGCAAGCAACGGCAGGCGGATGATCCTCTACTTCACATGCTTCATCCCCCACTAAGAAATCTAGCAACCCCATAACTGCAACAAAGAAACGATATAAATGACACGAAATAATTAAGTCAAAAAAGGATTTTAAAGAGACCCACGTTTCTTTGATGTCTTCAACACAATGACGGGAACCGTCTCCTCTTCAACATCCTTAATAATTCCAGCCATCGCCAACACCCCTTCGGGGCATATCCTATACCTCACAGACATGGCGGAGGCGTGCATATGTCTCTGCCTTAGGAACGGAAAGCTCGGGGAGTTCATTTAATCCGTTGGGTATCTTAGATGGCCATCTAAAAAGGGCATTTGACCAAAGCTTAATAAACGATCTATCCACAAAAATAAAGTCAAACCGCCAGTTCTTGAGGCTATCAGGAGGATCTTCAACTATCTTCCATTCTTTGCTTCTCTCTCTCTGTTCTAGGCTAAACCAGTCTCTAGATTTACACAGTTTATAAAAATGCCTAAACAAATCTACAGAACAAGCAATTTTCATCCCAGCCAACAACATCTCAAACATTATAACCTTAGCAGCACCTACAGGATGCATTTGGGTAAATCCAATTTTGTAATGACTTAGCACTTTTATATAAAAGGAGCTACATGGAAGTCTAAGGTTTGAATGGGTAAGAAGGCTGGTGTATAAAGTAATTTTTCCTGAAGGAAGCTCAGTGGCACGTTGGTCTATGGTAGGTGCTACAGGATTGAAGGAACTAAGGCATGGAAACCTAGTTATTAAATCCGCTAACTTAACATCATTGATGCCACTACTACATCTCCTAACCTTTTTCTCTAAAAGGGGTTTATCATTCTCTTTCTCTTTTCGAGAAACCATTTCAGCTTTTGAAACTATTATAACAAACTGCTACAATTCAAGAATACTGATAAGATAAATATAAGACTCAAGCTGCAAGGATGGAGAAAACAACAATAACTTACCCGCAAAAGACGAAACTTCTGATTGGAACGAGTAAACTCACATGTTCTCAAAAACAAAAAGAAGAGAGGGCCTCAGTTACAACATATATATATATATATATATATATATATATATATATATATATATATATATATATATATATATATATATATATATATATATATATATATTTCGTCGGCACAAAAGGCCGGCTGTATGCCGGCTGTGAAATCCAAGTCGCCGGCACAAAAGGCCGGCTAACGACACCACGTCGCTGGCAAAAAAGGTCGGTTGTATGCTGGCTACTTGCCTAGCCACCGGACGTCGCAAAAAAAAAAAAAAAAAAAAAAAAAAAAAAAAAAAAACTTACCGATCGCCTAAAGCAGAAGAGTTAGGCTTCAAAACCTAATTTTTAAAACCTAACTAGGGGGCATGATAGTGTTAGTATGTGATGGCTTATACTTATAGCCTATCAAACCTAACACTTGGGTTCGGCCCACTGAATCTCAATCTGACAAAGGGACCAGAACCCGGAATGTGAGCCGCGACACCCAGAAGCCTCGACACCGGGAGTAAGGCCCCGTGTCCGGGAGTCGTGGCCCCGTCACCTGGGCTCCGGCCCCGTGTCCGGGAGTCGTGGCCCCGGCACCTAGCCGCCCCGTGTCCGGGAGTTGTGCCCCGGCACCTAGCTCGCCCCATGTCCGGGAGTCTTGGCCCCAGCACCTAGGCGCCCCGTGTCCGGGAGTCGTGACCCCGGAACCTAGCCGCCCCGTGTCCGGGAGTTGTGCCCCGGCACCTAGCTCCGCCCCGTGTCCGGGAGTCTTGGCCCCGGCACCTAGGCGCCTCGTGTCCGGGAGTCGTGACCCCGGCTCCTATCCGCCCCGTGTCCGGGAGTTGTGCCCCGGCACCTAGCTCCACCTTGTGTCCGTGTCCGGGAGTTGTGCCCCGGCACCTAGCTGGCCTCGTGCCCGGAGATCTGACCCGGCATCCGACGCTCGTGGTCAGTCCGACACTCATGCTCTGACATGTCTAAGGACTTGTGTACATATGTCTGCATTACTCTAGACCAACACTGATGCTTTGGAGTTCATCTCAAGGTATCATGCTCCTGACATTCTGCCAGTCGGACATCCAAGCCTAATGCTTAGATGTAACCGTCAAAGGCATTGATGAGATTATATTATTGCAGGAGCGTTACCTTTTCACTTATACCCGTTGGAATCCTATTGATGAACAATAAATGATCATCATGACTGTTGTTGGTACCTGGAAATGTTGGGTATAAATACCCGACACTTCGGGTTTTAGAGGCAGCTTCATCATCTTCCTCACATACTCACTGACCGGAATACTTAACCATATTCCGTCAAGCCTTTCCGATCAATCTCTTGTCTACCTTAGACTCGCCAAGAGTCTGTTAGGTTTGCACTGCTTGAGCTGGAGGCCAAGAGAGTGATCAATCTAACCCAAGTTACTGAGCCTGTCGATTCTTTCTCGAACGAAGGGCGTCATAATTTTTTTTTTCATCATAATGCAAAAATTTAAGGCGGTGAAGAATAGATTGAGAACTTGGGACAGCGATAATAAAAATAGAGAAAAAATCTGAGTATGAGCAATGGGCTAAAAGAATTGAGAGCATTGATGACCAATTCGAGTCTGGTGTAGGTTCTGATGAGCTTCAACGAGAACGTATCGAGATTGCCTCCGAAATTGAAAGAGAAGAAAGATTGTGAAGATAGAGCTCAAAAAAATAAAAATAAGTGGTGCTTGGATTATGATGAGAACTCTGCTCTCTTTCATGAAAATCTTAGTAAAAAAAAGCATAGACAAAACATAAAAGGGATCGAAATTGAAGGCCATTGGGAAACTGATCCGTCCAAAGTTAAAGATCATTTTAAAAGGAGTTTCGAGACTATTTTTACTTTTGATGCAGATTGTAACTGGTCCCAGGATCTTGGAGATTCAAAAAGAATTGACGAGAGGGAGATGGCGGACTTAGAAAAATCATTCTCTGAGATTGAATTGAAGGAAGCGGTGTGGGGGTGCGGTGTAAATAAATCGCCAGGGCTAGATGGTTTTACAATTGAATTCTTCAAACACAACTGGGAAATGGTCAAAATGGAATTACTCGAAGCCTATAATGATTTCGCTAAGCATCCTATAATTCCAAAAAGTGTTAACTCAGCGTTTATTACTCTCATTCCAAAAATCCCAAATCCTATCAAAGTAAAAGATTTTAGGCCAATCAGTTTGATTTCTAGCATCTATAAAATCCTCTCTAAAATGCTTGCTAATCAATTGAAAAAAGTCCTACCCAGGATAATCAGCAAGTCTCAATCTGCATTTATAAAAGATCGTCAAATTCTCGATGGTCCTCTAATTGTGAATGAAGTTATCGAGTGGGCCAAGAAAAAAAAGAAATCCTTGTTCATATTCAAATCTGATATTGCTAAAGCATATGACACTGTTTCGTGGAGATACTTGGATTCGATGTTATCGCAAAAGGGGTTTGGTTATAAATGGCGATCATGGATAAAAGCTTGCTTGTCCTCTGGTTACTCTTCGATTCTAGTCAAAGGAATCCCAACAGAGGAGTTCCCTCAACAACGCGGTCTCAGACAAGGCGACCCCATCGCCCCTTTTCTGTTCACACTGATCATGGAAGGCTTGCAACAGCTATTGATAAAGCTGTTGACAACGGGAGATATAAAGGTATGGAGATTGGCGTTAATAAAACCCCAATAACACACTTGTTTTTTTTGCAGATGACGCAATTTATTTTGGAGAGTGGTCGATCGATAATGCTTTGAACCTGGTCAGAATGTTATACTGCTTCCAAAGATCGGTTGGCCTCAGTGAAAATTTGGATAAGAGCTCGCTATACGGTATTGGCAAGGAGAAAAACTTGGTGGAGACTTTGGCATTGGTGATAGGGTGTAAAGCTGCTGACTTTCCCTCCACGTTCCTCGGCATGACGATTGGTATAAATATGGGTCTGAAAAGACCATGGGATTCTCTAATTACTAAATTTAAGAAAAAAACTTAGTAACTGGAAAGCAAAGACCCTTTCTATCGGTGGTCGACATACATTGGTGAGTAACGTCTTAGGGAGCTTGGGAACCTTCCTATTTTCCCTTTTTAAAGCCCATGCCTGTGTCTTGCGGGAGTTGGAGAGAATACGGAAAGGATTTTTTTGGGGTTGTAGTGACGTTAAAAAACGCATTCCTTGGGTTCAATGGGAGAAGGTCATAATGAATAAGGAAAACGGAGGTTTGGGGATAATATCATTGAAGGACCTGAACCTTGCACTCCTTGCAAAATGGTATTGGCGATACAGGTGTGAACCAGACGCGTTATGGGTCCAAATTATTGACAGTATACATGGTAAAATAGGCGATGGTGAGAATTATAAGGTGAAAACAGGGCATAATTGGAAACGGATAATTCAAGGACGGAATGAATTAAGAGTCCTTGATCTTGACCCGCGTAACCTGTGTAAAAAAGAAGT
>CAJVGC010000001.1:26976727-26999277 GCA_910822075.1 Senecio squalidus | reverse complement strand
CATTCCTTCGATTTCAGCCAGGAAATCTGCCAAGATTTGTCCTTTCATCGAGTTTCGAGGTTGGAAAGAAATTTCATGTTCTCCCAGTTCAAATGCCCATTTTGCTAATCGTCCCGACACTTCTGGTTTTCCCAATATTTGTTTGATTGGTTTGTCTGTTAGCACTTGGATGGGATGTCCTTGAAAATATCTCCTCAAACGTCTAGACGCATGAACCAAAGAGAGTGCCAATTTTTCCAAAGATGGATAATTAACCTCTGGGCCTTTCAGTGCCCTACTGATGAAATAGATAGGCATTTGTGAGTCGCCCCTTTGGGCTACTAAAACTGTGTTTAAACATTCCTTGGAAGCAGCCAAGTATATAGTTAGTGTCTCCCCGGCTATTGGAGCCGTGAGTGTTGGGAGATTGGCCATGAATTTCTTCATTTCTTGAAATGCCACTTCTGCTTCTTCAGACCATGAGAAGTCTTTTTTCCGAATTTATCCCTTTAAGGTATTAAAGAAAGGGAGGGATCGATCTGCGGCTTTGGACAAGAAACGGCTAAGTGCTGCTAGCTTGCCATTTAGGCTTTGGACTTGCTTTTTGGTGGAAGGAGATGGCATGTCAATGACTGCCTGAAACTTCTTGGGATTGACTTTGATGCCATTAGGTGTAACAATATGTCCCAAGAATTTTCCTTCCTCCATGCCAAAACTACACTTGGATGGATTAAGCTTCATGTTAATATTACGTAATGTTTGGAAAGTTTCCAGGATATTAACCAACATCATGTCTTCCGTATTTCTTTTGATAACTATGTCATCTACATAGGCTTCTATGTTCCTTCCCAATTGATTTTTAAAAGTTTCATCTATTAGACGTTGATAGGTTGCTCCAGCGTTTTTCAAGCCAAATGGCATTTTTTGGAAACAAAATATGCCTTGGTCTGTGTGAAAAGCTGTTTTGTCTTCATCACCTTTTTTCATACAAATTTGGTGATAACCTTTATATGCATCTAAAAAGCATTTGAGTCTAAATCTATCTAAGGATTCTACTTTCCAATTTATTTCTGGTAAAGGATAGTTGTCCTTTGGACAAGCTTTGTTGATGTCCTTGAAATCAACGCATAATCTCCAAGAACCATCCCCCTTCTTTACCATAACTGGATTAGCAATTCAAGTTTGGTATTTTACCTCTCTGAAAATCCCTGCTTCGACCATTTTGTTTACTTGGTCACATGCAGATTTACTACGATCCGGGGCCATGCCTCGTTTTTTCTGTCGGATTGGCACAATATTGGGATTCACGTTTAGGGAATGCTCTGCTAGTTCCCTTGGGACACCAATCATGTCTGATGTCTGGCATGCGAAGACATTGAGGTTTGATTCTAGTAACGCTATGAGTTTAGTCTTTGTCTGTGCTGGGAGTTGTGAACCAATGGTCACTGGTTGTTAAGGGAAGTTTTTATTAATAATAACTTTTTGTTCCGGACCATCAATGATTTCCATTGCCGGATCACTTTTGGGACCCTCTACCAGTTTTGGTTTCTCTACCTGTTTGAACTCTTTAGGCCATGACGTTCTAGCCCTGACTGTGGCTATGCCAGCTGGGGTAGGGAACTTTATCATGCCATGAATGGTTTATGGAATTGCTCCAAATTTTTGTAATGCAGGCCTGCCCAGTAGGAAATTGTAGGCCGATGGTGCATCAATGATTGCAAAATTAATCATTTCTAACCTATAGTGAGTATATTCTCCTAACATCATGTTTATTGCTACCTCTCCGATTGGCCAATGCGTCTCACCTGAAAACCCCACTAGAGGGAATTGTGTCGGACGCTTTGAATGTTGTACTTTTTCAGGGAGCTTCCTAAAACAGTGGGCATAAATAATGTCCATTGAGCTCCCTGTATCAACATATGCCTTATTCACATCATAGTTGGCTAACCGGATTTGTATTACTACAGGGTTGATGGAAAAAGTTTCAATTGGTGGGAAGCAAATAGGCTCCATCACCCAATCCTGAAGGACTGATGCCTTCCTTTTGCGAAATGTAGTTTCTTCCTGCGCCATGTATATGTAATTAGGTGGGGTGGTGGATGGGGTATTGGTGGTTGTCTTTGGCTTAAGTGAACCGATTTGTGATGAGGAATTGCCTTCCATGGAGAAGAAAAAATGGTGGTGAAACTAAGAAATGAAATGAAAAAAGATAGAAATGAAATGAGACACCGTTTCTAAAACGTGTCCCACGGATGGCCCCAATGTTAGAGCAAGGATTGACAGGCTCAGTAACTTGGGTGTTTGGGTTTCAGCCCCTTGACCTCCTGCTTAGTAGTGCGAACCTATCAAGCTCTTGGCGAGCCTAAGGTGGTCAAGTGGCTGGTTGGAGAAAGATGATCGGAATATGTTTACTGCGGGAAGTGTATAGGTATTCCGGTCAAGAGATATTGTGTGCAAGTATGAGAGTGGAGAAGATGGCCTCCAAAACCTGAAGTGTGGAGTATTTATACCCAACACTACCAGGCATCAACAACGTTTGGAAATGATGACCATTTATGGCTCATCAATAGGATTCCAACGGGTATTAACGTCTATATCATTTATAACTTTATTAATGCTCTGACGGTTACACTCAAGGATTAGGCTTGAGTGTCTGACCGGTAGGATGTCAGGAGTATGATACTATGAGATGAATCCCAAGGCATTAGTGTTGGTTTGGAGGAATACGGTACTTATTAGATACAAGGTATAAGTATTGGTTCTGGAGTGCCGGGCCAAAAGCATGAGTGACAGCCTAGGCGTAAGTGCTACCAAGGTGCCGGACATCGGACCACGAGTGCAGGACGCCGGGATACGAGTGCCAGACTCCGGGATACGAGTGCCGGACACCGGGCCACGGGTGTCGGACGTCAAGCCACGGGCGCCGGACGCTGGGCCAAGCTCTCAGACACGGGGACAAATTCCCGGATACGGAGTCGGATTCCCGGACGTGGGGCTAAGTGCCGGGTGTTGGGGCCTAAATGCCGGACACGGGGCCAAGGCTCGGGTGCCGGGGCCAAATTCCCGGACACGGGGCCGGATTCTCGGACACGTTCCCGAACACGGGGCCAAGGCTCGGGTGTCGGGGCCGAATTCCCGGACACGGGCCGGATTCCGGGACACGTTCCCGGACACGGGGCCGGATTCCCGGACACGGGGCCGGATTCCCGGACACGGGGCCGGATTCCCGGACACGGGGCCAAGGCTCGGGTGTCATGGTCAAATTCCTGGACACGGGGCCGGATTCCCGGACACGTTCCCGGACACGGGGCCAGATTCCCGGACACGGGGCCTGGTGCCGGGGCCATTTTACCCGAACACGGGGTCGTTTTCCTCGGACACGGGACCTGGTGTCGGGGCCATTTTACCCGGACACAGGGCCTAGTGTCGGGGCCATTTTACCAGGACACGGGGCCGGGTGTCGGGGCCATTTTTACCTGGACACGGGGCCTGGTGCCGGGGCCATTTTACCCGTAAACGGGGCCTGGTGCTGGGGCCATTTTACCCGGACATGGGGCCGGGTGCCGGGGCCATTTTACCTGGACACGGGGCCGGCTGTCGGGGCCATTTTACCCGGAGATGGGGCCTGTTTCCGGGGCCATTTTACCCGGACACAGGGCCGGGTGCCGGGGCCATTTTACCCGGACACGAGGCCTATCTCCTGGACACGGGGCCGAAGCCCGGGTGCCGGTGCAAAATCTCCCGCACACGGGGCCAATGGCCAATTGTCCGGACGCCGGAGCCTTGTGTCCGGACGTCGGGACGAAATGTACGGATGCTGGGGCCAAGTGTCCGGAGGTCAGAGCCTTGTGTCCGGACGCCGGAGCCTAAGGGCCGGAGCTAGGAGATAGTAGGAAAGCTTTTGTAAGTCAGATTATGTGTTTAGGGGGTTAATGGGCTATGTGTATGATCTATCAAATAAGCTTTGTATACCCTTAAACCTTAACCTTTTTAGATCATGATCTATCAAAGAAGTTCAGCAGCGGTTGAACACTTTGATATTTACAAGTTGATTCAAACAATCAATATAGTAATATGCTTACAAATAAGAACAATAAGTTTGTCGAATATTAAGCCTCCATTGCATTAATCAATATATCAATACAACGTGTTTTTTATCTTACAAGGATCTATATTTATAGACCTTGAGGCTATCCTACTAAATAGGAAACTACTTCTATCTAAAAGGAAATACAATTTGAATCTAATTATAATTTGAATCTAATCCAAATTCTAAATAATCAAACGTGCATGTCAAGTTCTTGTCCATATTATGTATTCCGTAGTAACTTGATCATGGCGGCAGTAGTAATAAGCTTCCGTATTAACTGATCTTCTCAGTAGTAACTTGTTAGCTTCCGCAGTAACAACTTATTCATTTTTCCGTAGTAACTGATCAATATTAATTGAAACTAAACTACTTTAGCTAAGTTTTAGTTCCAACAATCTCCGCCTAACTTGAACTTTTATAATAAACTGAAAGTACAAGTTTTTCATCAGTTGTTACTAAGCTATCACAAGTTTTTATTACTACTTACTCAAATTTTCATCTCCTTCCTTCTCTCCAGCTTTATCCATCTCTTCAGTCATCTGCATCATTATGTTCCAAACCAGTTCATGAGCCATCTTGGGGGTAACAAGCCCAAACAGCTTCACATTGATCAGTTCCTTCTAAAGTCCTCAAATCACGTGGTCACCTTTTGTCTACTAAATAAAACTCCATAGATCCATGAGTTCTCAGTATGGAATACACACCACTTCTTTCATAGATAAACCACTTGATGATAGGATTTGTTGGACCACCTTTCTTGAATGCAGAACTGATTCTCACATACCCTGGCTCAAACATGCCACTTAACCAATCCATGGCCATGTCTATACCTGAGACTTTTCCCTTGTAATCCGCAAACTTGATCTTCCCAATGTTGTATACACGTTCCAGATCAGCTCTTGAAAAATCTCTTACCATTATGTGAAAAGCTGGTACAATCATCTTGACCTTGTCTTTTCTGGTTACCACATATTCTGTCTTCATTAGTCCACCAGTATATTCCCAATCTACAATCTTTGGGGGCTCGATAACCAAAGGAGCAATCCTTAAACATTCTTCATGGATAATGAGAGCAGAGCAGTCATCTTGAGATATCTCTATGTCATCATCTTTCTCTTAAATATTGACTGGCTCTTTCTTGATTGCAGCTGCTGGTATGACTGGAATTCCTTGAGTTGTAGTTGCAGTATGAACAACTTCTACCCTTTGTTTCTTTCTTGTCATTCTGGAAGAATGAGATTTCTTTCTTTTCAGCTGTCCTGAAGGACTTTGTGTGGTTGCAGCTTCTGGAGTATGAATTTCCTTACCTTCAGAATCAAACATTTTCCTTCCAACATCATGAAGAGCTTTAATTGCTCTCTCCAGTTCATATGCTTCTTGATTCTGTTTCTCAGTGAGCTTGAGGATTCTTTCACTATCTTTCTTTCTTTCCATTTCAACCAAAGACAATAGATTTTCCAGCTTCATTGGGCCTAATGATTTGCCATCATACCCTTTGGACTTCAGATAGGATTTAAACCTCTGCTTATCATCAGCTAGCTTGTCTTGAGTTGACTTTTTCTGTGTAGTTTTCTTCTTATTTTCCTTCTCTATTAGAGCTCTTTCTGCCATCTCCTGCTCTAATTCTGCTCTTAATGCCATCTCTTCTTCTTTCAGCTTCTCAATTTTCTCCATTTCTTGAATTTGGAGCTTTGTGTGAATCTCCATTATTGTTGCAGGATCATCTCCTACATCCAAATCTTCTGTAGCAAACTGAAGAGCTACAAAGTCAGCAAACTTTTCTTCTTTTTCCTTCTTCTTATTTAATTTCTCCTCTTCTTGTACATCCACAGTTACTCTTTTTTCCTTTAGTCTTTTCTTCAGGCTTAATCTCTGCAGTGGTTGTGGGAACATAATATCTTTCAGGAGGAATGATAGGTTGTCTACCTGATGGGTTGGAAGGATCTTCAACATAGTCTATTCCTTCTATCAATTCACTCCTATCAGGTACAACAGGTATCTTGAGAGATTTTGCCTTGGGCAATTTAGCTTGTCTGATTCTTCTTTCTTCTTGAATTTTACTCTGCTCAAGTCTTAAGAGCTCATCAGCAGCAACAACTTCTTCATCAATTAATGTAGTTGATGGAAGACTTGTAGCAGTTGTAATTGTTGTTGCTTTAGTGTAAATGGAAGTGGTTGGAGTTTCAGTAGAAAAAACTATAAAGATGTCATCTGCAACAACGGAAGAATGAACCGCTTCAGTTGTAATACCCTCCGTATTAATGACATTCTCCGTATAAACCACCAATTGAGCCGTAGTAACTGGTGCTTCCGTATTAACAAATTCAACTTTAGAAATTACAACTTTTTCAATTTCTTCATTTGTCACAACTTCTTCTTCTTGGTCATGCTCCCCCTTAAACATACTGTCTATCTCCATATCCATGTTTTCAGTTTCAACCTCAACCTCTTCATTAATTTCATTGTACTCTGAGGTTGCAGTGATCACAGTATCATCACTTTTTCTTTCTTCCTTCTCCCCCTTCACTTCAGCATCTTCGTTGTTTGACAAAACTTCATCTTCACTTTCTTTCTCCCCCTTTTTTTCTTCAGAAGGAGAGTCATCACTAGAGGAAGAGCTTGAAGGTAGAGGAGAAGTACCAATGCTTCTAGTTTTTGACTTCTGTTTGAGAAAGAAGTCCATCATCACTTGCTGCTGATCAACCAACTTGGTAACAGTTTCTCTCAGCATAGCAAGTTCCTCCCCTTGCTTTTCAATGGTAACAATGTATTTCTGGTAACATTCCAACAATTCAATAGGGTCATAGTTATATCTGTCCTCACCCCTCGCCCGTTGAGTACAAACAGGTGGTTGTTATAGGACGTAGAGGGACCCCTCTGCCTAGAAGAAGTTGTTCATTCCCCCTTGATTTCTTGGCGCCATGGACCACTTTCCAAGGATGCTAAAAAATATGCATCGAAGGTTAGTGTTGCCTTGGATAGGGTCTTAAAGATGATAATATTGTCCTGAGAATTACTATGAGAAGTAATGACATCAGTAGTATTAGCCCTTTCCAAATGGTCACCCCCTCCTTATGGACCACCTCAGTGAGCTTGGGGGTTTGCTCAATGTTTTCCCTTGTTTGTGTCTTTCCTGAAGATGTTTCAAGTAAGGATTTTTTGAAAATAGAGAGTGGGGAAGTTTTAAGCTCAAGAGGCTGAGGAACCCTCTTGGCTTTTCTAGTGAAAGCAACCAATGGTGGTGAGTGAGGTGCAGAAACAGATGGTGAAGTCACAAAAGTGGTGACTGGTGCAGTATTAACTGGAGTAGAACTCTCAGTATTAACTGGAGGTACACTTGCAGTAGAAACTGTAGTTGTAGCCTCTAGGATTATAACATCAGCACTTGCAGCAGAAACTGCAGAGGTACTGACAATTGTAACAAAAGTAGATAGGGGTTGAGACAGAGGTGAAGTCACTTGTCTCTCATCTTGTGAACTTTTTCCCACCATCATTGTTGAGAACAATGGGGAAACATTTGAAGAAAACCCTTTGTTGACCCTTCTCATATTCACAAAAACCTTTTTCGTATAGCATGGGTTGGAAAAACAGTTTTGGATCTTTTTAAATATTTGATTTCAAAGTTGATGATATGTTGTAGGAATCTTGGATACATATAAAATTTATTTTTAGGATTAGCTAGATTCCACAACATACCATCAAAAATAAGAGCTGAGAAATTGTATGTTTGATTTGTGGCAAGACAGACCATGGTTGTTGGCAAGGAAAGACTTGCCTCATGCCACCCAGTCCGTTTTTGTGAAATACATTGTTGCAGAGTGTGCATCATGTATTTGCATTGGGGGGACAGTTGTGCTTTTAAAAATGTTGAAGTATTTAAGTCCCCCTCATATCTCATGAGTCTAAAGTTTTCAAAAACTGTTTCATTAGGCAAGTCACTTATACCTGTAGCATCTTGAAGTTAAAGATGTTTACGGATTGTTGCCTCTTAGACAGTTACCTTCTTTCCATCAATGGTTGCTTGAATAACTGGAGTCACTCCTTCATTTTTCATGGCATCAGTCTCCCAGAAAGAGCGTATGTGATCATCATGTATCTCTGGGCTTACAGTAAGGGCAACATTGATATGAGATTGCCTCAAGAAGTCAATGATTTGGTGAAAGTCTTTGTTGTCTTCGTTTTTGAAGAAGCAGTCAACCATATTGTGACTGGAGAAGTACTGTAATTGTGCCATTGATGTTAATTTGAAAGAATTTTGATTGTAAGGACAAGAAAACTTAGAATTTGGTAGCAACGGTAACTTTTTAGGAATTAGGGTTCTTAAGAAGTAATGTAATTTGTGAATAATTAACGGTAACCCCTATTTATAGTCTTAAGATTATGGCAACTTGACTAGTTGGATTAGACGAGGGTTATGATTAAAAGTAAAGGTGCTATTGTGTGTTGCCACGTGTCAATAATTGCAGAACCCCCGCCGAAAATTTAAAAGTTAGGTCCAATCACCAATCGCCACGTATAAAAGTTAGTTACCAGTTGGGGTTTGACTTTTCAAAACAGTATTAACAGAGTAATCTTATTGATTAAGAAAACTCTGGAGTACTAACCGATTAAGAAAACTTTGCAGTACTAATCGTTGCAGTATTAACAATTAATAACCGTAGTAATTAGGTTAATGACCGTAGTAATGGTACAACGAGACGTATTAACTAGTCTGGTCGTAGTAATATGAATTACTTCCAGTATTAACTAGAGGTCCGTAGTAACAAAATTACTAGACAGTATTAACCATTCTGGCCGTATTAACATATCAAGGGCAGTAGTAGTGAAACCTTCCCTTAATACGGATAACTTAGCTTTACTAATAAAACTTTGGTTAAAGGTTGTTTCTACTGTTAATTTTGCAGTAGTAAAATAGTACAATACTAAAAAGTAAGGCACTTGAGCGTATGTTAAGGTTACTACTGCTTCTCGAAGGGACTTTAAATAGAGATATAGAAAGAGATAAAAGAAGATGGTTTAATCCATGTTGATCATTCGAATACTGGTAATCAAGAATGTAAATCTTCCCACATAAAATGCTTTTCTGAGAATATCAGCAAGCTGATTATCAGATTTTCTCAACATGTATTAACTTCTTTTCATTACAGTCTCTTATGAAGTGATAGCGTATCTCTATATGCTTTGTTTTGGAGTGCTTCACCGGATTGTTGGTGATGCTGATGGTACTTTGGTTGTCTATGAAGATTGGAGTATTCATGAATGAGTACCCATAGTCCATCATTTGGTTTTGTATCCATAGAACTTGAGCACAACAACTGGCAGCAGCAATGTATTCAACTTCTGTTGATGAAGTAGAGACAGTAGATTGCTTTTTGCATTGCCAGGACACTAGCCTTGAGCCTATGAATTGACATCCTCCAGTTGTTGATTTCCTGTCTAAATTTTCACCACCATAATCACTGTCAGTAAATGCAATTAAGTCAAAAGGTGAATATTTTTGGATACCATAAGCCTAAGTTAGGCTTGCCCTACAAGTAACGAAAAATTCTCTTGACTGCAATTAGATTAGACATCTTGGGTCTTGTTTGATATCTTGCACATATACAAACTCCAAACATGATGTATGGTCTTGAAGCTGTGAGATACATAAGAGAGCCTATCATAGATCTATAGTTGTGAATATCCACATCCTCCCCCTGAAAATCAACAGTCAGTTGTTTGTGAGTTTCTACAGGTGTGCTTGCTACTTTTGCATCTAGAAATCCAAACTTGGTGAGAATATCCTTGAAATATTTGGATTGGCTGATGAAGAGTCCATCAGACTTCTGCTTCACTTGTAGACCAAGAAAGAATGTGAGTTCACCCATGGAACTCATTTGAAATTTAGTGTGCATTAGCTCCTCAAACTCTTTGCACAAAGCATCTTTGGTAGAGCCAAAGATGATGTCATCAACATAAATTTGTACAAGTAGGATATTTGAGTAAGATTTCTTGAAAAAGAGTGTCTTGTCAATTGTTCCTCTTTGAAAGTTGTTCTGAAGGAGGTAAATATATGTAATATGTTTTGGAAATTGTTAAGCGGGAAAGTGTTTAAAAATTGGATTTAAAGATTTTGGCGCGGAAGCGCTGCCTGATTTTTGATAGACCTAAAACCAACAGTTATATTAAAAGCATTTTCGTTAACTAGTGACATTATCAACTTATAAAAATTCATACTCATTCAATCTTGGTATTACTATAAGAGTTCTGTGATTCCGACCGATTTCGACCCGTTCCGACCGCTCTCTCTCTATTGTGCTATATACTTCGCAAACCGTGAGTTACAACCCCACTTTATTTACTGTTTTCAAATAATTTTTGGGGGAAACATGAGATCTAAATGAACTTTTGGAACTATTATGAACTCTTGGAACGTTTTATTACTATTGTACTCTTATTGAACGTTTTGTGGAACTTACATGTGAAAACAGTTTTATTTGCCCGTTTGGCATACAATAAACTAAATGGTTTGCCACCCTTTTTCTTCTAAATGGTTTGCCACCTTTATTCGGCTTAATGGTTCGCCACCTTTAATCGGCTTATTGGTTCAAATCTGTGATAAATTTATTATTTTTGCCACACTCGACACCGTTTTAAATTTCTTTAATGCCACACTCGCCACTCGTATGAAACTGATTTATTGCCACACTCGACACTCGTTGAACTTTGATTGATCGTATAACTAACATGACTCTTGAAGAGAATATAACATGACTCTTAAGTGACAACTACTAGTTTTAAAATAACATTAATGCCCATCTTGCAACACACACTATTAGCTTTGTTAAGCCGTTTAGTAATAATGGGTATCGATACTTAGGAAATAACCGTTCCTTACTTAGGCGGCAACTTAAGTACATATTACTCGATAAGAAACGACTCCCCGTAAATAGTGCGGGGTAAGGGGCTTTGCGGGTGGTTAATCGGTTTAGTGTGAACACTTAAGTTATATTATGCCAAGTAGTCGTTATACATGATTTCAATCAATAGTTTACTTATCTTGGGCGTATATGGGTATACGATCTCCGCAACTATCTTTTGAACAACTTTTATGGATCGAACTATCTTTTGAACAACTTTTATGGATCGAACTACCTTTTGATCAAATTTTATGGATCGAAACTATCCTTTAAGTATTGTTCTAATTATAAAAACTATTAAGTATTGATATACTTAACGTAAACCTTTTTAGTCGAGGACTAGAAAACTGTAACTCACTCGCTACTTTTGTAGTTTGACACTTTATCACATGTTTTCAGGAAACCAATTGTAAGACACGAAGTGCATTCTGTGGATGGGTCAGGCATGTCGCGTGAAATCAAGAATTGGGAAAAGACCTATTTTATCATTTTGGGAATTTTGTTAAACAATTAATTATGTACTTTGGTTATGCAACTCGTTAAACGCTTGGTTATTTCCAGCTTGTAAACTCTTATTTTCTATCGTAATGACTTGAAACCGTTTGTTTTTAATTATAACTCGTGTAATGATATCTTTGCTCTTCACGCCTCGTGTTTCCGCTTTAGCGGGGTGTGACATATTTGTTGAATGTAAAATCAATAAGAGCCTCTATAGGCAAAAGTATAGCTCCCCTTAAGACGTTGTTGAAACACTCTCAATGTTCGTATTTCACCAACCCCACCTTCGATCTTTTTCATCATAAAGAAGGGTCCACTTGCTTCTGTTGATTTCATCAAGACAATTCGAAGCTTCTATGTTGAGATGCATCATATCGTTTATACTTTCCACATACTTTCTTTTGTGTGTGGTACTTCCTATTGCCCAACAAAGTTTCTTCCGTGCACTAGTTTTATATTTTTTTGTAAACTTACTTTTTACTGTGGCAGACAAAAACGATGGTATTCGTACGACTGCATCCATCCAAGAAGATTTTCCATCGCGTGGTCTATCAGAGATGACACTCAAACGTCTTTCCCAACAACATGACTCCTTAACTGTTTAAAAAACCAATACCAACTTTCCACCGTTTCTTCAGTGGCATACGCGAACGACAATATGTTATTATTAGCATCCTTTGTAACAGCCGTTAATAACTTACCTTTGTACGATCCTTTGAGATGGGTACCGTCAACACAAATAACCGGTTGACAGAGTTTAAATGCCTCAACAGCTGGTCCAAACGCCCAAAATACATATTTTAATACACATCCATGCTCTGAATATTGTGGATGATGTTGCCACTCTATAATGGTATGAGTTTGTAGCCTTTAATGCCGCAATGTACGACGGAAACTACGATAAATTACTCTACCAACTCCCGTGTATACTTTCAATTTCCTTTTTCCTACCATGCCACGCCTTTTGGTAAGTAACCTCAACATTCTGAGAATTTTTTATATCTGCATGTATATGTTTTACCGGGTACGCGATATCTTGTATAAATGAGTGCTTAATGAGAGATGTAATCATCTGTGAGGTAATACATCCATACAATCATAGCATTATTACGAACATAGTTCCAGAACTCATCCATGCGTTTAACACTAAACGACTTCTTGGAGTCTATTGAACCATCGAACAACGATTGAACTCGATGTTCACGGATTAAGTGTAACAATGAAATATCAGTCGACCGGGGTTTAGGTTTCTCTCCATAATAATGAATTGAACTTGAAGGTTAAAAGAGAAATTTATTGTATGTAATATATGTAACGCATTGAATTTGAAGGTGGTGTGATTTTAAGTTGCATGAAAGTATATATATATATATATATATATATAGGTTAAAAGGGACAGTTAGGGAGTTGTGACTGAATTAATTGGTGATGGTTGAGGGGTCGCACCTATCAGGTGCGATCCATGTGAAGCGGTATTTAATAGGTACGGTTGTTGTTGACTGTATTAATTCGAGAATGTTTAGGGACTGCACCTAGAAGGTGCGACCCATGCAAAGAGCCAATTAATTGGTGGTTGTTGTTGACTGTATTAATTTTTGATGGTTGAGGGATCGCACCTAGCAGGTGCGACCCATGTAAAGACGAATTAAATGGTATGGTTAAGGTGATTGACTGGCAAAATTGATTGTAAAATAAATGGTACGGTTAATCGGTGATGGTTGACTACAACGGTTTAAAAAATTAAATATGGTGTTCAGGGATTTTGGTGTATTAAATAGCGTTTGAATTCAAGGAGCGGTTAACGCTTGAGTGTTGAATTTAACAAACTTTAAATCTGATGTTCATGGATCGCACCTAGCAGGTGCGACCCATGAATAGGTTTTAAAAATGAATGCTGCAAGATTCAAACCCAAAACCTCTCATCAGCACTTTACAAACTCTACCATCACACCACTCTACCCCACACCAACACTCATATCTTGTTAAATTATCCTGAAATAATGTGTTTAACATTTCTACAACCCTATTCAAAACACATAACCTTTGTTTTTGAAAAACACATGATGTATATAACATTTTCACCACAACACCAATACATTACTATTTTTTTTTGGAAAAATGTATATAACTTCTTGAAAAAACATAACTTTTTAACAAAAAAAAAAACACAACTTTTTAACAAAAAAAAAAACACATTTTATTAAAATGTAATTCCAATGTAAAATATAACTAAAAATTAACAATAAAACACATTTTATTGAAAACTAAACTTGAGAACATAAAAATTACATGAATGTCTGGTAATTAAATGTTACAGTTAGATGTCACGGATACTCAAGACTGACAAACTTTAAATCGGGTGTTCAGGGATCGCACCGGCTGGGTGCGACCCATGAATGTGGTGTATTAAATGGCGTTTGAATTCAAGGAACGGTTAACGGTTGAGTGTTGAATTCAACAAATTTTAAATCTGGTGTTCAGGGATCGCACCTGCTAGGTACGACCCATGAATGTAGTGTATTAAATGGCTTTTGAATTCAAAAAAAGCATTCCGCAAGATTCGGACCCCCACCTTCTTACTCAACACTTTACAAACTCTAATACGACACCAACACACATTTCTTTTATGTTTTCCTAAATAAATGTATATAACATTTCTACAACCCACTCAAAAAACATAACTTTTTTTTTAGAAAAAACACATGATGTATATAACATTTCTACCATTACACCAATACTTTACTAATTTCTTTTTATTGTATATAACATATTGAAAACAAATACTTTTTTTTTTGAAAAAATACATTTTATTAAAATCTAATTCCATGGTAAAATATAAATAAAATCAACAATAAAACACATTTTATTAAAAACTGAACTTGATAACATAGAAATTACAATAACGAATAGTGACAAGCAGACTCTACATCACTTTCGAAAACTTTACCATTACAAGATTTAAACTTATTATTACTGCTACAATTACCACCAGAACTCGAGTCTTCATAATATTTCCATGTAGCATCTGTATCATTATTGATATCGATTTCATCTCCGTGATCGCTAGAATCGTTGTCAACGATGATCCATTCATCGTTTTCATACAACTGTCTAGCACGTAGTTGAAATTCGTTTACTTCAAACTCTTCGACGAATCCAGGTAATTTCACTTGATATAATTCTCATTTGAAATCTTTCAAACAATTGCCATCTTCCAAGCGAAATCATGAAAACTTCAACAATATCACTAAGTTCCCGAGATTTTTTAGTTTCTAATACATGAGGCATTGGTCTAATAGATTTGGCGCCTACTTATTCCACATCCGGCTGGTTACTATAATTGTGATACACGTTGTAACTAATGATGTATGTACGAGTATTACTGAAAACAATTCGACACAACGCCAAAATATGTTACCAAACTTATCTTTCATCGAAACTGCGACCTTATTCCCATTTTAGTATTTCATTATTTGTAGATGGTTGTTTGTGTTTTTATAAATGTTTTTGTGTAAGTGCTTGTGTTGTAATGGTTTGTATGTTTAAGTGTTTGTATATTTATGTTGTAATATGTATATATAAGCAAACTTTATGTTGCATGCATGGAAAGGTGGTATGTTGATAGGTGCAATATTAATTAACTGTACATCAAAAAACTAGCTGTTGAAACCTTTGTGTCAGTTGTTGATGGGTCGCACAATGTTTTTTTTTTTGGTTTTTTGCATGGGTCGCACGTAGTACGTGCGTTGGGGTAGTTTTGGAGCTTGTGCAAAAAACTGGGTAAAGTTGATAAATGTTTTAAAAAAAAAGAGATAGTTTTATAAATTTTTCGTATATTTATGCCGAAGCTATTATGTAACCTTGAATGGCACAAATCATTCATTATTCACTCTTTAAAACTATGTGTCAAAAATACAGCTTATATACATAGTCAACAAAAAAGACCATATGGGTTGATTTTAACCCATTTACATTCAAAAAAAGAAAAGCAAAGGAGACAATTTTAACCCGTTTACTTACTAATGGGTCGATCTTTGTCATGTTTAATCTTAAACGGTCAAACACAATCTCACCATTATCTGCAAGTCTATATTCATGTATGACCTGTAAAATATTAGTGAAACATAAGAAACGACATGGGATTACAGTCAAATATGTATTTAACAAACTGTAAATCATATTAGACATAAGACAATGTAATTTTCTGAACCAAAACTGAAAAAACTGAAAAATTGTTACCCAACCATACATCTTGATATACCTCTATGTGAAAATACCTTCCCAAACATCATAAAAATCAGCAAAAAGAAGCTTTAGGCTTTAAAAGTTTAAAGTCCGCACCTAACACTCATTGATCAAAGAAGTCGTCTACATCAGCATCTCGTCCCCATGTGTATCTATCTTTATTAGGCATAAACTTGACAAAAAATATTTTCACTATGTGATAGAAAACATAGAGACTACATAATAGTAACAAATTTTATATATCCTATTTTTATGATCGTAATAGACCAAATTAAAATGTTACAAGTCACCTTTGTACATGAAAATATAAATAAGGCAAAAATTAGAAAAATACCTTTATCCACAATCTTAAAACCATATAAAAGAATTGGAGCAATTTGACTAAGAAATCTTTTTCAAACACGGAAAATAGACCATGAAAAAGGTGCAAGTAACCAATAGACCACTTACTGCCTTTACACAAAATATAGAAATTTAATAAGATGGTTAAAATGATGAAAGAAAAGCATACAATAGTTAACATAAATCTTACATACCTGCAAAATAATTATACATATATTATTCGTAGTTTAAACAATAGGTGGCCTAGCATTTTCTTTAAAATTTTACATACATGTAAAACAAATCGGAGTATCATTTGTAGTTTACACAATTATAAAAAGAAGCATTGAACAACTATAAATAAAAGAGAGAAAGAAAGCACCGAGTATGAATAGAAAAGAGATTCACTTGTCCAAATTGAAACAACATACACAGAAACGTGATTATCACCAAAAGAAATTACAAACTAATTTATCAATGAAGCATTTTTATCAAAACTAAAATTATATTAAAAAATGTAACCAACAAAAACATCAATTTGAAATGATATAGAATCAATATCAAATTGAGGAGACATACAAACCTTAATAAGATGAATTATTATTTTTGTATCAAATTAGCATTTCATAAAGCCATCCCTAACTATGAGTCTAACAACCAACAACCCTGATAACTGATCTTATACAAAATCCTAAATAAATAGTCAAATCTATGATCAATATAGGAATTATCATAGGAGGAAGATGGAGATATTGGAGAACAAACTAATACTACAAACCTTGCAGATGTAACCAAATTATAATCCCTTAGACGAAGGGACCAAAGCTGTAGAAAGAAAGAGGAAAAAAATGCATATTTAGATTTGAAGATGAAGAAGCATATAAAATTGGGAGAGTGGTTGAATTTGAAATTACAACAAATTTGAAATGGGCAGATTTAACCAATCACATAATGTATATTTTCAAGAAAGAAGGAAAGTACAAGATCAGCAACCTTTAAGTTTTCTTTTCAAAAACTTGGGGAAGATAAAAGATGAAGGGGATTTGTCGGGAAATAGGTTGCGTAGATATAGAGAATTAAAAAAAATAAGGCGTGTTCAATAAGCTTTATCATATTTAATTATTTGAATTATGACATAATCAATCCTATTCTTTATCCTACGTGTACAGTCTTATATCTCGTCATGTCAGACTTGGACTTATGACGTCACTCTATACTCCCCTTTATTCGAAAAAAAATATTAGAGAAAAATATATCTGGACTAGTTTCATAGGGGGCATGGGACCCCCTTGTCCCATAGTGCATGCGCCCCTACCTAGTTGTTACAAAAATGAAATTAGAAGAAAAGAATATTATTCCATTATTTATTTAGGACTTTGTTAATTATAATCCTTAAGCTATCTATAATAAGCAACTTTATTTATAATTAGCTTATGATGGTTGATAATTGGTGGTTAATAAACTAACATGCAAGGTGTTAGTGAAAAAAAATTATATATTCAAAAGATATACATGAGGTTAATAGTAAATTAACATGGCCGTTATTGTAGAAAAATAAGTTATTAATTACTCTAAATGCTATGGTTAGTATTTTCTATTATTATATTACAAAAGATTTCAAATATATGTTTTGAAACTCAATTAGATAACTTAAAATTAATACGATCATAAATCGTGTTTTTTACTATTATATTATATAGAGGTTCATATAATTATTGAATAAAGTATTTAAATTTGGGTTTAAAGTCGGGGATGGATGGTCTCCCATCCCCAACTTTTTCCCAGTTTCGTGAGTCAAGAACCCCGTTTCCGTTTCATCATTGATCAACTCAAGATGTGCTCGGTTGAGAAAGAAGTAAGATTAGAGATGATGACAACTAAAAATCTTATCTAACTAATTATTTAAATTTTCGATTTTCGGTTCGAAATAACTATGAAATTAATAGTCTTAGAATTGTTTGAATATCGTAGTGGTTCATCGAAAAAAAAATCAAAAATCTCATTTCAACTCATAAGATTTATATCAAAGGAGTTTAAAAGTGATAGTTATCTACACTCTTTAAGAAAAAGTACTTAAGTGCGTACGAATTAAGTATTGGATTTCTATATCTTGTTCATTAGAAAGAAAATGTAGTTGGATTTCTTCACAAAATAAAAGCAAGTAGTTGGATTTAATCACGAAAAGCGGACCTAAATGAAAATTAGTGGTTTTTCTGATGAAATCAAACATCGTGTTAGTTAATATTTACGTAGTTGTAAGCAGAAGTGATACGTAATCACAGCGAAATATTAAAATTAAGATAGAGTATTGATTGAATTAGACATATAATTAAATCAATGAATGATAACACAATCAATACCTATTGATTTTTTATCGAATCAAGCTTAGATAACGCGATCTAATATTAAAACAAAGACAAACTGAAGCAACAATTCAAAGAAAAAGTTTCAAACTCTGATTAAAGCCGATAACCAGCTACTACGTCGCAGTGGGAACATTCAAGAAACACACAACAACAAAATTGCAGCTACTGCAGCGCAATCGTGTTAACCGCGTCACAATCAACCCTCTGTGGGTTTTCCATGTTGTTGTTTTTCTTCCGACTGCGTAGTAGTGATATCCCGATGCGTAGCGGTGAGTTCCAAAGTGCGTTTTTTAGTCCAACAAGTCTCCAAAGTCACCACACAAACCCACTAGCCATGGTTCCTTCAAAAATCTTAATTCCCAATTATTGATACCAAGTCTTGATCATCCGAAACTGTATCATCCCCTCCTCCTTTAAAAGGAATTGTCCTCAATTCCAAAATGTCATAATCATCAAGATAAGGAGATAAATCACCCACATTGAAAGTAGCATGAACCCCATAATCCCCCGAAAATTCCTCTTTGTACGCATGTCATTAACCCTTGCAATTATCTTATAAGGTCCTTCAGCTCTTGGCATGAGTTTGTTAATACGTTTGTTGGGAAAATCAACGATTTAACCCAGATTAATAAATCCGTTTATTAAAGTCTTACTTTTTGAGTCTGAGTGACTTTGAGTCTGAGTTACGAAAAGAAACTAAGGCATTGTGGAGCTGACCACTCAGCTCCATAATGAAACGTAATACGTTATTTTAGGTATGTTTGTTAGACTAAATCTTCTATCCTTTTAGAAGATTTACTAGGATTCGTACTTATCAAGCTCACTATTATTGTGTATAAATAGTGAGCTTGACTATTGTAATCGTTGAAATTTTTTAATCAAAATAATTGTGTTATTGTTATTCTCGTTACTTCGTTCTTATAATTCCGCTATAATAAACTAAGAAACTGAGTGATTAATCGATTCGTAACAATTAACATCTAAATACTTATTTGTAATTGATTAGCTAGTGTTTGAGATCTTATTGAGACCTAACAACTGGTATCAGAGCAAATAAGATTTAAATTTTAATAAATTTACCAATCTTAAACGATCAATACATAAATCTCAAATACAATTTCATCATCTTCATCTAATACGCCTGCTATGGCTGGAAAAGGTATTCCTATTTTAAATGGTCACAACTTTGCCCATTGGAAACTTAAAGCTGAGTGAGATCTGTCCGGAATTCATGAAGAAATGATGAGAACTGTAACAGAAGGACCAATACTTCCAGGAAAACATATTGATGAGGTCAAAGAAGGAGACAAAGTTGTTCAACGTGCAAGATGGGTTCAAACTCCTAAATCACAATGGACCGATCTTGATAAACTGCTTATCAATCTAGATCCAAGAGAAAGAAGTATTCTAGGAAACGCTGTGTCTGAGCAGATATTCTCAAAGATTGGTGGATGCAGATCTGCTAAAGAGATATGGGATACTTTGATTGTGAGAGAGATATGAAGTCGTACCAATTGTGAGAGAGCAATGATTGAACAGTCTGATTAGAAATTATGAAAATATCTACGTGAAAAATAAGGAATCCTTGGCTGACGTGCATACAAGGTTCCAAATTCTGTTGAATGACCTATCAACTCTAGGAATGATGAAGGAAGATGATGAAATATGCAAGAAGTTTGTTGATATCTTTCCAAATCAATTTGAATTTGTTATCACATCTATTGTGGTTAGTGAAAAATTGTCCACCTATAAGCTGCCTGGCCTCTTTGGATTGTTGTTGAAATTTGAAGAATCTCAAGAGAGGAAAAGATAAATAATAGAAGAACTACAAAGGATCCTGAAGCTTCATTGGTTGTAACTAGCAAAAGGAACAAAGAAATCTATTCTAAAGCTGACTCATCTGAATCTGAGTCAAACTCAGACTCAGAATCAAATGATGAAACTGAAGTCAAAAAGCTGAAGAATCAGTTGGCGTTATTAACCATGAAGCTGGAACAGAAGACTGGTTACAAAGGAAATAAACCTTTTGACTTAAAGAAGGTTAAATGCTTTAAATGCAATGAGTATGGTCACTTGGCTGCTGAATGTAAAGTAAAAAATGCTCAGACTGAGCACATGGATGAGGTTGCTGAGAGGGCTCAAAGATACAGAAAGAAGTATCTTAAATACAAGAAATGAAATAGTTCAAATACTCAAAAGCCTCAAACTGAGCAAAAGGCATTCTTTGCTGAAGAATGGTTAGATGAGGAACTATCATCTGATGAGGATGAGGAAGTGGTGGATAAGTGCTTGATGGCGTTCACAGAGGAAGTGACTGAGGCTGAGAAGTCTGCATCTCAGTTCTGAAGGAAGCTGAGAGACTGACCTGCAACTCAGATTGGAACAAATCAAAGCTTTATAAGGTACATAACTTCAATACTTATACAAATGAAGAAAAACTTCAAATGTTTGAGTATATCTTTATTGATTTGACCACCACTTTAGAAGAACAATCTGAATTTAAACAAAAGATTAAAAATCTTGAAAATGCTTTAAAAATTAAAGATGATAAAATAATTGAACTAGAAAGTTATAAAGTTCTTTTAAATGCTCAGATTGAAGCTTATAGTGATCTTGCAAAAGAAAATTATAAATTTAGAGAAGAACTCGAGCATTATAAAAGAATTTGTAAATCATGGTGCATATCATCCTTAAAAAATGAAGATTGTTTGAGCAGACAGGTACCCAAACAAGTTCAAGCTGTGTTGGGTGAGGACTTCAGTCTGAAGAAGCGTATGACTGAAGAAGAAGAAAAAGCTGAAAGAGAAAAAATTATTTTCAAACCAGAAATTCTTCCAAACACTTTCACGTATATGAAAGGAGAAAAAACTATGATGTCAAATGTTTTTGTCAAACCTGTAATTTCTCAAGTTTTTAATAAAACTGATTCTTCAACCTCTTCTCAGTCTGAATGTGTTAATTTATCTTAAACTGATACAAACGTGCATGTTGTGAACAATTCTTTGCATATAAATAATGTCTTACCCAAGGTTGTGAGTAAACCTAAGATTCATAGTCAAGTCAGTTCCAAAATCCCTAAAAAAAGTCATGAAATCAAAACTATTGATAAATTGGGAAATCAATTGTTGGAACTGACTAACATCGTAAAAACTCTAGTCAGAAATAAATCACCACACCACATCAGGCCAAAGACTCCTCCTAAGAGGGCATGCTACAATTGTGGTGAAAAAGGACATGAAGCGGTGTTTTGTAAGCAACTGACTCAGTCTCGACCACAGAAAAAAAAAATGATTCAAAAGTCAGTCTCACAAAAACCCCAGTCAGCTCCATCCATACAGAAGTCATTTTCACCAAACTTTAAGTCAGTATCATCAAAATCGAAGTCAGTCTCGGCTCAAAAGCAAAGACAAATCTTTCAAACTAAGCCAAAGTCAGTCAAAAATACCAAATATAAGTCAGTTTCATCTTAAGTCAGTCTCAAAGAAACTCCATGTAAATATTGTGGTATCATAGGTCATTTTTCAGTTAACTGCATGAAAGAACTCAATAAATGGAACTACACTAGCTCCAAAACTAAATGCAAGATTGAACCTAAACTTAAATCAGTTTTAGTTCATGGATCCATTCTAAAGTGGGTACCCAAAAGGAACTAATATTCTTTGGTTCATGTGCAAGACTCTACAAAATGGTATCTAGATAATGGAGCATCAAGGCACATGACAGGAATGAAGTCTTTCCTACAAGACTATAAAGAAGAAGTTGGGCCTCAAGTGAGATATGGTGATAATGGAGTGTCAATGACACGAGGATATGGGAAGATACATGCTGGAGCTTTCACTTTCAAAAGAGTTGCTTATGTAGAAGGTTTACAACATAACTTACTAAGTGTAAGTCAAATCACTGATGAAGATCATGAAGTCAGATTCAGAAAGCAAGCAGGAATAATTTACAATTCCAAGGGAAAACCATTGTTACGTTCCAAAAGAGAAAGAGATGTGTTTTGCTTGGATCTAAGTACAGCTAATGATGAGGTTGAGACATGCTTGTTCACAGAAACAAAAGAGGAACTCAATTGGTTATGGCATAGAAGATTATCCCATCTAAACTTCAAAAACATAAATGCCTTGTCAAAAAGTAAATTGGTTAGAGGAC
>CAJVGC010000001.1:26926809-26976627 GCA_910822075.1 Senecio squalidus | reverse complement strand
AAAGTCAAAATAGTTCAATAAGTTCAAAAGTCAAAGTTCAACAAGTTCAAAAGTCAAAGTTCGATAATTTGCAATTTGATTCATAGAGTTTTCAAGTACAATTGATCTTATGTTTCCCCCAAAATTCATGTAAAATATATAAGATAAGGGGTTGTAACTCACGGATTGCGAAGAACGAGAACTCGAAAACTCGGTCGGAATATGAAAGCTGGGAATCACGGATTGCCTAATATTACCAAGATAGTTTAATTAGTTGTTATATTATTATGTTCTTATATAATAATATAGACCAAATTTTATTAAACTTTAAGTGTCAAGGTTAAGTAAAGTTAAAATAGTCCGAAGAGGTAATTGTCATGTTTTTGTCCAAAAGTCCGATTTAACGTTTTTGATTATTATATCTTAAGTGCTTTTGCTCGCTGAAGTGATTTACAATTTCTAAGGAGATTTGGGCAGCGCTTCCACGCCCAAATTTCATGCCCAAAAATTATACAATCACTTCCGCTCACAATCACCTAAAACGCAATATCATATATAATATAGTTCAATATAGTCCAAATAGTCCAATGTAAGTCACCATTATTGTTAGTTTTACTCATCTCAGTCCAATGATATTATTCATAAAAGTCCAGAATGTGTGTACAAGTTTTAAACAACCAAAACGACGATTTTCGGGAGGAACAGCAGCCCGGTGCGCAGCACCTGTTAGGGGGTGCTGCACACCTCCTTGCTGTTCTTTCCCGTTTTGTGATTTCTTTGCTAAAAACGTTTTGTCACCCATAGATTTCGACATGCAATGTGTTTAAACTTATTAAAACATCTTTTTAACAGTTTATAAAGCACTTTTGGTTACAAAACCGTGGATCTAAAGGTTATTTCGGTTAAAAACGTTTTTTGACCATAAAAAGTCATAGATTTGTACAAAAACTCATTTTCAACCGTTAGATCTTACATGCAATTGATTATTTGTATAAAAACAGTAAAAAGGAAGAAATCTACCGACGGAAAAGCTCGGATGATGAGTTTTGGTCGGATTTACGCTCCAAAAACCTTTACACAACTAGTCCTTTTTCAAAATAACGACACCCCCTTGCTTCTCCCGATGATTGGGACGATTTGTATGGATAAAATGTAGGTTTTTATGGTGAAATGTTCCTGGTTTCAATGGTGTTTTTAGAGAGATGTTAGATAGAAGGTAGAGAGAAATGAGTGTGTGTGTGTGTGTTTTCAATTTTGTAAAATGAAAATAAAAGAAAATTAGATGGAGTGTAGTGTTAATGGTCTTGGAAGACTGAGAAATCAGTAATGGCAGGTCTAGGCTCGAGTTTGATTGGTTGGTGATTTACAAAAATGAGACAAGGACTAAGATTGTAAATATTTTGAATTCTTGCACTAGGTGTTGCGCACCAAAGCAGTAGGTGCTGCGCACCTAGTCCAAAATCAGTGTTTTTCTGATTTTTGTTTTTACGTTATTGCTTCGTTGGACCTTTTTGTTAATTGAAAGTTCTTAAGTATGATTTGTTATGAACTTAGGAAAGTTCATTATATGTTTTCTTGGTAATAGGACTTATAAAATTGATTCCGGAAGTTATTCTGACACTAGTTCCGACAAAGTACAGACTCAATAGTTACGAACTAGAACAAAGCGAACACGATAAAAGAGTAACTAATGTTTTGAACCGATATAGTAACTGAACAAGTACCTGAATTTTAGACGGTTGTCACACACAGGGTCTTATCTAGTACGGTTTTAACGAGGCATAATCTTTTAGATGGGCATCCAAGGAGGAGTGTTATGAATAATTATGGTATGGATGTCCATTATATTTAGAATATATTTGTTTATTTTATTAGTAGATATCTTTGTTGGAGTTTATCACATACTGTAACTATAAATACATACATCTATATGAGATGTATAATATAACTCTCCATTCTTTCCTCTCTATTTTTTTGTCTTCTTTATTGTTCACAACATATAATTAGTTTTTCCAATTAAAAAAAGAATTTAAAATAACTAGCTTTTTAAAAATAAATGATGCAAATTTGCAAAGTGGTAAGTGCTATATCTTATTATATAATGATTATTAATGTATACTTATGCTACAAAGATTTTTAAATATTTGATGTAAACTTTGTGTTATAAACAAAGTTTCATTCTACTCACCCATCAATGTAGGACAAAATAAAAACAAATAATAGAGTAAATTAAAAGATAAATCACAAATATATTTTTTTATTAATAGTATATAATTTGTTTAAAAGTATAATTAACCAACTAATCATATCTATGTAGAAATATATGTAGGTATTATGTTTAATAATTTGTACGGACCTAACTAATACATATATATATATATATATATATATATATATATATATATATATATATATATATATATATATTTGGTTTCAAATGAGAACCACTCAAATATTTAGGAACTATAAGAACCACTTTTTAACCAATCATTTAACAAAATCCACTTCATTTAAAAAACTAAATATCTTTTAAATTATAAACTTTTATGAAATAAAAAATATACAGTTAGAACGAGTATTTTATTCTCTTTTGGAAAAATATAAACTTTTTAAATTTTGACGACTTTTTGTTTTTTGTTTTTATGTGGGTTTCGATATATACGCTGGTGTATATACTACAAATTCAGAATTTTTCAAAAACTGCGTATATACGCTGATGAATACCGTCTTATACACTTGTGTATACATATGTATTCACTGGTGTATATTAATATATACACGAGTGGGGTTTAGCTGGGAGATTGATGTTTGGTGCTGCGGTTTATTTTATTTGGCAGGAAAGGAACAATCGGATGCATAATAAGGGGTCCAGATGTCACACCCCGCTAAAGCGGAAACACGGAATGTGAAGAGCAAAGAATCATTTCACGAGTTATACCAAAAGTCAACGGTTCAAGTCATATATATTGAGATTAAAAGGTAATCATGTTCGAAAAATACAACCAAGATCCGTAAGTATAGAAAGACAAATACATAATAAAGTATTTTTAATAAAATTCCCAAGTATCCAAGGTCTTTTCCCGTATTACTCTTCACATAACTAGCTTGACCCGCCTGAGCAATGCACTTCATAACTTATGCTTAGTTCCTGAAACATGAGATAAAGTGTCAACTACGAAAACGTAGTGAGTGAGTTACAGTTTATGAATTGAAGAAAAGTTCCATTTAAAAGTTTATAAAAGTCCGAAACGAATTCAAGGTTTTACAAAAGTTTGAGAGTCGTTCGGGATCAAAGAGTTTCAAGATAAGATCAAGTACTTAAAATTCAAGAATAAATTAATTAACTTTAAGTGCTTAAAAATTCAAGAATAACTTGATTTCAAATAAGTTTAAGTACGATCGAAGTGTAAGTAAAGTATATAAAAGTAGAAATTTCCAAAAAAGGGAGATTAGCGGAGAAAAGTCGCTTGAAGAATTTATATACTTAAGAAAAATCTAAGTAACGGGCAAATAGGTGCCCTAAGTTTGTAAAGACTAAATAGAATCAAATTTAGTCAAATAGTAGAAGCGGATAACAATCGCTAAAGTTTATAAGTTTATAAAGACTAAATAGAATTTAATTTAGTCAAGTAGGAGAAGCGGGTAACAATCGCTAAAAATTTATAAATTATGCGTAAGTATCGTAAGTAACTAAATAGATTTCTTGTATCAACCTCTTGGCATCTATAACTTAAGTGTTCACACTAATCCGATTATCAACCGAGCGGCCCCAACTCCCCGCCTCTCAAACGGGAAGTTAAAAGAGAGAAATTCAGTAATATGTACTTAGACTGCCATCTAAGCAAGGAACGGTTCTTTCCTAAGTATCGATACCCATAATTACTATACGGCTTAAGTAGTTAATAGTGTGTAAGAGAGAAACTAAAGAATAATTGGGCACTATGTAATTTAATTTTAAAAGAGAGAGAGAATCAATATCACTTAAGAGCGTGTTATAGTTCCATCAAGGGTCGGTTACGCATACAAGTATCAATAAATAGTTGAGTTAAAGAGATAAACAACAATTATACATAGAGAAAGAGATGTTTTACGCATAAGAAATTAAGTAGACGTTTCAATGTCAAGTTTTAATAAAGTCAAAGTCAAAGTTTAATAAAGTCAAAGTTTGATAAGTCAAAAGTCAAAGTAGTTCCACAAGTTTAAAAGTCAAAATAGTCATATAAGTTTACAAAAGGTTGGATCTCATGTTTCCCCCAAAAAGAGTACTTAAATTGTAAGAGTAGAGAGGGGTGTAACTCACGGATTGCGAAGAGATTGAGGACTCGGAAACTCGGTCGGAGTATGAAAAGCCGGGAATCACAGATTGCCTAATAATACCAAGGTAGTTTAATGAGTTGTTACATTATTATGTTCTTATATATGATATAAGAGATTATGTAACTTTTGATTGTAATTAAGTGTTAATTCCAATATTATTCCGAAAATTTGGTCCGAAGCGATTATCGTTGCATTTAGTCCGAAAGTTTATTGTTTTTGCTTATTACGTCTTAAGTGCTTTTGCTTACTGAAGTGATTTTATAATTTCTAGGGAAATTTGGGCAGCGCTTCCGCGCCCAAATTTCATGCCCAAAAATTATATCGTCACTTCCGCTCACAAATCACCTAAAACACAATAATATACATAATATAGTTCAAATAGTCCAAAGAGTCCAATACTAGTCACCAATGTTATTAGTTTTATTTATCTCAGTCTAAAAATGATAGCGGTAAAAGTCCAGAATATAACCATGATCTTAAAACGAGTTAAAACGACAAATTTCGGGGGAACAGCAGCCCGGTGCTGCGCACCAGCTGCTGTCCCGATTCTTGTTTTGTGTTTTTCTTGCTAAAAACGTTTTGTGACTTAAAGATTTCGACATGCAACCAGTAGATACTTATAATATGATGTTTTCACAGTTTCTAAACATCTTTTAGCCACAAAATCATGGATCTAGGTGCTATTTAGACAAAAATCGTTTTTATATAAAAATGACATAATCTCTACAAATATTCGTTTTTGTTGTTTAGATTGTACATGCAATTAGTAAATATCATTCAAAACATCATTTCAACAGTTTCTAAAATATTTTTATTCTCAGATTTGTGGATTTAAAGAGTGTTTCGGTTTAAAAACGTTTTTGACCATAAAAGTCAAAGATTTGTATAAAAGTACATTTTCAACCGTTGGATCTTCCATGCAATTGAATATTTGTGTAAGAATGATAAAAGTAAAGAGATCTACCGAAGGAAAAGTTTAGATGAAGAGTTTTGGTCGGATTCTTGCTCCAAAAATCTTTACACCCGTGGTCCTTTTTCGAAATAACAATACCCATTTGCTTCTATTGATGAAAGGGACGATTTGTATGGATTAAAAATGGGTTTTGATGGTGAAATGTTTCTGGATTGGAGGTGTTCTTGAGAGAAATTAGAGAGAAAAAGATGTATGTGTGTGTTTTTAGTTTTTGTAAAAATGAATGTAAAATGAAAATGAAATGGGAGATAGTGAAAGTCTGGCCTTGGGACAGTAACTTGCAGTAAAGGGTCGTCCATGATTGGTCAATTTGGGTGGTGGTGGTGTAAAACGAGAAAAGGACTGAAAATGTAATTTTTTTGAAAATTCTGGGGCCGGTGCTGCGCACCCAGCAAGGGGTGCTGCGCACCGGGCACTTTTCCGAAATTTTGATTTTTCGTTTTCGCGTTATTGCTTCGTTGGACCTTTTTGTTAATTGAAAGTTCTTAATTATGATAAGTTATGAACTTAGGAAAGTTCAATAGGTGTTCTCCTTGGTATTAGGACTTATAATTTGATTCCGGAAGTTATTCCGACACTAGTTTCGACAAAATAGAGACTCAAAAAGTTACGAACCAAAATAAAGTGAACGAGACAAAAAGTAACTAACGTTTCGAACCGATATAACAACAGAATAAGTACCTGAATTTTGACGGTTGTCACACCAGAAGTGTTGATCGGCTGTTTGATGTTATTCTTAACTCGTGTCGGTTAAAAGCCTTGTCTATTCGGATTAAGAATATCGCTAAATGGAAGGAGGTTTGTTTCAAATGGAAGGTTGGTGACATGCTAGGAGACTAGTCTGCTAGTTGTTTTGTGTTTCCGCTTTGCGGGAGTGGTTTTTTGTGGCTTTGAGTCCAGTTGAAAGCCTGTTTTCAGCTGGTTTTTTAGAAGATATAGTGTCTTCTTGTTCTGTAATTTTATTTATATCAGTTTTGCTGTATATTAATATATACACGAGTGTATATTAATATATACACCAGTGTATATTAATATATACACCAGTATATACACTGGTGTATATTAATATATACACCAGTTTATATATCGAAACCCACCAAAAAAAAATGTCGTCACAATTATATCAAGTGGGTGCTCGTTGGAAAGATAATTAAATGCTTGTTGTAATGGTGTATTTAGTTTTTCCTAAAACCTAGTTATACTTTAGATATGTTAATTTAAAGTTAATTATGAATTTAAAATAGGTTTTAAGTGATTGGTTAAAAAGTGGTTCATATGGTTCTCATTTATTTAGTGGTTCCTATTTGAACCCACCTCTCTCTCTCTCTCTCTCTCTCTCTCTCTATATATATATATATATATATATATATATATATATATATATATATATATATATATATATATACCGTCCCCTTTCAGCGAAAAAAAAAATATATATATATATATATATATGTGTATATATATATATATATATATATATATATATATATATATATATATATATATATATATATATATATAGGTTGGTTCTTCTAAAACAAACATTAAGGTAAAATAAGAAATAAAAAATTTAAATATAATTTATAATGTTAGATATTTTGGATTATCGTTCATTTTAACCATATCTCAAACTTTAAAAAATGAAGTTTTGTTGTACATCATAAAATGGGTAGTTTTACCGTTGTGCATCAAATTTGAATATTTATTGCACAAAAACAAAGAATTTGATGCACAGTACCTAAACAACATATATTTTGATGCATATCAAAACTTGCTTTTTTAAAGTTTGTTATAATTGAATAAATAAACATAATACAAAATTACACATATAATAAATTATTTTTTCATATTTTTTGTACTTATTTTACTTTAAGTTTTGGTTTATTAGAACCTCTCCCTATATATATATATATATATATATATATATATATATATATATATATATATATATATATATATATATATATATATATATATATATATATAGTATATGTGTTTATCGATAAATAATATAGTATGATATAAAATATATGTTAATGGAACTTTTGAGTTAAAATTACAACCAGAGATTTTATTACATAAAAAAGGTATAACAATATAAAGGATCTATAACGCAAAAAATTAAATAAAACTCTATTCAAACAACAATATTTACACAAAATGGATATATTTATAACTACCATAAAATCAACACTACGTCGAATAAGTTAAACTTCAAAAATAGTTTGTATATGAATTCAAGTTAAAAAACGTCCGTCACGTAACACTCCTAATATTTTCAAAAGTGAACCCGTTCTTATAGTTTATTTTAAGATTGCTCACTAGTTATTTATAATTATATTTATTTCTTTTTGTTTATATAGTGAGCTGATATAAATTTAATAAATTTTACTTTTGGGTATTTAAGCTATAATTTTTTACCTTGCACCTCTTTACATATAGACAACATAATCCGAACACCACTCTAAAAAGACTTCTATTTAATGAATTTATTTGTTTTTGCTTATAATGTGAGCTGATATAAAATTCTATGAATTTTTTTTATTTATTTGCAAGATTAATGTTTTTTTCTTTTTTGCAATTATCTACGCAAGACAGATTTGGTTACAGTCTTTTTTTTTCTTTGTTTGAAAAGCTAAAAATCTATTCCAAAGGCTAAAACAACCACCAAATTAAAATTTACAAGAAGAAACAAAAAAGAACAACAAAAACCTCAATATAAGAAGAAAAACTTTAGGAAATAGGAATCTAGATAGATAGCGACCCCATATCAATAATCCAACTGTTCCAGTTTAGAATAGTGGCTTCTTAAACCTATTTTGAATCGAAGAAATTGCCTTCCTTTGAATGAAAGGAAAAATGTGCTCCGATCTTATTCACTGCTTCCTCCTCCGACGCCGTCATAATTCTATTTCGCCAATTCTCAATAGCCCATAAGGTAACCAAACAAACACCATTAAAACCTTTAGTCAGGGCTTTACTAAGATAGTGATGAGATTTACTAGAAACTATCTTACGAATCGTAGGCAAGTGATTTAGGGGCACTTTCCACCAATTATATAACTTTAACCATATCGCACGAACCTTGGTTCAATTTAAAAGGCAGTGATCTACAGTTTTCGCACAACAGCCACGAAAACAACACCAGGAAGACTCCAAGGGAACGCCACGAGCAAGAAGATTGGAACGAGAGGGAAGTCTATTCAAAAGCGCCCCCCACACACAAAAATTGACTTTTAAAGGGACCAAGGAGTTCCATCTAAAGTGGAAATGGGTGTTCGTCTCTTTTAAAATCTTCTGTTGTAAAATGGTTGATAATCGAGCCACATAGAAAGAGTCTTTTGGGTCTAACCTCCAAATCCAACTATCGCTAGAGCCATTAGAGAGAGAGAGAGGGGGTTTCGAGTTAACTCCTCCCAATTTTTGAGTTCATCAAGGGCCCGACCCCTAGGATTAATACGCCAATTCCATAAGTTTACCCTTAACCCGTTCAACCAAGATCTTCTATCACGAATTACGCAATGTTTATCGCATTCCAAGTTGTATAAGCGGGGAAACAAATTTTTCAGGAGCTCGCCTGAGGGACACCAACGATCGCTCCAAAACTTTATATAAGTGCCACTTTCAACTTTCCTCCCAATTGAATCAATGAGAGGGATACCTAATTATTTGATTTTTAAACAACCTCGTAGAATATCATTCCACACAGATTTGATTACGGTATGTCGGTATTTATAAAAAGACTTCAACAAGTGAAAAATAATGTATTTATGGCTCAAATAAAATTCATCATGATAACACGTGATTAGCATGCCAGTTTTAAATTGACCCATTCATCTTTGCCATAATATTTTTGATGGATTATGTTTCTATGAATGAGCTGAGTATGCCGGCCCATTTCTGTAGCTTTTAAAAAATCAAGATTTGAAACACCATTTGAGGAAGATTGCAGGCATCGACCCGTGATTAGTGATGAAGAGGTAATATTTTAATCATGTACTTTTTATTTCTTGTCCAATTCTCACAACTCTTACATGACCTGTTTGATCCGCTAATTTAAACTTCTTATTTAATGTGATTATTTTGGACCTGTTAAACTACTTATAACATACCATCTTTTCGACTTCTTATTTAGAGCTTATTTAGACAACTAATCTATAACTTTTGGACTGCCAAGACTACATATTAGAGCTAATTAGAAATATTTAAATTGTTTATATAGTTATTAGTTGGACTGTTTATATAAACAACTTTATAGTGTTTATTTCGAACTTATTTGGAACTATTAGACTGATTATTTAGAGTGTAAAGGTTATTTGCTTGATAATTTTGGACATATTGTTTGATGCTTCTATGGGCAGTTTTACGGTGCTTATTTGCAGCCTAGACATCTTACATATCACCATAGATATTTACAATGCTCACTAAATGACACTTTAGCCATCTCCAGGTCATTATGGATTTAGTATATATAGAGTGGATTAGTATTTTGGAAATAATATTAGATAGGTTTTGTCTTGAATGAATTAGTACTTTGACATGCGTGGCTTATATTTACATGAAAAGAGATACACCACCAAGTAGAACGTCCGAGTGTGATTTCCTTTTATTTTTCTAATGAAAGATTTTTAATTTTAAGTTCTAACTTTCAATACTAATGACCCAAAATAACATTTTTTTTTTTAATTTCGTATACTTCATATATTTTGTCTAAAATGATCTTTTGACCCATTTTACTTATTAGTCTATTAGATTTTGGGTTATATATTTAACTTTATTGTTTAATTGCTTCTTGTTACTATATACTTGTATTATGTATTTATTAGTGATAGGCCCATTATTGTAGATTTAGTTAGGCCTATTTTTTTAATTATTTATATTTATCTTTGTTAATATAATTATTCATTAAGTCATAATATCGTACATGGTATCAGAGAATTAATTCACTGGACCAAAAATAACCCTAAACCCCTAGTCGACTAATCTGTTTCTTCTTGTCGACTTTCATCTTTTTTGTCTAAACCCTAGAGCCGCAAGTTATGGCAGACCCTCCCCGACCTACTCCTCTTCACAAAGCCTATGGTGTTACAAACATCAAGGCACACGTTCCTCAGCAATTTGACCTCGATCAGATGAACTATGATCTTTGGTCAAAACTTTTCTCTACTCACTGCATTGGTTACGAAATGGAAGATCACATAGACACCACTAACGCTCCAACCGAACCAATTCCTAACAACGCACCGCCAACAACTCCTGAATGGATGAAACTTGATTCCACTGTTAAATCATGGATCTACGACACCATCACTCCTAGAAAACATCTTCTAGAAGAATCTGACCGCTCGACAAGCATGGTTAAACCTCTACAATCCTTTTCATATTAACAAAAGTGCAAAACTCATGCAACTTGACAACGATCTTCGCACCATCACACTTGGAAACATGTCAATTAATGAATATTGCACAAAGATTAAAATCATGGCGGACTTACTCGCTAACATGGATAGCTCTGTTCCGGATGCGAGTCTGGTTATGTACACGGTAAATGGCCTTCCACGTAGGTGGGAGAGCGTTGCTATGAATATTCGCCTTCGGGATCCTCTTCCATCATGGACAGCTACTCGCGCAATACTACTTGGGGGAGGAACCCTGCCTGGCTAAACAATCTGAGTATCCTCACGTTGATAATTCTTCCTCGCAACACCGACAACAACAACAATCGCAGTTGGACTAACCGTAGCCCCAAAAATCCACCAATTCGTTATGGATGGGTTTTTATCCCTCCACCCACGGGTTGGTCTTCACAGCCCCGTCCTACCTCTCGAGCACCAAATCCTTACCGTGCTTTGTCTTTCTCAACTGCTCCTTCACGTGGAATAATGGGAGCTAATCCTAGCTCTCGGTCAAACAAGGGACACCACAGGTCCACATCATCTCTAGCAGCCCAACAAAGTAGCCCCATACAAGGCCCAACTGATGTGGATCACATGGCCTAGTTTGCTGCTAGTCCACCCCCCTTGGCTAATACACAATTTCCTCCACCTTGGGAATGGTTTGCAAATAACCAGCCAACTAGTCTTACGCAAATGTTTAACGCACTCTTGATTGATGACTCGAAAAATACTGGTTGGGTTATGGATACTGGAGCAACGGATCACGTTCATTCTGATTCATGTATACTTAAGACCATTTTAAATAATCACGATTCTCGTTCTATTTTAGTTGGTAATGGTTCCCCAATTCCTCTAACGGCCATTTGGGTACGCAAGCTTATCAAACTCGTTTAAACCTTTACATTTAAACCATGTTCTTATTACGCCTAAAATAATTAAAAATCTCATTTATGTTCGTAAACTTGCGCGTGATAATAAGTGTTCCATTCACTTTGATGCTTTTGGTTTTACTGTGAAGGATTATCGTACCCGCAAACCACTAATCCGATGTGATAGCACTGGTCCTCTGTACCCGTTCACTGAGTCCAAACCTGAAGTTTTTCTTGCCTCCATTCCGTCTGTGTGGCATCAACGATTTGGTCATCCTGGTGATCAAGCTTTGAAGCTGCTAGTTTCTCGTAATTTTATTTCTTGTAATAAGGATCCATCTAACGTGCTATGTCAACATGTCAACTTGGCAAGCACGTTCGATTCCCATTTTATCTTTCAAATTCAAATGTTTCTGCACCTTTTTGAGATTATTCATTTTGATGTATGGACTTCACATATTCCTAGTCTTAGTGGTATTAAATATAAATGTTATATTTCTTGATCACTATACACATTATTTATGGGTGTATCCTCTTCGACATAAATATGAGGTTTTTGATAAGTTTTCTCATTTTTTCACCTATGTTAAAACGCAATTTCAAACTACCATTAAATCTTTTCAGTGTGATAACGGTTGAGAATATAATAATCACTCTTTTTATAATTTTTTAATACACACGGAATTCAGTTTCGCTTCTCCTGCCCACATACGTCTCAACACAATGTCAAATCTGAGCGTATGCCCCGCACCATTAATAATGTCGTTCGCACTCTTCTCTTTCAATCTTGTCTTCCGCCCACATTCTGGGTTGAGACACTTAATATGGCCACCCATCTTCTCAATATTCTCCCCTCATCCGCCATAAAATTCGACACACCTCATTTTCGTTTGTTCAGCAAACATCCATCTTACTCTCACCTCCGTGTCTTCCGATGTCTATGTTTTCCACACTAACATACCCCGCATAAGCTTGACCCTCGTTCTTCCCCTTGTGTCTTTCTCGGGATTCCCGAAAATCATCGCGGTTATCGTTGTCTTGATTTATCATCTCGTCGTATTATCATCTCTCGACATGTTGTTTTTGATGAAACCGTCTTTCCTTTTGGCTACGTTTCATCTTCTCAACCTCCGTTATATGATTTCCTGGATGCCGTTTCTTTGTCTCCTCCTTTTCGTTCTCAATTCTAGTCGTCCCCTCCCACCCCTCCAGTGCATCACGCTACCCCCCCCCCACTCCTACACCACCTCTTTTACCTGCGGTTCCCACACCGCCTCTTCCTAACCCCCATGTCCCTCCATCCAGTCATCCTATGGTCACACCTGCTCGCCTTGGTATACATTAACCCATTCCTCGTCTTAACTTACATACCACCACCACTTCTTTTGTACCCCGATCGTATTTACAGGCATTGAGGGACCCTCGATGGCTTGCTACTATGAACAAGGAATTACGTGCACTTATTTCTAATTGTACTTGGGTTCTTGTTCCCCGACCTCTTAATGCCAACATTATTACTTGCATGTGGTTGTTTAAACAGAAATTTCATTATGATGGCATGTTGGCTCGTAACAAGGCTCGACTTGTTGCCAATGACAAAAGTAAGCAGCCTGGTACAGATTGTGATGAGACTTTCAGCCCGGTCGTTAAGCCGGCCACCATCCGTACGATTCTGAGTATTGTGGTCTCACATCATTGGCATATTCATCAGCTTGACGTGAATAACGCTTTTCAACATGGTGATTTACAAGAGGTAGTCTACATGCATCAGCCTCGTGGTTTTCGGGACTCTCGGTTTCCCGATCATATTTGTCGTCTTCAGCTATCTTTATATGGTCTTAAGCAGGCTCCTCGGGCCTGGTATCAACGGTTTGCTGATTTCATCAGTACACAGGGCTTTCACCACAGTCGTTCTGATTCCTCTTTATTTGTTTATCATCGGGGATCCTTGACTGCATATCTTCTATTATATGTTGATGATATTATTCTCACGACCTCTTCTATCGAGTTACTTCACTGTTATTGCTTCACTTAGTACATAATTTTCTATGACGGATTTGGGATCCCTTAATTATTTTTTGGGCATTTCTGCTACACGTTCTCCTACAGGTTTATTTTTATCTCAGCAGAAGTACGCGAATGATATCCTAGAGCGCGCTCATATGTCCACATGCAACCCGTGTCGTACTCCTGCCGAGACACAAACCAAATTAGAGGCTTCGGGTGTTCCTGTTACTGATCCTACTTTATATCGCAGTTTAGCTGGCGCTCTGCAGTACCTTACTTTTACTAGACCAGATATCTCTTATGCGGTACAACAAATCTGTTTATTTATGCATGACCCTCGGGAACCACACGGGAATGTGTTAAAATGCATACTTCGCTACCTTCGTGGCACTTTACATCATGAGCTTTAGCTTCACCCATCTACTACAGAGGGTCTTGTTGTATACTCTGACGCTGATTGGGATGGGTGTCATATTTCTCGTCGCCCGACATCAGGTTATTGTGTTTTCTTGGGTGATAATTGTGACGTCCCGTCAATTTGAAGTACTTATGTTACCGTTATTATTTATATTTTATTCGCAATTGATTTCGACCCTTGTATTTCGCTTTGTTTTGCTCACGATTTACTGTTAGTGAGTACCGGGTTTTCGTATTTACTGATTTGTTCCTCGAGACGTAATAATATTATTTTATCTAAGTGCCAATTAGTTAGTATCCTCATAAATATAAGTTAGAAGGTTTATGCCAAATTTGTCGGTTATCGGATCCTTTCTCCTCGAGATATCGTGCTTTTGCTCTTGTGTACTCTTTTACCGAAATCGTGCGAATCTCGAAATCGAAAGTGAAAATAAAGTATTAACTGAACCTAATATAAAGTAAATCAAAGTATGAACAATTCTAAGTTCAACGCAAAAAGAATCGGGAGTTTTCGATGAACGAAACTCCCAAACGGTCAAAAACAAGTCTGCAGAGCCAGCCGACCAGCCAGCAGCTGGCAGGGATTCAGCCGGCGGCTGAATCCATCCAGCCGGCGGCTGGAATGGTCTGGACAGGTCTTGATGACTCATTTTTGCATGTAAATTGATTCGGGACACGTGGCTAAGCCCCATTCGACCCCCTTTTCTGCCAGAATTGTTGTTCCAAGGTGATATTATCACCTCTTTTCTAGTTTTCTTTCATTTTTCCTAAATCAAACACACACACTCTTGGTGTTTCTCTCAAACTCCCCCTCCATTTTCTTCTCTTTTCTTCATCTTTGCTGTAAATCCCAGCCACTTTTCACTATAGAAACATCATAAACATAACAATAATCAAGTATATTCATCAAAGGGAGCATGGAGTGGTGATTTTCCGGGTGTTTTCTTGAAGTTCTTCATCATTTTCGGGTTTAATCTTCTTCATCAACCAAGCTAGATCATCATCTTATCATTATTCTTGCGGTATAACAACTTTCACTCACTGATTTCATTTACTTATTTACATTTTTATTTCATGCATGTATCATCTAACATAAAAGAAAGGTTTTTATAAAAGTTTATGGTGACTTATCTAAAAAATATAAGTTTTATGAATGTTTACATAAAGATCTTGATATAAAAAGTTGTTATTTGAAGATATTTATGGATATTAATAAGTGTTTATAAGTTGCATGTCGAAATCTACCGAAAATACACTTGAAAACGCTTAAAAACGATAAAATAACAAAATCCGGAGCTGTCTGTCAGCCTCCAGCCGACGGCTGGATTATCTCAGCCGGCGGCTGGATTATCTCAGCCGGCGGCTGAATCAGTCTGTCCATTCAAATCTTTCGTTTTGCTAATTTTCAGTGGTTGTCTTGTGTTTTGAAGGCGGGTATTCTCATCACTACACCACTGAAGTTGTTGATTCCAGATTCTTGTCAAATCAAGCGAGTGTTATCGGTATAACTTGTTACTCTTGTGAATCTTGTGATTTCAATATATTCATATTCGGTTTTAGCCTTGAAAACGGTTAGGATAAATTATTAGACCAACACTCGTTGTATTTCTTCGGATCGGACTGAGATTGGAAAAATAAATTTAAATTATAATCTAACCAAAGTATCGTATTAAACTTAATATGGTATTATGTATTATGAATAATGGTTTAAAATGAAATTGTTGTTAAGCGGGAAAGTGTATAAATTTTGGACAAATATTTTACGACGCGGAAGCGCTGCCGAAATTTCAACTCACAACTTTTTACGACATTAAAACACTTATATAAATAAATTGTACAGAAAAGTAACATATTTTACAATAACATTGTCTTTGGACTCAAAGACACCAACGCAATCACAAATGTCATAATATTACCTAAAACGGATATTTACAACCTTTTTGCAACATATTAATCTTCGCCACATATTTGATCATCGTTTTAAGTCATCAAAATATGTTTTGCGCAAATTTTATAAAATGGTTTTGAAAGACATTTTACTTTAAACATTTTGATAAGAAAAGACTTCAAATATTTCAAAGTGTCAAATTGGACTTTTAAATTGATTTTGACTTTAATAAGTCAACATAATTGACATTTGACTCTTATAAGTTAACATAATTGACCTTTGACTTTTATAAGTCAACCTCTTAATTTTGGTCCACATAATGAACATTGGTAATAATATTCTTTTCGACTCGGAGTCGTCACTTGTTTCCAACGGTCGCTTTTGACGTGAAGTATCGATATCTTGCCGATCGGCCCTTTTCTGGCGCGGAACATCGTCCTCTTAATCCGTCATCCTTATTCGACTTATTAAATCGTTGGAGTATAATATTAAACTTAATCTTAACCGACAAGGCTAAACTGAACTATACTTGTAGAGATACTGAGACTATATTATTGGTGTTTAAGGTACTTAGACGGTGGAATTGTGATCCTGTGATTATTTACCCGAGATTTGCTGGAATTGTATTGTGAGTTATTCGTAGCCCTTGTCTTACTATTTTTGGGCTGTAAAGCGTATTTTAAAACTGTCTGCGTATGCGGAATGTTATTGATTATCTTGTTTACCCAGTGATTTAGGTATGCCTTAGATTAAGTATCATTATGCTCGAGGAGCCTCCCCTTATACACTTGATTAAGCTTTTGCCCGCGGTTTCATATATACAGATCTGTTTGGGTTTGACCGAACCCTCATCGCTCGCTAGGACGTACCTAGGAGTAGGTGTTATGGCCGTATTTCATAATTGGTTGCCTTTGGATTGATACCCTTAGGATAGGGGTTAATTTACGTGGTCAGGTTCAGTGTATGATAGTCTAGGCATGGTACCTCTCACTATCGGATTGTATAACATGATATGATGTTTGAAATTATAATGTTTATTGAAACTTGTCGATGGGTCACTTTTTACTTAAAATTGCGAATAATTCACCAACATGTTATTGATGTCGTTTTAACGCTTTGCAGGAAATTAAGGATTTCCATTGATCATGCCATAGTTTATTTTCGGATCGCTTGCTTTTGGGAAATTTGGATTTGAATTGTTTATTGTAATTTCCATGACGATCCGTTGTTTATTTCTTTTGGAATTGTATTGGTACTTGGCGTCTCATCGCCTTTGACTTTATGATGTATTTTGTAACATTTGGCATGATCTATTTAATTTGATGTTTTGTTTATCGGTTATATTGTTGTAATCTTGACTCTTGATATTATAACTGGAACATTCCGTGTTTCCGCTATAAGCGGGGTGTGACAATAATCTTCTCTCCTTGTCGTCTAAGCGTCAGAATGTTGTTTCTCGTTCTAGTGCAGAGGCGGAATATCGTGGAGTTGCGAATGTTGTTCCTGAAACTTGTTGGCTTCGCAATCTCCTTCTTGAGATTCATATGTTGCCTTCAAAGGCTACCATTGTTTATTGTGATAACATTAGCTCAGTTTATATGACAGCGAACCCGGTTCAACATCAACGAACCAAACACATTGAGATCGATATTCATTTTGTTCCTGATAAAGTGGCTCTTGGCCAGGTTCGGGTTCTACATGTTCCTTCTCGGTTTCAGTATGCTGATATATTTACGAAGGGGCTCCCCACTACATAATTTCTAGATTTTAAATCCAGTTTTAACGTTCAGTCTGCAACTGTCGATCAAACTGCGGGGAATGTTAGTATATACTTGTATTATATATTTATTAGTGATAGCTCATTATTGTATATTTAGTTAGGCCCATATTTATAACTATTTATATTTACCTTTGTTAATGTAATTATTCATTAAGCAATAATATCTTACATGATTTTACTTTCTTTATCACGTTTTTCAATCTACGAACAAGAACACAAATAGTTTATATATTTGTTCTTTCTATGGGTTTGTATATTTAAATTTTAGAGAGCTCCCTCGTGTTTTTAGTTTCTGAAAGTATTGTTGTCAATGTCTTCTTGACACAAGATACATGTTTTGACATATTTTTGTTGCATTTTTTAATTGATTAAAAGTTGAAGTTCAGACTGTTTGACAAGAAATTATGATATATGCTTGTGCGTTAACATTACTATACTTCACAACATTATTATTACTTATCCATGCTTCAAAGTAAATTAAGGGGTACCTCGCATCCTTAAACATTCTTAATTCATTACCTATCGTGAAAGTACTATATAATTTCTAGAGGATGTACAACAATTAGTAAGTGTAGTCTAATTAAATATTTCCCTATCAGCATTTATCAATACAATTTTATGTATGCTTATATGTATCAATTATAAAATATAATTTAAGTTGACTGCGTAATACACTCGTTATACAGTAGTTATAGGTTATATAACATTTCTCAGCTCTAAATCTTACGAGTTTTAACATTGGATAAAATCTTACAAGTTTTAACATTTGATTAAAAACGAAAAGAATTTTTTTTTCTTCTATTAATGGGTTTATATAAATTATAAATAATAAAAAGTTTTCATGTTTTAAAACTATATTTGGAGTTTAAACCGTGTGTAAACATATTACTTGTTTCAAGTAACTTTCAACCAGAATTTGTTATTCAAAATCTAATTCTTTTTCTAGATCTATATAATTTATATATATCGTATTTCTATTTTTAAATTTACATATTCCTGTTAAAATCACAAGTGCTATTACTTTGCAATTTTGAACACCGACCTAGAAAAATGCCGTTGGTGTATATAACAACATCCGTATAGGGAAAACATGTTGATTGCTGATGAGGTTAGTAGGGATTACCCTATGTATATATATAGGTAATCCCTAAAACCTAAATACAAACATGAGCTTTTATTACTTAAAGTTCGCTGCTACAAGAAAGCCCATTGAGCAAGATATGATCACCTGTCAATCGCCGGACAGGCTGTCATCACCTGTCAGTCGCCTGACAGGCTGTCATCACCTGTCAGTCGCCTGACAGGCTGTCATCACTTGTCAGCCGCCTGACAAGCTGTCATCGCCTGTCAGGTGGTCGACATATGTCATCACTTGCCAAGTACCGTCTGTCAGGTTGTCTTAGGTTGTCAACGCTTGTCGTACCATATTTGAAGGTGTTTGCCCTTGTCTTGGACGACAGTCATAATGACGCTTGACAACCACTTTACTACTGTTGTAATAGTGAGACGTCGCATCTTAACAATAATAAAGATAGAAGACGATTCGTATACCACTGATTGATTATTAAGGCAGTTTAAGTATTCATGATCGTCATTAATTGATGGACGTTCCCTATACTTGAAACTGGCCATATAAATACATAGTCTCAATCATTATCGAGATAATCTTATCTCACTTCAACACACACACAAAAGCTTAAACAGAGTTCATATACTCTTGCTTCCACCCTCAACCTTGATCACCCTAGGTTCGTCAAGAACTTACTGGGTTTGCATTGTGATCATCACAGGAGATCGAAGGTTGACTTCACATCAACCGTATTCCTTGTGTTTGACAACCACTGCTCGAACATTGGCGCCATCCGTGAGACACGTTTTTAACGGCGTTTCATTTTTTCCAAATTTTTTCTTTTTCCCATACTCCGTAATCAGCCGTTTCCATGGAGGCAACAAATGCATCCCAAGTCACTTCTTCAGTACCAGAAATAACCACCGTGATTACCACCGCACCGGAAACGGTGACGACTGCACCCCCTTCTTTTCCTCCATCCCTTGGTCGCCTCCCAATGTCAGAGGCATACGTTGACTCTGAGTGGACGGTATCGGATCTACGGTCGACGCGTGGGTATCCCTCTTTAACCAATCCCCTTTTTTCCACAAGGTTGGCGGGAACAAGTACGTTTAGTCCACCACTGCCAGTGACATCTATCCCTCAGGTTCTTTTTTCCCATGGGACAAGCTCTCAAGAAGATGGAACAGATCAGGTAAGACAACATGCGTCGAATGCTCCTCCGACTGCTACTCAAGGGGTTCGGGAGGATCCACTTGCTGAGTTACTTAGAAGATTGGCTCAAAGCACTCAGCCACCACCGCCTCCACCACCACCTACTTCATAAGATTTGTTGTCTCAGTTGGTGGCAGCGTTGGGCCCAGCCCCACAGCCGACGCCTGCTCAGCCAGTAGACCCATTGTCGCAGTTATTGGAGCAACTAAGACAACCACACATTCAGACACCACCCCCACCTCCACCACAGGACACATCTAATGACGTGTTGCGAGTATTGCAAACGCTAGTGGCAGCAGCAGTACCACCCCGTGCAGCCACTATGCCCCTGTCAGTGGTTAGTTCCAAGTTCTGTGACTGGGTGGCCCGATTCATGCTCCCAGATAAGCAAAAGGTTCCATCCATAGTTGGTACTTACGACGGTACAAGAGACCCCGTCGACCACCTTGCTCTTTTTGAACAGGCCATTATGACGGAGAAATGGCTAGACCCAGTTGCTTGTCATATGTTCCCTAGAACATTACAGGGTTTTACTCGTGATTGGTTTGCTGACTTACCAGATAGGAGTATTCAAGATTTTGCAGATTTAAAGACTAAATTTGTGACTCATTTTGTGCAGCAAAAGAAGTAGCAGCGAACTCATATAGAGGTGCATCTCATACGACAAAGGGAAGGCGAAGGGCTACGAGATTTCATCCAGCGTTACACTCAGGAGTGCCAGAAAATCGTTGGACTGCCCGAAAGTCAACAAATTTACGGTTTTACTCTTTCCTTGCTCCCAGGTCAACTACAAGAGAAACTGATCAAGCGAACTCCAGTGACTTTCAAGGAAGCCACTGACCGAGCATATGATTTCCTCCGATCCAAGGAAATTGTTACTCTCACAAGGGGAGTTCTAAACAGAAAAGACAAGTGGGGGAGCTCATCAAGCGCTAGACAGGACAATCGCTATGAAAGCAGACACGATAGCAGGCGAGAATATTGTAGGGATTTCAGGCGAGATGACAGAGGTAGCAAAAGACCGGCTCCCTATGATCGTGGTACAGGTCCCAATCTGAGTAAAAGTCCAAGCGAGATATTGAAAACAGAACAAGTGGGAGGAACTTTCAAAGTACCTCCTCAGATGATGCACAAGTCCGCGAAGAAAAATATGAATAAGCGTTGTGATTTCCATGAAGATTATGGTCATGATACAAATTCCTGTAGAGAGCTAAAGGCTGAAATCAAGCGCGCCTTGGAGGAGGGGATGTTAGAACACCTTGTACCAGGAGCAAGACAGCAAGCAACAAGAAATCCGGTTAAAAAGAGTTATGCCTGGCAGAAGAAAGGTGATAATGGTGATCATCCTGGACCGCCTGATGGCCAAGTGTTCATGGTTCGGGGCGAGACATCGTTTAAGAGAAAAGCAGCTGTCCTCCAGGACTGGATGATGGTTCCTATCTCATTTCCTCCTGTGGCGGCCACTTCCAATAATCCTGTAGTCATTAAGATCCGATTATCCAACTATGAGATTAACAAATCTTATATTGATACAGGTTGTTCTACTGGTATCGTATTTGAGCATTGTTTCAGGAAGCTACCCCAAACAGTCAAAGATACAAAACGACCAACGCTTGCACCATTGGTCGGTTTGTAGGTCCCAGTGGTCCGATCTACAGGATTAAACTATACTAACTACGAGGCGGAATCTCGTAATCAATAAACACACAGGTTATAAACGAAAGCAATAAACGCATAAACACAATTACCGAATTCTAATACTTCTGATTAACAAAAACACTGTTACAATCCGGAAGTATAACTCTGAATTCTCTCAAAACCAACAACCCTAAACTGATCTGAACACCTCTATTTATAGAGTAACATGTTCAGCCAGTTTGGGCTTGGACTCTATTGGGCCTCACGGACATGCAAGTCCGTGAGCAGCCCACTAAGCTATCTATATACAGGCTAATATAATACTATGTAACCAAAACATGATAGAGCATCCAGTCATTGCATTTCTTGCACCAATAAACTCCCCCTTGACTGATGCTTCTATTCTCTGATCAACATTTCACTATCCGCATTAACCTGCAAATTTAAACAACCATCAACTATTCTTTGGTAATCTCTACCAATGTCTTCCCATCCTGCTATGGAGACGATGTGATTCTTCTTCAATATCTTCAGGTCGTTTTTCGTAAGATTAGCCAATTGAATAGCGTCAATAACTCTCAAAATCTCGGTCATACCATCTCTGACTTCATCATCTTTCTTAAACATCACGGCCTCGCCGGTTCCAGCATATACAGCCCAAATATGTAACTCTCCAAGAATATCTCGACCGAAATCCTTCATTGGAATCTTTGTCATACAAGCGATAGGAGGATATCACATTCTTCTCGCAGATTTGCCTATTTCAGGATCTATCTTGTTCCTAGAGATCATGATCTTTCCGATTGCTGGAGTAAATTCTTTGAATATCCCGCTTCTTGCTTCTTCTTTGATAACTATTTCAACCCAGTTAGCATACTCGTCCTTCCCTTTGTTTATTAGATTAAGCTTTGACAAACATATAAGTTCTGACTTCGGAAATGAATTGAAATTCTCCCGTTTTATGCTTAAGTACTGAACTCCATCAAATCTTTTAATCACGAACACCTGCAATTCAGAATCAAACACCCTTGGCGTTCTTCTAGGCTTGGTTTCGTAATGCTTTCTCCTTCTTCTTCGATGTTTGCTTCCTCTGTGCTTGCTGGTGATTGAAAAACATATTCTCCGTCATCTTCAAATAACCAAGTATCATCGGTACTTTCCCCAAGCTCTTGTTCTTGATTGTCTCCACCTTGTTTTTGCTGATGTGGTTGCTCCCCCTGATCTGCAGAAGGATAGGTAATCAATGCTCGAGATGTAGAGGCAATCTGCTCTCTTTGGCGTGCAACATCTTGATCATCATCGGGATCATCTCTTCGTTGTCTGACATCAGATGTTTTGCACGGTTCCTCCCCCTGAGCAGATGAACGCTTCGAGAGCAGTTGAACTTGGGCTTCAAGAGAGGAAATCCGAAGTGATTTTGCAGCGTCAGACTGCAAAAGAGTGGCAACCTGAGGGTATTTAAAGGCCAAGTATGGGCCTATGGGCCTGGCAAGGCTGGACCTGTTATTCTGGGCCTGATGGACTCTTGATTGTTTAACCAACGTTTTCAAAGATATAGAAAATTACAGAAATAAGGTAAAAATTAATGAACTTGAAAAGAAAAAAAAACAAAACGTTAACTAAGCAAACAATGTAGTATACATGTAGGAAACATAATTCGATCAGATTGCTTATCGGGGTTCCAAAGATAAGTTAATTTAAATCCATGTTTGTGTAGTTGTCCAATTTAACCGTTCAGCCTCACACCAAAAAGTTGTGTTTTAAGTACAAGTAAACTATCTTAGATGTAGGCTTAAAGCACTCATAAGTTAATAACCATTTGACAAAAGTGGGTGATACTCAAGGTATTAGTGAATCCTTCCATGATACAAAGTGGTATGGAATGGTTACCAACCTTGACAGTGCAACATATGAAGCTAACATTAAGATAACTTGTATCAAATTTATTTAAAACAGTTTAACTCATTGGTTTAATTGTGCAAGTCTATGACTGAGCTTCTATGAAGCCTTTTTAAGTTGTTAGAATCCTGCGACTTTCTATGGAACCCATTAATGAGCTGTCTACCAACCGATCCCAGACCCGTTAAGACCTTAGGTGGCTAGGTGATCAAGGCACCCCGTGTGTGTACTGACTCAAGTTCCAAAGGCCGCTTATGTGAATTCAAACACTTATTAACACACCAATAAAATAATTTTAAATTTGATAAAAGTGTCTCCCATCTGGTAGTGTATCACATGACTTCGTAGCAGAAATCCATTCTCAACCTTTGTTGCAATCAGCAAACTCAAGTCGTTTAATGGTTGGAAACTATAGAGCTCTAAGACAGCAAACCACACAACTGAATTCAATAATGAGACGAAGGGCCACAAGACACTGGAATTTAAACTAAAGTACTATGAAAATTATACTTGCAAGTGGCAAAAACCCGATCGAATACTAAGAGTCATAAACAAGAGATATCTTCATCTCGAATTTAAATTTCTAACTAAATGACACTAATTTTTTTTTATTTATTTTTTTTTTAAAGATAAACGTTGGTTAATCTAAATTGCGAAGTCCAATACGATGAAGAAGTGATTCAAAGCGGGTTTTGTCAAAGGCTTTAGTGAAAAGATCGGCTAATTTGTTTTCGGAAGAGACACGAAGGATGTCTATGAGTTTCTTTTCATAATAGTCTCTGATAAAGTGGTGTTTAAAATCTATATGACTGGTTTTACTATGTTTAACAGGATTTTTAATAACAGAAACGGCAGCCTCATTATCTATATTAATAGGAGTAGAGGTATAGAATAAACCGTAATCCAGCAGCTGTTGTTGAATCCAAAATGTATGTGTTTTTCGTTCTTGGGGCACGCATCAATATCAGATCCTCTGGGATATCAATCTCTGATTTGAGGATCAAAACTTCCTTCTTGGTAAAGTACACGGGATTATCGTTGTCGCAGATTTGAGAGACACTCAGCAAATTGTGCTCTAGCTGCTTAACGTAAAACACATCCTTCAGTGTGATTTTACCATTTGTAACTGATCCAATTCCAGTTATTTCTCCACCTTTATCTCCTGCAAAATTTACGCGACCTTTTCTTCCTGATTCGAAGTTATTGAGCAGCGCTCTTTCTCCTGTCATATGCCTGGAACAGCCACTGTCAACATACCAGTTGTTGAGGAGTCGGTGACTCGGTTCCTGCACAATAAATTTAAATCATTAGTTCTTATGGGGAACCCAGGCCATAACGGACCTGGATTGACCATTTTCAGTCACATAAGTGACCCTTTTGTAAACTCCCTTGTTTTGATGAGAAACGTGAGATGTGTGTCGTGAGGAGAAATGAATGTTAGAGTTGTATGGAACTCTATGACTCATTTGGGAGGAATTATAGCAGTTTGCATTGGAGTGATGATAACGCGGCTCATAGTGAGTTCGTGGAGGAGAGTGGTGATCATTTTGATAATTGTTGTGATGGTATCGTGGAGGATTTTGAAAACGTTGGTCATAATTGTGTTGACGATTGAATGGAATGAATGGTTGTTGAGGCCGTTGGTGAGGTCGTTGGTTAAAGTTTCCCGTGCTCGGTTTAGTATTCCCAGAAGTTCGTGAATATGTATCTGGACGCTCATGTTGTGGATTTCGAAGAATGTGAACGGGTTTTGTGGGAGTGAACATAGATTTCGGTGTGGGCGTGACTTTAACTTGAGGTTCCTTTCGTTTGTTTGTACATACCGAGGCCACGTGTCCCCTTTCACGGCATTTGAAGCAGTTTAACGATTCCATTTTGTTTTGTGGAGATGGTTCAGAGTTCGAAGATATATCATTTGATGAGTCTTGACATGGGATCTTTGCAGGTTGCTTTTCTTGAGATGGTGCAGATTCCTGGCTTTTGCTATTGGATGATTCACATTCGTCATTCATTGGAGGTTGGGTTCTAAAGAAACTAAAGTCATTGTTGTAAGGAGGTGGAGTTTCGTTATAACCTAAACCTGTGGTTGTACCAGAAGTTCGTTGACGACTTATCATGGAGTTCAAAGTGATAGAAGAGGTGCGGAACTGTTCCATCTTTCTTTCCTGTTCAGTTAATTTTATTTGACAAGCATTTAACTCTTGAACTTTTATTTTTTCAAGACTTTCATACAACATGGAGACTTTTTGTGTTAAAAGGCCTACATCTGCTAAAAGTTGCACTCTTGTTTTTTCATTTTGTTTAAATTTTCTTGCGTACTCATCTTTTAAGAAAATTTGTATTGATACTTCTTTTTCAAGCTTGGTTTTCTGTGTTTCCAAACTGGATAATGAAGTGAACAATTTGTCATGTTCAAGAGTTAAGACGATAAAAGATTTACACAATTCCTTTACAGATGCAAGGTCAAGAAGTACCTTAGACTTCTCGTTATGAAGACCAGCCATTTTTGCAATGAAATTGTCGTTGGGCACATCCACCGTACAATTGCATGGTGTTTTCTCGTCCTTAGTGTCTTCAACGTCCAGATTGTCTTCATTGGACCTTGTGTCGTTATCAGAACTTGAACTTGTGTCATTATCGGAACCTGAGTCACTTGTTTTACTGTGAATCTCTTCAATGGAAGCCATGAGTGCTTGATTGGTACAGATTGTCCAATCGTATGTGTGATCATCGTGTTGGACGATCATTGCTTGTGAAGCTAAGCTACGCTGTGGTTGAGAGACTTGTGAAGGACCGCTTTTGTCTTGATTTAAATTACGTTCAACTTTAGGCTGTTGACACTCTCTTGCGAAATGACCGGGTTGTTGACAGTTGTAACACCGTACCTTTGATTTATCGAAACCTGCCTTTCCTGTTCTTAAGCTTCGTCCTGTTCTTGCCATGAATTTCTTTATTCTGTTAGTAATCATAGCGGTTTTCCATTGTAAATCCATTTCTTCAAGGTCATCTTGATCAACTTGACTAAAATCCTCATCCCATAGCCCTGGATCGGCAATTTTCCCTTGTACTTGATTGCCATAAGCAGTCAAAAAGCAAGATAATATTTCAAGACTTTCCTCTGTTGATTTAACACTCATTGGCATTTTCTGATGTGTGGCAGGAACAACTGGTGTTGCAGTGGTAGGTCGGGTGCCAGAGTGTGTGTCAGAAATCGGCTGATCCTTATCCGAAAAGAAAGCAGTTGCGTTTTCAGAGGAGTTTGATTCTGAGGTTTGCCCATAAGGTGTTTGATCTGCAATCATAGTTGTTGTGAAACGTGTCAACTCATAACCTCTGAATCATTCTAGCAGTGTTTCTAAAGTTAAGACTTCGTCGGTGTTTTTATCAATTTCATCTTTGATAAGGTTTACGTAAATCTCCCAACGCTTACGCAAAGCGTCCAAAAATCGCTCAACTTTTTCACTTGATACATCTATTTTATATCTGTTGAGTTCTCCAAGAAGATTGAAGTATCTTGTAACAGTATCTTCAAAAGGTTCATTGACTCCTGATCTGAAAGTATTGAATCGTCGTTTAAGGAGGTTCGCTCGACTCTTTTGCTGAGCAGGAGTTCCGGCATATTGTTTTTCAATCGTTTTCCATAGATCATGGGAAGTTTTCTTAGCAGATTCTTGTAAAGATGTTGCATTTCTGCTGGCAAAGCCATTTTCAAACTTGCTATTGCTCTGTTCTCAGAATCATATTCTCGTCGATATTCAGGTGACATTTTATTGACGGGAATTTTGGCAGTTACTGCGTCTACAGTTTGACGCGGATGTTCATATACTTCTTGAATGTATACCCACATTTGTACATCATTGTAACGACATAATTGTTCAAATAGTTCAGCCCATTCGAAATATTGTGATGAGTTAAGTAACTTGGGAGGTATATTAACGGATTGTTTAGAATCCATTTCAGATGATTTATTTAGCGAAGAGGGGTCACGAAGATGAGTCACGAAGACGTTTTTCGGCGAAGATGGGTCACGAAGATGTTGTTTGGCGAAGATGGGTCACGAAGATGTTGTTCGGCGAAGATGAATCACGAAGATGTTGTTTGGCGAAGATGGATCACGAAGATGATGTTCGATGATGTTCACCACGAAGATGATGTTCACCACGAAGAAGATGTTCACCACGAAGATGATGTTCACCACGAAGATGATGTTCACCACTAAGAAGATGTTCACCACGAAGATGATGTTCACCACGAAGATGATGTTCACCACGAAGATGATGTCCGGCGAAGATGTTCACAAACTTGATTGACGAAGATGTTCACGAAGATGATCCACTAACGAAGATGTTCACGAAGATGTCACGAAGATGTTCACGAAGATGTTCACGAAGATGTTTACGAAGATGTTCACGAAGATGTTCACGAAGATGTTTACGAAGATGTTCTCGAAGATGTTCACGAAGATGTTTACGAAGATGTATAAGGTCACGAAGATGTTTGGCGAAGATGTAAGGTCACGAAGACGTAGTTTGACGAAGAAGTGTGTTCGTCACGAAGAGGTTGTTCGGCGAAGATGTGTAAACGAAGATGTACTCACGAAGACGTACCCACGAAGATGTACCCACGAAGATGTGTAAACGCAGATGTACCCACGAAGATGTATCCACGAAGATGTGTAAACGAAGATGTACCCACGAAGATGTATCCACGAAGTTGTATCCACGAAGAAGTATCCACGAAGACGTATCCACGAAGATGTATCCACGATAAAGTATCCACGAAGACGTATCCACGAAGATGTATCCACGAAGCTGTATCCACGAAGAAGTATCCACGAAGACGTATCCGCGAAGATGTATCCACGAAGATGTTTTCACGAATTAAATCCCCGAACTTAATCCATGAACAAAATCCACGAACAAGCAAAGAAACCCTAATCTGTAAATACCGCCGCCGAAGATGTAACAAGAACCCTAATTCTCACAAACAGCCGCCGAAGATGTACTAAGAACCCAGATTACCAGAATCGATTAAAAACCTGAATTTAACCCTGAACCAAATCTCGATAGAGAGCAAACGATGCGTTCGCTCTGATACCAATTGTAGGTCCCAGTGGTCCGATCTACAGGATTAAACTATACTAACTACGAGGCGGAATCTCGTAATCAATAAACACACAGGTTATAAACGAAAGCAATAAACGTATAAACACAATTACCGAATTCTAATACTTCTGATTAACAAAAACACTGTTATAATCCGGAAGTATAACTCTGAATTCTTTTAAAACCAACAACCCTAAACTGATCTGAACACCTCTATTTATAGAGTAACATGTTCACCCAGTTTGGGCTTGGACTCTATTGGGCCTCACGGACATGCAAGTCCGTGAGCAGCCCACTAAGCTATCTATATACATGCTAATATAATACTATGTAACCAAAACATGATCGAGCATCCAGTCATTGCATTTCTTGCACCAACACGGTTTTTCTGGAGAAACACACTGGCCTGTGGGATAAATAACTTTACCAATGATGATGGGCGAATATCCACAGTATAGGATTGAAATGGTAGATTTTGCCATTATCAACGCCCCATCAGAAAATAACGTTCTTCTTGGCAGACCATCCCTAGAGAAGTTCAAAGCCATACCTTCCACTATACATGGCATGGTGAAGTTTCCTACACCATCAGGAGTTGCTACTATCAGGGGGCAGATGTCATGGCCACAAGAATGCAAGCAAGTAGAGAACCCAAGGAAAGGCGCTGATCGGGCTAATCGACCAGCGGAGGTAACAGAAGGATCAGAGACCAAGGTAATAATCAATGACAATTTTCCTGATCAACCTGTCATCATTGGCTCACAATTACCTTCACAGATAAAAAGCAAGCTCATTAGTTTGTTAAAATCAAGCCTCGATGTTTTCGCATGGCAGACTTCTGACATGACAGGTGTCCCTGGAGCCTTTGACGAGCACGCCCTGAATGCCAATCCCAACATTGTTCCACTCAAGCAGAAAAAGGGCGGGCTTGCCATTGATCGTAGCAAAGCAGCATGTGAACAAGTCAACAAGATGGTGGAAAGCGGCATAGTCAGGGAGGTAAAGTACCAGACTTGGATTGCTAACCCGGTCATGGTCAAGAAAAGTGATGGTTCATGGCGGTTATGTGTCGACTTCAAGGATATCAATAAATCATGTTCAAAGGATAACTACCCGCGGCCAGAGATCGACTGGAAGTTAGAGTCTCTGGATGGTTTCCGGCTGAAGTGTTTTTTAGACGCTTACAAGGGTTATCACCAGATCCACATGAAGCGCAGTGACGAAGATAAGACAGCTTTCCATACAGACCATGGCATCTACTGTTTCCAAAAAATGCCATTTGGTCTAAAAATGCAGGTGCAACATACCAGCGCTTGATTGATCAGACATTCAAGGGTCAGATTGGACGAAATGTGGAGGCTTATGTTGACGACATTGTCATCAAAAGCAAAGCGGAGGATATCATGCTGGAAGACATAAAGGAAACTTTCGAGACACTGCGGAAGATCAATATGAAGCTTAATCCTTTCAAATGCAGCTTTGGCATGGAAGAGGGCAAATTCCTGGGACACATTATCACGCCAAAAAGGTATTAAGGCTAATCCAAAGAAGATACAGGCTGGTTTGGACATGGTCTCCCCATCCACCAAAAAGCAAGTGCAAATTTTGAATAGGTAAGTTAGTAGCGCTCAGCCGATTCCATTCAAAGACCGCTGACCGGTCCCTACCCTTTTTTCACACTTTGAAAGGCTGTATAAGGAAACAAGATTTTGCATGGACACCTGAAGCAGAGTCAGCATTTCAAGAGCTAAAGAAGTTCATGACCACCCTGCCTACACTCACAACTCCTGTACCAGGAGAAACATTAGTGGTATACCTGGCTGCTTCTATGGAATGTATTAGTGCAGTTATGATGGCACAACGCGGGTCGACTCAGATGCCAATTTACTTTGTCAGTCGGGCGTTGAAAGGGCCAGAAATAAATTACCCATGCATGGAGAAATTAGCACTTGCTTTGGTACATGCGGCTAGGCATTTGAGACGTTACTTTCAAGCTCACCCCATTCATGTATTAACAGACAAACCAATTAAGCAGGTACTGGGAAAACCCGAAGTGCCGGGACGCTTAGATAAGTGGGCAGTCGAGTTGGGAGAACATGAAATCTCATTCCATCCAAGAACTTCAATGAAAGGTCAGATCTTGGCTGATTTCCTTGCAGTGGTAGATGTTGAAGACAAGGAAAAACAAGAAGAGGAGGATACACCATGGACGCTTTTCACTGACGGTGCCTCTAATTTAGAGGGATCTGGAGCTGGTTTAATTCTTACAGACCCCAATAAAATGAATACACTTATGCTCTCAAGTTTGAGTTTCCCACAACTAACAATGAAGCAGAGTAGGAAGCTTTGTTAGTAGGCTTGAAAATCGCTAGAAAGACGGGGGTGAAAAGCATATCTGTATTCGTAGATTCCCAACTGGTTGCTAATCAAGTCAGTGGAGCATTCGTTTCAAACCACACCTCCATGCAACTATACTTGGAAGAGGCTAAAAAGATAATCTCAGAATTTACAAAGTTTACCATTGAGCAGGTGCCCAGAAATCGTAACAAGTTGGCTGATGCACTAAGCAAGTTAGCTTCATCCGCCTTCGCTCATCTCAAAAAAGACCTACTGGTGGAGATCTTGAAAGAAAAGTCCATTGCACGACCAAAGGAGGTTACTGCTATTACAGAGAAGAATGTTGGATGACTCCGATCTTTAATTTCCTCAAACATGACGTACTACCAGCCGATCCACAGGTAGCAAGGAAAATACGTATGAAGTCACCAATGTACACGTTGGTGGACAACCGCCTGTTTCGCAAATCTTAGTTGGGACCACATCTACGCTGTGTTGGCCCAATACAGGCTAAAAAAATTATTAAAGCTGTACATAGCGGGAGTTTCTCCCTTCATGCTGGTCCACGCTCTGTCACTAGTAAAATCATGAGATTGGGATACTTTTGGCCAACAATGCATCAAGATGCAAGGGAGGAAATCGAAAAGTGTACAGCCTGTCAGCAGCATGCTTCTATCACCAAATTGCCGAAGCAAGATCTTATCCCCGTTACTACTGCATGACCATTTTATAAATGGGGGATTGACATTGTGGGGCCACTTCCACCCGGTGTTGGCAATGTCAAGTTTCTCATTGTGGTTGTTGACTACTTTACGAAGTGGATAGAGGCAAAGCCCTTGGCAACTATCGCAGGGAAGCGAGTAATCAATTTTGCCTGGGAACATATAGTTTGTAGGTTTGGGGCACCACATGTCATGATCAGTGACAATGGCAGGCAGTTTGCAGAAAATCCGTTCAAAACTTGGTGCTCTGACATGAACATAGAACAAAAATTCACGTCAGTCACACATCCCCAGGCCAATGGCCAAGTAGAAGTCATGAACAAAGCCATCGTCAAAGCAATCAAAGCAAAGTTGGGCAAGCGCAAAGCTGCATGGCCAGATCTATTACCAGGTATCCTCTGGGCTCATAGAACTACACCAAGTACAACTACATCTGAAACACCTTTCAGTTTGGTTTATGGTACTGAGGCAGTCATTCCTCCAGAAATTACTCATCCGACACGAAGGGTCATGGACTTTAACCCGGAAGCTAATGAGGAGGCCCTGCGAGAAAACTTAAACATCGTGGAAGAGCGTAGGGAGATTGCTCTCATCAAGCAAGCCGCCAGTAATAGACAGATGGAAAAGTATTACAATCAGCGAGTTCACCATCTCTCATTCCAGCCAGGCGATCTGGTGTGGAGGAAAAATGAGGCCAGCAGGGTGGAAAGCCAAGGCAAGCTAGGCCCTACATGGGAGGGACCTTATCAAGTGCTCACAACACATGGCAATGGATCTTACACCCTGTCAGATCTTGATGGGCAAGTTATTCCCAGGACATGGAATGCCATGAACCTGAAGAAGTGTTATGTTTAATAATTTGGTTTGATCATGTATCCAAACTTTTATTCAATAAATCAATAAAATAACACTTTTCATTATGTACAATGTTACAACACATGCATGCACAAATGACATAGTCAAGAACATAGTTCAATATATCACGCCAAGTCAGACAAATTTTGCTTGGTTCATACACATGCATTTATTTTCATCTTTTAATCTATTTGATAAAAGATAAGCACTTCCTACTTGGAAGCGACATCCTCGCGAGTAAAACATTTTTTCAACGGTTAACCAACAAATACAAACATAATTTCTATAGCAAAGTACACGCATAGAAAGAAAACAAGTAATTTCAACCATAGAAATTCCACACAATCATTCAAAGCCTAAAAGGCCATAATCCAATCATAAAATAAACCAAGTCACAAAGTCATAACATATCAAGTGCACGAATAAAGAAACTAAGGTTGCGATTCTGACTATGGTGACAATAAGTCAATAATAGCTGCAAGTGACAACTCCAAATCTTGCACTATGGTACTCATAATGGGAAAGGCCCTCTCTGCAAATACCTCGCTTACACGAGCCACGTGGGCATGTGTTGCAGGATCCAAATAAGGCAAAACCTCCGAGGGAGTATTGGGGAGTGCATCTTTCACTTTCTTGTTGGCAACATGTCTTCCAAATATATGAGACGCGCGGTTGAAGTCATTCAAAACTTTAGCAACATCAGGATGTTTAAGCATCAAATCAAATAGCTGAGGCAACGCAACAACCAAATCTTGTCTCTTCTGCACGGCAACATCGCGCTCTGCACGCATCTTGACGGCATCTTGACGATCGCTTACCTCTCAATCTCTAGCTCATCATCTTTTTCAATTAGTCGTTTCTCTTTCAGAGCCAACTGCTCTTCCCGGGCACTCAAGGATGCTGACATTTCATGTTTCTCCGTCTCAACCTTAGATAAATTTATCCCTTGTTGGGACACTTCTCAGTCAGCACACGCACCTCCTCTTGATAACGAGAAGCCTCAGCCTGTTCAAACACTAGATCTTTCTTTAGAGAGATAATATCCTCCTTGCTATTGTCTAGTTGTACCTGCAACTGGGCACAAGACTTCTTTAATTCCCCCTGTTCATTGCTTACAACCTGTCTGACATACTCCATAAAGCTATTGAACATATTTACATCCGCTCCATTAATTAAACCCCCTGTACTTTTTCTTATAGATCCGGTAGCAAGGGGCAGGGTAGAATATTGCAAGTTGGAACACTGCACCACGCCAAAACTTTGGTTAGATGGTAGCATCGTAGACCCATAAGAAATGTCGATCGTTTCACACATATTAGAGGTCTTGTTGGTGCAACTTCTGTGACATTTGTTCTAGATTAATTAAGTCTTTAGTTATAGTTTATTTGAGTCTGTAATGGCCCAATAGCATTGTATTGTTAAGTGGGCTATTTAGTCTATTATGGGTGTTAATGGACTTTGCATAGTCCATGAGCCCATTAGTGGCCCAAGCCTGTGAACATGTCTCTATATAAAGAGACATTGAGTTTAGGTTTAGGGTTAATCAGTTAGTTAATAATCATTCCAGACAGACTGAGGGAGAGAGTTATGTGTTAGGCTATTTATTGTAATTGAGTGATTCAATTAATAAGATAGTCAGAATTCGGTAATTACGTTTATTGTTATTATTAGCATTCGATTATTACTTGTGTGATATAACTGATTACGAGATTCCGCCTCGTAATTAGTTTGGTTTAATCCTGTAGATCGGACCACTGGGACCTACAATTGGTATCAGAGAAAACACACTGTTTGCTCTCTATCGAGATCTGGTTCACGATTATATATCAGGTTTTAATCGATTTGGGATTTAGGGTTCTTCAATTTTTCTGGCGGCTGTTAAAAATTAGGGTTTCTGAATTTTTTGATGGCTGCAGTCTGAGAGTTAGGGTTTCTTAATTTTTCTGACGGCTGTTTTTGAGATTTAGGGTTTGTGGCGGCCAAGTTCGTTGACCAGTCAGTCAAGTTCGTTGACTTTTGATTTAAGTTCGTTGACCAAACAAGTTCGTCAAAAATTTCGTGATACAAGTTCGTCTTACATGTTCGTGGACTGAATGTTTACAACTTCGTGTTGGGCTTAAGTTATTACAATTAATTTTGTGGGCCTATATCATCTTTGTGGGCTTGTGTTAATTGGGCCTAAGCTAATTGGGCCTTCATATTCTCTTTTTATCACTCGCTGAATCATAAACAAAATCACAGATGAAAATCAAAATGGGATTTTTTTTTGGATCGTAGCCGACACACACAACACATCATCATCATCTTCGCTGCTTCTTATTCGTCGAACATCTCAATTCATCTTCGTGAAAAACAGCGAACATCATCTTCGTTTTCATTCGTCTTCGTGGATGTTTCCATCTTCGTGAAAAAGCAGGTGGCAACTTAAATTGAATTGAGGATAAGATAGCGGCGGAGAAAACGGAAATTCACGGATAGATAAAACAATAAAAGAGACAGGCGGCGAAATTAAAAAGGAAATTAAAATCAGCAGCGGCGATTAAAAGAAAAACACACAGACAACAAATTAATTTGGGGATAAAAAGCAAAAGGCAGCGGCGACATCTTCGCCATTTTTATCATCTTCGTCTAATTCAGTGGCGGCGAAAGAAATTGGGACGAAGATCATCTTCGGCTACTAAGAATAGCTACATCTTCGTCTTCAATTGTTTATATAATCGACGAACAAGGTTCATCTTCGTGACAGATTGATAATTTGAAGTTCGCTGGTTCTTCGTTTGGTGTTCGCAGGTTCTTCGTTTGATGTTCGTTTAGCTTCATACACATAACTTGTTCGTTATCATCTTTGAATACTTCGGTGAAGACGATTTGATAACTTCACGAACATCATCATCTTCGTTTTATTTAACTTCGTGGCAGCAATTAAAACGGAACGAACATCGTCTTCGTTTGAATACTTGTTCGTAGCTGTGTTGGTTCTTCGTTGGTTAATTTTGATACATCTTCGTCGCAGGTCTAATTGGATGCTCGTGAATTGAGTTACTACTTCTTCGTTGCTTGTTCGTCTGAATCTTGTTCGTGGAAGTAATTGTAAAACAAGTTTGTGACTGTATGTTCGTCTGATTACAGATTATTGTTTGGAATTTTGGGATTTGATGTTCGTTGCCTATGGACGATAACGTTTGATGTTTGCTGGACTGTTTTGGACATTGTTTTAATTGGGCTATGGACGTAATTGGGCCTCTAAGTTAATTGGGCTTGGATTATTTTTTTTGGACTTGGTTATTGGACTAAATTGGACATTGAACTTGGACGTGTTTATTGGACTTAATCAATTTGAACGTAATTAATTTAGACATAATTAATTTGATAAGTATTATTATAACTTAGTCCGTATCATTACACAAGAAATGGAATCTTCAAAGTTGGACAGTCCACCTAAATTACTTGACAAATCCTTTTATTATGAATGGGCAGACAAGTTTGAATCTTACTGTAGGTTCGATGACGTAAAAATGTGGGTGTGTATTCAAGAGGCATATGACCATCCACGCGCAACTACAAACGGTGTGACTGCTAAAATCCCAGTCGCTAAACTCACACCTAAGCTTAGACGAGAATATGATGGTGAGAACAGAGCATTGGCAAATCTAAAGATGGCCTTGCCAGCTGAAATGTCACATCTTTACAAGAACGATAGCAAAACTTCAAATGATCTATGGAATGCGATTGAAAAACACTATGCTGGAACTGCTGCTCAGAAAAAGAGTCGAGGGAACCTTCTTAAAAGACAATTCGATACACTCAGATCAGGAGCAAATGAACCTTTTGAAGATACTGTCACCAGATATTACAATCTCCTTGCAGAACTTGTCATATATAAAATAGACGTAGAAAGCGAAAAAGTTGAGAGATTTTTAGATGCTTTGCCTAAGCGTTGGGATATTTACATAAACTTAATAAAAGATGATATTGATAAAAACACTGGCGAAGCATTAACTTTGGAGAAATTGCTGGAACGATTCAGAGGTTATGAGTTGACACGTTTCACAACAACTATGATTGCAGATCAAACATCCTATGGACAAACCTCAGATCATGCATTCAAGGCTTCAGTTAGTGATCAAGATACTGAGAGTACGTGTTCAGACAAAGAACAAAACGATGTTCGCAGTGAAACTAGTTGTACTGCAACTGAAATTAGCTCAAATGAAGAGAATATTCATGATACTGAAAATGAATCAAAGGTTTGCAGCTGTACGTTGGATCTATCTAACGAAAACTTTATTGCAAAAATGGCTGGTCTCCAAACTGAAAGGTCAAAAGTACTTCTTGATCTTCAATCCGTGAAGGAGCTGTGTAAATCTTTCACTATTTTAACTCTTCAAAATGATGAATTGACTAAGTCAGTATCTACTTTGGAATCATAGCAAACTAAGCTTGAAAAAGAAGTGTCAATACAAATTTTCTTAAAAGATGACTACGCACGAAAATTTAATCAAAACGAAAAACCAAGACTGCAACTTTTAACAGATGTAGGCATTTTAACACAAAAAGTCGACATGTTATATGAAAGTCTTGAAAATGAAAAGAAAAGTTTTGTTGCAAAAGTCCAAGAGTTAAATGAATGTCAAATAAGATTAACTGAACAGGAAAGGAAGATCGAACAGTTTCGTACCTCTTCCAGTACTTTGAACTCCATCTTAAGTCGTCAACGCGCTAGTGGGAACACTGCAGTTTGGGATATAATGAAACACCTCCACCTTTTAATCACAATTAAAATTCTCTTAAATCTGAATGTGACGTGAAGGAAAACAGTGGTGACTCTTCTTGTGAATCTTCCTCTACAAGGGACGATCAAACTGAGTCAAGTGTTTCGGAGACAAAAATGAGTACATTAGCTGAAAACTCAAAACCCAAACAGCCCATGGACGACTTGAAATGTTTTAAATTCCGTGAACATGGTCATGTGGCTTCGGTATGTCCAAAGAAGAAGAAAGAGCAAGCCAACAGATCTCCTTCTCCGAAGAAAGAGCAAGCTAGCAGATCGTCTTCACCGAAGACTAAACAAATGGCTCGTTCATATTCACCTGTACGGAAACAGGTACAGCCTGTTCGACACTCAATGGCTCGGTCATATTCACCTGTACGGAAACAGGTGCCTCAAAAGTGGATAAAGAAATAGGAACACACGGGTGTTTCTAATGATACCTCATTTCAATCGCGTCCATTTCGACCGTCTTTTAGAAGTTCTACTCCATACTGCCCGAGTCAGAGAGTAAATTCATTCTATCAGCAATCGAGATCTTATTGTCCACCGAGGAACCACCTGTATTCTAAAGTTCAAGCTACGGTTACTAAAGATAATGGTTTCTTCAGGGAGTTTGTCTATGTGAACGAAAGTGGACAGTCAAGACGTGTTATGGCATGGGTTCCCCACCATAACTGATCATTACTAATCTTAGCTGATAATTTTGTAACTTTGTAATTTCTTTTTATGAAAAATAGAATCGACATGAAAAGCTCAAAATTTCGTGTCGATATCTTAAAAAAAAAAAAAATAAATAAAAAAAAAAAATTACTAACGTTTGTTTGCAGGTTACGACGCGCGTATGAGACTCTACTCTTGAAAACTGCTGTTTGAGACGTTGTTCATCGTCAGACAGCTCAGGGGGAGTTTTTTTGTCATTTATGGAAGCTCGAAGAATACAAGCAAAAGTGATGAACTTAGTTGAGTCAACTCGTGATGAAGACTCTGATAAACAACGAAGTTCACAACAACAAATGGAGCTGCCTAACTCTTCACAAACATTAACGGAGAAGACTAAGTCTTTGAAAGCGTAGCGTAAACGGAGAAGACTGAATCTTCACAAGCTTAAACGGAGAAGACTGAATTATTGCAGCAATTCAGGGGGAGTTATTCAAGACAATGATGAGTTAGAAGAACCTGCAAGGAACACAAAAAGTACAAGACTATAAAGAATTTGAGCGTATAACGGAATCTAGAAGCAACAGTCAAGGGGGAGTTTGTTGGTGCAACTTCTCTGACAGTTGTTCTAGATTAATTAAGTCTTTAGTTATAGTTTATTTGAGTCTGTAATGTCCCAATAGCATTGTATTGTTAAGTGGGCTATTTAGTATGTTATGGGTGTTAATGGACTTTGCATAGTCCATGAGCCCATTAGTGGCCCAAGCCTGTGAACATGTCTTTATATAAAGAGACATTGAGTTTAGGTTTAGGGTTAATCAGTTAGTTAATAATCATTCCAGACAGACTGAGGGAGAGAGTTCTGTGTTAGGCTATTTATTGTAATTGAGTGATTCAATTAATAAGATAGTCAGAATTCGGTAATTACGTTTATTGTTATTATTAGCATTCGATTATTACTTGTGTGATATAACTGATTACGAGATTCCGCCTCGTAATTAGTTTGGTTTAATCCTGTAGATCGGACCACTGGGACCTACAGGTCTTTCCAAATGTAGTGTTAGCTCCACATGATTTGGTAACCAGGGTGGCATCAGAGGGAAAACTAGAGGGAAAGGACAATTTTGGCACCTTAGACGTAGGGATGTCATAATCACTCACATCTAAACTCGTCCCCCTTTTGCCCAATCCTAACATATCTCGATCATCCAACCTGGGATCTGGAAGGGACGTTGCCCCCAGATCATCAAACTCCTCTGCATGTTTATAATAAAAACGTTAAGCAACGGGTAATAAGTTGGCAATGACTATAATTACGGTGTTACCTGATTCGTCATCGTTGTCATTGTTAAAAATATCCTGTGATGTCGACTTTTCATTTCTAGCAGCACCTGTGAAACAAAAGCAAAAAAACGTGATTATATATTTATCTTTATAAATACAAATGTATAAAGTTTGTGTACTTACTTGGAGTGGTGTTTGATACAACATCAGTGGTTGATGCCAAGTTCATCCCTACTGAGTTAGATTGAGAGGTGGCTCCAGGTTCTTGTGCACCAGGGATAACATCAACAGGTTGAGTTTCAATCTCATACTCCATACAATCAGGATCTCCCGCCATGAAATCCAGCAAACTCGTAGCTGCAAGGAAACATACAATAGGTCAGTATATGCAAAAAGCTAATATAAAAGTATGTCGAAATAACAGCAGGAACCCACGTTTCCCAGTCTCCGAGTCCCTTATCACAGGCTTCATTCCTTCATCCCAGTTATCCGAAATACCAGCCAACACCAAAGCACCTTCCTCATAAACCCTAAAGTTAATTGTCTTTCGTAAAATCTGCTTACACAACCTTGCGCTAGGCGGTTTCAGATTTGGAAGCTCGTTTATGTCCTTATCAAACCCAGCTTTCCAATTAACCAGGTTACTAGCCCAAATATTTCTAAAAGCCGTTTCGACAAACACATACCTATATCTCCAATTCCTATGACTAGACGCACAATCACGAATGAATTTTTGCTTCCTATCTCTCAACTCTACTGAATACCAATCATTAGATTTAGTCAATTTATTACATTTCCTAAACAAAGAAACTGTTGGTTTTATTCCCATTGCCCCCAACAACATCTCAAAAGTCACTACTTTTGAACAAGCTACCGGATGTAACTGTGCAAATCCCAACTTGTAATAGTTCAGCACATTCAGGTAAAAAGCGGTGGCAGGCAATCTAAAATTACAATGGGAAAGGTAATGGATATAAAGGGCTACTTTCCCTTTCGGATGAGAATGGGCTCGTTGGTGTTCGCTAGATACGATAGCATTATATTTCCTAAGGCATGGGTAAACTTCCATAAGTCTTTCTAGCATGTTGTCATCAATTCTGCTAGGGCTATGATAAACTGAGGGAAATTCTCTTACTGACACTGGCTCCCCCATGTCAAACAAAGGTAACTACGGTATGCCTAATAAATAACACGGTATATCAGTTATTGCTAGCAGGCGCAAACAAATGAATGCAAAGGACAAATAAGTCACATACCTGCAGGATAGCCTCCTAACACAAACAACCAATTACTCCTGCAACAAGACAAACAATTACAATTAGAAGATTTAGCTTACGACTTAAAACATCAAAACAATAAGCATAATGCTAGGTCCCGACACCGGTACTCGGTTAGACTAGACCGCCGGCATGGCTCTGTTATCGCCGCTACACGAGCTACGAACAACCGGTACACGGGCTAAGACACTACAGCCGGTACACGGGCTACGAACAGCCGGTACACGGGCTCATGGTCCCTATCGCCGGATCGGGCAAAAAACTCCCGGTACCCGGGCTTAAACCGCCGGTACTAGGGCTTAAAAAGCCGATACCCTTTGCTTGCGTCCGCTCGCCCCCCAAACCACCGGTACCCGGCACTCTCGATACCGTCGGTACCTAGCCTAAACAGCCGGTACCCGGTTTTGCTTGCCTCGATCCACTACCGGCTATATACCACCGGTACCCTACATACCGCCGGTACTAGACTACTGCCCTGGTACCGGGCTCGCTACTCCGGATTCGAAAAAAAAGAAAAAAAAATGGGAAACGCAGACTTACGCGAGTAATGACTAGTTACGACTTGAAAACTGTTGTTTTGACAAATCCTAACTCGGGGGCATGATGAGGTTAGTAGGGATTAACCTATGTGTATATATAGGTAATCCCTAAAACCTAAATACAAACATGGACTTTTATTACTTAAAGCCCACAGCTACAAGCAAGCCCATTGAGCAAGATATGATCACCTGTCAATCGCCTGACAGGCTGTCATCACCTGTCAGTCGCCTTACAGGCTGTCATCACCTGTCAGTCGCCTTACAAGCTGTCATCACCTGTCAATCGCCTGACAGGCTGTCATCACCTGTCAGCCGCCTGACAGGCTGTCATCGCCTGTCAGGTGGTCGACATATGTCATCACTTGCCAAGTACCGCCTGTCAGGTTGTCTTAGGTTGTCAATGCTTGTCGTACCATATTTGAAGGTGTTTGCCCTTGTCTTGGACGACAGTCATAATGACGCTTGAAAACCACTTTACTATTGTCGTAATAGTGAGACGTCGCATCTTAACAACAATAAAGATAGAAGACGATTCGCATACCACTGATTGATTATTAAGGCCGTTTAAGTATTCATGATCGTCATTAATTGATGGACGTTCCCTATACTTGAAACTGGCCATATAAATACATAGTCTCAATCATTATCGAGACAATCTTATCTCACTTTAACACACACACAAAAGCTTAAACAGAGTTCATATACTCATGCTTCCACCCTCAACCTTGATCACCCTAGGTTCGTCAAGAACTTACTGGGTTTACACTAGGATCATCACAGGAGATCGAAGGTTGACTTCACATCAACCGTATTCCTTGTGTTTGACAACCACTGCTCGAACAATTGGTATAGTGTAATTCTATAGTTAAACATTTAACGGTTTGTAAAATAATATAACTTGAATACAAATGAGGGTTAATTTTATAATTAAAATCTAAAACTTTGAATTAGATATTGATAAAAACACGGTTTTTAAAAAAAATAAAAATTAAGAGAATCTTATTTAAATAATTTTTCGAATCTTTTTGATAGTGTTAGTAGGTGATGACTTATATTTATAGCCTATCGAACCTAACATTTGGGTTCGGCCCACTGAGTCTCAATCTGAAAAAAGGACCAGAACCCGGAACGTGAGCCCGACACCCAGAAGCCCCGCGTACGGTCAAAATGGCCCCGTGTCCGGGAATCCGGCCCCGTATCCGGGAATTTGGCCCCGGAACCCGAGACCAGGCCCCGTGTCCGGGAAAAATGGCCCCGTGTCCGGGAATCCAACCCCGTGTCCGAGAATTTGGCCCCGGCACCCGAGACCAGGCCCCGTGTCTGGGCAAAATGGCCCCGTGTCCGGGAATCCGGCGTGGCGTCCGGGAATTTGGCCCCGGCGCCCGAGACCAGGCCCTGTGTCCGGAAAAAATGGCCCCGTGTCCGGGAATTTGGCCCCGACACCCGAGACCAGACCCCGTGTCCGGGAAAAATGGCCCCGTGTCCGGGAATTTGGCCCCGGCACCCGAGCCTTGGCCCCGTGTCCGGGAATCCGGACCCGTGTCCGGGAGTTTAGCCCCGACACCCATGGCCCGGTGTCCGGCACTCGTGGCCTGGCGTCCGGCACTCGTGGTCCGATGTCCGGCACTTGGTAGCACTTACGCCTAGGCTGTCACTAATGCTTTTGGCCCGGCACTCCAGAGCCAATACTTATACCTTGTATCTAATAAGTACCGTATTCCTCCAAACCAACATTAATGCCTTGGGATTAATCTCATAGTGTCATACTCCTGACATCCTACCAGTCAGACACTCACGCCTAATCCTTGAATGTAACCGTCAAAGCATTAACAAGGTTATATAATGATATGGACGTTATATGTATCTTTAATACACGTTGGAATCCTATTGATGAGTCATAAAGGGTCATCATGGTCATATGTTGTTAATACCTGGTAGTGTTGGGTATAAATACTCCACACTTCAGGTTTTGGAGGCCAACTTCATCATCTTCCTCACATACTCACTGACCGGAATACTTAACCTTATTCCGTCAAGCCTTTCCGATCAAAATCTTGTCCACCTTAGACTCGCCAAGAGTCTGTTAGATTTGCACTGCTTGAGCAGGAGGCCAAGAGAGTGATCAATCTAACCCAAGTTACTGAGCCTGTCAATCCTTGCTCTAACATTGGCGCCATCCGTGGGACACGTTTTAGCAACGGTGTTTTATCTTCATTTCCAGATTTTCCCAAATTTTTTCTTTAATTCGTTTCTTTTTTCATCATGGAAGACATGAACTCTTCACCGATAATTTCCTCAGTACCAGAAGTAACTACCGCAACACCACCCCAAATGACTACTGTAACCCCTTCCCCAGTGACTGTTGTGACCACATCCCAAACTAAAAGGAGTACCACCCTGATACCAACTACTGTTTCGTCACCTCGTGCATTTGTTTCATTGCCTATTCCATCCAGTCCATTCATACCAGACATGGAGACAAACATGGTGTTTGAGAGAGGTCCTATGGGGAGGATAGGCAGGTACGGATTTTCCCCCTTGGAGGATTGGAAACTAGGGGATTCAGGTCATGCCCGTCTGTATCGACCAACAACCACTGGACCTTTGTATTCTACAAGGGTGTCCGGAGCTACTGCATCTGCCATACCAACGCCAAACGTGTCAAGTTTTCAGATCCCCATGTCTCGTACCTCAACACTGCACGAAGAAGCCGTTGAAGCCTCTAGGCAGGCTGTCCCAGAACTTCATGGCTTTGAAGCCCCTAGGCAGCCTGCCTCGGAGGGATCCCAACCCGGCACTCAAGGAACGGGAGAGGACCCAAGCATGGGAACCAAGAGAAGGACATTTCAGAATATCCAAGGAGCAACATCAGTCCCGGCACCAACCTCATCACGTCCTGGCTCAACTATTGGCATCCCTGCAGCCAGCACCACCACAGGTAATCCCCCAACAATCCGAAATAGATGTCGTGTTGACACAGTTGGCGGATGGCCTGAGGCAGAACGCGCCGACACCGGCGCCACCTCAAAATCCCAATCAAGAGTTATTACGACTGTTGCAGCAACTAGCAGAAGGAGAAATGCCAAGAGAAGCTATTATGCATGTATCAATAGTAAGTTCAAAATTTTGTGACTGGGTGTCAAGATATTCGATGCCAGACAAGCAGAAGGTCCCCTCCATTGTAGGCACTTATGACGGCAGAAGAGATCCACACGACCATATGGCCTTGTTTGAGCAGGCCATCATGACAGAAAAATGGGTAGACCCGATAGCCTGTAAAATGTTTCCAGGAACATGGCAAGGGTTTGCAAGAGATTGGTTTGCTGGCCTTCCAGAAAGGAGCATTAGGGACTTTGCTGATCTAAAGGCAAAGTTTGTGTATCAATTTTTTCGGCAAAAGAAACAACGCAGGACACATCTGGAGGCCCACCTAATCCGGCAGAAGGAAGGGGAAGCTTTGCCAGACTTCATCCTGCGGTACACACAGGAATGCCAAAAGATCCCAGGTTTGCCAGAAAGCCAACAAATTTCAGGTTTCACCTTTTCCCTCTTGCCTGGTCAGTTGCAGGAAAAACTTGCAAAAAGGACTCCCGCCACCTTCAAGGAAGCCACAGATAGAGCCTATGACTTCTTAAGATCAAGGGAAACTGTCTCTTTGGCAAGAGGAGTGGCTGGAAAGAAGGACAAGCTTTGGAACGGTGGGTCAGCGTCAGGTAGACAGAACCAACAGCGGGAAGATAGGCGAAATGACAGACGGGATGACAGAGGCAACCGAAGGTTTAGCGCTTATGACAAGACTGCATCCGAGCCATTTCTCAACAAGACCCCGAAAGAGATCCTGCAGACAGAGCGTGTAGGCTCTACTTTTAAACCTCCACCACAAATGGCACACACGTCTGGTACGAAAAACATGAACAGGTACTGCGAATTTCACGAGGACCATGGACATGACACCAATGCGTGTCGGGAATTGAAAGGAGAGATAAGAAGGGCGCTGGACGAAGGGAAGTTAGAACACCTAGTGCCAGCTGCCAGACAACAATCCAACAGGACCCCAACCCAGAAAACGTATGCCTGGCAAAAGAGGGGGGAGAATACTGAACGACCGGGACCGCCAGAAGGTCACATCCTTATGGCTGAAGATCAGACATACATAGACTAAACCTAGATCAAGGTCTGATAAATTTTTATTCTATGTTTCCCTGTTTTGTCAAAATTTAATCTTGTTTTCTGTCAAGGACATGGATACCATGCCTTATAATAAAACGTTTGGTCTGATATTATCCCAATTATGCACTGCATTATCTTTCTATTTTATGAACATTGTTCAACATCACAAGGATAAGGCCAAATAAGACACTCATGTCTAAGCCAAAACATGCGAACTATCATCTACTTGAGAAAAGATAACCACTTCTCATAGAGAAGTGACATACCTCGTGAGTAATACAAATAAACGGTTAACCAAATATCCTTAAATAGCAAACAAATCATAAGATAAATATCCAACGGATAAACATTTATTATTAAAAAGAAACCACTCATAAAGCCAAGAAAAATATCCAAACCATAAAGCTTATAAAGCTGATATTCATAATAGAAAGGGAAAAATGTTCAAACATATAAAAAAGAGCAAACCCTACACTGGTGGCATAGACAATGGTGGCGTAACAATAGCAAGAAGATCATCAATAGAAATGTCCAAGTCTTGGACAATGCGCTCCGGGATAAGAAAATTTTTCTTTTCAAACAAAGCATTAGCACCTCGCATCTGACTTTGCGCCAAAGGATCAAGAAAGGGTAGCACTGCATCACCGGCAACGGGTCGCAACTTGGTCCCTACAATATGTTTGCCAAATGCATGAGTAGCCCGATTAACATCCAACATCAAATTCAACACATCAGGATGATCAAGTAATAGCTTGAACAACTCAGGAAAAGCAGCAAGAAGGTCTTTTCTACCCTGAAAGGCAACATCAACTTGCTGGCGCTGAGACTCAACTACCTGTCTCTCAACCTCTAAAGATTTGGTCACTGTCGCCAACTCCTTATCCTTTGCAGCCAGGGTATCTTCATACTCCTGCGCCCTCCTTACCAATCCATCCCTCTCTTTCCCTAAGTTGGAAATCTTGGCAGAAAGATCACTAATCTCCTTGTCCCGGCCGGAAACAATCTCGCGTTCGGCCTCAAGATCTTTCCTAACCACAACCAAACTTTCCACCTCTTTCTTCACATCCGAGTAATCAACTTTCAATTTTTCATGATATTCACATGTACGCTGCCTAGCAAGTATATGTCCCATAAAGCCATGAAAAAGGCTCATATCAGCATCATCCAACAATTCAGAAGTTCCTTGCAACTTTGACTGCATAACAAGTTGAGGTGGGACCACATTGTCCATGAAATCCCTAACAGATCCAACAGTTTGCCCATTGTCACCCACAAAAAATGACAAGGCAGGCACAAAACGTTGACCATATAGCGTGCCAACAAATGCAGAAGGCTGAACAGTACTGCCACAAGCAGGAAGAGCCATGCTAGTAGATCCATAGGGCGCCATCTGAAGGCCCCCGTAACGCCTTACAAGATTTGTTCCAAGAAGTGGAGAAGCAGGGAACAACATTTTTTTCGATTTGGGTGTAGGCAGGTCATAATCCTCAACATTTATTGATGGCCTCTTTCCTAACACAGATGCACCATCAAAGCATGGCTCATGACCATCGTCAGATCCAATACCCTCCAACTCAACTGCATAAAAGAAAGACAAGTTAGTTACTACACACAGCGAAAAATAATCATAACTCATAGGTACCTTGTCTCTGACAAGAAGAATCCTGCTCTTCAAGCATGTAACCATTGGGATCAAGATCATCACCTACACAAACAAAAAGCATCAGTTATATATAACTATTATTTAAATAGACCAAAAGGTTTGAAATAATACCAGCAGGGGATACTACGAGATCTTCATCCTCAGTATTCTCTGGAAGCGGAAACCTAACCTTCAGGCCCTGCCCCTCTCTTCCTGTAGGAGAAACACCAGGGAAATCAACACCAGCTGCTTTGTACATCTCGCAAGCAACGGCAGGCGGATGATCCTCTACTTCACATGCTTCATCCCCCACTAAGAAATCTAGCAACCCCATAACTGCAACAAGGAAACGATATAAATGACAATCAACTTCACGAAATAATAAAGTTAACAAAGGATTTTAAAGAGACCCACGTTTCTTTGATGTCTTCGACACAATGACGGGAACCGTCTCCTCTTCAATATCCTTAATAATTCCAGCCATCGCCAGCACCCCTTCGGGGCATATCCTATAAATCACAAACATACGGCGGAGGCGTGCATATGCCTCTGCCTTAGGAACGAAAGCTCGGGGAGTTCATTTACTCCGTTGGGTATCTTAGATGGCCAGCTAAAAAGGGCACTTGACCAAAGCTTAATAAACGATCTATCCACAAAAATAAAGTCAAACCGCCAGTTCTTAAGGCTATCAGGAGGATCCTCAACCAGTTTCCATTCTTTGCTTCTCTCTCTCTGTTCTAGGCTAAACCAGTCTCTAGATTTACACAGTTTATAAAAATGCCTAAACAAATCTACAGAACAAGCAATTTTCATCCCAACCAACAACATCTCAAACATTATAACCTTAGCAGCACCTAAAGGATGCATTTGGGAAAATCCAATTTTGTAATGAGTTAGCACTTTCATATAAAAGGAGCTACATGGAAGTCTAAGCTTTGAATGGTGATATCGCTCATTTATATGACTATTTATCGCGATATTCATTGTGTTTTGTGTCCCAAACGTAATGGAAATGCCCTTTTATACTTATGTTTTGTAAAGTTTTGTATTAGAATTGAGTTAGGAGTTTTTGGAGCAAAAGCATTTGGAATTTTAACTTGAAGTTGGACAAGCAGCAGGACAGGCGGCGCATTCAGGAGGATTACTCAAAGCATTCAGCTCGGTGGCTGGAATGCGCCGCCAGTCAAGCCATAGGCGGCGCATTCGTTGCTTCGACAGTTACTAGCAGTTTTAATTATTAATCATGGGGAATGAAGAGTCTATTATCACTCCTTAAGAGCCAGACGTTGGAACACGAATTTTATCATCTTTTTATCATTGTTTTAGTCTTTTTCATATCATAGAAAGCCTAAAAACAATCTTTGATTCCGTATTTCATCACGAATTGTTATTTCGATTTCATTTATTGCTTGGAGACTATTTCAGCACTTGTTTGGTATAACTCTATTATCACTTTTATTTCAATTAAATCATGTCTTTTTCATATTTGATTGTTATTGTTACAATTATGAGTAGCTAATTTCATTGTACGTTTGCTTGGATTATGTGATCGTTTATGTGTTAGGTTTTGGGTGTGAAATGAGGATGTGTAGAGGTTAATCGGGGATCCGTTTGGGTGAATATCTTAATTATCTTTTTAGAATTGTTTATACTCTTGTTTGGTAATCTAAAAACGGGTATTCGAAAGGAATCCGTAATTTTTACTAAAATAGGAACGAATTAATCGGCCGGTCTTTAGTTGATTATGAGTTTATGATATTCGAAAGGAATCATTAACAACGATTTGAAAAAGTAGATATTAACACAAACGCTAACTACTAAATTAAGAGAAATCGGTTTAGGAGTTAGTAAGCTATTCGAAAGGAAGCTTATAGATTAATTCTCACACATCGGCTTGAAACTTTATGCACAATTACTTGAGGTGTTAACGGTATTCGAAAGGAATCGTTGCATGGTTAGGTAATTGGAGAAATCCGGTATTCGAAAGGAACTTAGGATTTTACATTAGAAGTTTATCGACATTTTCACACCTAAGAAATAACACATATTCGTAAACGGTCCAAGCAAGCGTCTTTTTTATCCATTGAATCTTAAAGTATTTTTATCGTTAATATAAGCAAGTCTTCATTAAGACTAAAACCAACTTGTTACTTGTTACGTGTTTTTATAAACTAATATTTTCAACTATAAATAGTCCCTGTGTTCGAACCCGATATTTACTAATACTATTTTGCAATTGACAAGGGTACACTGCCCGTGTCGAAATCTAGTAAAAGTTTATTTTCGGAAAACTAGATTTTTCGCATCAAGTTTTTGGCGCCGCTGCCGGGGACTTGATTTAGTTGAAGTTTTTAGTTTATTGTTTGATTACTTGTTTGAATATTTTTCACGGGTAGTTGTTTTGTTTGTGTTGTGATTTTCAGGATTATTGATTGTGGATGTACACGAGATCCCAAGGGAAACAAGTGCAAAGTCCTCTTTCGGATCCGGAAAAAACTTTTGAGGAAACGGGGTATTGGCGCAGTCGCGTCGGTTGTTTATAGTGAAAGCGAATCTTCCGAGGAGGAAGTAGAAGTTGTTTTTGAAGAAGAGATGGAAGGAAACGGGGAAGATAACGGAAGGCCGATAATAGAAAACAATCCACCCCATCCTTTTGACATACCGATGATCAATAGGAATAGGGTAGTACCACAAACGAATGGGTCGGCCATTGTAGCACCGGAGTTGGGGGTCGATTTTTCCGTTAAAGGGCATCATTTAAAAATGATTCAAGATAGCACTTTTGACGGACATTTCAAGTCCGACCCGCACAAGCATGTGGCACATTATATGGAGGTATGCAAAATGTTCCGATATGGAGCGGGTCAAGAAGAGAGCGTTATGCTAAGTTTGTTTCCATCGTCTCTCACGGGAGAGGCGAAAACTTGGTTTAATGAATTGGAGCCGGGAACAATCGAGACTTGGAAGATATGAGGGAGATTTTTGTGACAAGTGACAAGTTTTTCCACCCAT
>CAJVGC010000001.1:26896465-26926709 GCA_910822075.1 Senecio squalidus | reverse complement strand
TGTGACGCATTCCTTGCCCACGTTGTTGAACGTAAACCCAAGGGGATCCGTATTCAAGATATCCCAGTAGTCAAGGATCACCCCTAAGTCTTTCCTGAAGATTTGCCTGGGTTACCCTCGCATCGACAAGTGGAATTCCGGATAGACCTCATCCTGTGCAGCACCGGTCGCTAGGACACCGTACCGTCTAGCCCCACCGGAGATGCAAGAGCTGTCTAAACAGCTTCAGGAACTCTTAGATCATGGTCTTATTCGTCCTAGCTCGTCACCCTGGGGAGCCCCTATACTCTTCGTTAAAAAGAAAGACGAATCCTTTCGTATGTGCATCGACTACCGCGAACTGAACAAGCTGACCGTCAAGAACCGATACCCACTCCCGAGGATCGATGACCTCTTCGACCAGTTGCAGGGTGCAACTTATTTCTCAAAAATCGACCTCCGTTCGGGTTATCATCAGGTTCGTGTCAGCGAGACCGACATTCCAAAGACCGCTTTTCGTACTCGTTACGGCCATTACGAATTTCTCGTCATGCCATTCGGTCTAACCAACGCACCAGCAGTGTTCATGGACTTAATGAACCGAGTGTGTAGACCTTACCTGGAAAAATTCGTGATCGTGTTCATTGATGATATTCTTATCTACTCTAGAAACAAGGAGGATCACGAGAAGCACTTGAAACTCATTCTAGAACTCCTCTGAGAACAGAAACTGTACGCCAAATTCTCTAAGTGTGAATTCTGGCTCAGGGAAGTACATTTCCTTGGTCATGTGGTCAACCAAGATGGGATCCATGTGGATCCGGCTAAGATTGAAGCGATCGAGAAATGGGAAGCCCCGACGACTCCTACGGAAATTCGTCAATTCCTAGGGTTGGCCGGCTACTATCGAAGGTTCATCGAGAATTTCTCGAAGATCGCTAAGCCAGTCACCGAGCTCACTCAGAAGGATAAGGATTTTGTTTGGGGAACAAAGAAAGAGGAATCCTTTCAGAAGCTGAAGCACCAACTTTGTCACGCACCGATTTTGTCCTTGCCAGAGGGTACGGATAACTTCGTTGTATTTTGCGATGCATCCCATCAGGGACTTGGGTGCGTTCTCATGCAAAAAGACAAAGTCATCGCCTACGCCTCAAGACAACTCAAGATTCACGAGCAGAACTACACTACACACGACTTAGAGCTGGGAGCAGTCGTCTTTGCACTAAAGATCTGGAGGCACTACTTATATGGAACTAAGTGCACGGTTTTCACGGATCACAAGAGTCTTCAACACATCCTAGACCAGAAGATGCTCAACATGAGGCAAAGGAGATGGATCGAACTGCTGAGTGACTACGATTGTGAGATCAAATACCACCCGGGTAAAGCAAACGTAGTAGCAGACGCCCTTAGCCGGAAGGAAAGGGTGAAACCATCTCGAGTAAGAGCATTAGGTATCCAGATTCAGACTAACCTTCAAACGCAAATCGTCGAGGTTCAGCGGGAAGCGTTGAAGCCTGAGAACCTAAAGGTAGAGACCTTACACAATCATGAGCAGGAGTTCGAACTCAAATCCGACGGGATTCACTACTTCAAGGACCGAGCATGGATTCCGAAGTCCGAGGACCTTCGCAAGTTAATTCTGGATGAAGGCCACCGTTCCCGATACTCCATCCACCCCGGTTCAGACAAGTTGTACAAAGATCTTAAGGAGTATTATTGGTGGACGGGCATGAAGAAAGATATCGCCTTGTATGTAGCCAAGTGTCTCACTTGCTCCAAGGTCAAGGCGGAATATCAGAAACCTTCGGGACTTCTGCAACAACCGGAGATTCCTATGTTGAAATGGGAACAAATCTCCATGGACTTCATTACCAAGTTACCCCGGACGGCAAAGGGTAACGACACAATTTGGGTAATTGTGGACCGTTTGACTAAGTCTGCTCACTTCTTGCCGATACGAGAAACCCACTCGATGGAGAAGCTCGCACGAATCTACATCAACGAGATCATCTCTCTCCACGGTACACCTCTCTCCATCATTTCTGACAGAGATAGTCGGTTTACGTCTCGCTTTTGGAACGTGCTTCAGAAATCTCTCTGGACACGACTAGACCTTAGCACAGCTTACCACCCTCAGACCGATGGTCAAAGCGAAAGGACGATCCAAACGCTTGAGGATATGCTTAGGGCATGTGTAGTTGACTTTGGAGGAAGTTGGGATACTCACCTCCCATTGGTCGACTTTTCATATAACAATAGCTACCACGCCAGCATTAAGTGTGCTCCGTTCGAGGCCTTATATGGACGCAAGTGCCGATCGCCGCTTTGTTGGCTAGAAGCTGGTGATCGACAGCTTACAAGGCTCGACATTGTTCAAGAAACCATCGACAAGATCACCACCATCAGGGAGCGACTGAAGACGTCCCGTACTCGGAAAAAGAGCTACGCCGATAACCGAAGAAAACCCCTCGAGTTCCAGGTCGGCGATTGTGTGCTTCTCAAAGTATCGCCATGGAAAGGGGTAGTTCGCTTCGGGAAACGCGGTAAGCTAAGCTACAGGTACACCGGACCGTTTGAAGTCATCGAGCGTATTGGTCCAGTAGCCTATCGACTCCAACTCCCGCCCATTCTTTCCAATGTTCATAACGTGTTCCATGTCTCACACTTGAAAAAGTGCCTATCCGATGAGACCATCGTCATCCCGCTCGACGAGGTCAAGATCGACAACAAGCTCAATTTCATCGAGGAACCGCTTGAAGTTGTAGACCGAGAGGTCAAGCAACTCAGACAAAGCCGTGTTCCTATTGTCAAAGTTCGTTGGAACTCCCGACGTGGTCACGAATTCACATGGAAACGTGAAGACCAGATACGTCAAAAGTATCCTCATTTGTTCAAAGATACTTCCACCTGATGTGACGAGTCAAATTTCGGGACGAAATTTCTTTCAACCCGGGGATGATGTGACAACCGTCTAAAAATCAGGTACTTGTTCAGTTATTATATCAGTTCAATTCTCTAGTTACTCTTTTATCGTGTTCACTTTGTTCTAGTTCGTAATTGTTCAGTCTATACTTTATCGGAACTAGTGTCGGAATAACTCCCGGAATCAATTTTATAAGTCCTAATACCAAGAAAACACCTATTGAACTTTCCTAAGTTCATAACAAATCATACTTAAGAACTTTCAGTTAACAAAAAGGTCCAACGAAGCAATAACGTAAAAACGAAAAAAAAATCAGGAAAGCTGAAAATAGCCCGGTGCGCAGCACCTCCACCTGAGGTGCGCAACACCTGGCTGCAGAATTCAAAAATGTTACATTTTGGTCCTTGTCTCGTTTTTGTAAACCATCAACCAATCACCCTCGAGTTTTAACACTCATTTACTGCCACTTAACCTGTCCCAAGACTTCCTTTACTTCACTCTATCTTTTCTTTTTCTATTTCATTTTACTTTAATCAAAAACACACACAATCCATTTTCTCTCTAATTTCTTCAAGAACACCACCAAGTCCAGGAACTTACAGCCACAAAATCAACCTAAATCCTCCATCAAAATCGTCCAATCAACAAAACAAACAAGAAGGTGCAAGTCTATTTCGTTTTCAAGCTTTTTCTACCGTTTTTGGAGCTCAAATCACCTCTAAAACATCATCCATTCATTTTCATCCGGTAGAAATCTTTCTCCTACCTTTAGTTACTATTTTTACTAATTGCATGTAAGATCTAAACAATAAAAATGAGTTTTTATAAAGATTTATGTCACTTTTTATACAAAAACGATTTTTATCTAATTAATGCTTAGATCTATATCTTTGTGGTTAAAAGTTGTTTAGAAACTGTAAAAACATCATATTATAAAGTATCTACTGGTTGCATGTCGAAATCTTTAAGTCACAAAACGTTTTTAGCAAGAAAAACACAAAACGGGAAGAAGACAGCAACTAGGTGCGCAGCACCTGTGCCCAGGTGCGCAGCACCGAGCTCCTGTTCTCCCGAAAATCGTCGTTTTACTCGTTTAAAACTTGTATACACGTTCTGGACTTTTGTCAATAACTTTATCAGACTGAGATGAATAAAAATGATAATAATGATGACTTGTATTGGACTTTTTGGACTTATTGGACTTGTGGTGAAGTTATTATGTGTATATGCATGTTTTGTGAGCGGAAATGATTGTAGGTTTTGGACATGAAATTTGGGCGCGGAAGCGCTGCCCAAATTTCTTTAGAAAACCTAAACCATTTCAGTAACCTATACATGTTTATCATAATAATAACTTTGACCTTGAACTTTCGAACTAAACATAACGTTAATCGCTTCGGACCAAATTTTGGAACAATATTGGACTTAACACTTAATTTTAAACAAAAGTTACATAAATCTCTTATATATAAAGTAACCTAATAAGAAGTTAACTTTTGGACTATATTGGTAATTCTTAGGCATTCCGTGATTCCCGGCTCCTTTCCGACCGTTTCCGAGTTCACTTCTCCGCAAACCGTGAGTTACAACCCCACTTGTTTTTACTTTTCGTACTTTTAAACATTATTTGGGGGAAGCATAAGATTACATGTTTTGTAACTGTTAACACTATTTGCGAACTATTAAACATTTGAAACTTGACACATTTGGTACTTACTGAAACGTGTTCAAAACTCTGAAACATTTTAACATTGGAACTGTTCAAACTTGGTACTTTTGCAACTTATTTGGAACTATGGAACTGTTTAAAACTTGGTACTTGTACAAACTATTATGCGTATTTGTGTTATTGCCTTAGCGGGTTAACTAAACTAGGATACTTGTTCGCAACCAATCCTTGATGGATATATAAGCCCGTAAGAGTTCAGTACAATTTTTGCAACATTGTTCAATTGCCCATTTTGGTTCAGGATCACTTATACACTATTAGCAATAGCCGTTAGTCATATGGGTATCGATACTTAGGAGGGGTCACTCCTTACTCAGGGTTAGCGTCCCAAGTACATATTGATTAGTTCAAACGTTCAAACAATTAAACATTTTTGGGCTAGTTCACGACCAGACAATCGGTTTAGTGTATACTTACTACTTATATTATTCCAAGTGATTGATACGAGATACCTTTATTTAGTTAAACACATATCCCATACGCATATACACACTTTTAGCGCCTGGTTTCCGCTACAACTTTACTATACGAGTTTATTTAATTACTTACTCGCGTACGTACAAACTTTTACTGTTTACATATATGTTCAAACGTCAACTCGTTCTTTTACTTATGACGTCAATATATGTTTTGGCACCTTACTATTTTTAGCAACTTTCTATTTTTAGAAACTTTCTCGAAACTCTAAACTGTAACTCACTCACTACTTTATGTAGTTGACACTTTATCTTATGTTTCAGGAAATTAAAGTAAGTGTTCGGAATGCATGGCAAGGAGGGTCGATATGGTCGCGTGAGGCGTTATTTGGGGAAAAGACCTTTTATTTTGGGAATTTTGTTTGAAACATGTATTTGTACTTTAAGTTAAATCGTGAACTACTTGGTTGCTTTTAAATGTTGAATCTTGAACAATTTTATTTTAATTGAAATGACTTGAATCGTTTATATTTGTTTATGACCGTGTAATGATATTTCCATCTCTCACATTCCGTGTTTCCGCTATAGCGGGGTGTGACATTTTCATATTAACAAATTTTCTATAAATAAATTTTACGAGTATATATCTCCGTGAGTTGTGGCGGATTCTAGCATATATATATATATATATATATATATATATATATATATTGAATAATATATGACGATAAAGGAACATTAAAACATAAAATCTAATGCATACCGTAAGATACTTAGGGGGAGGGGGTGTTGAATATATTATCTTATAATTTAGAAGGTTTTTTAAAATTTTCTTCTGTTATAAATTTTAACTTGAACTTTTATGGTGATTTGATAAAATAAAGTAAAGAGTTTAGGGAAAGAAATGGACACACAAATCAACACGATGATTTATAAAGGTTGGAGAGGATGTTAACTAATCCTCTCCCCAACTCACTAATTGAGAGTTTTTATTCACTAAGAACTCCAAACCCGGTGGAGAGCCGGATACATCTAGTCTTCACAAAAAGGACTAATCTTTCTCACTAGAACGATAATCTTGACAACCAAGATCTAAACACAAATCGTAACCACTAGAACTTGTGACAAATATACTTTCAACTCACTAGTGAAAATATAACAATACAAATATGAAATATTACAATAAATTCTCTCAAATAAAAATCTCTCTTGTTATGATCTCTTAAAGGTATGATGACTTGATTTGCTTTGAATAATCACTTGAATAATGATGGGAAATATGTTTTGCAAGATGTGAGGAATAAACAAGCCAAAGTTTGGTTTAAATAAAGATTCAAATTTTCAGCAAAACTGCAGTTCACCTGCAGTCAGACCACATGTTGAGCCACAAATTTCTGTTCAAAAGATATATCCGTTTTTTGGGACTTTTCACTCAATCTTTTGGCTTGTTTGCTCAAAGTAAACCCTAAAAATGTATATAAAATGTATAGAATCTTTTGACTTTCCCATAGTGTTTGAATTACCTTGAAAATTGCGGTGAAAAAGACACGAGCAAGTAAAAAGGTAAGCATCTTTTTATGGGTTTATGCATTTAAACACTTACGAAATTTCCAAAAAATTATAAGTCTTAAAATGGTAAAAGAGAGGACAAAGATACTTTAAACATGTATGTTAATCCTTATATGGGGTAAGCATCTTACTACGGTTTAAAGATATTTTAATTTTAGCATAGTTCCTTTGATTTTGAAATACTCACATTTACAACTTTCATAAATCGATTATTTACCCAATTAAAAAAGTGGGTAAAAAGATCTTTTCTAAAAATATATATATTTAAAATGATTTCAAATATTTAAGTTAATGTAAATTATGAAAACAATCATTTTAACTATGCATTAAACATATTATGAACTAAGACTTTATTTAAATTTAAAATGTGAAAAAAGTTAAGACATATATTTTCATTTTTGAGTTGTTTCGTGTTTCGAAAAATATTAAAGAAATGTAGGACTTATGAAAATGCTTTTTTACTTAACACTAAGTGTTATCTTATATTTATTTATATCATTAAATAAGGTTTAATTAACGTTTAAATACTATTGTGATTTCATTTAACACTACACATGGTTCTTGTTCCAAAAGTTAGACGACCTTAGTCATAATTTAAAATTTGAAAAACTCATATTACAAATGAAGGGTCTAAAGTTTAATTTTTGTTGAATTTTTTTTTGTAAAAGATATTTATCGAATTAAGATTAGCCATTAACTAAAATAATAATAATAGATATTAATATACTTAGTTGTTGTCACAATAAAAATTCCTTTTTGAGCTCCAAAATAAAATTTGAAGTGATCTTTTATTTTGTGTGAGAATCGTTTGAGTTAGATAAACCCAACAAGCGTTAACAAAATATTTAAATCTATCAAAGAAGTTTAGCAGCGGATAAACACTTTGATAGTTCAAGTTTAACGATAAAACAAATATTGTATAAACATGAATGAACAATAATGTTTGTCGAATATTAAGCCTCAATATATTAATCACAAAGAAAAGATTAACATACATGTTTTTCCTAGTACAAGGATCTATGTATATATAGATCTTGAGACTAAACCTAGCCAAATTAGGAAACATCTAAAACCATTACAAATGTATATTAATTACAATTGAGAAACTTGCGGAAAAGATAATTACAAAACATTCTATAATTATCTAAAACTCTATTAGTAAGAGTAAGGAGAAGCGGGCAGTAGTAATGAGTTGTTGCAGTAGTAACCATCAGTTGTTCTTCAAGATTATTAACTGAGAAGTAGTAACTGTCTTCGTCTACAAGCAGTATTAACTTCAACAATATTAATCAACAGTACTAATAAGCAGTATTAATGAAATTAAACTATTAAACTAGCAGTTTTAATCTGAACCATATCCCCCTAACTTGAACTTTAATGTCACATTAAAGTAACAAGTTTTTAACAAGTTTAATACATGATGATTACAAAACACTCAATTACTTTATCTATTTTTAGCTTTCCTCTCTTCCTTCAACTTAGCTTGTTCTTCATTTCGCTGAAGCACCATCCTCCATACTAAATCATGCACCATCTGGGATGTTCTTACTGCATACAACCTAATTTTGATCATCTCATGGAGAGTTCCAAAATCCAGATTATATCTTCTGTAGAATCTCATGGCACCATGTTTTCTAACAATGGAGTGAACTCCACTTCTTTCATATAGGAACCATCTAATAACTGGATTATTAACTCCTCCTTTGTTGAATACTGTACTTACCATCTCTACTTCAGGATCCAACATTCCATTCAACCAATCAAGGGCAAGATCTGTGAATGAACAAGTACCTCTGTTTTGAGAGTACTTTCTTACACCAATATCTTACAACTTACGCACATCTTGTCTGGAAAATTCCTTGATCATCCTGTAGAAAGCTGGCATTACATATTTCTTCTGATCAGCTCTTGTCACTAGGAAGGTTGTCTTATTAGCACCTCCAATATACTCCCACTCAATGATTTCTGGAAGATCCACAGCCAGAGGTTCAACATGCATTCCCTCTTCATGCACCATGAGAGTAGAACAATCATCTTCAGTGATTCCAACATCTCCTTTCTTCTCCACTATTGATGAAGGATCAACTAGAATAAATTGAGTTGATGTTGTAGTTGATTCATCAATAGGTACCTTAGTGTGAGTAGATTCAACTGCAGGTTGCTCCTTTTCTTCTATAGTTGAAGCAGCAGTTGTTTTTGTTTCTACTCTAGGCTTTTTTACTTGGTACTTTTGAGGCAAAAGACTTCTTTCTCTTTGGTTGTTCAGGCTTGCTACCAGATTGAGTAACTAAAGGATTTGGAATTAACTGACCTTGAGATATAAACAATGTTTCTCCAAACTCATGTGCTCTTTTGATCAGTCTTTCCATTTCATACTTCTCTTGCTGTTCAACTTTAGTCAATCTTGCAACCTCTTCTTTATCCTTCTTCCTCTCCTTCTCAACTAAACTAAGGAGGTTTCCAAAATTCATAGGTCCTAAGGATTTTCCACTATATTTCCTTACCCTTCAAGTAGTTCATGAATTTCTGCTTATCACTTCCCATCTTTTCATTCTTTACTTTCTTCTTCACCACCAACTGAGACTTCTTTGCTTCATCAGCCCTTCTAATCTTGGCTAATTCTCTATTGTATTCAGCTAGAAAAAATAGTCTTTCTTTCTTCAACTTTTCAATCCTATCAAGCTCAGCCTGTTGGAGTTGAGCATGTACCTCTCTTAATGTTCCAGGATCTCCTCCAACATCCACAGTCTCTGAAGCTAATTGAAGTGCAGCAAGCTCATCCAATTTGATTTTCTTTGAAGCTTCATTTGTTTTCTTGTCTTCCACCACTAACACACCTTTAACCTTATCTTTGATTGCTAAGTCAGATGGACTAATCCTTCTTCCTCCAATATAGTGTAGTTTGGGTATGTTAATTTGCCTTGTATCTGGAGGAATGATTGGAACCACTCCAAACCTTGCATTTGGATCTAGAACATAACCCTTCTTTTATTCTTGAGCTTTGATCTTCAATAGGAATAGATATTCCGTTTTGTTTAGGTCTTTGGGCTTGTTCTATCTTCCTTTTCAGAATGACCTTACTCTTGATATTAAGTAACTCTGCAGCAAGAGTCTTTTCCTCTACAGATGGTTCAACTGTAGGAGTTTCAGTTGCAGTGGGATTGGTGATAGGATTTGTAATAGGAATGATAGTAGGATCTTAAGTGTAAATGGTGGTTGTTGTTGTAGCTTCAGTAAAAATGGCAGTAGGAATAATCACAGTAGGAATGATGACTTCAGCAGTAGAGACTATAGTAGAAACCAGCTCAAGGACTGTAGTAGAAACAATGTCTTCAGTAGCAGTAGGAATGATGTTGATTTCTTCAGTAGAAACAATTGAAGTAGGAGTTTCAGTAGTAATCACATCAACTTCGGTAGAAATGGACACTTCAGTATTAATGCTTTCTCCAGTATTAACAGCAGTAGAAACCATTTCTTCAATCAAAACCTTAACTATTTCTTTGATTTCTTCCTGCTCCCCCTTAACTGATTCATCATTAATTTCTATTTCTTTCTGCTCCCCCTTAACCATCTGATCATCATCCTTTTCCTTCTCAGCATCAATTTCCAAGTCAACTTCCATATTTAACTGTTCCAATTGTTGTAACCAGTCCTGGTTAGCCTTAGCATCAAAGTCTTCAACTTTTTCTTGCTATTTCTCCCCCTTTTCCAGTTCGACTTAATCACCTCCTTCTTTCATTATTACATCCTCTACAGTAGTAACAGTCAGCTCTTCTTCCTTCTCCTTGACCGCATTTAGCTCATGTTCAGCAGCCTTTTTCATCATCTCCCCCTTTTATAAATCATCATGAGCATCATTAGAAGAGATAGATGAGCTTGAGTGCATAGGGGAGGTTCCTTTTTCCTTCCTGTCAGGCTTCTGCATCTGGAGCTGAGCTTCAAGCTTTTGTTGTTGTTCCACTGACAGGTCCTGAATTTTCATCTAAGCGAATCGAATCGAAAGCAGGTCATGATGCAGAATCTCATGACCCGAGTTTGGAATTAAAACTGAAGGAAACATGAAATCGAATTTGTGATTGAGTAATTGAAAGAACTGATAAACAACAACAAATTGCGCAACTGTTTAATATTTTATTGATAGTGGTGACAGGTTTTGGATCGAGCTTGTTACAACTGACATTCAAGCTCGACGAAACCTCTTTGAGAGATTTTCGGGTTCAAAGACAACAAACTCTAACAACCTATCACACTATTTATAGACAAAATAAAAAACAGACACTCTAGAAAGTAAATCATTACAAATTATCATCATCCAAGTCTTCGTCCTCCGAATTGATATATTCAATGTTGACTTCTGTTGACTTAAGTTAAACTTTAGCTTATTTTCAGATCGGAAGAACTTCATTTAGTTCATAGTATCTGAACTAACTTGTTCTCCGAACTGAAAACTTCACCTCGGATTATTCTTGATGATTTTAGTTCGGACCCTCCACGAACTAAAATCATCTTTATTCCATCACACAGAAGACTCCATAGCTTCATCCATTCCATTTCTTGGCCCAAATATCATCGCCTTGGATGATGCTATGAGTCTTCGATCTTTATAACTTACTTCTCTCCATGTCTAGTTTCCTCCAATTCATCTTTCTTGTAATCTTGAAAAAATTCTGGAGGAATAGCTGCAATGTCACCTGTTCTTTAGGTGCTTCACAATCAGATACTCCATGGTAAGTAGCTGATCAGCACCTAAAATCACTTTTCTTCTACTCATAGGTCAACCTTATATTTCTTATTCATCCTGGTTGACCATACCAATCATGAGAGTGATTTTCCCATAATTTATTTTCGAACGAGCTCCTCTACGTCACAATTTTTTCTCAAATTGATGACGTGAGACTGAGCTCCGTTTTACATTCATCACACCCATTTCTTAAATTGATAACTCATGTTTTCGCTCCATAAACCAACCGTCTTCGAATACATATGTGCAACACCAGATCCACCATGAACACCTTAAAATCTTAACAGATTCTTAAATACAACTCTTCAATTTCACTTTGGACTTCTTCAATTTCACTTCGGACTTCTTCAATTTCCTTTCAGACTCCTTCGATTCACTAATAGTCTGACCTTATTTTCAAATCAAGTCAAATTGATGAACTAGACTCAATAGAATTCAATCAATTGATTTCTGGCTCAGATACCAATTGACAGGTCCTGAATTTTCATCTAAGCGGATCGAATCGAAAGCAGGTCACGATGCGGAATCTGATGACCCGAGTTTGGAATCAAAATTGAAGGAAACATGAAATCGAATTTATGATTGAGTAATTGAAGAACTGATAAACAACAACAAAATGCGTAACTATTTAAGATTTCATTGATAGTGGTGACAAGTATTGAATCGAACTTGTTACAACTGACATTCAAGCTCGACGGAACCTCTTTGAGAGAGTTCCGAGTTCAACGACAACAAACTATAACAAGCTATCACACTATTTATAGACAAAAGCTAAAACAGACACACTACGGACTAAATTATTACAACATTATCGTCATCTTAATTTCAACAAGGGGAGTTCACTTCAGTTCTGAATCAAAGTCTTCGTCCTCCGAATTGATATCTTCAATGTTAACTTCTGTTGACTTAAGTTAAATTTCAGCTTATTTTCAGTTCGAAGGAACTTCATTTAGTTCGGAGTATTCGAACTAACTTGTTCTCCGAACTGAAAACTTCACTTCGGATTATTCTTGATGATTTTAGTTCGGACCCTCCACGAACTAAAATCATCTTTATTCCATCACACAGAAGACTCCATAGCATCATCCATTCCCTTTCTTGGCCCAAAAATCACCCCCTTGGATGATGTTGAGAGTCTTCGATCTTCATAACTTACTTCTCTCCATTTCTAGTTTCCTTCAATTCATCTTTCTTGTAATCTTGAACAAATTCTAGAGGAATAGATGCAATGTCACCTGTTCTTTAGGTGCTTCACAATCAGATACTCCATGATAAGTAGCTGATCAACAGCTAAAATCACTTCTCTTCTGCTCATAGGTCAACCTAATATTTCTTATTCATCCTGGTTGACCATACCAATCATAAGCGTGACTTTCCGTTAATTTATTTTCGAACGACGAGCTCCTCTACGTCACACATTTTTCTCAAATTGATGACGTGAGACTGAGCTCCGTTCTACTTCCATCACACCCCTTTCTCAAATTGATAACTCATGTTTTCGCTCCATACACCAACCGTCTTTGAATACATATGTGCAACACCAGATCCACAATGAACACCTTGAAATCTTAACAGATTCTTAAATACAACTCTTCAATTTCACTTCGACGCCTTCGATTCACTAATAGTTTCACCTAATTTTCGAACCAAGTCAATTTGATGAACTAGACTCAACCGAATTTAATCAATTGATTTGTCTGGCCCTGATACCAATTGACAGGTCCTGAATTTTCATCTAAGCAAATCCAATCGAAAGCAGGTCATGATGCGGAATCTCATGATCCGAGTTTGGAATCAAAAGTGAAGGAAACTTGAAATCGAATTTGTGATTGAGTAATTGAAAGAATTGATAAACAACAACAAAATGCGCAAATGTTTAAGATTTCATTGATAGTGGTGACAGGTTTTGGATCGACCTTGTTACAACTGACATTCACGCTCGACGGAACCTCTTTAAAAGAGTTTCGGGTTCAAAGACAACAAACTTTAACAACCTATCACACTATTTATAGACAACATCTAAAACAGACGCACTAGGAAGTAAATTATTACAACATTATCATCATCTTAATTTCAACTCGGGGAGTTCACTTCAGTTCTGAATCAATGTCTTCATCCTCCGAATTTTTATCTTCAATGTTGACTTCTGTTGACTGAAGTTAAACTTCAGCTTATTTTCAGTTCGGAGGAACTTCATTTTGTTCAGAGAAATCGAACTAACTTGTTCTCCGAACTGAAAACTTCACTTCGGATTATTCTTCACGATTTTAGTTCGGACCCTCCACGAACTAAAATCATCTTTATTCCATCACACAGAAGACTCCATAGCTTCATCCATTCCAGTTATTGGCCCAACAATCACCCCTTGGATGATGCTATGAGGCTTTGATCTTCATAACTTACTTCTCTCCATGTCTAGCTTCCTCCAATTCATCTTTCTTGTAATCTTGAACAAATTCTTGAGGAATAGATGCAATGTCACCTGTTCTTTAGGTGCTTCACAATCAGATACTCCATGGTAAGTAGCTGATCAGCAGCTAAAATCACTTTTCTTCTGCTCATACGTCAACCTTATATTTCTTATTCATCCTGGTTGACCATACCAATCATGAGAGTGATTTTCCGTTAATTTATTTTCGAACGAGCTCCTCTACGTCACACTTTTTTCTCAAATTGATGACATGAGACTGAGCTCCGTTCTACTTCCATCACACCCCTTTCTCAAATTGATAACTCATGTTTTTGCTCCATACACAAACCATCTTTGAATACATATGTGCAACACCAGATCCACCATGAAATCTTAAGAGATTCTTAAATAAAACTCTTCAATTTCACTTCGGACTTCTTCAATTTCACTTCGGACTCCTTCGATTCACTAATAGTTTGACCTAATTTTTGAATCAAGTCAAATTGATGATCCAGACTTAATCGAATTCAATAAATTGATTTGTCTGGCTCTGATACCAATTGACAGGTCTTCAATTTTCATCTAAGAGAATCTAATCGAAAGCAGGTCACGATGCAGAATCTCATGACCTGAGTTTGGAATCAAAACTAAAGGATACATGAAATCGAATTCGTGATTGAGTAATTGAAAGAACTAATAAACAACAACAAAATGCGCAACTATTTAAAACTTCATTGATAATGGTGACAGGTTTTTGGATCGAGCTTGTTATAACTGACATTCAAGCTCGACAAAACCCCTTTGAGAGAGTTCCGGGTTCAAAGACAACAAACTCTAACAACCTATCACACTATTTATAGACAAAATCTAAAACAGACACACTACGAACTAAATTATTACAACATTATCATCATCTTAATTTCAACTCGGTGAGTTCACTTTAGTTCTGAATCAAAGTCTTCGTCCTCCGAATTGATATCTTCAGTGTTGACTTCTGTTGACTTAAGTTAAACTTCATCTTATTTTCAGTTCGGAGGAACCTCATTTTGTTCAGAGTATCTGAACTAACTTGTTCTCAGTACTGAAAACTTTACTTCGGATTATTCGTGACGATTTTAGTTCGGACCCTCCACGAACTAAAATCATCTTCATTCCCTCACACAGAAGACTCCAGAGCTTAATCCATTCTAATTCTTGGCCCAACAATCACCCCCTTGGATGATGCTATGAGTCTTTGATCTTCATAACTTACTTCTCTCCATTTCTAGATTCCTCCAATTCATATTTCTTGTAATCTTGAACAAATTATGGAGGAATAGATGCAATGTCACCTGTTCTTTAGGAGCCTCACAAACGGATATTCCATGGTAGGTACCTGATCAGCAACTAAAATCACTTTTCTTCTACTCATAGGTCAACCTTATATTTCTTATTCATCCTGGTTGACCATACCAATCATGAGAGTGATTTTCCATTAATTTATTTTCGAACGAGCTCCTCTACGTCACACTTTTTTCTCAAATTGATGACGTAAGACTGAGCTCCGTTCTACTTCCATCACACCCCTCTCTCAAATTGATAACTCGTGTTTTCTCTCGATATACCAATCGTCTTTGAATACATATGTGCAACACCAGATCCACCATGAACACCTTGAAATCTTAACAGATTCTTAAATACAACTCTTCAATTTCACTTGGGACTTCTTCAATTTCACTTCGGACTCCTTCGATTCACTAATAGTTTGACCTATATTTCGAATCAAGTCAAATTATTGAACTAGACTCAATCGAATTCTATCAATTCATTTGTCTCGCTCTGATACCAATTGACAGGTCCTGAATTTTCATTTAAGCGAATCTAATCGAAAGCAGGTGATGATGCGGAATCTCATGCCCTGAGTTTGGAATCCAAACTGAAGGAAACATGAAATCGAATTTGTGATTGAGTAATTGAAAAAACTGATAAAAAAAACAACAAAATGTGTAACTATTTAAGATTTCATTTAAGTGGTGACAGGTTTTGGATAGAGCTTGTTACAACTGACATTCAAGCTCGACGAAACCTCTTTGAGAGAGTTCTGGGTTCAAAAGACAACAAATTCTAACAACCTATCACACTATTTATAGACAAAATCTAAAACAGACACACTCAATCTAAATTATTACAACATTATCATCATCTTAATTTCAACTCGGGAAGTTCACTTCAGTTCTGAATCAAAGTCTTCATCCTCCGAACTGATATCTTCAATGTTGACTTTTGTTGACTTAAGTTAAATTTCAGCTTATTTTCAGTTCGAAGGAACTTCATTTAGTTCAGAGTATTCGAACTAACTTGTTCTCCGAACTGAAAACTTCACTTCGGATTAGTCTTGATGATTTTAGTTCGGAACCTCCACGAACTAAAATCATCTTTATTCCATCACACAGAAAACTCCATAGCTTCATCCATTCCATTTCTTGGCCCAAAAATCACCCCCTTGGATGATGTTGTGAGTCTTCGATCTTCATAACTTACTTCTCTTCATGTCTAGCTTCCTCCAATTCATCTTTCTTGTAATCTTGAACAAATTCTAGAGGAATAGATGCAATGTCACCTGTTCTTTAGGTGCTTCAAAATCAGATACTCCATGATAAGTAGCTGCTCAACAGCTAAAATCACTTCTCTTCTGCTCATAGGTCAACCTTATATTTCTTATTCATACTGGTTGACCATACCAATCATGAGAGCGATTTTCCGTTAATTTATCTTCGAACGAGCTCCTCTATGTCACACATTTTTCTTAAATTGATGACGTGAGACTGAGCTTCGTTCTACTTCCATCACACCCCTTTCTCAAATTGATAACTCGTGTTTTCGCTCCATACACCAATCGTCTTTGAATACATATGTGCAACACCAGATCCACCATGAACACCTTGAAATCTTAACAGATTCTTAAATAAAACTCTTCAATTTCACTTCGGAATTCTTCAATTTCACTTCGGACTCCTTCGATTCACTAATAGTTTTACCTAATTTTCGAATCAAGTCAAATTGATGAACCAGACTCAATCGAATTCAATCATTTGATTTTTCTGGCTCTGATACCAATTGGCAAGTCCTGAATTTTCATCTAAGAGAATCTAATCGAAAGCAGGTCACGATGCGGAATCTCCTGACCTGAGTTTGGAATCAAAACCTAAGGAAACATGAAATCGAATTTGTGATTGAATAATTGAAAGAACTGATATCTTCATTGTTGACTTCTGTTGACTTAAGTTAAACTTTAGCTTATTTTCAGTGCGGAGGAACCTCATTTAGTTCAGAGTATGTCACACCCCGCTAAAGCGGAAACACGGAATGTGAAGAGCTGGAAGATCATTACACGGGTTATATAAAACACAACGGCATTTAAGTCATTAATTAAGGATAAATTGTTTACAAATTCGAAAATAACAACCAAGTCACATCATTTAGTACGAAATACATAAGATTTAAGTTTCAAAGTGAATTTCCCAAAAGTAATGGCCAGGTCTTTTCCCAATGAGGTTCTCACACGACCGCCTTGACCCGTCCATGCCATGCATATCATGCTTACACTAATTTCCTGAAACATAAGATAAAGTGTCAACTACGAAAGTAGTGAGTGGATTACAGTTTAAATAGTTCGGAAAAAGATAAGGAAGGTATATAAAAGTAAAAGTTTCCAAAAGGAGGTTAGCGGAGAAAAGTCGCTTAAAAATTTATATACTTTTAAAGTTCAAGTAACGGGCGAACCGGTGCCCTTAGTTTGTAAAGACCAAATAGAGTCATATTTAGTCAATTTGTAGTTGCGGAAATCAATCGCTAAAAAGTTCGTAAATTATGCGTAAGTAACCAATTAGATTTCTTGTATCAACCTCTTGGCATCTATAACTTAAGTGTTCACACTAATCCGATTGTTCAACCGTGAGGCCCCTCTTCCCGCCTCTCCTACGGGAAGTTGTTCTAGTTCTTAGTAATATGTACTTAGACTGCCATCTAAGCAAGGAACGATTCTTTCCTAAGTATCGATACCCATAATTACTATACGGCTATGTACTTAATAGTGTGTAAGTCTAAGTCCAAAAAGTAGTTGGGCACTAAGTAGTTTTATTTTAAAGAGAGATGGTCGTCCGCCACTTAAGATCATGTTATAGTTCCATCAAGGGTTAGTCTGTATACAAGCATCAATGATTAGTTTAGTTCAAAAGAGAGCGAGCCAGTAAGTTCAAGTAGAGTAAAATGTTTTACGCATAAGAGTTGAAATAGTTCGTACAAAATAGTTCCAAAGTTCAATAAGTTCCAAGTCAAAATAGTTTATAAGTTCAACAAGTTCAAAAGTCAAAGTTCGATAAATTGCAATTTGATTCATAAAGTTTTCAAATACAATTAATCTTATGTTTCCCCCACAATTCATGTAAATATATAAGATAAGGGGTTGTAACTCACGGTTTGCGGAGAAACGAGAACTCGGAATCGGTCGGAAAAGGAGCCGGGAATCACGGAATGCCTAGGAATACCAAGATTGTCCAAAAGTTAATTTCTTATTAGGTTACTTTATATAAGAGATTATGTAACTTTTGTTTAAAATTAAGTGTTAAAGTCCAAATTGTCCCAAAATTGGTCCGAAGCGGTTAACGTTTATTTTTAGTCCGAAGGTTCAAAGTTAAAGTTATTATTATGATACACATGTTTAGGTTGCTGAAATGGTTTAGGTTTTCTAACGGAATTTGGGCAGCGCTTCCGCGCCCAAAATTCATGTCCAAAACCTACAACCATTTCCGCTCACAAAACATGCATATACACATAATAACTCAATAGCAAGTCCAATAAGTCCAAAGAGTCCAATATAAGTCACCATTATCATTAGTTTTATTCATCTCAGTCCCATAATATTATTAACAAAAGTCCAGAATGTGTGTACAAGTTTTTAACAACCAAAACGACGATTTTTCGTGGAGACAGCAGCCCGGTGCGCAGCACCTGTCAGGGGGTGTTGCGCACCTCCCTGCTGTTCTTCCCCGTTTTGTGATTTCTTTGCCAAAAACGTTTTGTTACCCATAGATTTTGACATGCAATCAGTAGATATCTCATAAAACACCATTTTTATAGTTTCTAAACAATTTTTATCCACAAAAACATAGATCTAAGTATTATTTTGATAAAAATCGTTTTTGTATAAAAGTGTTATAAATCCTTATAAAAACTCATTATTATGGTTTAGATCTTACATGCAAATGTTTATTTGTGTAAAAAATAGTATAAAGACAGAACTCTACCGGAGGAAAAGCTTGGATGATGAGTTTTGGTCGGATTTATGCTTCAAAAATCTTTACAAGCTTAGTCCTTTTTGGAATAAACGACACCCCTTGCTTGCCTTGATGATTCAAACGTTTTCTATGGATTGAAATGGTGCTTTGATGGTGTAATGTTCCTGGAAATGAAGAACTCTTGGAAGGTTTTTGAGAGAAAATGAGTTGTGTGTGTTTTTATGTTTGTAAAAATGATTTAGAAAAATGAAAATGAATTAGAAAAGGAAGAGGGATAATGGGGTGTCTTGGGCAGGTTAGTTGGCGGTAAATGAGTGAAAAGGCTCGAGATTGATTGGTGGAATTGTTACAAAAACGAGGCAAGGACTAAAAATGTAACATTTTTGAATTCTGGCACTAGGTGTTGCGCACCTAAACAGCAGGTGCTGCGCACCTAGCCCAAAATCAGTATTTTTCTGATTTTTCGTTTTTACTTTTTTGCTTCGTTTGACCTTTTTGTTAATTGAAATTTCTTAAGTATAATTTGTTGTGAACTTAGGAAAGTTCATTATATGTTTTCTTGGTATTAGGACTTATAAAATTGATTCCAGGAGTTATTCCGACACTAGTTCCGACAAAGTACAGACTCAACAGTTACGAACTAGAACAAAGCGAACACGATAAAAGAGTAACTAATGTTTTGAACCGATATAGTAGCTGAACAAGTACCTGGATTTTTTACGGTTGTCACATTCTCCCCGGGTTGAAAGAAATTTCGTCCCGAAATTTAGTGCGTCCCATCATGAAGAAGAGTTCTCGAAAAGATGTGGATACTTCTGACGAAATTGGTCTTCACGCTCCCATGTGAATTCGTGACCCCGTCGGGAATTCCACCGAACCTTGATTATCGGAATACGGCTCTGCCTGAGTTGTTTGACCTCGCGGTCAACAACTTCGAGTGGTTCCTCGATGAAGTTTAGCTTGCTGTCGATTTTGACCTCGTCAAGAAGGATGACGATGGTCTCATCACACAGACACTTTTTGAAGTGTGAGACGAGGAATACGTTATGGACATTTGCGAGAGCCTGAGGGAGTTGGAGACGATAAGCAACGGGACCGATACGCTCAGTGACTTCAAATGGACCGGTGTACCTTGGACTCAGTTTACCGCGCTTTCCGAAGCGGACTACCCCTTTCCAGGGCGATACTTTGAGGAGTACCCGGTCGCCAACTTGGAACTCGAGGGGTTTCCTTCGGTTGTCAGCGTAGCTCTTCTGTCGGGTACGGGTCGTCTTCAGTCTTTCACGAATATTGGTGATCTTGTCAATGGTCTCCTGGACGATGTCGAGTCTCGTAAGTTGTCGATCGCCAGCTTCTAGCCAGCATAGCGGTGACCGACACTTACGTCCATAGAGAGCCTCGAATGGTGCGCACTTGATGCTGGCATGGTAGCTGTTATTATAAGAGAACTCGACCAGGGGAAGCTGAGCGTCCCAACTTCCTCCGAAGTCTACTACACATGCTCTCAGCATGTCCTCAAGTGTTTGGATCGTCCTTTCGCTCTGGCCGTCGATCTGAGGGTGATACGCAGTACTGAGGTCTAGTTGAGTACCTAAGGACTTCTGAAGAACATTCCAGAAACGGGAGGTGAATCGACTATCCCTATCGGAGATGATGGAGAGTGGCGTTCCATGACGAGAGAAGATCTCGTTGATATAGACATGTGCTAGCTTCTCCATAGAGTGACTTTCTCGAATCTGCAAGAAATGGGCGGATTTAGTCAAACGGTCCACGATTACCCAAATCGTGTCGTTACCCCTAGCCGTACGGGGCAACTTGGTGACGAAGTCCATAGAAATCTGCTCCCACTTCCACATGGGGATTTCCGGTTGCTGTAGTAAACCTGAGGGCTTTTGATATTCCGCCTTGACCTTGGAGCAAGTAAGGCACTTGGCTACATACAAGGCGATATCTTTCTTCATGCCCGGCCACCAGTAGTATTCTCGGAGGTCCTTGTACAACTTGTCGGATCTCGGATGGATGGAATATCTAGATCGGTGGCCCTTGTCCAAAATGAGGTTGCGAAGATCCTCAGATCTTGGAATCCATGCTCGGCCCTTGAAGTAGTAGATTTCGTCCGACTTGCGTTCGAATTCCCTCTCTTGGTTATGTAGCGTCTCAACCTTAATGTTCTCGGGCTTTAACGCCTCTTGCTGCTCGTTTGCAATATGCGTGCGAAGGCTCGTCTGAACTTGCATACCCAATGCTCGAACTCGAGATGGATTTACCCTTTCCTTCCTACTCAGGGCATCTGCTACTTCGTTTTCTTTACCCGGGTGGTATTTGATCTCGCAATCGTAGTCACTCAGCAATTCTATCCATCTACGTTGCCTCATGTTGAGCATTTTCTGATCTAAAATGTGCTGGAGGCTCTTGTGATCAGTATAGACCGTACACTTAGTGCCATATAGGTAGTGTCTCAAGATCTTCAAAGCAAACACGACGGCTCCCAATTCTAAGTCGTGCGTGTTGTAGTTCTGCTCGTGAATCTTCAACTGCCTGGAAGCGTAAGCGATGACCTTGTCCTTCTACATTAGAACACACCCAAGTCCTTGGTGGGAGGCATCGCAAAACACTACAAAGTTGTCCGTGCCCTCTGGCAGAGATAAAATCGGTGCGTGACATAATTGGTACTTGAGTTTCTGGAAAGAATCCTCCTGATCTTTTCCCCAGATAAAGTCCTTATCTTTCTGAGTGAGCTCGGTGAGAGGTTTTGCGATTTTTGAGAAATTCTCAATGAATCTCTGGTAATAGCCCGCCAATCCTACGAACTGACGGATTTCCGTCGGGGTTTTCGGAGCTTGCCATTTCTCGATCGCTTCGATTTTGGCTGGATCTACATGAATCCCTTCTTGGTTGACCACATGACCAAGGAAATGTACCTCTCGGAGCCAGAATTCACACTTCGAGAATTTGGCGTATAACTTCTGATCTCGGAGGAGTTCTAAAATGAGCTTAAGGTGTTTCGCATGATCTTCCTTGTTCCTCGAGTAGATGAGAATGTCGTCTATGAATACGATTACGAATTTGTCTAGGTATGGCCTACACACTCTGTTCATTAAGTCCATGAACACTGTCGGTGCGTTGGTCAGACCAAAAGGCATGACGAGGAATTCGTAATGGTCGTATCGAGTGCGAAAAGCGGTTTTCGGAATGTCGGACTCGCTGAAACGAACTTGGTGATAACCCGAACGGAGGTCGATCTTGGAGAAGTAAGTTGCACCCTGCAACTGGTCGAAGAGGTCATCTATCCTCGGGAGAGGGTATCGGTTCTTGACGGCCAGCTTGTTCAGCTCTCGATAGTCGATGCACATGCGGAAGGATCCGTCTTTCTTTTTAACGAAAAGGATTGGGGCTCCCCAGGGGGACGAACTCGGGCGAATAAGACCATGGTCTAAGAGTTCCTGTAACTGTTTCGACAGTTCTAGCATTTCTGGTGGTGCCAGACGGTATGGTGTCTTGGCAACCGGTGCTGCGCCAGGAATGAGGTCTATTCGGAATTCCACTTGTCGTTGAGGTGGCAGCCCTGGAAAATCCTCGGGAAAGACTTCGGGATGATCCTTGACTACTGGAATATCTTGGAGTCGAATCTCAGAAGGTTTACGCTCGACGACATGGGCAAGGAATGCGTCATAGTCCCTCTGAAGGTACTTGCGCATTTTGATTGAAGATACGATGCGAAGTTGTCGTCCAGGCTTGTCTCCCTGAACAACGAGAGTCTCCTTTTCCGAAAGAGGGATACGGATAAGTTTATCGAAACAAACGATTTCTGCTCGGAAGCGGGATAGCCAATCCATTCCAACAATAATGTCGAAACTTGCAAGCTCGATAGGAATTAGATCAATGGGAAAGATTTTATCGGATAGGTATAGTGAACACCCTAGAATTACGTCCTTAGCTTCAAACTCTTGGCCGTTAGCATATTCAACGGTAAAACAATCCTTAAGAACTTTAGATTCTAATTCTATGAGGGGTCTAAATTCTAAGGAAATGAAACTTCTCTCGGATCCTGAGTCGAATAGCACGGAAGCAAAATGATTGTTGAGGGAAAACGTACCAGTAACTGCGTTGGGGTCCTGACGTGCTTCCTCTGCCGTTAGTGCATAAGCGCGGCCCCTACCTTGCCCTCCTTGATTCTGTGGAGTCCGATTGAGCTTGGGGCAGGCATTGCGGAGGTGCTGGTCGCTTCCGCACTCGTAGCATGTCAGTTTCTGGGCTGGAGCAGTTGTCTTGTCAGGGCAGTACTTGGCAAAGTGTCCCACCTTTTGGCACTTGAGGCATAACGGGCAGTTCCCGAGATGATGGAAGTTGCACTTGTTGCACTTCGAGTGTGGTCCGGAGTAAGACCCAGATTTAGCAGGCAGTGCTGGTGCAGGTGCAGGTGCCGGTGCAGGTGAAGCAGTCACGGCGTAGTTTCGGGTCTTCTTCTTGTTGCGGTCGCTTCTCCTTGGGGTTGACTCAGCCTTTCTCTTCTCACCCGACTCCTTCTTGGAGGATCCAGGAGCGGTGAGGAGGTTGTTGGTGAGACGGTGGGCCATAATGATTGCACTTTGAATGGTTTGAGGCTCGGCTGACATGACCATACCACGGATTTCCGGAACTAGACCAGAGATGTACAGGTCGATCCGGTTCTCCTCGGGGGTTACCAGCCTTGGAACCAGTCGGGCGAGCTCGTGGAACCGGGTGGTGTACTTCTCAATGTCATTTCCGACCATCTGGTGGTCCCACAACTCAGCCTCGAGCTTCTTGATTTCCCCTCTCGGGCAATACTCTTCGATGAGCAAGTTCTTGAAGGTGTTGCAGGGAAGAGCATAGGCATTGTCACGTCCTCGGGTTTGGACAACAGTGTTCCACCAAGACAGAGCTCGGCCATGGAATACGCAGGACGCGTACTCCACCTTGCTTTCCTCAGCACATCGGCTGATGTGTAGGACAGATTCGATACTCTCGAACCATTGGACCAATCCTACAGCACCAGTTGTGCCGTGGAACTCTTTTGGCTTACACACCATAAAGCTCTTGTAGTTGCATGGAAGAGGGTTCGGGTGCTGGTTCTGGTTCTGATTTTGGTTTTGATTGTTCTGCTGTTGTTGTTGTTGCTGCTGTTGCTGGTGGTGGTTGTTGACATTAGCGTTGATCCCGGCGGTGATCTGAGCGATCATGTTGGGCATAGCCGCATTCAACTGTTCAGCAACTTGCTCGGCAATGATGCTAGCATTAGAGCGAGGAGCCATGATTCTACAATCAAAAGAACAGATTTAGTTTAGAACGCACGAATGGAATATGATAAGAATGCAATTTAGTGACCAAATACACTTATAGCACGAGATTAGGATGAATGATCAAGTAGTACACACACAAGATTAGGATTCAAGAGATAGAATTATAATGATCGTAACAAGTACAAGATTCACAAGATACGATAAGCATAATGATAAAGGATAGGAATTTCATTAATAATAATAAAGTTTGGTACAAGTACTGAACTAAGAAAATACTGATACGATACATAAAAGGAAAGATGATAAAAGCCTATGCCGTGTACAGAGAGAAAATTACGACTAGACTAAGTACAATACAATAAACAGAAATAATTAATGGCGCCTCTCTAAGAACATCTTGGCCGCCATAACCACAATCAACGTGCCCATTACCAGGCACACACCAATGAGGCGCTGCACAGTCTGGGCCATAGCTCGGGTCGATGCGATAAATCAACGCCTGCTCTGACAACTGCTGTGCAGAGTCAGTAACCTCGCTGATGAGGTGTCCCTGGTTCTGGGTCTCCTGTTCCAGTCCCCGCACTTCGCGGTGCAAATGAAGGAACGCGGAAGGTGGGGAGGTTGAAGGGTAGGAGGCATCCTCTGCCTCGCGGCCTCGGCGTCTCTGGCGCGCTGCATCTCTTCGCGCTCGAATTACCTTTCCCAGGAGTAGTGGTCCATGGTAGGTTTCCGTGGGACCTCTGGTGGGTGTCCGAAAGGTAGGTGCGATGGAATAGGCTGGGATGGTCCCTCCTAACGGGCAGCCATCCTATCCGGCAGACGGCCCGGGAGGATGACCTGCTTTCGCGCGGTCAACCTGGTGCGCGGGCCCCGGTAGTGGAGTGTGGCGGCAACGGGTACCGGTGGAGGGGGGTGGTAGCACATCCCTCGGGCTGGACCCGATGCTGCTAGAGATCGCCATGGAGGTGTCCTGTGTGGGATCAGTAGTCTGATGTCGCTGGCTCTCGGAGGCGGTGCGGTCCTCGGAAGGCGAAGCGGCTCTAGGTAGGGAGCGAGACTGTGAGTGTGACGGTGAACGCGATCGTGAAGAGTGAGACATGACGGATCTGTGAATACTGAGTTTCATGAGTACTAGAAGATACAAAGGAATAATAAAGGAAATGTGTAATGAAATGCATGCACGGGTCAGTCGCGTGAGAATCGGGAAAGGACAGTACCGGGAATTTTTGACTCAAAACCGTTAACAATAGTAATTACGTTCCGTCTTTGCATAATCCATTTTGAACTAGGCATGGGTGATCAGTCCATGTGTGACAACCGTCTAAAAATCAGGTACTTGTTCAGTTATTATATCGGTTCAATTCTCTAGTTACTCTTTTATCGTGTTCACTTTGTTCTAGTTCGTAACTGTTCAGTCTGTACTTGTCGGAACTAGTGTCGGAATAACTCCCGGAATCAATTTTATAAGTCCTAATACCAAGAAAACACCTATTGAACTTTCCTAATTTCATAACAAATCATACTTAAGAACTTTCAGTTAACAAAAAGGTCCAACGAAGCAATAACGTAAAAACGAAAAATCAGGAAAGCTGAAAATAGCCCGGTGCGCAGCACCTGGCTGCAGAATTCAAAATAATTACATTTTGGTCCTTGCCTCGTTTTTACACAAACCACAACCAATCAAACTCGGATTTTTATCATCATTACTGTTATTTCACTGCCCTAAGACCCATTTACTACACTCCTTCTTTTCCTTTTCATTTTTCATTTCTTAAATCCAAAACACACACACACAAACACATAGTACCAAACTCTCTCATTTTTCTCTCTATTTTCCTCAAGAACACCAGCCCAAACCAGTGATTTCCAGCCACTAAATCCTTATAAAAACACCATCAAAAACGTTTAAACATCAAAGCAATCAAGGAGGAGCAAAGCATTTTCGGTTTCAAGCTCTTCCTACCGATTTTGGAGTTCAAATCACCTCTAAAACATCATCCACTCGTTTTCATCCGGTAGAAACCTTTCTCCTACCTTTATTTACTATTTTTACTAATTGCATGTACGATCTAAACAATAAAAATGAGTTTTCATAAAGATTTATGTCACTTTTTATACAAAAACGATTTTTATCTAATTAATGCTTAGATCTATATCTTTGTGGTTAAAAGTTGTTTAGAACCTGTAAAAACATCATATTATAAAGTATCTACTGGTTGCATGTCGAAATCTTCAAGTCACAAAACGTTTTTAGCAAGAAAAACACAAAACGGGAAAAAGACAGCAGCTAGGTGCGCAACACCTGTGCCCAGGTGCGCAGCACCGAGCTGTTGTTCTCCCGAAAATCGTCGTTTTACTCGTTTCAAACTTGTACACACATTCTGGACTTTTGTCAATAACATTATTAGACTGAGATGAATAAAAGTAATAATAATGATGACTTTTATTGGACTTTTTGGACTTATTGGACTTGTGGTGAAGTTATTTTGTGTATATGCATGTTTTGTGAGCGGAAATGATTGTAGGTTTTGGACATGAAATTTGGGCGCGGAAGCGCTGCCCAAATTTCGTTAGAAAACCTAAACCATTTCAGTAACCTAAACATGTTTATCATAATAATAACTTTGACTTTGAACTTTCGGACTAAACATAACGTTAACCGCTTCGGACCAAATTTTGGAACAATATTGGACTTAACACTTAATTTTAAACACAAGTTACATAATCTCTTATATATACAAAGCAACCCAATAAGAAGTTAACTTTTGGACTATATTGGTAATTATTAGGCATTTCGTGATTCCCGGCTCCTTTCCGACCGATTCCGAGTTCACTTCTCCGCAAACCGTGAGTTACAACCCCATTGTTTTACTTTTGTACGTTTAAACATTATTTGGGGGAAACATAAGATCACATGTTTGTAACTATTAACGCTATTTGCAACTTATTTGGAACTGTTCAAAACTTGGTACATTTGCAACTTATTTGGAACTGTTCAAAACTTGGTACATTTGCAACTTATTTGGAACTATGGAACTTGTACAAACTATTTTATGTTTATTTGTGTTATTGCCTTAGCGGGTTAACTAAACTAGGATACTTGTTAGCAACCAATCCTTGATGGATATATAAGCCCGTAAGAGTTCAGTACAATTTTAGCAACATTGTTCAATTGCCCGTTTTGGTTCAAGTTCACTTATACACTATTAGCAACAGCCGTTAGTCATATGAGTATCGATACTTAGGAGGGGTCACTCCTTACTCAGGGTTAGCGTCCCAAGTACATATTAATTAGTTCAAACGTTCAAACAATTAAACATTTTTGGGCTAGTTCACGACCATACAATCGGTTTAGTGTATACTTACTACTTATATTATGCCAAGTGATTGATACGAGTTACTATTTAGTTAAACACATATCCCATACGCATATACACACTTTTAGCGCCTGGATTCCGCTACAACTTTACTGTACGAGTTTATTTAATTACTTACTCGCGTACGAACAAACTTTTACTATTTACATATATGTTCAAACGTCGACTCGTTCTTTTACTCATGATGTCGATATATGTTTTGGCAACTTACTATTTTTGGCAACTTTCTATTTTTAGAAACTTTATCGAAACTCTAAACTGTAACTCACTCACTACTTTATGTAGTTGACACTTTATCTTATGTTTCAGATAAATAAAGTAAGTGTTCGGAAAGCATGGCAAGGAGGGTCGATATGGTCGCGTGAGGCGTTCTTTGGGAAAAGACCTTTTTATTTTGGGAATTTTGTTTGAACTTGTATTTGTACTTTAAGTTAAATCGTGAACTACTTGGTTGCTTTTAAATGTTGAATCTTGAACTATTTTATTTTAATTGAAATGACTTGAATCGTTTATATTTGCTTATGACCGTGTAATGATATTTCCAACTCTCACATTCCGTGTTTCCGCTATAGCGGGGTGTGACAGACTTGGTATCAGAGCACAGGTTGTAGTGAAAACGGTTTTAGAAATTTCTAAAAAGTTTTTGAAACCAAACTATAACCAAGGCTTTTCGGAAAATCATTATGGGTTCAAAACTTTAGTGAATTAATTTTGCGATTGCATGATTATTTTTAACTACGCATGGCCTGATCACCCATGCCTAGTTCAAAATGACTTATGCAAGGACGAAACGTAATTTCTAAAGACAAACGATTTTGAGTCGAAAAATTCCCGGTCTTACTATTCCCAACCTCACGTGATCGACCCTTACCTGCATTCCTTACTTATTTTCCTTTAGCATACTCTTGTTCATGTACTTACGAAACTTTTTACGTCGCAGATCCGTCATGTCTCAGTCCTCACGTTCACGATCTCCCTCACGATCTCAGTCACGATCCCAACTGAGAGCCGCGTCCTCTCACGAGCCTTCCGAGGGCCATACCGCCTCGGAAAGCATCCGTCATCAGACCACGGACCCTACGGAGGATACCTCCATGGCTGTGTCCAGTAGCATCGGGTCTAGCCCGAGGTCGGTTTTACCACCTCCACCGGCCCCCGTTGCTGCGCCACCACAGCGCCGTGGACCACGTGTCGTTACGACGGCACGTAAACAGGTAATCCTTCCGGGTCGGCTACCCGATAGGATGGCAGCGCGTCAGGACGGCCCGTCCAGGCCTGCGCCACCCCATTTTCCATTCGGGCACCCGCCTCCCGAGGTTCCGCGCACCTCGATGTTGGATCATTACTCGTGGAGCGGCAGCTCGAGCGAGAAGAGATGCAGTGTGCCAGAGACGCTGAGGCAGCCCGGCAGATGATGCCGCCTACCCCACAGCTACCCCCTCCTGCCGCCTTCCTGCACCTCCATCGCGAGGTTAGGGGACTTTCAGAGGACGCCCAGCACCAAGGGCAGCTCCTCTGCGAGGTCTCCGACGCCGCGCAGAGGTTGTCGGAGCAGGCGTTGCGCCACCTTTCTGTGGTTCAGGCCACGGCCCGTACGGTGCAACGCTTAGTAGGAGTTTGCTTGGTCATGGGGACCTTGTTGGCGGTTATTGCTGCCAAGATGTTCTTCGAGAAACGCCATTAGTTCTTTCTCTTATCATTGTACTGTAGGCCGAGTTGTAATTTTCACATGTACACAACTTCGGGCCATTTTCTATTATTTTCCTATTGTATCGTACTGTACTTCTCTTTTATAAACCTTGTACTCAACTTTTATTTTAATGAATGAAGTTCCGTTTATTATTATCTATTGTTACTTATCTTGTGAATCTTGTACTGTGTTGAACCATCTTCTTGCGTGTGAACCTTTTGAAACTATGTCGTGCGTGTTCTACCTGATCTGTTACCTTACTCCTTGCGTGATTGTTAACTTGTTCATTGAATCATATTCTTTCATACTCTAATCGTGCGTTCCTAAATAATATATGTTGTCTGTTGTAGAATCATGGCACCCCGTACCAATGCCGCAATCATCGCTGAGAAAGTCGTTGAACAGTTGCAAGCAGCGATGCCCAATATGATCGCCCAGATCACTGCGGGAATCAATGCTAATGTCAACAATCACCAGCAGCAACAGCAACAACAACAGCAGCAACAACAACAGCAACAACAACAACAACAACAGCAGCAGCAACAGAACAACCACCAGAACCAGAACCAGCAGCAACCCCCAAACCCACCAGCCTGCACCTACAAAAGCTTCATGGCTTCCATGGCACGACTGGTGCCGTAGGCTTGGTGTCCTGGTTTGAGAGCATCGAGTCGGTGCTGCACATCAGTGGATGTGCTGAGGCCATGAAAGTGCAGTACGCCTCCTGCGTATTGCACGGTAAGGCACTGACATGGTGGAACAATGTGGTCCGCAACAGGGGACGTGAGACCGCTAACGCTCTCACTTGGGAACAATTCAAAACCCTCCTGATTGAGGAGTACTGCCCCAAAGGGGAAATCAAAAAGCTCG
>CAJVGC010000001.1:26754685-26896365 GCA_910822075.1 Senecio squalidus | reverse complement strand
ATACATGCAACGGAAGCAATTAAAATAGAGCACATAATCAATTTGACTATGTTAAAAATGATACTTTTGTTGTTAATTTAACTCGTTTAGGATTTATAGTGAAATCCTACTACAGACTTGTACACGACACCTTCTTTAGCAACATGCTTGTATGCTAGTACACGTTTATTATCACCACAACTCTTGAACTCGATAAAAACAAAACTAAAACCCTTTGGGATTTGTAAACCGATCGAATGGAGAAAGGAGATGATCGATTACGCTTAAGATCCCTAATCGATTTATGGTGAAGGAAAATAATGAACTTGGTGTTCCTTATATAGCCAAGCAATGCCTTAGAGTCTAAGTTGTATTATAATTAAAAAAAACCCTCCATAATTACATAATACATCATGTCATTTATTAAATATTACACTTAACATATCAAGTAATAGATGATAACTAATAAATGTATAGTCGTGTCTAAATGTCAATGTGTGCAACACCATAGGCTCATATATTTATATACACACATTTTATTGACATGTTCAAATACTAAACAGTTTACATCAACGTTTTACCAAATATAAGAGATCCCAGTTTCGCTAAATGTATATAAATACAATTAAAAAGTCAGATTTCACACAGCCATGTAGATACTAATACCTGCTACAAACTACTAATTATGAAACCAAAAACAGAAAACATGTACAGAAGGAATACATCGCATAATTTTATCAATGGAATTAATGATATAAAGCTTATTTGAACAGACTAGTAATCAAATGCATGCATGACTAATAGCTAGAAGGCGGTCCTTCTAAACGAATGTAGTCGTACATCACACCATGAAACGGTGATCCTCCATTTTGTTGTGTCAAATAAATGGTGTTTTCCTCATTAGAGTTGAGATCCGATCCTGTCACATCTATGTTAAATAACCAGTAAATCCCATGTATTCCATGCCTTGCAATTGCATTGTCTCCCCCAATTATTCCGGTTGAAAACAGTGGAACATCCTTGTTTGGATCATTAACTCGAACCTAAAAATACTAATCTTGTTAAAATGCTTTTATATCATCAATTAGAGTAGCGTAAGAGCTTATTCTTTGAAGTTATCCGCTTTGTTTCCATAAATGCTTATTGACACTAAATTTTAAACTGCAAAAGTTGCTAGACTAACATAAAACTTCTAAATACCTGTAGATCCGCTCACTACAAACTAACTGCCATTTACCGACTGTTATATTTTCTCACTAAAATACAAAAGAGTCATTAAAGATATATTTTAAACTTGTTTTGACTTGAAATAAAAGTGTTAAAACTTGTCTGATCTCACGTGCCAGTCACATTTGGAAATAAAATGCCTAATATCTGCTACATTCTCTCTCTAGGCGACCGCCCATCCTCACCGTCTCCGACGAGCATCACTGTCTCCGACGAATATCACCATCTCCGACGAGTCTCACCATCTCCGTCAAGCCACACCGTCTCCGCCAAGCTGCTCCGTCGTGTTCAAGCCACTTCGTCGTGTAGATCCAATTTTTCTTTCTTCATCGACCGTAATAATCTGAAGCTTCTCGCCGATCAATTTCAGGTTAAAATCAAACTCAAAACTTCAGGATATCTACTTTATTTCGATTCAACTAAGTAGAGCATACTAATTTTACAAACTTTTCGAATTAGGTTACGAGTTGTAACCTATTTTTTTTTTTTTTTTTTTTTTTTTTGAAAAGTTAGTGCAATTAAGTTGAATATCATTTAATTTGAGTCTGAACACACTTGGTTTTGCTTTTGTATTTTGTTGTGGGATGAACATACGCATTATATTTCGATCACGTAAGACCTTTACTTATGGATTTTATGTATCTAACTTCACAATTGGGCTCAATTACTTAATTAGGTTAGATTTTGTTTTTACTCTGCTAGGATACTTGTAACCTAATATGAAAGTTTTGTAAAATTTGTGCAAAATATTTAGCATGAGTGTAATTGTTTTTTGATGTTGAATATCTTCGTGATTATGTAAGTAACAGAGGCATTGCATTTTGATAATATATGAACTTTACATATGGATTGGATTTATTATAACTTTATATTGGATGCATTTTGCACCATGATCTAGTTAACCATATGTATATGGCGTGCAATATCTTTTGGACTATGCTTTTGAGAAATCAAGTCAACGTGGAAAATATTATGTTTGTGCACAGGGTATCGAATGAAGATCTTTCTTAGTTAATTATGTTACTAACTTTATTAATTGTTTTCACTTTTTTAAATAGGTTATGTTAAAGCTTCATAAAATATCTACTTGTTAAGTGCAAGAGTTGACATTATAGTGAATTTACACTAAGTGAGCAGAATGTTTCTCAAGAAGGTATTTATCTTCATCTATTAATGTTTTTCATTTTTTTGAATTTGGTCATTTTACATCATCAAAATCATGTTTATTCTTGTTACATAATACCTAAACGTTTCCTTTGTATATAATGAAAATAAATTACAGGTTTACTAAAAAAAGGTTCAAGGTCACACTTTGAAATAAGCTATTTGGAATCTGGAAAGTAATGACGGATTGTGGTTACATTTGATGAGATTAGATAACCAATTGGAGATGACTCAAACGAGTTCACTAGCGTTCTAGTAACACTCGTGAAGATATCTCAGCATGTCTCAGTTGAAGGTCTACATTGGAGGATAATATCCGAAGATATGAAGAAGAGAAGACTTATGGAACGTTACATTGTTAAGGTGGTGTTTAGAGTATATGTACAATGATTTTGAAAGTCATGAATATTTCTATAAATTATTAATTCTTTTAAAAAATTAATCTGTAGGAAAAGTTCTCTTTTGCTCCTGCTGAAACAAAACTGAAGTCTTGGAAATATATGAGCTAGAGGTTGTGGCTCGTGTTTCGGAAACTATTGAAAAGAAGATACTTATCGAGGTAATAATGTTTCCAACAAGTTTCTTTATTAATGTATGAAGTTATGATTGTTGAATATGATACCAAAGATTCAAGAAGCCCACTCAGACGCTAAATAGATGTTGAAGTGGGACTGTTTGCACATGTATATATAGTGTCCTCATAACCTTCTCATCAATTAATCTTTAATGCCATCCAAAAGGGAGCACAACTCAAATTTTTGCAGAAGTCAATTTCTTATGATCGTGAATTTGATTTTTCATATACTAGAGATTAATTGGTCTTGTAATTGTTTGAGTTTGACACCCTTCTTTATTTTATAATATATATCAAAAGGTACCTTGCAAAATGTTTTTGTACTCGAGGCCATATAAAGCAGTGTGATGGCAGTTTGTATAACCTGTGATCCATAGTGTGAACCGTTGGTGTGATCCATAAGTAATTTGCTTTTCTTTTTAAGAGTATTTTAGAAAGGTCTTACATTTATTTTTTTGGCCATGTTGTTTTACTAACATACTTCGTTCGGTTTCCTTTCCAGTTGACCACTCTACATAGGCTCAGGGCATACCCTAAAATGAGTATCTGGCAAAAAAAATTCTTTTCATCCAACACCCACATATGTGGGTAAGTTCGGTAAGTTTTCATATCTGACCGTCTATTATAGTATCATCTGTAATACTAATTTTGCAACCAGAGAAGTATTGTTATCATGACAATTTAATGTTCCTAAAATGTCAAAGCAGTATTGTTTTAGCACAGGTTGAAAAGCATCAGGTTGACCCATAAGCATTTTTTACCCTTTTAAAATAATAAATACATTTAAGAGACTTGATCTTACAAACTAATGGTTGTAAAGATCCAGACTAGTTGAGCGGGTTGAGTAATTAGTCAAAACGAGAAATATTATGTGGTTCAAAGTGGGTGGCTGATTCCTATCTTATTGCAAGTCTTGTTTACGTTTCACTGTAGGGATTTGTTCTTCAGCAACTTGAGTTGCCATGTTGCTTGATTTCCCTCAAGTACTTTAAGTAAGTTTCTTCATACCTCTAAAATTCACTTACCACGATACATTGATTTCAGTCAATCCTTTAAGGGTCCAAAGAGTAAAAATATTTAGTACTAATAGGGATATGGGTAAATAGATTTAGTAACAATCATATTTCTGCCGGTGATTCACCGAGAAATGGATTTTTTAGGTTGAACCTTGCGACGATGCGAAGGGAATGGCAGATAATGCAACAAGCCTGTCTCATGGTGGTTGAAGTTTGGGGCGAAATAAGTAAAAATGGTTAGGCCCAATGGAGTGATTTGGATTATTGAGGTTTACTTTAGAATGAATATATAATGTATTACTTTTTACTTGTAGTTGGCTGGAGGAGTTTTAACTGTATCTTTCTTGGCTTTTGATTTAATCTGCAATTGTTTTAATGTTTAATGCATTTTGTGTTTATGTTATGTGATATTTTTTATTTTAATAATAATAAAAAATAAATGGAAAATATAGAAAATGAAAAAAATACGAGACTTTTACTGACTGATATTTCAGTCAGTAAAAGTCCTATTCTGAACGTTTTGAAAACCTTTAATGACTGAAGTTGTTTAGTAATAAAAAGTTTTGAACCTTTTGTGACTGAAAATTAAGTCATAATAGACTTTTAGTGATGGTGTTAGTAGTGACTGATTTTTCTTCAGAAGGAGTAGCCCAAATGGTCTATTGTGACTGTTTTTAGACTTTTCCTGACACTTTTCTTCAGTCACTAAAAGTCATTTATTTTGTAGTGGCTGCTTGTGCTGATGCTAGAGCCAATCTCAGTTTATAAGTTCCATTCTTGATCACTTCGTCGAGCTTGAACTTGATTGTCCATGTCGTTTTTTCATACGAATTGTTGTCTTTCTTCCTGTATAACTAAGATAAGTATATCTTTATATGACATAATTAAACTACATACATACATATATACCTCGTCACATGTGCGAAGAACCAATCCTTTTTGTAATCACTTTGCCCTATCGTAAAAACTAAATCACCATCAGGGTATAACGTTGTATATCTCTCCCATAATCCGTACTGTCTAAACCTGGTCAAATAATAAATCTCCAATTAATATCTTATTTTTTTGAAGTTTCAATTTTCAAGATGATTATGAAGATTATTCACCTGTTAGGATCATTGAGGAGTAACGGGTTAGTATACATTGGGTCAGGATCAGGAATGTTAAACTCTGCTGCAGAGCGATCAGGTATGCCTATTTCCCATACCGTCGGACCATCTCTGGGAGGCTCATAGACAAGATTACCAACTTCGATATCACAACCTTCTCAAAGTATGTCAAATTAAAGTTTGTTCTAACACGATCGACCAATTTGCCGAAATATGAAGTTTAATATGGACCTGGAGTGATGGTGATGGCTGTAGGATTTCTGTAGTCGCCAATGAATCCATGGACCCAAGCATATAGATTATATGTGCCAGGCAAAATGTTTCTGATAGAAAACTGGCCTTCCTCGTCCGTTTTACTCCAAAACTGATAGCCCTATACCTCGAAAAAACAATGTACTACAACACATCAGTTAAATGTTGACGATTTCCTTACTGGCAATTGAAGCTCACCTTGTTTTCATGTTGCCATGATCCGGGTTCTCCTAATGGAGCTAGTCCGATGTCAGCACCATTTGCTGGTGTGTGTTCATTGTTAAGGAACCTAAATAGGTGCATAATCGAATTTCATGCATGTAACTAGTGTCTAGTACTTTTTTTGTCCATTTAGTAAGAAAGGAGAGTATATATACCTATCATATACAAATAATTTACCACTTATCATTCCCCGTTCGTGAGCTTGTTGAAAATCCTTCGACCCTGGAAAACTGTAAGGCCATTGTTCAACTTCATGAAGCATCTGAGAAAGAAAATCGATTAATAATGATCATTATTATTTTCTAAAGAATGTCGTTTTAGTTGGTTTAAGATCGCAGATGATGCACTCGGAGCAAAGCCGGCCACATGTAATGAATTTGCACATATATACCTGATTCTGGGCATCTTTCCAAAGCGTAAGAGGGTCTTCTTCTTCTGTAGAGGTAGAGTTTAGATACATAAAAACCGGTCCAAAAACTTTTTTCCATTGTTCCTCTTCCTCAAGTTTGATAACTAAATCATTTCCGCCATAATGAGCACTAACAAACATCTGAAATACTCGAAAAGAATAATTTGATGAACTACATCGTAGAAATTGATAACTGCTAAGACAGTTGGTGTACTACAAATGTTAGGATTCTTACAGCCAAATTTATTGGTCCAACATGGGAAGTAAGCTCTTGTTTCGTGGATCCACCTGTTCGAAACTAATTACTTGGCGTAATTTGCCAAAACCCAACAGCAGGATCCGTAGATATCCATCCATGGACCTTTAGATCCTTTGTTTCACATGAATATTGATACTTATCGTCTACCTACATTCCAAAAGAAAACCCATAAGCTCGTAGGGAGAAGAATAAGAGCCAAAATATACGAACTCATAAAGCTGTTTGTTTTGATTCAGCTAGGGTTACCGAAAAACAAATTGTTTATACTCGCTTTTAACCAAGAAAGTTAAGACATACCCTTGTATATGAAAATAGTGCAAATTGAAAAACTTAAGCTTACCTCTCCTTTGAACTCAGGTTCCTCCGGATTAACGAGAAGTACTGCCTCAGGATAAGCTAATGGTTTACCTCTATCTGGTAACCGATCATCGGGCAAAGGCATATACCTCTGTCTGTCATCTGACATGGCCATATAGTGAAACCTACAGATTTTATTATTATTAATATATATCTATTTGTGCATTTAATGAAATCTCCGTAGATGGGTCAGATTAGCATACGGAAATTAAGGAGTTTACTACATTACTTGCTTTTCGTGAGCTTGAACACTATCCTGGTTTCAGCAAGATTGAAACCAGGCCATCCTTCCAAATGTTCGTAAATTGCATACGAGTAGAAACCAGAAGAACCACGAAGCAACACAAACCTATAAAGCTTATATCGTCATTACCATTATCATTATCTTCTTTAAACCAAATTGAAGGTACCAAATATCACCTTTTGTCTATCTTCAACGGGACATGCTTTCCCTCAAGGGAGGAATCCCATGTTCTTAAAAATGAAACCTCAACTTGATCATCAGTTTCCACTATAACTTCACAACTTGTTCCTACGATCCTATTAAAATTAAATTCATAGCAATCCTTATTGTAAGTTGACGATTCTCTATTCAAGATATATATATACTTAGAACATGGATTGAGAGATTTACCTTTCAAAAGTACCAGTCGTTCCAGGGCTTTTGGGCGGACTCCAAACGAGGTCCCAATACCTATAAACACATCGTGACAAATTAATTATGTTTAAGAGTTCAGTATATATCTAATTCTTATTTAGGTCACAATCCTCAGGCACCTAACAAAGATATGGGATATATTACAGCTTTAATTAACAACATATTACCCTCTATCCGATTCATCATTATGGCTTTCAAGCACATTGTCAATGTTATTGTACTTTATGCCAGTAACATAACCTCCTGGATTTGTTAACGTGACTTGAACAATGCCGTTATCCATAACCACCTAGAGTTAAATATATCATGGCCATCAAATTCAGACATGGTCAATATAATAGTGACACGAATTAAGTACGTACATGGTGCTTTCGGAAATGCATCTTAACTCCTGGGTTAGCCATTAGACCCTTTCTCAGTGACTATCGGTCAGGTATCTAAGAACCAAATATGAGTTATTTTCCTTAGATAGAACAATAATCCCTAATTATGAGTTGGTAAAAAGCACATCTATTAGGTGATGTGCAGTATTAGTCGTTTACTTTAAGCTTGAACCTAAGTATTCTTATATTTAATGTTATGCACCAAACAACGCAATGTTTTCGTATATTATTCTTTACGTAGCTTAGCTTTGCGGCCATCTTTTGTATAGTGGAAATGTAACTTTTAAGTGTTGCATAAAGAAATCTGAAAGATGGCCTAGTGCCTGGGGTGGGGTGAGGACTGAGAGCGGGATGCCCGCACTATAATTTTGAAGCAATGCAGGAAAAGTTATATTTATAAAGGTCATTATAATTTGAAATTGTCCATTTTTATATTTTTTTTAAGACTAATTTACAAAACATCCCTTTTAGGTTATATAATCACAAAAAATCGTCCCTAAATTTCAATTTTGTGACAAATATCGTCTTTTATTTCACTTTTTTCTTACGGTTTTAGTCTCACGTTTGATAAAGTTAACAATTAGTATGTTAAAATAAATAAAAATTATGTTTTTTCCTTATTATAAACACTTTTTTCCTTGATAAAGTTAACAATTAGTATATTAACAGACACATCACCCTCTTCTCCGTTACATCTTCGAATCCTATTAGAATTTGAATTATCCAAAGTATTGTTTCTATCATCTTCGTCGTATTTTCGCCAACTGTAACCACCACTGTCTTCCATTTCTAGGGAGTTTGGTCTTTTTGTTACATATTTGTTTTTTAACAGGTATTATGGTTTTTGTTAATGGGATACAATCATGGTTACGGTTTGAGAGAATACTACGAAGATGATGAAACAACACTTTCGATACTACAAAACTTAATAGGATTTGAAGATGTAACATGGGAAGAGGGTTGTGACGGCCCGTCATTTTTAGATACGCGTGTTATCGTATTATTTTACTTATTTTCGCAATTGTTTCGACCCTTTTATTTCACTTTGTATTTACTCACGATTTATCGATTTTGAGTCGGGTTTTATGTGTTTTATTGATTCGTCCCTTGAGACGTAAGATTTATGTTTACCTAAGTGTCAAATAGTTAGTATTCTCATGGTATTAAGGTAGGGTGTTTACACCAAAATCGCCGGTTAATGTATTCTTTATCTTCGAGATATCGTGCTATTGCTTTTGTTTGTACTTTACCGAAATCGTGCGTATCTCGAAATCGGAATAGAATTTGAATCATTAAATGAATCCTAATACCAAGAAATCATATAATGAACTTGCCTAAGTTCATTTCAAAAAGAATCGGAAACTTTCAACGAACGAAAATGCTTAACGATAACGAAAACGAAAATCAGAAAAATCCAGAAAATGGCGTCGGTGCGCAGCCCTAAGAATTTAGGGCGCAGGACCTCCCTGTTGGACAGTTTTTTTTTTTTTTTTTTTTGGTGACTCACTTTTGCATGTGTTGAGGAGGTGACCACCTGCCCCCCAAACGTGTCAAACACCTTCTAACCCCAGAGATGAGTCAATTGGAGCCTTTTCTAATCACCAACAACTCATTTTGATCATCACATTTCACAAACACACACTTCTATCCTTTCATTTCATCCATGCAATCTTCTCTCATTTCTCTCTCAAGAACAAACCATTTTTTCTAGAAATATTAAAATGCAAATCACACAATTGAAGAGGGTTTCAAGTCCTAGATCATCTACTAACAACTTCCTTTTGATTTCCTTAACATTTGGTAAGATTACTTTTATAATTCTTCACTTTTTCTACCAATTTTCTTCCATTTCGGTGGAGATTCTAACACCTACTCATTTCATTTGTATTTCAAGCTCTTGCTTCCATCTTTTACATTTCATTTTGGAAGATCCATCTAGCTTTTCTCAAAGAACTTTACTTTGATCTTGTGGTAAGTAAACTTTTCCGAAAATCTCCATATTACCTTCTTGCATGTAAGGATCTTTAATTAATGGTGGTTGTATTGTGTTTTGGACACGGATAATTTCTCATCACCACACCACCGAAGCTTTCTACCGGATTCATATTCGTGATTTTGTTGCGGGTGTTAACGGTAAATCGTTATTATCCCAAATTCTTCTTTTTCATATCATTTCGGATTTAGCCTTGAAAATGGTTAGAAATAAAATACTAGACCAATACTTTGAATATTCATGGATTTGGGACTAAATTTGGACTAAGAGATATTAAGATGTGATTATAATCAAAATTAACATATTATCTATATTAGTATGTAAATGAAAAATATACATATATATAAAACTTGGTAAATGTATTTGGAACATAATGTAAGTTATTGACAGTTTAGAATTTGAACCTAAAACCTTTAATAAATCGGATTTCGGCAAAACGTTAAAATACATAAATATAGAATTAGGCCCAGGGGGTCACCCTTTGTACCTAGGGCGAGGCATCGTGGTGTTTTCCAGCAAAATTTTCAGTTTCGCATTTTATCGACCGCAACGTCTTGGTTCCGTATAGCGTCGCAACGAAGTTTCCGACTACATCTTAAGACTTTTAACAACTCTAAACACTTGTATAAGTAAACTAATATATATGAAAGTAATAGATAATGCAAAACATTACCTTTGGACTCAAAGACGTCAATGTACTCATAAACGTCATAATATATATTTAAAACGAACGTTTTGACTATTTTTCGCTAAATAAACCTTTGTTACAAAATGCGTTAGTAAACTAAAATCATCAAATGATGTTTTACGACAAAATTTTATAAACCAATTTAAAAGTTACTTTACTCTATTATTTTGAAAAGTAAAGACTTCAAACTCTCAAAATGTCAAAGTTTGACTTTCACGTTGACTTTGACTTTCCTTCAATCGTTGACTTTGATTTTCACTCGAATGGTTGACTTTGACTTTTATAAAGTCAACATCTTTGGCTTTGACTTTTATAAAGTCAACATCTTTGACTTGGACCAAGTCAACATCATTGACGTTGACCTTAGTCGATCTCGATCAAACTTTGGAAACAATATTCCTTTCGACCGATATTCCTGGTAGTCGTTTTCGGCTCGGAATATCATTCTTCCCTAATTGTCGTTTATGACGAGAAATGTCGATATCTTTCCGATCGGCCCTTTTTGGCGCGGAACATCGTCTTCTTAATCCGTCATCTTGATTCGACTTAATAATCGTTGGAATATTTTAATAAACTTAACCTTAACCGACAAGGCTAAACCGGACTAGACTTATAGAGATACCGAGACTATGTTATATATTGTTTTAAGGCACTTAGACGGTGGAGTTGTAGCTCCGTGATTGTGTACCCGATACTTTGCTGAAGCTTTTACTGTGAGTTATTCGTAGCCCTGTGTCTTTACTATTTTTGGGCTGGAAAGCGTATTTTAAATTGTCTGCTTGTATGCTAGATGTTACTAATTATCTTGTTTACCTAGTAGAATAGGTCTGCCTTAGATTAGGTATCATAAGGCCTCAATAGGCCCCCCTTATACACTTGATTAAGCTTTATGCCCGCAGTTTCATATATACAGATCTGTTTGGGTTGGACGGAACCCTCATCGCTCGCTAGGCCGTCCCTAGGAGTGGATGTTATGGCGGTATTTCATTATTGGTTACCTTTGGATTGATACCCCTTAGGAAAGGGGAATAATCTGGGAGGTCAGGTTCAGTGTATGCTAATCTAGGCATGGTATCCTCGCTAGGGTTGTAAAACAAAATATGATATGTGAAACTTACAATGTTTGTTTAAAACTTGTCGTTGGGTCAACTTTTACTTAAAATTGCGAATAATTCACCAACATGTTGTTGATGTCGTTTTCAACGCTTTTCAGGAGTTTGAGGATGTTCTTGATCATGCCATGCTTATTTTGGGATCGTTATTTTGTTTATCTGGAATTCATTATGTTTGATGTAATTCCTTTGGGATCCGTTTTTATGACATTCGAAGTTGTATTTGTACTTGGCTTTGTGACGCTTTTGTCTTTGTAATGTACTTTGTAAACTTTTGGCATGATTAATGTTATTTCGATGTTTTGCTTATTGGTTGTAATGTTGTAATCCTTGACTCTTGATATCGTAAGCACCCCGAGTTTCCGCTTTAAGCAGGGGTGTGACAGAAGTTGGTATCAGAGCCAAATGTTATAGCGTACTAAGTGAGTTTACGAAGTAAATCACTTGGACTATGACCATAGGCTTTTAAATTGATTTTCTCTGATTTGCTATGTGTGCAATATTTTGCCTTATGTGCTTTTTTTCGAAGATCAAACACTTGCACTCGCTTTAGAAAACAGCAACATATCCCTAGTTTTTTACATTAGTTAGCCGTGATCTTTATGTTTAGTGGATGTAAAACATTTATTTTTATATACTTGGTTTATAGTATATATTAGAACAAATTCCATGGTAGTCGTTTATGTTTCTATTTGCAATATGCTCCTTACTAACATATCCATGTGGTAGAACTATTTTCGAAAATGTCATGTTTTTAACGTTTATGTTTCTATTTGCAATATGCTCCTTACTAACATATCCATGTGGTAGAACTTTTTTTCGCTTTTGTTATTTTTGGCATTTGACCTTATTTTCGTGTTGCACACATTTTGCTTATCACGTTTTCTTTCTTTTGCTTTTTAGGACGATGCCGCCTAAGAAGACGTCAGCGGCGGGACGGTCAGCGAGACTTGGTGGCTCGAACGCGAGAGCTAGTACTGCGACTCCGAGAGTGAGAGTTAATAATGCAGAAACGGGTACTACACCGAACATCGGACAACTTATCGTCGAGCAATTGGCAGCGGTGATGCCCACCAATTCGGGCTTAGTTTTTGGTCTGGCCCAATTTTAAAAGAAGGGGGGAGTTAACTTCAACATAGAAAAAAAGAAGAACACAAACAGTGACAAATTTTTTTTAACGGCGACTTCATTTTTTTTTCTGTCTCTTGCTCGGAATCTTCATCAAAACACAAAGGTTAGATTCCGAAACCCAAATACATGCTTAATTAAACTGATTGTGCTTGTTTTTTTCGAAGTATATGTTGGCGGTTTGGGAAGTCAAGGTTTGAATATCAAAATTAGGAATGGCAAACTTGACCCAATTCCAGAAAAACGGGTCAGTTTGGGTCTTATTTTAACCTGCATGGGTTGGTCTGGAAATACCTTGAAGTAGTCAACGGGTCGGCTGGGTCATTCAACCAAGAGTTTTGAAAAGATGACGGGTCATGCGGGTTGAGAAAAGGTGGAGGACGGGTGTGCTTGTCATGTTGTTTCTCAGCACACTTCACCTTTCTATACCCATAAAAAAGAGAAAATCCAACACAAATATCAAAATCAAAATTGAAGATTCACCATTGTTGATAACCGTTCGGTTTAAAACAAAGATTTATACAAATAAGATTTTGACTTTTATATATAAAGGTGGGCAACAGCTGTACAACATTATAGCCACTAATAAATTATCATTTAATAAATAATTAATTTATAAATAATAAATATCGTATACTTTAATAAATAATTAAATTGTGACTTTTTTTGTATGTGCATAATAAATTTGTTCACTCTGCACGTAATTATATATTAATTATTATAATGGCATTATAGTTTTATAAATAATAAAATTAATATATAATTAGATGATATTTAAATGTGTTTAAAGTTTAGGGTCAACCCGACCCGACCCTTTTCAACCCGCTTGACCCGTGACCCGTTTGACCCAATTATTAAAATGACCCGTTTGACCCATGACCCGTTTTGACCCGAACATATTTTGACCCGACCCGTCTGTTTTGCCACCCCTAGTATAAATCTTTGTTTTAAACCGAACGGTTATCAACAATGGTGAATCTTCAATTTTGATTTTGATATTTGTGTTGGATTTTCTCTTTTTTATGGGTATAGAAAGGTGAAGTGTGCTGAGAAACAACATGACAAGCACACCCGTCCTCCACCTTTTCTCAACCCGCATGACCCGTCATCTTTTCAAAACTCTTGGTTGAATGACCCAGCCGACCCGTTGACTACTTCAAGGTATTTCCAGACCAACCCATGCAGGTTAAAATAAGACCCAAACTGACCCGTTTTTCTGGAATTGGGTCAAGTTTGCCACTCCTAATTTATACAGATAAGATTTTGACTTTTATATATAAAGGTGGGCAACAGCTGTACAACATTATAGCCACTAATAAATTATCATTTAATAAATAATTAATTTATAAATAATAAATATCGTATACTTTAATAAATAATTAAATTGTGACTTTTTTTGTATGTGCATAATAAATTTGTTCACTCTGCACGTAATTATATATTAATTATTATAATGGCATTATAGTTTTATAAATAATAAAATTAATATATAATCAGATGATATTTAAATGTGTTTAAAGTTTAGGGTCAACCCGACCCGACCCTTTTCAACCCGCTTGACCCGTGACCCGTTTGACCCAATTATTAAAATGACCCGTTTGACCCATGACCCGTTTTGACCCGAACATATTTTGACCCGACCCGTCTGTTTTGCCACCCCTAATCAAAATCGACAATTGAAACATGCAATTGATGATGATTAAACATCATAATACAATGGTATGGTTTGATTGTTGATTTTCGGCTTTAATCGGATTTTTAAAAAAAAATTGAGTTTTTAACCTAAACCATCGATGTTTGTCTACATAGTCGTTAAAATGCCGTAGTGTAAAGATTAATGTTGCTCGGAATCTACATAATAGACAAATATTTGAATAAAAATGTTAACGTATTTCGAGTTTTCGTTAATTTTTGATAATTCTTTTAATCTTAAAACAACAAACATAACTACACATCATTAATTTGGCTTAAATCTTAACAATAATTAAATAAATATTTCCATGCCCAAGTAAACTTGACTCGAAGCCGTCAAATACATAAGCGAACAAATCATTGAGCGATATAGCTTCATGTCAACGACCTCTTCACTAAGTGCAGGACCAAGTTTGTGGTTGATTTCGATCGGAGTACTAACCGGTCTGCAGTCTAGCATTTCAAATCGAGTCAAGATGTTTTAACAATCGTACCAGGTAATGTTGACCGCCTCAAAGCCCTCAACCCTTTCAACAATCGTACCAGAGATTATGCTGTCAAGATTCATGTGTAAGTTATTAGCTTTGTTTTTGTGTTTGTGGCTGTAAATTTGGAGATTAATCTTAACCAAAACCCTTTAGATTTAGAGCAGCACTTTTTTGAAGTTAAAATATACTCAATATAAAGTAAATAAAAATCTTAACTCCTCACATTATCCGAATATTTATTTAGATTAGATATATATTTAACCTTTCTGTGAGCTAATGAACTTCAGGATTATTGATTATTTAATCGTTAGTTTAATGATTTTGTAGGTAAAGCTCGGTTTATGAGAAGTGGGTTATTTTCAAAACATTTGACTACGCGAACAAAATGTTCCAAAGCTTCTGTTTCGTGCTCCTCTAGCGAAAGTAGTGCCAAAATTATTTATAGCGTCGCTCCTGCATTGGGTCATAACGAGGTAAAAATAATTCATATTCTATGTCATTTATGTTTTATTCATTGATATCTTAAATTATACCGCTTGCACTTATATCCAAAACCATCTTTGAGTGTCTCGCATGGACAGACAAACATTAGCGCGATGACTAGAATGGGACAAATGATATAGTGCATATATATTCTGCGCATCTGTATTTAGAATGTGTATTCGAGGGTCTTTACTTACATGATTTTGGTAACAGGAACAACATCCGGAATGTAGTTTAAGAGTTCCTGCAATTGTTACTGCTCTTCAGAACATGCAGCTCACCCCAAAGGTAATTAATTCTTCACATGAAGAACCGTTTTAATTTTTTTGCACTTTTTTTTCGTAATATTAAAAAAACTTAACTATGCAATTTGTATCCATGCAGTTCCGAGGATCTGAGATATTGCAACTTAAAAATTTTAGAACCGCTACAGTGGAAGATATTGAAAGCGTACATTCCAGATGTTATGTTTCTGCTCTTGAGAAGGTGATACTAATTGTTATGTTATGTATTGTGAAGAGGTGTTTGGATTTGAGTTTTGTAACTATATATACATCTGATTATGTTGTTTTAATCACGATAAATAGTAGTAGTGTTTGGATAAACGTAATGTGCTTTTGGCTATTTGATTATTATATAGGTGTCATATATTCAGTTTCACACCAAATTATCTAACACGTTAAAATGGGACTTATTTACCTCGTATGCTAATCTAATCTGAAAGGCTTTTACTTTTATTTCACCAAGACTTCCAAATTTATGATATTATTTATAGTTATATATTCTCCAATGGTTAACCATGTAAATACACTATTGTCATGTCGTTACAACTATAAGCAACAAAACCACTTCTAAACACCATCTTATGCAACCCCTTTCAAAGTGCCCATCCAAACACCCCCTAAATGCGATTGCATTAATTTTTACTGATCTAGAGGCCACCTATAGTTTATGCCTATGGTTTTGTAAATTTTCTATCTACAGGCAATGGAATGGGCTTCGGAAAAGGGTGTTGTACCCATTGATGGAACTGGAGACACATATGCCACTGCCACAGTAAGAATGTTATAATAAAATGTTAACGTAGTTGAAAATAAATTTTTACTTCAAAAGTGTTGGTTAGATTTAGTATTTTTTTTTTTTACTAAAGTGTTAACTGAATTTTGATCGGAATTAAACAAACCATCATTGAAATATGCAGACATACAACGAGTCTTTGGTTGCTGCTGGAGCAGGCATATCCTTGATTGATTCTGTGGTAAGTTCAGCTCATTCTTGCCTTATGTATGGGTCGAGTTGGGTTATGTTTTATCTCTATCGGGTTAAGAACCAAAGGGCCTTTGGCCTAGCGGTATGTGAGTTGAGCTCTCACTTGATACACATGTGAGATATTAGATGGTATATAGATGTATGATGAATGTTTGCCTTTGTAAAACCAAAAAAAAATGTTAGCTCATAAGGGAACATGTCGGAAATGTATCTTTAATGTATAGATCCTTTTAAATCATTTGATGAAAAACAAAAAGATAAAAATAGTTTAAAATGAAATAAATAGATATGCGTAACTAGGGGTGGCAATTCGTGTCGGGTTCGGTTGGCGGCCAGAAATCTCAAACCCGAACCTGATTAAGTAATCGGGTCAACTTTGTCAATCCGAACCTGTTTACACTTAACCTAACAATGACCCATGTAATATGTTTATTTAAATGGGTTAGTGGGTTATACAGGTTAAACGGGTTGGCAGGTCGACCTGTTTAACTAACATAACCCATTTAATCAATTATGAATTAAACTATCTATGTTTTTAAAAAACTTAAACGGGTTGGTGGGTCGACCTGTCTAACCAACCCTGAACCTGACGAATTTAATAAACGGGTTAAGCGGGTCTACGTGAAAATGACCCGAAATCTGTTTATACCTAACCCACACCCATTTATTTTTGTGTCGATTTCAGATCGTGTTAGGAATTGCCACCCCTACATATTACATCTCACACTCTAGTTATATAGTAAATAAAAAAGTAAACAAGCATTTTAAAATCAACCCAGAGAATAGGTGACCTGTTTTCACTTTGTTACCCAACCCATCCATATTCTTAACGTTATTACTATTTTACTCATTGTTTATTGTGCTAATGTCACGGTTGTTTATCTCAAGTCAATAGATATTTGTATCTCTTACTGATTTAAGTATATAACGTTTTAGGTGGCAGCATCAAAAATCAATAAGAACCCACCGGTTGGGTTTGCCTTGATCCGTCCTCCTGGACATCACGCTGTTCCAAAAGGGCCCATGGGATTTTGTTTTTTTGGTAATGTAGCTATCGCAGCTCGGTATGCACAGCGTGTGCATGGACTGAAGCGTGTTTTCATCATTGATTTCGATGTCCATCATGGCAATGGCACTAGTGATGCTTTTTATGATGACCCTGACATATTCTTTCTTTCAACTCACCAAGTAACAAATGTTCATTAATTTATTTTTTCAAAGCGCTTATTAATTTTGTTTTATTTACATATACGCTGTTGTTTTAGGATGGCAGCTTCCCTGGTACAGGTAAATTTGACGATTTAGGGTCTGGGAATGGTGAAGGGGCGACACTTAATTTGCCGTTACCAGAAGGTTCGGGTGATGTAGCCATGCGAATGGTGTTTGATCAAGTCATAGCGCCGTCTGCACAAAGATTTAAGCCTGATATAATTCTTGTATCGGCAGGGTGATTTTTCTCTCTTTAAACCATATACGTTTTACATTCATTTATATTTTAAAGCGGCGGGGGCAAAATTTTCTCTTTTGCTTATAAATGGGTCGATTTAGGCTTTGTTTTATCTTTAACGGGTCAGATTTTATTAAAAAATATCTAACTAAAAAATGTCTACAAAATATCAATAAAAGGACACCCTTGATTAACCAAGTTTTATTTTGTCAGATATGATGGACACGTATTGGATCCGCTTGCCAATTTCCAGCTGACGACAGGAGCGTATTACACATTAGCATCGAGCATCAAGCAGCTTGCAAAAGACTTATGTGGTGGTCGGTGTGTTTTTTTCTTGGAAGGAGGATACAATCTGGAGTCCCTTTCAAATTCCGTTGCAGAATCTTTCCGTGCTTTTATTGGAGAACCGAGCATTGCAGCGAAACTTGACGACCAAGGTTTATTGCATGATGAACCGTCTACTAAGGTACTACAAGCAATTCAGAAGATCAAACACTTGCACTCGCTTTAGAAAACGGCAATATATCCCTTAGTTTTTAACATTAGTTAGCCGTGATCTTTATGTTTAGTGGATGTAAAACATTTATTTTTATATTCTTGGTTTATAGTATATATCTATATCTATATTTACTTATAATACAGAGTCGTCGGATAGCTAATGTTTGAGATATTACAAATAGTGGAATGATATGCATTTGAAACTCCTGACTCTTTGTTTACCCTATGTTTTAATTGCCATAATGTGATTAATGGCATACTTATGCATTTGAAACTTCTGACTCTTTGGTTGCCCTGTGTTTTAATTACCATAATGTGAGATATAATGATATTTAAACTGTTCAGTTACCCTAAGTTAATAACACATTTGAAACTTCTGACCCTTTGGTTGCCCTGTGTTTTAATTACCATAATGTGAGATATAATGAAATTTAAACTGTTCAGTTACCCTAAGTTAATAACACGAAACTCTTGACTCTTTGGTTGCCATGTGTTTTAATTACCATAATGAAAGGTATAATGATATGTAAACTGTTCAGTTATTAATAACACATTTGAAACTTCTGACTCTTTGGTTGCCCTATGTTTTAATTACCATAATGAAAGGTATAATGATATGTAAACTGTTCAGTTACCCTAAGTTAATAACACAGACGTTTTTAGGTACTCCAAAAGTTGGTGGTATTAATGGCATACTAATTATTGTGTTTTAATTACCATAATGTGAATAATAAACGTTTTTAGGTACTCCAAAGGTTGGTGGTTTTGTGTTTTTCTACATAAGTTAGTTACTTTTGCATCAACAAACCCCATAACTACGTAAAATTATGTCTCTTTCGAAAAACATGTCTCACTCCAAGATTGTGGCCCTTGACCCAACTAGAGAAGATTGAGTTGTTCATGTAAGGGTTTGTAAAATGTAGGAGACAGTAAATACGAATCTCGGTGATGTCTTACTTGGGTTGGAGATGGTTATGGCTGATGATGAGGTAATTTCTAATTTGTTTGAAAATTTTAAAAGCCGGAAAAAGGGTACGCAAAATGTGGAAAATGTGGGGGGTTAAATTAGTTTCATACATGTTTTTTTTTTAACCAAAAAGGGCGGTTCGATACAAGGTTTCATCACTAGAAATCATATACGAAAGTTTAAGACTCTTCTCGAAAAGGGCCAAGTATATCAAATCTCGAGGTTCAGAGTGATTGAAGGTCAAATAGGATATAAAGTTGTCCCGAATTAATACCGCGTCCGTTTCAACATTGCAACATCGATTCATAAACTTGAAGTATCCAATGATAAGGTTATTGTTTTGAGTTGTTTTATGTAGGGACTATGGTATTAACCTACCCAATTCATGCTTTTTGTAATGTTTGTTTTCGTTGTTGCAGGTATAGGGTCCATGTGCATGTTGTTGATGAGGCAAGTGATACAATATTTACCATTTTCAATTCCGTGGCGGAGAAGGTGTTTGAGTAAATCAATGTGTTATTGTTGGAAGTTAAAGACACAAAATTTCCTATTCTTATCATTGTTCGTGACAAATCTCTTTAGACTTTGTCACCGCGCAACGCGCGGGAATACGTCTAGTTAGAACAAATTCCATGGTAGTCGTTTATGTTTCTATTTGCAATATGCTCCTCCATGTGGTAGAACTATTTTCGAAAATGTCATGTTTTTAACATTTAGAGAAACCACCCCCCATATTTTACTAATGAGATAAATATTAGATAATAATCCCAAATCCGATATGTGGGTTTGGGTCCATTAGGGTTTCTGATATGATATATATGTTTGATCATGATAATAATAATTAAGGGGTTTTATCATTCTTCATGGTATCAGAGCGGGTCTGATCTCGTCTCTATCATTCTTCAAACCCTGATCTCGTCTCTATCATTCTTCAAACCCTAATCGGCGTAGGGATGAGCCGCCTAGCTTGACTAGGTTCCAAACCCTAAGAGAAAAAAAAAATTGTTTTGGTCATAACTCCTACACCGTTTGGAGTTAACTCACGAGGTCAGCGCCGTTGGCTTCGTAATTAAATTCCGAAGAAAAGCATACCGGAATCGCAGCAGAAGACCACCGGACGCACCGTCACGCTCCGATACAAGGTGTCGGGTTTAGATCTGGAAAAAAAAATGTTTTGCTTATAATTTTCAAACCGCTTGGAGTTAGCTGATGCCGTTAGCGGCTGTGAATTCGTAATTAAATTCCGAAGAAAAGCAAACCGGAAAAAGCAACGAACGCAACTTCGACCCGTCGCCATGCGTCACCGCAAGCAATGAGTTTTATTAGCAATAATCTATGTTTTATTTTATGTTTATTTTCGTAATAATAGTTTTTTGTCCAGTTCGAGCTTTCGCGATTTCGCCGTTCGAACTGCCGGGGAGTATTAGATAATAAGCCCAAACCCGATATGTGGGTTTGGGTCCATTAGGGTTTCTGATCTGATATATATGTTTGATCATGATAATAATAATTAAAGGGTTTATCATTCTTCAATAAACACCCATTTAAAACGTGATTAGAGACCCTATTTCTACTCTCAATCTCATGTTTCCTAGTTTAAGCAACTACTAAAGTTTAAATATTGATTAATTGTAGCGTACTAGCTTCAAGACCCGTCCGATGGACGGGCTAGTTTAAAAGTAATTGTCAATCAAATCAAAATCACAAAATAAATCGACAAAATATATAACATATATATGATACTAGATTTAAACCCGTGCGTACGCACGGGACGTTTAAAATAAAAATTATTTTGTTTTATTAAACTGTATATTTAATAAAATAAGTAAGTAATGTATAAATATTATTATTTTGTTTAATTAAATTTAGGCCGTATGCACATGATGTTTAAAATCTCTTGAATTTTTCTATTAAACTTATAAGATTTAAGCCTGTGCATACAAATGTACACATACTCCCTCCGTCCCGATTTATTCGTCCTCAAACAAAAAAACTCTAATTTAAGATATACATTGAACTTAGACGTTTTATGATTAGAATGACAAATATACCCTTTAAATGCATTAAAAACAATGAATAATTTCCTTATAAAAATTAATGATATGGGTAAAATAGGAAAATTAATAAAATAAAACTTTTTATTTTAGAAACTGGACAATATTTGGGGACAAATTAAAATAGTAATGAGGCCAATAAAAGTGGGACAAAGAGAGCAACATTTAACATATCATTATCGTTTTATTAAATATATTAGATTAGATTAGATTTATACTCGTACGTAGCCATACAATATTTAAAGTTTATTATTTTGTTTTAATAAATATATTAGATTTAGCATGTGTGTGGTATTTTGTTTAATTAAATTTAGGCCGCATGCATGTTTACAATATCATTATTTTTTCAATTAAACTTATAAGATTTAAGCCCGTACATACATGGGTACGCATGATATTTAACATATCATTATCGTTTTATTAAATATATTCGATTTAGACCCGTGCGCGTTTAAAGATATGAAAAGCAAAAAAACGAGTGGTTGCATATTGCTTACCATTCATCCAATGTGTCATCCAACGAATTAAGGGGCCTGTTTTATAAAATCATGGAGCTCTTCATTCGTATGCAATTCGAAAATATGCATCCATGATAGTAAACAATTTAAACACTATATATCGAACTATCTGTTGAACAAATAATTATCGGTATCCATAGTTACAATGCTATAGATTGAAAAATTGGATACTATCTATTTATCACTTTTCTAATGTTGTTGAAGCATGTATATATATAAATCGTAACTAACTAACTAACATACCTGTTGTTGACAACTAACATGTAACATGGGTGATAAATCAATCCTAACAAAAAGGATGCCTACAGTTTTGAATTGTATGTTAGGGAATACGCTGGACTTGTGATAATCATATTAGGAATGTAAGCTAGGAATAATAATCATATTAGGAATGTAATTAGGTATAAGGATAGTTATTTTAAAGATAATAGTTCTATTTTTTTGTTTTTTAAATAACAATTATGACATCATAAATTTCCTAAATTTTCTAAATTTTGCTAAATCAAAGCATCCTATTGGCTAATTGATTTTTTGACGATCGTATTTCGCGGGTTAATAAACTAGTATATAATAAAGCAAAACCGTTGTGACATCATCAAAAAATCAATTTTGATGCAGTTGGATGTGCGGATGAGGATCGAGTCCGTTATACATGACGACGTCCCACTGAGAGGATGTACGCTCAAGACCGGTGGGTGTTATCTGCAAGCAGAATACATTGTCCTGAGGTTATCATTACCGGGTCTGGTGGACCCGAGGCTGGTAGAGCAAACGATTCGACTCGACGCACCGTAGTACATGACGACGTCCCACTGAGAGGATGTACGCTCAAGACCTTCATGGGCTGTAAAGCCCCAGAAGTTAAAGACATCGAGGGTGCGACCGGGACGCTCCAGTTGATGGAGAAGTTAGAAGCTATATTTGATGCAGTTGGATGTGCGGACGAGGATCGAGTCCGTTTTGCTACTTTTGTATTCCAAGGAACTGCTTTGACATGGTGGAACTCGGTCGTGAGTGTTCGAGTCCGGATGGAGATTAACACCATGACTTGGGAGTAATTGAAGGAAATGATGATTGGAGAGTACGTGCCTGAGTCTGAAATTCACAAGCTAGAGGATGAGATGTGGAATCTGACGATGATTGGGTCAGATATCCAGGGATATACTTCGCAATTCCATGCTTTGTCCCAGTTAGTTCCTCACCTAGTTCAACCAGAGCTTAAGCGGGTCGGCCGCTATATCCACGAATTACCCCAAGAAATCCGTAGTGGTGTCCTTTCCTCCAGACCGAGCACTTTCCAGAGTGCAGTGGAGATTGCGACTACGTTGACTCACAACATAGTCCACGATGGAGGGATTCCTTCAAACGAGATTAAGCAGGACTTCGGAGAGAAACAGAGTGGTGGATTCCGTTAGAGAGACTCACGGAAAAGGTTCAAGAGGCAGGGTACTCCTCAAGTTGTGCAGTCGTATGCTGTTGTGACACCGGGTGCCCACGGTAGGCATCCGAGGTGTGATCGGTGTAGTAACTACCATGCCGAGGAGGTGAAATGTTGGGTGTGCACCAAGTGTAAGAAGCTAGGGCACACCGAGAGATTTTGTAAGACCCCAAGGGGAAAATGTTTCGAGTGTGGTTCTGCCGAGCATCTTAGGAACAAGTGTCCCGAGCGATCACCTTCTGGTACGGGTACTTTTCTTATCTAAGGTCAGCCTGCATTTATTCTATTTGATTTTGATGTTTGGCCTTATTTTCTTTGTGTTGCACACTTCTCTCTTCTCTTCTCTTATTTTCGTTTCCTTTTACGTCTCTTTTGCGTTGGCACCGAAGAAAGCTCCTATCTGCAAAGAAGTCGACGAGACGTGGTTGTCCTACTAGTGCGATTTCGAGCGGTTCGACTCCAGATTTTAGTCCGTCATTCTAAGAATTTTATATCTAATGAGTTTAGGACTATGATTCCTTGTACGTCTAGACCTTTAGTGCCTTCCTTTAAGATAGAGCTAGCTTATGGTGAGCTACTAAGATACTTTCTGCTTATAGTGTTAGTTTCGATGACCACTCTTTTCGTACCGATTTGATTCCAATTAAAATTGGGTAGCTTCGACGTCATTATCGGTATGGATTGGTTAGAGACACACCGTGCAGAAATTGTATGTTTCTAGAAGATTATCCGCATTCCGCTAGCGCGAGGAGAGTAGTTGTTAGTTCAGGGGAATAAGGCGGGGAAGCGCCTTAAGATCGTCTCATGATTGAAAGTTCACTCTTTCTTGCACACCTAGTGAATAAAGACTCCGCGGAGAAGTTGGAGGAGAAGCCCGTGGTTCGTGAATTTCCCGATGTGTTCCCAGAGGACTTACCTGGTTTACCCCCTAGTAGAGAAGTAGAGTTCCGTATTGACTTAGTTCCAGGAGAAGCACCGGTGGCGAAGGCTCCTTATCGGTTGGCACCTCCGGAGATGTTAGAGCTATCGAGGCAGATCCAGGATGTGACAACCCACAAAAATCCAGGTTCACACCAACTCGACCTCTTAAACCACTAGTATATGTTTTCAATTATGTACGACCGGTAGGTCACACTATACATAAATGATGCTTAATAACTATGTCTAAACATATACGGATACCAGAATTAGGTACGGTATTCACTTTACGTAAACGTATATATATTTTTACAACTATATTTCTAGTCCAACATGAAAGGCATAAAACTCTAACCTTGCATTCATCATCTTTGCATGAATTGTTGCATGCATGTAGTATAAGTTACCAAAACTTGCATAAGTCACCCACTAGACATCAAAACATGCCTAAACACCCTAGACCTTGCAAAAACTACCCAAACCCCCCTCCCTAACCTTCTTGGCCGGCCTCAAGGGGTCCCCCCCATGGGATTCTCTTGAATTTGATGGTCACATGGGTAAATAGAAGTTTACTATTGAACTAAATTGCCCATACCAATCAATGACATCATCCTAGGTAGGAGTGTGCATGGTTAACAAATCGGACCGAACCGGTGGAAACCGGACCGAACCGGTAACCGAAATAGAAGATAAATGAAAACCGAAAACCGGACCGTTATTCACACTAACGGTTCGGTTCTTAACCGGTTTATAAACCGGACCGGTAATAAACCTTATAAAACTCGTTTTTGGTAAGCATAATGGTTATTTTTCAAGCTTAATACATAATATCCACATAGCATAAAAGTGAAGAATCAATTTGCATTCATATACCTATAGTAACATTTTATGAAAGAAAATAGTCAAACCTATTGCATATCAAAATAAGGAGACCTACTGTATAACAAATTTTATATTGCAATTGTTATAATGACAGAATGACTAACTATACTAGAATTATAATGACAGAATGACTAATTAAGAAAACAAAACTAAGTTTAGATTTGGTATAGAATTTAACTCCCGACTGTTTATTGATTATTTTGCATTATGGTTTGATGATACAAGAGACAAAATGAGTTTACTTTTAAGTCTAACAATTAACAAATTCTAAAAATATTCATAATTCCGGTTCGGTTCCGGTTTTTTGAAATATTCTTCGGTTGTTAACCGGATCGGACCGGTAACCGGTTTAACTCTAATCTAAGAACCGCAAACCGGACCGTATGTCACCGGTTTTAACCGGTTCCGGTTCGGTTCCGGTTCGGTGTTCCGGTTTACCCGGTTCAAACCGGTTTTTGCACACTCCTAATCCTAGGGTTGAAACATGAACAAACCAAGGTTAAATTCTAACCCAAGATCCACTCTATAAATAGAAGTCCCTAGCATTCATTTATCCTTTCTCAAAACTCACAAATCACCTCCCCACTCTCTCTCTAAAATTGGCAAAAGGAAAGAAGAAGAAAGAAATCACCAACACACATCAAAACCCTAGTTCTAAGCTTTGATCATAAAGAAGAAGCATCAAGTCTTGCATTCATATACATTTAGGTATGTTCTATAAAGCCTTCTCATGCATCATATTTACATACTTACATCTCATAAAATCGAAGTCCCTTATACAAAAATATGGGTTAAATAAAGAGAAGTTAAGTTATTTTGTTAACCGGAAACTTACACCGACTTGTAGACACTTTTTAACCATCTTAAACAAATGCTTTGGATAAACCATTTTAAACAAAAGATACTTCTATGTTTTATGAAGATTTAGACATAAAAATCATAATTTTTGGATTTGTTTAAGTATTTTAAAAGTATTTTACGCAACAACATACGTTTCAGCTACATAAACTGTCTACACGGATTGTTTTTGGGAAATTTGGGAAAAATGGTTTGGAATGGGGCCATGAGACCTGTGGAATTTGAAAGATAATTCAAATGCCTACATTTACATAAAACGAACACTAAAAACGGATAAAAGACCAAGGAGTTATGATATTTTCAAGTTAACATGTACTTTGAGAAAACCCTAAAACCTACTGTTAGTATTTCTATTATAAATATCAGTAGACTTTCAATCTGGTTTCAAGGCCTAGACCATTTGAAAGGTATTTCAAACACGGTCGTTTCTATATAAGATTCATTAAAATCGGATAAGAAACGGGCGAGATATGTTACTTTAAAGTTGGGTAAAACTTAAAGATACTTGCTGAGTTTTTATAAACTTTTATAAAAACTAACTTTTAAAAACTAACTCGATAATAATAGCAATAACACAATACTAGGGAGATTTGTATGCAATGATTCCATCTCGATATTTCGTAGTGCCGAGCTTGTTGGATTTACGATTTAAAGTGTCCTAGCTCCGCATGCGATTATAGAATGGTCTTGTATATAATGGCCCGAACGGTGTTAGTTTATTATTATCAAACCCGAAGCCTAACCCTACCTTATTCATACATATACATACATTTTCATGTGCATTGGACTAGAATATAAAAACCTAAATTCTAAAACTTAATAGGTCGAGGTTAGACCTACCTGATTCTCGGATTTGAGACTCCTACGTGTTGGCTTACACACACTGCCTCATTACTTTTAGCTGGCTTGCTAAGGTGAGTTCATAGCCCCGTTTTTTTTACTTGTTTTATACTTGGGGTGAGATACATGCTCTTTTACTTATGGACACAAGTACTTAAAACCTTTACTAGTTGCCTAAGTTACCACTAAGCCAAAGGAAATTCCCCTATCATGAATCGTTAGTTAAGGACTTAAGCGCGATTGTATTGGATAGATCTATTAGGGTTTGACAACCCTCACCCAACGGCTAGACGATGTAACCCACGTCTACCACAACTAACTCGTGGACTCGAGTAGGGTGCTTTACTTTTGAAACTATATATGTTATTTGGCTATAACATAGGAACACTTATGGGGTAAGGAACTTTGTTACGCTTCGATGTCATGAGCTTAGGTGCAACTGTAAGACTTTACTTAAACGGAAATCTTGTGGTCCACTTTATTACTAAACTAAACATATGAATTCACCAACTTTATGTTGACTTTAGCTTGTATGTCTCAGGTGCTTAGTCGAAAGGGCTTTCGACGGAGGGATTTTGGGATATGATAGAGTCGCATATTTCAAACTTACGCTTTTGGGAGATTTCCCTTGCATTACTTATTTTCTTTTAAGTTATGTAATGTAAATATTTGTTTTGTGAACTCTGGTAACGCTTTTCCTTGATCATGTAAAACTCTGAATTTCAATATCAATGAATGTATGTTTTTTTTAAAACGACTCATATAGAGGTCGTTCGCCTATATATCATTGCTATCTGGGACCCATGAAGTCAACACCTCGAGTATCGGGAACACGAGATTTGGGGGTGTGACAGATTGGTATCAGAGCTCTGGTTATAGCGAACCAGGTTGCATTAGTAAATATCCTGGTCTATAACTGAGCTTTAGAACTTACTGATTCCGCACTACTTACTTATATTTTACATAGAAATGCTTACACTTTTTGACCTTGTCACAGTATGTCGACTCCCTACTACGTTATACTTTCTGATTCTAAGGATGACTATCCTCCACATACACCTACTGCTCCAGATGCCGACTCGAGCGTCGATATGGACATCTCTTCTACCTTAGGATCCCCAGTTATACCATACTACGGATACGATGGCTTCGAGAGCGAGCATACTGTCACACCCCGCTAAAGCGGAAACACGGGATGCGAGAGCTGGAAGATCATTACACGGTCATAAGCAAACATAAACGATTCAAGTCATTTCGATTAAAAATAAAATTGTTCAAATTTCAACAACCAAGCAGTTTATAAGTTTCGAAATAAAATACAAGTGCAAGTTTCAATTAAAAATTCCCAAAATGAAAGGTCTTTTCCCAATGAGCGCCTCATGTAACCATATCGACCCTCCTTTGCCATGCATTCCGAACACTTACTTTAATTTCCTGAAACATAAGATAAAGTGTCAACTACATAAAGTAGTGAGTGAGTTACAGTTTAGAGTTCGAGAAAGTTTCTAAAAATAGAAAGTTGTAAAACATATATTGACGTCATAAGTAAAAAGGAACGAGTTGACGTTTGAACATATATGTAAATAGTAAAAGTTTGTATGTACGCGAGTAAAATAGTTAAATAAACTCGTATAATAAAGTTGTAGCAGAATCCAGGCGCTAAAATAAAGTTGTGTTAAAGTTGTAGCGAAACAGTGCTAAAATAAAGTTGTAGCGGAACAGTGCTAAAATAAAGTTGTAGCAGAACAGTGCTAAAATAAAGTTGTAGCGGAACAGTGCTAAAATAAAGTTGTAGCGGAACAGTGCTAAAATAAAGTTGTAGCGGAATCCAGGCGCTAAAAAGATGTTTGCGTAGGGAGTATGTGTTTAACTAAATAGTAACTCGTATCAATCACTTGGCATAATATAAGTAGTAAGTATACACTAAACCGATTGTATGGTCCTGAACTAGCCCAAAAATGTTTAATTGATTGAACCTCAGTGTGGTAGTAATATGTACTTGGGACGCTAACCCTTAGTAAGGAGTGACCAGTCCTAAGTATCGATACTCATATGACTAACGGCTATTGCTAATAGTGTATAGGTGAACTTGAACCAAAAACGGGCAATTGAACAAAGTTGCTAAAATTGTACTGAACTCTTACGGGCTTATATATCCATCAAGGATTGGTTGCTAACAAGTATCCTAGTTTAGTTAACCCGCTAAGGCAAAAACACAAATACGCATAATAGTTTGTACGAGTACCAAGTTTTGAACAGTTCCATAGTTCCAAATAAGTTGCAAAAGTACCAAGTTTGAACAGTTCCAAATAAGTTGCAAAAGTACCAAGTTTGAACAGTTCCAATGTTAAAATGTTTCAGAGTTTTGAACAAGTTTCAATAAGTACCAAAAGTATCAAGTTTCCAAATGTTTAATAGTTCGCAAATAGTGTTAACAGTTACAACATGTGATCTTATGTTTCCCCCAAATAAGTTTAAATGTACAAAAGTAAAAACAATGGGGTTGTAACTCACGGGTTGCGAAGAGTACGAGACGAGTGCGAGAAACGGTCGGAAATGAGAGCCGGGAATCACGGAACGCCTAAGGATACCAAGATAGTCCAAAAGTTATTATCTCATTATGTTACTTATAATAGATTAGGTAACTTTTGTTGAAAATTAAGTGTTAAGGTTAACATTGTTCCAAAATTGGTCCGAAGCGGTTAACGTTTTGTTTTAGTCAAACGTCCAAAGTTGATGTTATTTGTTTATATGTTAGATATATTTTTGGTTGCTGAAGTGATGTGAGTTTTCTAACGAAATTTGGGCAGCGCTTCCGCACTATAGTTTCTAAATCCAAATTTTCAACACTTTCCCGCTTACAATTTTTATAACACTAATTATATTAATTCATCAAGTTCAATCTAAATGTAATATGTCAAATAAGTCATCCCAAACACAAGTATTTGTTTATTACAGTAGCTTTTATTCAGATTCGAGATAACAAGTTCAAAGTGGCGGTTTTTATCAAGTTAACCACGATGTTTGGAGCTGCCAGCAGCTCGGTGCTTAGCACCTGTTTCCAGGTGCGCAACACCTGTTAGCAGGTGCTTAGCACCTGCTTGCTGGACTTCTCCAAAAATCATTTTTGGTGGTTAAATCGGTTATCTTGATGGTAGATTTCGACATGCAATTGTTATAAACCTTATTAATCATCATTTTCTCAGTTTATATGTAACTTTTATCCATAAAAACAAAGATCAAAGCACCATTTATTAAAATCCCGTTTTTGTATAAAAATGGTTATAAAACTTCATCAAAACTTGTTTTTATGGTTTTGATCATACATGCAATGAGTTAGATTGATAATATAAGTAAAAAGGAAGATTTCTACCAGATGAAAATGCTTAGATGATGCCTTAGAAGTGTTTTGAGCTCCAAAAATGGTGAAATAAGCTTTTAAACCGAAATAGACTTGATCCTTCTTGCTTCCCTTGATGTTTAAACGTTTTTAGATGGTGATTTTTGAAGGTTAATGGCTGTAACATCCTGGTCTTTGAGAGAGTTTTAGAGAGAAGCTAGAGAGAGGATGGAGGAAAACAAGTGTGTGTGTGTGTATTTTTGATTTATAAAAATGAAAATGAAAAGAAAATAGGTAGTGTAATAAAGGGGGTGTTTGTGACTGCTATTTCCAGTATTTGAGTGGTAAAAGTCGAGTTTGATTGGTGGTTTATGTTTATAAAAACGAGACAACAACAAAAATACAAAAATTTGAAATCTGGTGGGAGGTGCTGCGCACCAAACCAATAGGTGCTGCGCACCGGGTGGTTTTTCAGCTTTTATCTGATTTTTCGGTTTTACGTTTTTGCTTCGTTGGACCTTTTTGTTAATTGAAAGTTCTTAAGTGTGATTTGTTATGAACTTAGGAAAGTTCATTAGTTGTTTTCTTGGTATTAGGACTTATATAAATGATTTCGGGAGTTATTCCGACACTAGTTCCGACAAGTACAGACTTAACAATTACGAACTAGAACAAAAGCGAACACGATAAAAGAGCGACTAGAGAATTGAACCGATATAGCAACTGAGAGACACCTGAATTTTGGACGGTTGTCACACATACCACCACCATTATCTACTTATCCGACACGGATTCGGACGAAGAGATGTATACCCACACGTCCGTGCTAGGCACGCCTTCTACTCAGTATGAAGGATTCATCCCGGAGGACGAACCTTCTTTTCTTACTCCTATTGCCGAGCCTACTATCCATGACACTCCTACTCTCCGAGCTGACTCGGGATACACTCCTACTCCCGAGGGATTTGTCTACCCTGAGACGGAGGAAGAGGAGGAGGAGGAGGAGGAGGAGGATCCCCCGGAGGATGACTCCGACACCGCCTCTTCCGATACTTTCACTACACCTCCTGCCACTATCCCAACCATGGAGTCCCACCGCTAATTCATGCTCACATCTCCGGGGGAGGAGGAGCCCGCACTCGTTTGACCGCACGGAAGTCAGTTCCCATCCTTCCTACCGCACCTCACAGATACCACCCTCACGTCGTTGCCAGACGGACTCCACCTACTCCCGACAGTACTGTCGTCAGAAGGGACTACCATGATGTGGCCGTAGTTACTACTACACCTACCACCACACCCATTCCTACTACTACTACTCCCATCACCACTCCTATACTCACCACCACCACTACACCTCAGCAGGACCACGGCTACCAATATCAGGATTGGATGCGTTCTACCCTCCAAACTTAGAGGCAGGCGGAGAGAGTACCCAGTACCTACGAGATAGGGGAGTCATCTACTGCCCCCGGTCCAGTCCCGATATCTTCCATTCTGGTAGCAAGACTAGCGAGCTTAGAGAGAGAGCAGAGGATGATTGAGCAGGATTTCGGGAGTTATAACTCTTGGAACACTGCTAACATCAGACAGAGCTTCGACATGGTTCGACATGACGCATCCTTAGCGGAGCGGGCAGCAGAGGCTACACATGCGCGTATCATGCATACACGTGGCGACTTAGCCACTCCGACATCTCGTCTTGAGTCATCAGAGAGGCGCATTGCCGAGTTAGAGGAGATGGTTCAGCGACTGAGTGGTGCATCTACCAGCACGAGACCTGGTCATCCACCTAGATAGGATAGTAGCATTTTAAACCTTCCATGACAGGTTGTGTCTGGTTATTTTCTTTTGTACTTGAACTAAAATGGGTGTTCTATAAACCCATTATGTTGTTGTATTTCCTTTGAAATCAATGTATTCAAGTTATATTAATGAACTTTGGGTTTTAATCTACTTATTCTATTGTATGACTTGTGTTTGGTATGATTGCATATTTATTACTGCTTATATGTCGTGTATGTGTGCTTGATGATATGTTTGGTTTTTATTATTTGTTTTGAAGAATTATGGCGCCAAAGAGAAACACAAGGACCACCAGGAACTCACGAAACCCAAACCCTGATGACACGGAAGCTATCATAGCTCAGCGAGTAGCAGACGCTATTGCTGCTTATGTAGCTAACCACACAAGCACTAATGGTGGGGGGGGGGGGGGGGGGGGGGAACCAGCAATACAGCTGGAGGGGACGAGAATACCCATCGTGGATGTTCTTACAAGGAATTCATGAACTGCAAACCCCAGTACTTCAATGGTACAGAGGGAGCTGACGGACTTCTCTGATGGTTTGAGAAGCTGGAATCCGTATTCCGCATTTGTAACTGCAATGAAGCCAATAAGGTCAAGTATGCTACTTGCACCCTCCAAAACAATTCTCTAACATGGTGGAATGCCGGGATTGATGCGGCATATTTACTGCCATGGGAGGACCTGAAGCAAATGATGAAGGAGGAATACTGCCCTAGAAATGAGATCCAAAAATTGGAATCCGAATTTTGGAATTTGTCAGTGAAGGGAGATGACATAACTGGTTATACCACCCGTTTCCAGGAGCTATCCCTACTGTGCCCAGGAATGGTAACCCTGGAATACAAAAAGGTTGAAAGGTACATCTGGGGATTACCACCCCAAATTCAGGGAAATGTTACTTCCTCCGAGCCGGCAAACAGCCAGGGAGCCATCCGCATGGCGCATAGCTTGATGGACCAGTTTTTCCGTCGAGGTTCATCTGAAAAGAAATCATCAGATAACAAACGGAAGTGGGAGGATACTTCCGGGAAAAGCTACAATCAACAACCCACCAAGAAGCCTTAAACAACAAAGGCTTACACGGCTGCCCCTGGTAACTATCAGGGAAACACACCACTTTGCAACCGATGCAAGCTCCATCATACCGGCCAGTGTACTGTGGTCTGCAAAAACTGTAACAAGACGGGCCACCAAACCAAATATTGTAGGAAAGATGCCCATGTAGCTAATGTGAAGGTTCCTAACGTCTGCTTTAAATGCGGAGAACCGGGACACTTCAAGAAGGACTGCCCTGAACTAGCAAACCAAGACAACAATGGCAGAGCTCAGGGCAGGGCGTTTGTGATTAGAGCAGGAGAAGAACAACCAGGCCCGAACGTCGTGACGGGTACGTTTCTCCTCAATAATCAACACGCAACTGTTTTATTTGATACTGGTGCTGATAGGAGCTTTGTATCTACAAAATTTAAAACTTTGATCAATAATGCCCCAACTACCTTAGACGCTAAGTATACAATAGAATTAGCAAACAGGAAATTGGTGACTACAAATAGTATCATTCGAGGTTGTACCTTAACCTTAGCTGACCACCCATTCAATATCGACCTAATACCTATTCAACTCGGAAGTTTCGACATAGTAATAGGAATGGATTGGCTATCTCTAAATCACGCCGAAATCATATGTAACGAGAAGATTGTCCGTATTCTCCGGACCGACGGGAAAACTCTCTTGATCAAGGGAGATGGGAGCCGATCAAAGTTAAGCATCATATCCAACTTAAAAACGCTGAAGTACTTACAGAAGGGATGTGACGCCTATTTGGCATACATGACGGATACGGAAACGAAGGAGAAACAACTAAACGACGTACCGATTGTTCGAGAATTTCCCGAAGTCTTCCCAGAAGACTTACCCGGACTTCCACCTCCAAGACAAGTCCAATTTCACATCGATTTAGTGCCAGGAGCCGCACCAGTGGCTCGAGCACCATATCGACTCGCTCCATCGGAAATGAAAGAGTTATCCAACCAACTCCAAGAGTTACTAGATCGAGGATTCATTCGTCCAAGTTCCTCACCTTGGGGAGCACCAATTCTTTTTGTCAAAAAGAAGGATGGATCCTTCAGGATGTGTATCGACTATAGAGAACTGAACAAGCTAACCGTGAAGAATCGTTATCCACTTCCAAGGATTGACGATCTTTTCGATCAGCTTCAAGGATCAAGTATCTACTCTAAAATTGACCTACGGTCAGGTTATCATCAACTTAGAGTACGAGAAGAAGATGTTCAGAAAACCGCATTTAGAACTCGCTATGGTCACTACGAATTCCAGGTTATGCCTTTCGGTTTGACCAACGCACCGGCGGTATTCATGGATCTTATGAATCGGGTGTGTAAACCGTACCTGGATAATTTTGTGATCGTATTCATTGACGACATCTTGATATATTCGAAAAATAAGAAAGAACATGAAGAGCATTTGAGATTAATCCTCGAATTACTGAAAAAGGAGGAATTGTACGCAAAATTCTCTAAGTGTGAATTTTGGATCGAGAAGGTTCAATTCCTTGGCCATGTTATTGACAGTCAAGGCATCCACGTAGACCCAGCAAAAATTGAATCCATTAAGGATTGGGCTGTCCCTAGAACCGCAACGGAGATACGCCAATTCTTAGGCCTAGCCGGTTATTACCGACGTTTCATCGAAAATTTCTCCAAGATAGCTAAAGCCTTGACGAAGTTGACGCAGAAAACTGAGAAGTTCGTTTGGGGTGAAGAACAAGAGTCGGCATTCCAATTATTGAAGAAGAAGATCTGTTGTGCACCGATTCTATCATTTCCCGAGGGAACAGAGGATTTCGTGGTATATTGCGACGCATCACACAAAGGATTAGGTTGTGTGTTAATGCAAAGGGAAAAGGTTATCGCCTACGCCTCACGACAGCTCAAAATTCACGAGGAAAACTACACAACACATGACTTAGAGTTAGGAGCTGTAGTGTTCGCACTCAAGATCTGGAGACACTATTTATACGACACTAAGTGTACAGTGTTCACAGATCACAAGAGTCTGCAACACATTCTTGATCAAAAAGAATTGAACATGAGGCAGCGTCGTTGGATCGAACTACTTAGTGATTACGATTGTGGCATCCGTTACCATCCTGGAAAAGCCAACGTAGTGGCAGACGCTCTAAGCCGAAAGGAGAGAGCTAAACCATTACGAGTTCGAGCTTTGGTTATGACGATTCAATCGAATCTACCCACACAAATCCGCAATGCTCAAATCGAAGCCCTTAAAGACGAAAACATAAAGAACGAAAACCTGCGAGGTATGGACAAATCATTCAAAACCAAAAGCAATGGAACCAAATGTTTTGAGGACAGAAGTTGGTTACCCCGCTTTGGAGGATTAAAAGAGTTAATCATGAGAGAATCACACAACTCCAAGTACTCCATACATCCCGGATCGGACAAAATGTACCAAGACCTCAAGATGTTGTACTGGTGGCCAAATATGAAATCGGAGATCGCTACTTTTGTGAGCAAATGTTTAACATGCTCAAAAGTAAAGGTTGAATACCAAAAACCTTCTGGATTATTGATACAACCCGAGATACCTCAATGGAAATGGGAAGGAATAGCAATGGACTTCATCACAAAGCTACCCAAAACCCCGCACGGTTACAACACTATCTGGGTAATAGTTGATCGTCTAACAAAGTCCGCGCATTTTCTACCCATCAAAGAGACAGACAAAATGGAAAAATTAACACGGTTATACCTTAAAGAAGTCATCTCTAGGAATGGGGTTCCTGTTTCGATCATATCTGATAGAGATAGTCGTTTCACATCTAGATTCTCGCAATCATTGCAAAAGGCTCTAGGAACGCGTCTGGATATGAGCACAGCATATCACCCACAAACCGATGGCCAAAGTCAAAGAACAATCCAAACGTTGGAGGATATGTTAAGAGCATGTGTCATCGATTTTGGAAAGCGATGGGATTTACACTTGCCCTTAGCTGAATTCTCCTACAACAACAGTTATCACACCAGCATCAAGGCTGCACCATTTGAGGCACTTTACGGACGAAAGTGTCGAACACCCGTATTTTGGATCGAAGTTGGGGATAGCCAACTTATTGGTCCAGATATTCTTCACGAGACCACAGAAAAGATCGTGAAAATTCAGGAAAGACTCCGAACGGCGCGCAGCCGACAGAAGAGTTACGCAGACCGAAGGCGTAAGCCACTAGAATTCCAAGTTGGAGACAAGGTTATGCTCAAAGTCTCACCATGGAAAGGCACCATTCGCTTCGGAAATCGAGGAAAACTAAACCCCCGATACATCGGACCCTTCAAAATTCTGGAAAGAATTGGACCAGTAGCTTACCGACTCGACTTACCACAAGAACTAGACGGAGTACATAACACGTTCCACGTCAGTAATCTGAAGAAGTGCTTGTCGGATGAAACTCTAATAAATTCCACAAGAAGAACTTCATATTGACACCAAACAACGTCGACAGAGTCGAATACCTATCGTACAGGTTCGATGGAATTCCCGTCGAGGACCTGAATTCACTTGGGAACGAGAGGACCAGATGAAACTCAATTACCCTCATCTCTTCTCAGACACCCAACCTCCAGAACAAACCAACTAAATTTCGGGACGAAATTTCCATAACAAGGGGAGACTGTGACAACCCACAAAAATCCAGGTTCACACCAACTCGACCTCTTAAACCACTAGTATATGTTTTCAATTATGTACGACCGATAGGTCACACTATACATAAATGATGCTTAATAACTATGTCTAAACATATACGGATACCGGAATTAGGTACGGTATTCACTTTACGTAAACGTATATATATTTTTACAACTATATTTCTAGTCCAACATGAAAGGCATAAAACTCTAACCTTGCATTCATCATCTTTGCATGAATTGTTGCATGCATGTAGTATAAGTTACCAAAACTTGCATAAGTCACCCACTAGACATCAAAACATGCCTAAACACCCTAGACCTTGCAAAAACTACCCAAACCCCCCCTCCCTAACCTTCTTGGCCGGCCTCAAGGGGTCCCCCCCCATGGGATTCTCTTGAATTTGATGGTCACATGGGTAAATAGAAGTTTACTATTGAACTAAATTGCCCATACCAATCAATGACATCATCCTAGGGTTGAAACATGAACAAACCAAGGTTAAATTCTAACCCAAGATCCACTCTATAAATAGAAGTATCTAGCATTCATTTATCCTTTCTCAAAACTCACAAATCACCTCCCCACTTTCTCTCTAAAATTGGCAAAAGGAAAGAAGAAGAAAGAAATCACCAACACACATCAAAACCCTAGTTCTAAGCTCTGATCATAAAGAAGAAGCATCAAGTCTTGCATTCATATACATTTAGGTATGTTCTATAAAGCCTTCTCATGCATCATATTTACATACTTACATCTCATAAAATCGAAGTCCCTTATACAAAAACATGGGTTAAATAAAGAGAAGTTAAGTTATTTTGTTAACCGGAAACTTACACCGACTTGTAGACACTTTTTAACCATCTTAACCAAATGCTTTGGATAAACCATTTTAAACAAAAGATACTTCTATGTTTTCTGAAAATTTAGACATAAAAATCATAATTTTTGGATATGTTTAAGTATTTTAAAAGTATTTTACGCAACAACATACGTTTCAGCTACATAAACTGTCTACACGGACTGTTTTTGGGAAATCTGGGAAAAATGGTTTGGAATGGGGCCATGATACCTGTGGCATTTGAAAGATAATTCAAATTCCTACATTTACATAAAAAGAACACTAAAAACAGATAAACGACCAAGGAGTTATGATATTTTCAAGTTAACATGTACTTTGAGAAAACCCTAAAACCTACTGTTAGTATTTCTATTATAAATATCAGTAGACTTTCAATCTGGTTTCAAGGCCTAGACCATTTGAAAGGTATTTAAAACACGGTCGTTTCTATATAAGATTCATTAAAATCGGATAAGAAACGGGCGAGATATGTTACTTTAAAGTTGGGTAAAACTTAAAGATACTTGCTGAGTTTTTATAAACTTTTATAAAAACTAACTTTTAAAAACTAACTCGATAATAATAGCGATAACACAATACTAGGGAGCTTTGTATGAAATGATTCCTTCTCGATATTTCGTAGTGCCGAGCTTGTTGGATTTACGATTTAAAGTGTCCTAGCTCCGCATGCGATTATAGAATGGTCTTGTATATAATGGCCCGAACGATGTTAGTTTATTATTATCAAACCCGAAGCCTAACCCTACCTTATTCATACATATACATACATTTTCATGTGCATTGGACTAGAATATAAAAACCTAAATTCTAAAACTTAATAGGTCGAGGTTAGACCTACCTGATTCTCGGATTTGAGACTCCTACGTGTTGGCTTACACACACTGCCTCATTACTTTTAGCTGGCTTGCTAAGGTGAGTTCATAGCCCCGTTTTTTTTACTTGTTTTATACTTGGGGTGAGATACATGCTCTTTTACTTATGGACACAAGTACTTAAAACCTTTACTAGTTGCCTAAGTTACCACTAAGCCAAATGAAATTCCCTTATCATGAATCGTTAGTTAAGGACTTAAGCGCGATTGTATTGGATAGATCTATTAGGGTTTGACAACCCTCACCCAACGGCTAGACGATGTAACCCACGTCTACCACAACTAACTCGTGGACTCGAGTAGGGTGCTTTACTTTTGAAACTATATATGTTATTTGGCTATAACATAGGAACACTGATGGGGTAAGGAACTTTGTTACGCTTCGATGTCATGAGCTTAGGTGCAACTGTAAGACTTTACTTAAACGGAAATCTTGTGGTCCACTTTATTACTAAACTAAACATATGAATTCACCAACTTTATGTTGACTTTAGAATGTATGTCTCAGGTGCTTAGTCGAAAGGGCTTTCGACGGAGGGATTTTGGGATATGATAGAGTCGCATATTTCAAACTTACGCTTTTGGGAGATTTCCCTTGCATTACTTATTTTCTTTTAAGTTATGTAATGTAAATCTTTGTGTTGTGAACTCTGGTAACGCTTTTCCTTGATCATGTAAAACTCTGAATTTCAATATCAATGAATGTATATTTTTTTTTAAAACGACTCATATAGAGGTCGTTCGCCTATATATCATTGCTATCTGGGACCCATGAAGTCAACACCTCGAGTCTCGGGAACACGAGATTTGGGGGTGTGACACAGGAGTTGGTGGACAAAGGCTTCGTTAGACCGAGTTTCTCTCCTTGGGGCACGCCAGTACTTTTCGTGAAAAAGAAGGTTACTGAATATGAGGCAACGTCGATGGGTTGAGTTGCTTAACGATTATGATTGTGAGATTCGTTACCATCCGGGTAAGGCGAATGATGTAACCGATGCGTTGAGTCGTACGAAGTCGGTTAAGCCGGTGAGAGTTCGCGCCATGATGATTTCTACTCAGTCGAGCTGGAAGGCTCGTATCATTCAGGCTCAACAGGAGGCTCTCACCGAGGATCGTACCACTTAGGTTATCGCTGATCGGCTGACCAAGTCAACACATTTTCTTCCTATTCGTAAGGATTACCGAGTAGAGAAATTAGCTAGGTTGTACATAGACGAGATCATATCCAGACATGGCATTCCAGTATCCGTCATTTCTGATCGAGACGCACGTGTGTTTTAGATTTTGGTAGGAGTTGGGATCGACATTTACCGTTAGTCGAGTTTTCGTACGATAATAGCTACCACTCCAGCATTAATTGCGCACCATTTGAGGCTCTTTACGATCATAAGTGTAGATCTCCACTTTTTTTTGGGGCTGAGATTGATAATAGCCAGATTATGGGTCCAGAGTTGATCCAGGAGACTACCGATAAGATCAGAATTAAGGATCGTCTATTAGCCGCTAGAGATCGTCAGAGGAAGTACGCGGATTTGCGTCGGAGACCTCTGGAGTTCAAGGTCGGAGATTTGGTGTTATTAAAGGTTTTTCCGTTGAAGGGTGTGTTTCGATTCGAGAAGCGCAGCTAGTTAAGTTCACGTTTTATTTTACGGGTCCTTTTAGAGTATTGTCTCGTGTTGGACCAGTGGCTTATCGTCTTGAGTTTCCACCTGAGTTGTGCGATGTGCACAACGTATTTCACGTATCACATATCAAGAAGTGCCTTGCTGACGAATCTTTGATCGTTCCACTAGAGAAACTAAGTTTGAATGACTCGTTTCACGTGATAGAGGGGCCGGTGGAAATCATTGACCGAGATGTCAAGCGTTTGCGGCGAAGTCGGATTCCGTTAGTGAAGGTCCGATGGAACTCTAAGATTAGAGCCGAGTTTACTTGGGAACGGGAGAACGAGATGCAGCGGATCTACCCCCATCTCTTTAACAGCGATGCTCAGTAGATATTTCGAGGACAAAATTCTTTTTACAGGGGGAGGCTGTGACGACCCGTCATTTTTTGATACGTGTGTTATCGTATAATTTTACTTTTATTCGCAATTGTATTGACCCTTTTATTTCGCTTTGTATTTACTCACGATTTATCGATTTTGAGTCGGGTTTTATGTGTTTTATTGATTCGTCCCTTGAGACGTAAGATTTATGTTTACCTAAGTGTCGAATAGTTAGTATTCTCGTGGTATTAATTTAGGGTATTTACGCCAAAATCGTCGGTTAATGTATTCTTTATCTTCGAGATATCGTGCTATTGCTCTTGTTTGTACTTTACCGAAATCGTGCGTATCTCGAAATCAGAATTGAATTTGAATCATTAAATGAATCCTAATACCAAGAAATCATATAATGAACTTGCCTAAGTTCATTGCAAAAAGAATCGGAAACTTTCAACGAACGAAAATGCTTAACGATAACGAAAACGAAAATCAGAAAAATCAAGAAAATGGCGTCGGTGCACAACCCTAGGTATTTAGGGCGCACCACCTCCCTGCTGGACATCTTTTTCTTTTTTTTTAGTTGGTGACTCACTTTTGCATGTGTTGAGGAGCTAACACCAGCCCCCAAACGTGTCAAACACCTTCTAACTCCAGAGATGAGTCAATTAGAGCCTTTTCTAATCACCAACAATTCATTTTGATCATCACCTTTCACAAACACACACTTCTCTCCTTTCATTTCATCCATGCAATCTTCTCTCATTTCTCTCTCAAGAACAAAGCATTTTTTTTCCATAAATATTGAAGTGCAAATGACATAATTGAAGAGGGTTTCAAGTCCTAGATCATCTACTAACAACTTCCTTTTGATTTCCTTAACTTTTGGTAAGATTTCTTTTATAATTTCTTCACTTTTTCTTCCATTTTGGTGGAGATTCTAACACCTACTCATTTCATTTGTATTTCAAGCTCTTCCTTCCATCTTTTACATTTCATTTTGGAAGATCCATCTAGCTTTTCTCAAGGAACTTTACTTTGATCTTGTGGTAAGTAAACTTTTCCAAAAATCTCCATATTACCTTCTTGCATGTAAGGATATTTAATTAATGGTGGTTGTATTGTGTTTTGGAGACGGATAATTTCTCATCACCACACCACTGAAGCTTTCTACCGGATTCATATTCGTGATTTTCTTGCGGGTGTTAACGATAAATCGTTATTATCCCAAATTCCTTTTTTTCTTTATCTTTTATTATCATTTCGGATTTTGCCTTGAAAATGGTTAGGAACAAAATACTAGACCAGCACTTTGAATATTCATGGATTTGGGACTAAATTTGGACTAAAAGATATTAAGATGTGATTATAATCAAAATTAACATATTATCTATATTAGTATGTAAAATGACAAATATACATATATATAAAACTTGGTAAATGTATTTGGAACATAATGTAAATTATTGACAATTTATAATTTGAACCTAAATCCTTTAATAAATCGGATTTCGACAAAACGTTAAAATACATAAATCTGGAATCAGGCCTAGGGCGTCGCCCTTTGTACCTAGTGCGAGGCACCGTGGTGTTTTTCAGCAAAATTTTCAGTTTCACATTTTATCGACCGCAACGTCTTGGTTCCGTGTAGCGCCGCAACGAAGTTTCCAACTACATCTTAAGACTTTTAACAACTCTAAACACTTGTATAAGTAAACTAATATATATGAAAGTAATATATAATGCAAAACATTGCATTTGGACTCAAAGACGCCAACGTCATAATAAACGTCATAATATATATTTAAAACGAACGTTTTGACTATTTTTCGCTAAATAAACCTTTGTTACCAAATGCGTTAGTAAACTAAAATCATCAAATGATGTTTTACGACAAACTTTTATAAACCAATTTAAAAGTTACTTTACTCTATTATGTTGAAAAGTAAAGACTTCAAACTCTCAAAATGTCAAAGTTTGACTTTCACGTTGACTTTGACTTTCCTTCAATCGTTGACTTTGACTTTCCTTCAATCGTTGACTTTGACTTTCCTTTAATCATTGACTTTGATTTTCACTCGAATTGGTGACTTTGACTTTTATAAAGTCAACATCTTTGGCTTTGACTTTTATAAAGTTAACATCTTTGACTTGGACCAAGTCAACATCATTGATGTTGACCTTGGTCGATCTCGATCAAACTTTGGAAACAATATTCCTTTCGACCGATATTCCTGGTAGTCGTTTTCGGCTCGGAATATCATTCTTCCCTAATTGTCGTTTATGACGTGAAATGTCGATATCTTTCCGATCGGCCGTTTTTAGCGCGGAACATCGTCTTCTTACTCCGTCATCTTGATTCGACTTAATAATCGTTGGAATATTTTAATAAACTTAAACTTAACCGAAAAGGCTAAACTGGACTAGACTTATAGAGATACTGAGACTATGTTATTTATTGTTTTAAGGCACTTAGAAGGTGAAGTTGTAGCTCCGTGATTGTGTACCCGATATTTTGCTGAAGCTTTTACTGTGAGTTATTCATAGCCCTGTGTCTTTACTATTTTTAGCTGGAAAGCGTATTTTAAGTTGTCTGCTTGTATGCTAGACGTTACTGATTATCTTGTTTACCTAGTAGAATAGGGTCTACCTTAGATTAGGTACATAAGGCCTCGGTAGGCCCGCGGTTTCATATATACAGATATGTTTGGGTTGGACCGAACCCTCATCGCTTGCTAGGCCGTCCCTAGGAGTGGATGATATGGCCGTATTTCATTATTGGTTACCTTTGGATTGATACCCCTTAGGAAAGGGGAAAAAACTGGGAGATCGGGTTCAATGTATGCTAATCTAGGCATGGTATCCTCGCTAGGGTTGTAAAACAAGATATGATATGTGAAACTTACAATGTTTGTTTAAAACTTGTCGTTGGGTCAACTTTTACTTAAAATTGCGAATAATTCACCAACATGCTTATTTTGGTATCGTTATTTTGTTTATCTGGAATTCATTATGTTTGATGTAATTCCTTTGGGATCCGTTTTTATGACATTCGAAGTTGTATTTGTACTTGGCGTTGTGACACTTTTGTCTTTGTAATGTACTTTGTAAACTTATGGCATGATTAATGTTATTTCGATGCTTTGTTTACTGGTTGTAATGTTTTAATCCTTGACTCTTGATATCATAACTGGAACACCTAGCGTTTCCACTTTGAGCGGGGTGTGACAAGGGCGATATGTTTGTTGATAGTGTTTATAATAGGAGAAAAATAGTAATTTTGTTATTTTAACATACTAATTGTTAAGTCTAACAAACGTGAGACTAAAAAAGTAAGAAAGTTGTGAAATAAAGAACGATATTCGTAAAAAAAAAATAAAAAGATAATTAGATACGGATTTTGTATTTATACATACTACAAGGGCACTTTTGTAAATTATTCTAAATATAAAAGCTAGGAAGGGACAATTTGACAACTTATATTTACCCGTTAGCAAAATAAAATTGTACGATAGTTTGGAGGGGACAAAAAAATAAAATAAAACAAAAACGTAAGGATTCTAGACAATTAACCCTTTATATTATTTTTAAAATTTGGCCCCTATAAAAATCGTGATTACTTTGCCTCCGTATGAACAATGAAAATTTATATACGAAAATTTTCCCACACGTGAAAATTTTGATGGATTCGTCGACGCCTAGTGTTAACGATTTTGAGATAGTTTTCTTGGTGAATATAGGTATCCGACTTATTTTGCAAGCCAATTAATCTCATGGCCACCACCCGCTTTGCGGGTGGCCCAAAGGCGTAGCGAGTGTCCCTCCGTAGCCATAGGGAGAAATATTTTTTTGCTCCTAAGATTCGAACTTGGAACCTCGTATTTTTACCTTTGAACACCAAGTTTTTAACTCTATGACACCATCCTCATGGATAGTTAGGGAAGAGTTTGCATAGAAACGACAACAAAAATATTGATCAAAACGGATACGTTATAGCCGAAAGATTCACTCATCCTTTTCTACTGAAGTTGCATAAAGAAAATTTCAACATATCGTTTTGACCTGATATTACAATCTGATTCCGAATAAAGGACTGGAAGGTTTATTAAATTTTATAATGTTTATTCTTCCTTAAAGGGACGTTTGTGAGTATAGGTGTGTTTGGTATGAAATATTATGGAGTTTTTAGAAACTTTGGTGTTTTAAATTTGAATATAGAACCTCTCACATTTATACCCGGGTTAATATACAAAGACATTACTATATTTTTGGAAAATTTTCAATTTTGGTACTGTATTTTTTTGTGCAATTATATTACTGTACTTTGAGATATGTTCGATTATGTTACCGAACTTTACGAAAATATTATATTTTGTTACTATACTTTATTTTTGGTCAATTGTGTTATTGTACTTTCAGAAAAATGTTCGATTATATTACTAAACTTGAGAAAATTTTCAATTATGTCACTCCCAAAAATGATTATTGGGTGTTAGGCGGTTTGCATTATCAATGTTACAAATTAATGTTCGATAATGCTACAAATAAGTGTTAATATATAAGTAAGGTACTTTACATTGAGAAAATGCAACTAAACTTTGAAAAAGTCGGTAACATAATCGAAAATTTTTCTTAAAATTTAGTAGCATTATCTAAATATTGAACATTTTGACAAAGTAAAGTAACTTATTTATTTATTAACACTCATTTATAGCATTATAGAACATTCATTAATAACATGAATAATACAAACCGGCTTACACCCGCTAATTGTTTTGGGAGTAGCATAATTGAATATTTTCTGAAAGTACATTAATACAATTGAACATTTTCGTAAAGTTCAGTAACATAATTGAACATTTCTCAAAATACAGTAGTACAATTGAGCAAAAAAAAAAACAATATAGTAACAAAATTGAACATTTTCGAAAAGTGTAGTAATTTCTTTATATATTAACCCTTTATACTCTTGTTTGAATGTAAAAGTTTCAAGCCTTTATTGTTAAAGAAAAAACCTTAAAGAAAAAGCTATTTTAAAAACCTTGAATTTTTTAGAAAATAAAGGCCCTAAAATATAAAAGTTATAACTTCAAATTTATAACTATAGTTTATAGCTACAACTGTTGGCCCTGATTAAGCTAAACAAACCAAATTATATTTTTAACTTTTTACAAATTTTGGAGTCGGCGTTATAATCAGGTTCCATCATATTAGAGATGGCAACAGGTACAAAAAAAACTCATGACCCGCAAGTACATGTTTGTCATGGATGAGTAAACTTTTAACTTTTTAATGGCATGTAAGGTTATGGGTAAAACAAAAGTGTACCTGGGAGGGGTAATTGGCAGGTTGTTTGTATGTATTATCTGTCGCTAATAAACTCTACCAACGACCCGTTATATATACCCGTAGGTATTATTGTACACTCTATTTACTATATCATATAATTTAATATACTATAATTAATAGTTTAATAAAAAGCAAAAATAAAATAATAATAATAATAATAAAAGAAAAATAATTAATATTAACATGTTTACTAGTAATATTGTATAGATGAACGAAAAACTTTATCAATACTTAAATATTTGAACAATTTGATTTGTTGTTTCTAGGTTTCATATTTCATCAAATAAACACTTTTTAAGATTTGTTATTACTTTTAAAGGTATTATTTTAATTAGAGTTAATTACATAATTGGTCCCTGTGTTTGTCGCAAAACAACGGGTCCAGTCCCTGGGTCGCAATTCCTTCGGACCCAGTCCCTGGACCCTATCTTTGGTTGCACGTTTGGTCCCTCCCACTAACGTTCGTTTATTTTGGTCGTTAAGTGAGTCATGTGCTTCTCACGTGAGGGGCATTATAGATATTCTTTCTTTTACAGGGTCAGTTATGGTTAATATACAAAATCAAATCCAAAATCTTTAAAATCCAAAATCCTTAGAAATCCAAAATCCTTGTTCTGGTGGCTCTAGAAAAGGCACGAGAGATTTAACCCATCTTTGTTTTTGGACTCTCCAAAACGCTGAGAACTGTTCGAATTGGTTATCGGTACGTTTACCTGAGAGCTAGCAGTAGGAACCGCTGTAAAGCTTTCTGCTCCGAAACCCCAAGTGGAAGCAACTTCAGCAGGTTGCTTGTTCTGGTGTCCGTTTCTTGTTCTAACAGATTTAGAGCCAGTTGTTGTCAAAGTTGGAGCTGTAGAATCCTCAGCAAACGCCTGCCACGAGGTTTGGTCAGAGCCCGGAGAAGTACTGTTATCAAACAATCCCTTTTGTGGACTTTTGATAAAAACCGGAGTTCTTGGTGAAGTCACTATGTCATCAGATCTTGAAGGCACAAGTAATCGCTCGTGAATTACTTGCTAGGTTACAAATTGGTCATTTGGAAGCTAAACATAAGGTGGCATTCTGACGTGGCAAATACCTCGGTGGCCGGACTTTAACAAACCGTAACCCTCGCCGGAAAACCTCGCCGGAAAAATAATCAAGAATCTCCGGCCCAACTAGATTAATTTCGGAATTTAATTTCACAATTGAATTGGAATCGGTTTTGAATGCATTTTGGGTGGAAAAAGATGCGATTTGTGATGAAGATGGATTGAAATTGAATTGGGGGTTTTGAAACCCTAAACTGTAAACAGATTTATCGAATTGGGGGAATTGATTTGGGGGTAATTGGGTTTTTGTTGATTGGGATTCTTTAACGATTGAATTGTAGTATTTTGAGTATGTGATTGATTGAATTGAGGTTGAATTTGTGATAAAAAAAATGTGGAAATGAAACCCTAATCTTCTTTTTTACATTTTCTCTATCTAAAACTATTTTATAGTAATAATACATAACTAACCCCTATAAAAGAAAGAATATCTATAATGCCCCTCACGTGAGAAGCACATGACTCACTTAACGACCAAAATAAACGAACGTTAGAGGGAGGGACCAAACGTGCAACCAAAGATAGGGTCCAGGGACTGGGTCCGAAGGATTTGCGACCCAGGGACTGGACCCGTTGTTTTGCGACAAACACAGGGACCAATTATGTAATTAACTCTTTTAATTATTTTTTTTCATAATATTTAACTCATTTTTTAATTTATTAATTTGTCATTTTAAGTAAAAACTCACGGGTATAAAACTATGTCTGCAAGTTTGTGGATAGAAAAAAACCTGCAGGTACGGGTGGTAGGAAAAGAGTATATCCCTAATCAATATTTCAATTCTAAATTTTGTTAGTATATATGTTTGTGTATGTTTTGCTCATTATTAATCTTGTTACTACATGTAATTATCTATTGTTAATAAAAGAACAACGTTAAATTATAAACGATATTAACTTAGGAATTTTAACATTTAAAAAAACTTGACAAAATTCGAATTTTTATGGATGTAGATTAGTTTATACATTTTATAATATTTTTGTTTTTCAGGTTTACTCTTTTGTGTAAAAAACACATGTGATTTTATCTTTACGATTAAATACCTATAAAAATGTGTTATAACCATATATGATTTTATATTTACGATTTTATTTCACACACAAAAAAAGTTGTCGAAAACATACAACATTACGATGTTTGTTTTTTTCTAAGAAAAGAACACGGTAATTGCAACGATATAATTTCTTTCGTCTAACAATTAATAGTTATTAGTGTTGATACCTTAGCTAAAAGGATATTTGGTTTTGTAACATAGAATCACAATGTGTTTTGGATGGTATAAAATATGCGTTAATTAGGTGTGATACCCTTAATTTCAAAGTGAATTCCCTGTTAGTTTATTTTGTTTAGGAGCAAAAATGTAATTTGTCATTGTTTAATTAGCGTTATATAGTAACATTCTATTCTATCCTAGCGTCCAAACCATTAGGCTTTGTCCAGGGATGAGCGTGGTATTAGTTTCGTACCAGACCGGTATCATACCGTTTCTTTTAATCATTTACTTTTGTATTTTTTCCGTACCGGTATTTCGATACTTTTTCTCACCCCTAGCTTTGCCTATATATTAGGATTTAGAGATAATATCTTTGTAGCAACTTGGAGAAGTTCATTTCTAGAGAAACTACACTTCTTAACGAAATCAAAACACATAGAGATGATATGAAAAAGAAAGGATAAAGACTGAAAGTATAATACATGATAAACAACATAAACCATCTTCAAAAGCCATTTTTCGATACAACGAGTGAAATCATAATGCAAAGAATATCATTTCTTGACAAACTACAATTCTTTATGTTTTCCGGTTCTCCTTACTAAACAATGAAAATCACGTTATTACTATATTTTTGGTGCATTATCACTTTATTTTATAAGAAATGATAAAAATAGTTCTATGGACGGAATGTAATTTATTTAAAAATATATTATTTGTGGTACATTAAAATAAATAACTCATGTATTTTTGAAATCTATTATTTATGATTAATGTACAACAAATTTAAATGTATAATAACATATTAACCGTAATTTATAGAGCTGTGATTATTAAAGAGTACATTGTAACATTTACGTATTATGTTTTCTCAGGCCCATGTTTGTATTTGCCTTTTGGCTTAACCCTATGTATTGTAAAAATCTACTTAAAGAGCATGTGATTAATGAGAAGGCACACAACATTTTGCAATCAATCTCAATCTCCTTTATGGTATCAGAGCCACAAAGGCTCCTACCTTGTCTCTAACTAACCGTATCTCTCTCTCTTTCCTATCACATTCAAAATTCTTTCCTTAATCCCCTTCCTTAATTATCTCTATTCCATAACTATCTCACGCTCCTCTCTCTCCCCTTCGTCTTCATCCTTCTTGCAACAGTAAAACAAAACAAAGAAACCCTCATTCAATAGCAATGGCGAACGAAAACATCAAAGCTTTCGGTGTGACAAACATCAAGTCATACGTTCCACTAATGCTCGATCTCGATGAACTCAACTATGACTCATGGAGGGAGCTCTTCGAAACCCACTGCATAAGTTTTGAAGACCTTGGTCACTTGGACGGAACCTCCGTCAAACCGGCAGAAAACGATCAACCATGGAAGAATCTTGACTCTCTTGTCAAGATGTGGATTTACACCACGATCAAACTGAATCTCCTTCAAATGGTGATGAAGAGGGGCGATACGGCTCGTCAAATATGGCAGAAAATTGAAAGTATGTTCCAAGACAATAAGGATGCCAGGGCAAACGAACTCGAAATGGAACTCCGGTCCATGCAACTCGGAGAGATGACTATCACCGAATATTGTCACAAAATCAAGGTCATAACCGATCTCCTAGCAAATATCGATGCACCAGTGAGCCAAAGAACCCTTGTGATGAGCATCGTGAATGGTCTTTCGGAGAAATATGAGCACGTGTCGGGAATTATTCGTCATCAGAAACCTATGCCTACGTTTCTAGAAGTCAGGTCCATGCTTCTAATGGAGGAGTCGAGGTTCAACCGACTCCGCACACAACCGAGGGACACCGCAGCAGCTCCAACAATCCTTTATGCAGGTAATGACCCCAACCGCAACAACACTGGTCCGCAGATTTGTAGGAATTTTCAAAGAGGTCAATGCAACTACGGTGCACGGTGTCGTTTTGTGCATGGAAATATTGATACTAGGGGACGTAACGCAAATAATAGGGGAGGGGGTAATCCAACGCATAACTACGGTAACAGTAACACTAATGGGACAGGAGGCAACGAGCGTACGGTGGTTCATTACGTATGGAACGGGTCTCAGACTACTCATGCAATGCAAGCTCCCCATGCTAGACACTTTTCCCATGCACTCCCTGGTGGGGCACCACACCATGTTGTTCACTACATTCCTGGGAATTCCTCACAACAGAATATGGGGCCAAACAATCCCCCTGGCAGCCACGGTTCTAGGCAGCCCCAACAGGCCCACATGACCGCCAACACTCAGCAGGCCCAACAGGCTGGTATTCTTGGGCCAAATCCGAATCACACCACGTTTGAAACCGGGCAAAGCAGTAACAGTGATCAAAACACCTCTCTCCCACAAGAATTTAATTCCATGACTCTCCAGGACCTTGGTGATTCGGGATGGTACATGGACACCGGGGCTACATCTCACATTGCATCGGATGCAGGTAAACTCAAGTACATTCTTAATAAAAACACTATATAATCTATCTTAGTTGGTAACGGGTCCTCCATACCCGTAACCAACATGGGACATAGCTATTTGCCATCACCTAATAAAAATCTTCATCTTCATAATATTCTAATCACACCCGATATCATAAAGAATCTAATTTCCGTTCGTCGCTTTACCAAAGATAATAAATGTTCTATTGATTTTGACGAATTTTGTTTTTCTGTGAAGGATTACCGAACCCGCCAAACACTTCTCCGATGTGATAGCCATGGTGACTTATACCCCGTGAAACTCCTATCTCATTTTGCATTTTTGTCTACAACTCCTTCAACGTGGCACCAAAGACTCGGTCACCCCGGGAATGACGTGTTGCGGTCTCTTATTTCTAGCGGTTTAATCCCTTGTAATAAAACGAAGTCAAATGTGCTTTGCAATGCTTGTCAATTAGGAAAGCATATTAAACTTCCCTTTTATCGTTCAAACTCTATTGTTAATTCGGTTTTTGAAATCGTACACTCGGACTTGTGGACTTCACCAATTCCGAGTGTTAGTGGATTCATATATTATGTTCTATTTCTTGATCATTATTCTCATTTTTTGTGGGTTTATCCTCTTCGACGTAAGTGTGATGTTTTTGCAAAGTTTATTAATTGTCGTGCTTATGTTAACAACCAATTTAAATGTGACATAAAATCTTTTCAATGCGATCATGGGGGTGAGTTTGATAACAATGCACTTCATACTCTTTTTGATAAATATGGCATTCAATTTCGCTTCTCTTGCCCCAAAACCTCACAACAAAATGGAAAATCCGAGCGAATGATACGAACAATTAATAACATCATCCGCACCTTACTATTCCAAGCAAATCTCCCACCTCAATATTGGGTCGAAGCCTTGAATATGGCAACTCAACTTTTAAACCTCTTACCATCAACTTCCATATACAATGAAATACCTTTCACCAAGCTCTTCCAAACAACACCACCCTACACTCGCTTAAAGGTCTTCGGTTGCCTTTGTTACCCTCACCTTTTTCCATCACACAAACTAGAACCGAGATCCACCCCTTGCATATTCTTAGGATATCCAAACAATCACCGCGGTTACCGTTGTCTCGATCTCAAAACAAAGAAAATTATTTTATCCCGACATGTCACATTCGATGAAACAACTTTTCCCTACGGCTCGATAACACCACAAAAACAGCCCCCATACACCTTTCTCGACACCGAACCTTCACATATTGCTCGAAATCTGCTCACTGCCCCTCCATCTACGGGGGTACCCAATACTCCCCCCTCTTCTGCTCCACTGCCAACACATTCCCACACCACAAACTCGTCTAGTAACTCCACTGCTCAAACTTCGGCCCAATCTCCCTCATCCGCTCAGTCCACCTCCTCGGTCCAATCCTCCAACTCTGTCCAGCCCATCACCTCCCCCGAGCCCAGCTCCCCTTCCAGCGCTTCTTCTGTTTCCTCCGAGTCCAATTCGTCACACCCACCCTCAAGTCCCAGCACCGATGGCATCACATCTTCTTCTGATTCGGATTCCTCTCCACCTCACACTCCCATCCGTCGCACTCACTCGATGGCCACTAGATCATGTCATGGCATCTCAAAACCTACAAAACGCCTTAACTTACATGTCACCACCCAATCTCCTTTACCTCGCTCCTATTTACATGCCCTTCGAGACCCAAATTGGCAAAAGTCTATATATGATGAATATAGCGCTCTTATTAAAAATGATACTTGGGGACTTGTACCCCGCCCCGTGAACGTGAATGTAGTTACCTCAATGTGGTTGTTTAAACTCAAACTTAATGCAGATGGTTCCTTGAGCAGGTACAAAGCACGCCTAGTAGCCAATGGTCGTAGCCAGCAGTTGGGTGTTGATTGTGACGAGACTTTCAGCCCGGTTGTCAAACCGGCCACCATCCGTACAGTGCTCAGTATTTCCATTTCACGACATTGGCCGGTTCATCAGCTAGATGTCAAAAACGCGTTTCTCCATGGTCATCTTGCCGAAACCGTTTATATGCATCAGCCACCTGGGTTCACTGATTCGCAACACCCTGACTATGTTTGCTTGCTAAAGAAGTCTCTCTACGGTCTTAAGCAAGCACCTCGTGCATGGTTTCAGCGCTTTGCCACCTATGCTCTCCGCGTTGGTTTCGTTCACAGCGAAACAGACTCATCACTGTTCATCTACCGACATGGCACCGAGACAGCATACTTGTTATTATATGTCGATGATATCATTCTCACAGCTTTGTCGACAGCATTACTTCAGCGGATTATCACATTTCTTGGTCGTGAATTTGCGATGACAGACCTCGGGGCACTTAATTATTTTCTGGATATCTCCGTTACACGCTCCGACACCGGGATGTTTCTTTCACAGAGGAAGTATGCCACTGAGATTCTAGAGCGAGCAAAAATGCTCAATTGTAACCCATCTCGGACACCTGTTGAGGGTGATTGCAAACTCTCACTCTCGGGTCCTCCCGTTTCGGATCCTACCTTATATCGCAGTCTGGCAGGGGCACTTCAGTATCTTACCTTTACGCGTCCTGATATTGCGTACGCTGTTAAGCAGATATGCCTCTTTATGCATGATCCACGGGAACCTCACCTTCAAGCGCTCAAACGGATTCTCCGTTATGTTCGTGGTACCCTTGATCATGGTCTACAACTTTACACCTCCTCCACCACTCAGCTCACAGCTTACTCTGATGCCGATTGGGGCGACTGCCCCTCCACTCGTCGCTCTATATCTGGTTATTGTGTATTTCTTGGACACAACATGCTCTCTTGGTCGTCTAAACGACAACACACGGTTTCTCGCTCCAGTGCCGAAGCAGAATACAGAGGAGTTGCAAATGCAGTTGCCGAAACTGCATGGCTCCGCAACTTACTTCGCGAGTTACACACTTCGTTGTCCACCGCTACCATTGTCTACTGTGACAATGTCAGTGCAGTCTATATGTCATCTAACCCGGTTCAACATCAGCGCACTAAACATGTTGAGATTGACATTCACTTTGTTCGTGACAAAGTTGCTATGGGACACATTCGGGTTCTTCACGTCCCATCACGTTACCAATACGCAGATATCTTCACCAAAGGCTTGCCTTCCCTCTTGTTTACAGAGTTTCGCAACAGTTTGAGCGTCCGCACTCCTCCCGCTCCAACTGCGGTGGTATATTAAAGAGTACATTGTAACATTTACGTATTATGTTTTCCCAGGCCGAAGTTTATATTTGCCTTTGGGCTTAGACCTATGTATTGTAAACTCTATTTAAAGAGCATGTGATTAATGAGAAGGCACACAACATTTTGCAATCAATCTCAATCTCCTTTGGTGATCTCATATTTTATTTGGTTTTATTCTTAAGAAATCAAAGTTGGTGGGGAAGGGCTTTAAGAAATCAAATTTGTTGGGAAAGCTTTTTATTTAATATGGTGGGGAAGGGTTTTAAGATTTCGAATTTGAGGTTTTTAAAAATTAGGTTTTCTTGATTTAAACCGAAAATCAAATTGAATTAAGTTTCATTTGGATTTTGATTTGCTTTTTGTGAACATAGTTGGATTTGGTGAGGTTTTCGGTTTAGACCTTTGAAAATGAAAAGAAAAAACAGGGAACAAGAAACTGACATACTCAAACTCTTAACCATTGAACAACCTTTCTTAAGATTACATTTTAATATAAAGAAAAGAAGATGGGGGTTTTGGTAAAGCTAAAAGATGCATTAATATTAAATAAAGATATATGATTAAAGAATAAATATAAAATATATCTCTTTTTATTTTTATGTCTTTCAAAACAAAACTTTAGATGATTAATGACGTATATATCCGAATAAAGAATCTACATCACTGTCAAACAGATCCAAGCAATAGAAAATAAAGCTGCCAAAAACAACAAGGTATGGTCTTCATAAATTCACACAAAACATGCTCCACGAAGTGCATATCTATTTATGTTAGAGGCTAGAAATACGAATTTCACCTAATACTTATTTTAAACATTTTTGTGAGAAACGATTCTAATTTTCATACAACTAAGATTATGGGGTGTGGTAAAATATTTTGGGTGATGATGTGGAGTGATAGAGGTGATTTGTAGGAAAGAGAGTGTGATTTGTAGGAAAGAGAGTGTGATGATGTGGAGTGATAAAAATGGGTGGTGTGGTTGTGTGATGATGTGGAGTGATAGAGGAAAGAGAGTGTAATTTTAAAAAGTTGTATATTTATAATTTTTTTTATATAAATGAAATTTAAAAACTTGTAATTTTATTAAAAAAAAAAACAAACACACACTACAATTTATTAAAAAACATATTACAATTAAACTAAAATACGTTAAAAAAATACAATTTAAAAAAAAAACACTTCAATTTTCATCGTTGTTTCCTCGGGGGCGGTAATACCAGACATGTTCGATCAAATCGGCTAACAGACTGTGATGGGTACCTTCGTCACGCATGTCACGTATGTTCTGTTGTTTCTCTTGAAAGCTAATCTGGACTTCTGGTTCGGTGGCATTCTCATCATAAGCTTGACAATACGCGAGACCTTTGTCTTCCAAAATCATGTTATGAAGAATTATAGCGGCGTACATCGCGTTTCTAATTTTTTCTAAACTCCAAGCTCTTGCGGGGTTTTTAATTATATGCCACTTTTTTTTCAACACTCCAAATGCCCGTTCGATGTCCTTTCTTGAAGATTCCTGGGCTTTTTTAAAATGGTTACGCTTCTCGTTTAATTCGTCTCTTTCCCTGAAAGACTTTATTAACACCGGCCATTTTGGATAAATACCGTCAACGAGGTAATACACGTATTTGTAGGTTGTGTCGTTAACAATAAACGACTGTTCGGGAGCCGTCCCATTCACAATGTCGTTGAAAAGCGGTGACTGATCCAAGACGTTGATGTCATTATTCGCTCCAGCCATCCCAAAAAATGCATGCCATATCCACAAATCAGTAGAGGCCGTAGCCTCTAACATAATGGAAGGGTGAGCGTGATCACCCCTATGGTATTGACCATGCCAAGCCACGGGACAATTTTCCCACTCCCAATGCATACAATCCAAACTGCCTAGCATACCGGGAAAATTGTGTTTTTCATCATGAACCATCGTAATCTGCTGTATGTCGCTCCAACTAGGACGGCGTAAATATCTCTTGCCGTATAAAGAAACCACACCTATTTCAGATATTATTACATTTTAAGTACAAATAAGTTTTAAAGTAAACTAATTAAAAATGTAAAGGTTAAAAATTTACCTTCGCAAAAGTAGGCAAGAGAGTCACGTGAAATTCTTGCGGACATTTTTAAATACTCGTCCCACATGTCACTACAAGTGCCAAAAGCAAGTTGTCGTATGGCGGAGGTGCATTTCTGAATCGGTGTAAACCCATGCCTTCCTCTACAATCTGGCCGTTGCCTAAAATACTCAAAATTGTTTTCAAAATCGTGGCATATCCTGAGAAACAGCTCCCTCCTCATTCGAAAACGACGGGTAAATTGTTCGTCGTTGTAGGTGCAACCCGGAGAAAAGTAAGATTCCATTAGTAGTGTGTTAGCTTCTTCACGGTTACGTTCTATGACGGTTCTTCTTCTAGTGATTGGTCTTTCGATATGTTGTGATGCGTAGCTAACAACGGCTCTAATCGTTTCGGCTACAATTGCATCTTCATCCGAACTTGACGAACTTGACATTTTATAAAACTTTGTGTGTTTTTGGTATAAAAATTGAGAGAGAAAGATAGATTGTTTGTGGTTTTTGTTATAAAAATGAATGGTATTTATAGAAAATTGTTAGGTTTTTTAAAAAAAAGATCCGTTGGCCTCATCTTTACTCGACCGTTGCAAAAAGAAACAATCTTCACTGCGTTGTCTGCATCACGCCAAGGCATGAAATTTGCCCACAACGCCCCCGACGGTGTGGTAGTGGGCGTTGTGGGGCGTTGTGTTGCTGAGTTGGCCGGCGTTGTTGCTTGGTTAACGCCCCACACCCCACAGTCTTAGAGGCCTCCGATTTTTAGGGGCCTTCGATTTAAAAAAAATTGTTTTTTTTTTTTTTTTTTTTTTGTACATGCTTACTTATCTTTGTCCTACATTTGTGTCATAAGAGAAAAGAGTTTAGTTTTTACTTTTGTCCCACATCGGCCGAAAAAGAAAATGATTAATTGATTAGATAGCTATAAATTAACCTATCTATACCTTTGAAAAAATCAAACCACATATTTTCAATTTCAGGTACGTTTTGCTTCAAAAAATGCTACAAGATCGATGTTTAGAAAATAAGAATGTAACTCGTGTTTATTTTAATGAAAAGTATTTATTATAAATTTAATAGGACAATTTTTATTTTTTTGCACCAAGCCTCCGAAATGTCAGGACCGGGCCTCTCTCTACTAAGGCATTCCAATAATTATAAATACTTACACAGTTAGAAACCTTGATTCCGTTCACAAGAAGTAATGAATCCAAATGTAATCTCACGGATTTAGTTTCATTTGGCTTCTTTTGAAACTAACTATAATATAATAATTAAATCTAGAATTCAGTCGTCTATATATATATATGGTATACGCAAGTTAGGTTCAACCCATGTAACAAAAAAAGCCTCATGTCTCCTCGCATCCTCCTTATCTATGCTTTGAGCTTTTACATTTTATCAACAGGTTTATATTTTTTTTAATATGTTTTGATTCAAATTTATGATTTATTTGTATTTTCTATTTTCTTTATACGCTTAATCGAGCTTTCCCTGGCAATGGTTTTGAATAAATGTTCGTCGACAAAATGTAGATACCTTATACGAAATAAGAGCTCAAAGATCTTCGTCAATGGACGGTATGGATGCCACAGGGGTGAAACTAAGTTTTGAGGATAATCATGTAAGTAATATTGCTGACACTTTAGCTCTATAGTATCTGAATAAACACATCCTAATTATGAAGTTATGCAAAATTTACGAAAAGATATTATGTTTTCTATTAGTACTTACTTTTTCTTGATTTTATTATAATTGCAAATGTTATTGAAATATTTTGATTTAAATTCATCATGCATACGCATGTTTGGCGTACATTTTGTTTTACGCTTTTAGGAACTCTACCTTAGCTTGACCCATTGGGTCAAATTCATTATAATAAAATTTAAATAATTTAATATTGTCATAAAAATAGTATACATCATACTATCGTGGAGTACAATTTTCGAACAACTCCAAACAATATTTCTACCAAACATTGTTTAGGATTGATTAACCATATTTATATATAAAAGAAATAAGATGAGATGTAACAATCATTGAAGTCGCTTTCTCTTGAGAATGACAAAGTGTCTAAGGACTAGTCACGAGATTACATTGTGGTGTGGTTAATCAAAAAAGAAAAGACACTTACTAATAGGTTATTCTCATCCTTATATCTTTATGTCATATCTATGACACACATGTGTCATAAATGTGAATTTTTGTTTTTGTCTTTTTCTGTTTTTTTGTTGTCGTTTTTTTTAATTTTTCAATTATCGTAAAATAACAAACATTATACATAATTTAACGAAAAAATAAATTGTGTATTAAAATGCAACATTCGTATTCTATTATTCACATATTCGGTATAATAAAAAACAATACATATTGATGTAAAAATCCCTATTAAGATTTATAACTTGTGATGTGGAAAATCTGAGTTAAATTATTTATTAAAAGAATTGGATATTACTAAAGTAGACTATCACACAATACAGGCAGTGTACCTGATCGTATAATAGTATAGATCTAGTAAGTCCGGATCGAACTCAGGGAACGTGTATTTAAATTCGTTATTCTAAATTATTTAATTAAACTAATGAAAGCAAATAAATAGGGGGGACTTTTAGTTCTGCGAGAACGTATTTCGATTAAGTAAGTAACTAAAGCAAAATAATAATCAATTAACTAAAGTGGATTGTGAATGAAAAGATGTTTGAAAGAGTTCTTAAGATGTGATCAAATATTAAAAAGCAGTGATTACTTGGATATTACGTTTCACTTGAATTATGGATAATACGAATATGTTTGATTGGGTTAACTGTGATTCCTATTATAACTAGACTTCCTATTAGGGTTATCTAATCCTACAAAATCAGGGAAAGATCATACGAATGATCGTACATCAAAAGCTATCTTAGACTATCCACCCTAATTTGTGCTTTAAAGTCACTATTATTAACAATTTAATCTGTCGACTACGAATTAACAAAAGTCTCAACTATTCAATTATGATATAATTGTCATGGTCGTTTAATTTATTAGGTTACTATTATTCTTAGCCTATCTCAATTAAGTCTCAAGCTACAATTATCTAAAGAATTATATAATTGTAAATAACTAATAAACCTATATGAACGCTAGTTATGATATAAGTTTATCAATCACGCTAAGTAGTTAACCTAACAACTTTAAATAAACATGGATTGCGATTAAACGTTAATAATAAAGGAAAAACCAATTAATTCAAACATAAAACTTAATAATCCATAGATTCAAGCTCAACAATCCAAGCAATCACTTTCAAGAGTTTAGTTCATGTTGGATTGTGAGAAAATAGCATAAGATTCAATAGACAAAAACATTGCATCAAGAAAATTAAGTTAAAATTACAAACCAACTTAAACAAACTTCGAAAAACGATTAATTTGCGTTAATCGTGACTCCCAACGTGATCCGAGGCTTCAAAAACCCTCCTAGAAACTCTCCTGGTCGACCTTTGGTGGTGGAAAAGTGGAAAAAAAGGATCCCTAATTCGTAACCCCAAAGTTTGCTTAAATATGGGCCTGGCCGACCTTCCAGCCGCCGGCTAAAATAACTCAGCCGCCGGCTGGATTGTTCTGATGAACTTTCTTCCAAAATATAAATTGTAGCTCTCTCTTTCCTCTTTCTTCTCCAATTTGAATCACCTAAATCGGACATCGTATGATGAAGTTATGATCAAAATAGTGAAGGTGTATAAAACACTTTTCTCGCATAACTTCAACTTTGATTCTTCATAGTTTTTTCTTCATTTAAGCTCCGTTTTCTACCGATTTTAACTCCTTTCTGTTCCATGATCCAAGTTTAACTCTTATCTACATATATGTACGAAAACACTACCCAAATCATAACAAAATGCGAAAAACAAGAGTATTAAAGAGAAATATGATTAAGAAAATGTCAATTATTTTAAGCATATCAAATTCCCCATACTTGAATCCTACTTGTCCTCAAGTAGACTATCAGATTTAGAACAAAACAATCATCTTCAATAAAAATAAAATACTTAATGAATCAAGTAAATTACAAAATTTTTGATTTACGAAGATGAATTTAACAATTAGCAAGCCAATATTTAAATGCATAACTAAACATCTCACGATTTGGGAAGTATAACACTCTATCACTCAAAAAGCAAATCTAAGTGTAATATATATATGTGAAATCGCTCAAAGCTCAGTCATGACAAGTATTCTATCATAGGCTTGATAACGATACGCTTCTTCACCAATAGAGTCTAAGTAACTAGTTCAGAGGACTTATGGTCATATCAATGGGTGATGGGTAAAATGATGGAAAAATGGAATGAAAATGAATTATAACGAATGATATGAAACAACTAAATTCCAATTAGTCTACTAATCCAAATATTTTAGTCAAAAACCATATTACTTTCAAACTCGATTCATTATCCCTAATGGCTCATTCTGATGAAACTCCCAAGACCAAATTTCGCCTTAATTCTTCAACGATTCGATTGAGAATTATATTTCTCGCAAATTTCGTTAAATCACTTCAACAATTATTGGTTACCTAGTACGGGCTTTAATAAATATATTTTTCTTTTCTGTTTTTTTTTTTTATCTTATTAAAGACACCGCTCAAAAGGTCCATCAAAATTTTGAATAACTCTTAATACTTAATCCACATGTGATTTCTTTCGTGAACTCAAGCAAATTAAACAACTCCATGCCATCATATATAACAATCCGTCTAATAATCAACCAAGTTATGAAGAGGAAAATTTTCAACAAAAATATCTGGATTAAACGACTTAGACATTTATGCTCAATTTATGGAATATATATATGGAAAGGGTGATAAAAGAAAAAGGTTTGGCGCAAATATGGTATCTAAACGTCAAAAACACTAAAAACGAGTGTTCGAAAGGTAGTGTGAGTCAAATAACCAGTGTAGCTACCGACTATAAGAAACGAATAGGACAATCAACGGTTTAACAATCCTAATTCTTTTGCCTCTTTCCTAGTTACTAATAAGTAAAAACTTATGCTCATTCATAGCCTCGAAGCGTATACAGTGTCAAGTTCTAAAGTCTACAAGTCACCGGCACACTCATACAAAAATGAAGATAAAAGCATATAAAATGTATGCTATAATGGCTCAAATCCTCACAAAAATGTAATGTGGTTGGTGCGCTCAGTTATGCAACTAGTTAAACTAATTACGAAATTTTCAAAAATTTGAACCTAAAGACAAGTAGACTTCTTTTCTACCCCTTCCCCACACTTGAACTGTAATGCCCTCATTGTACTAAAACTTAAACAAATTGTGAGAAAAGAAAATAAAAAAGAAGAAAAGAAACTCCCCCTTGTCGACCAAAACTCGTACCACGTTCAAAATATTCCGTCCACTTCGTTGGCTTGCATATCAAATACCTACTAAAATAAAAACATAAAATGAAAATAAAAATAAAATAGAAAATAAAACAAACAACGGGTTGCCTCCCGAAAGCGCTTCTTTATTAACGAATTTTTAGCTCGACTCTCCCCACACTTAAGTGTTGCCAATGTGAAGGTCGAGGTTTCCTCTCCTTCTTTTACGTGTAAACTCCAACATGCAACAATTCCTCCTTCAAAACATGTCCAAAGTGATCATCAAAAAGTCACGTCTCGTCTCCAACATCAAGAGCTTTGTTATGTTTCACCCAAGCATCGTGCCACTCCTTCGTCTCCCTAAGTAGCAAAACTTTAATTCCAATGCCTATGATTTTTATATCATGCTTCCTCATAACATCCTCCATGTAAGTTAGACCTCCTTGATATATTTCACGAAATGTATCCTGCACATACTTATTCCTATCCCAGATTGTTAGTAAAAATGGATCGATAAAATTAGAAAATGTACCTCTAGTATAACAATCCTCCATGGATGGTGTTTCTTCCATTAAGTACATATCAGAGGGTCCTTTGATCAATGTCTCAAACTCAAGTACCTTATGTAAAAAACGAAAAGTCTCAAAAACCGAAAACATGGAACATGTATATTCAGTCGCCGACTGAAATGGTTTAACCATCGGTTGGAAATTCAATCGTCGAGTGGTCAAATCCAGCCGCTCGATGGAATTCTCAGTTCCAGTTTCTAGCGTTTCGTTGTTTTGTTGTACTTGTTTCCTTTCATGTTCTTCCTCCAGCTGTAAAATCTCATCTGTTGCTTCCAACAACAATGAATATAAAGCATCATTATCCAATTTTTCCGGTTTATTTATTTCATCAAATGCCTTATTCACACTTAACACCTGCATGTTAGTCTCAACAACACTATCCACAGAAAAACAGAAAACTTAACTTCCAAAAAAATAAATCTTCCCGAAAGGATCGATTAACTAAAAGTTCAAAAATAACAAATAAAAATTGCAACAGTTCCCCGGCAGCGGCGCCAAAAACTTGATGTGTAAAATATGAGTTAAATTATTTATTAAAAGAATTGGATATTACTAAAGTAGACTATCACACAATACATGCAGTGTACCTGATCGTATAATAGTATAGATCTAGTAAGTCCGGATCGAACTCAGGGAACGTGTATTTAAATTCGTTATTCTAAATTATTTAATTAAACTAATGAAAGCAAATAAATAGGGGGGACGTTTTAGTTCTGCGAGAACGTATTTCGATTAAGTAAGTAACTAAAGCAAACTAATAATCAATTAACTAAAGTGGATTGTGAATGAAAAGATGTTTGAAAGAGTTCTTAAGATGTGATCAAATATTAAAAAGCAGTGATTACTTGGATATTACGTTTCACTTGAATTATGGATAATACGAATATGTTTGATTGGTTTAACTGTGATTCCTATTATAACTAGACTTCCTATTAGGGTTATCTAATCCTACAAAATCAGGGAATGATCATACGAATGATCGTACATCAAGAGCTATCTTAGACTATCCACCCTAATTTGTGCTTTAAAGTCACTATTATTAACAATTTAATCTGTCGACTACGAATTAACAAAAGTCTCAACTATTCAATTATGATATAATTGTCATGGTCGTTTAATTTATTAGGTTACTATTATTCTTAGCCTATCTCAATTAAGTCTCAAGCTACAATTATCTAAAGAATTATATAATTGTAAATAACTAATAAACCTATATGAACGCTAGTTATGATATAAGTTTATCAATCACGCTAAGTAGTTAACCTAACAACTTTAAATAAACATGGATTGCGATTAAACGTTAATAATAAAGGAAAAACCAATTAATTCAAACATAAAACTTAATAATCCATAGATTCAAGCTCAACAATCCAAGCAATTACTTTCAAGAGTTTAGTTCATGTTGGATTGTGAGAAACTAGCATAAGATTCAATAGACAAAAACATTGTATCAAGAAAATTAAGTTAAAATTACAAACCAACTTAAACAAACTTCGAAAAACGATTAATTTGCGTTAATCGTGACTCCCAACGTGATCCGAGGCTTCAAAAACCCTCCTAGAAACTCTCCTGGTCGACCTTTGGTGGTGGAAAAGTGGAAAAAAAGGATCCCTAATTCGAAACCCCAAAGTTTGCTTAAATATGGGCCTGGCCGACCTTCCAGCCGCCGGCTAAAATAACTCAGCCGCCGGCTGGATTGGTCCGATGAACTTTCTTCCAAAATATAAATTGTAGCTCTCTCTTTCCTCTTTCTTCTCCAATTTGAATCACCTAAATCGGACATCGTATGAAGAAGTTATGATCAAAACAGTGAAGGTGTATAAAACACTTTTCTCGCATAACTTCAACTTTGATTCTTTATAGTTTTTTCTTCATTTAAGCTCCGTTTTCTATCGATTTTAACTCCTTTTTGTTCCATGATCCAATTTTAACTCTTATCTACATATATGTACGAAAACACTACCCAAATCATAACAAAATGCGAAAAACAAGAGTATTAAAGAGAAATATGATTAAGAAAATGTCAATTATTTTAAGCATATCAACTTGCATCAAATCTTGTCGAATTTGTGCCCACCATTTTCACAAATATACTCGATCTTATGTGTATACCCGTTCTTTTGTTTGGTTCTTCGCTTAACAATAACTAGGGTTCAAGCTATATTTTGCGCCCAATCAGTTAAATCATTGTGCGTACTGAACATCTATAAAAATTAAATAAACAAGGATCAAGACATTTTAATTAAACTATTAACACATTTAATTAAACCATTAACACATTTTATATGAATATTTATATAAATATTTTTATATAAATATTTTTATAAAAACATTTTTATATCCTAAATACTATTTTATAAAAACATTTTTATAAATATTTTTATTAAAATTTTTATATCCTAAATATCCGTCACATGTAAGATCACTATTGGACCATTTGGTTATGATCAGTTTGGACCGTGTCAGAGTGGAAAACACGTATAATTTTGTCTCATTTTAATATCCTAAATATCCGTCATATGACAAATTTATTAGTTGATGATGTCATATGTTTAGGTATAAATATTTACTAATTTTATTATGAATGTCATTTTAATATAACTTAATTATACACCCCCGTATAATACACGGGGAATAAATTAGTAAGGTAAGGAGGGTTGGAATTTGGGGTAGGGGTTGGGATAATGCAATCCATAAGAAAATTACATTTCAACAACAGTAAAATTATTGAAATGTCAGTTCACATATACCTTGTTGAGAAAACAATTTAAGCATTTTGGCAATTAATTAAGCATTTCTAAGATTTTTCGTTTTAATAAGTAACTCTTTTAATCACATTTAAATGGGTTATTTGTGGATCAAGTCTTGCTACCCCTCGCCAAAGCACAAGAAGATACCCATTTCTTGTTATTTGGCAGGCAACAAAACCTTGGACACTCGTAAATCTTGTTTCCGACCCATAAATCTTGCCAAATATAGTGGTGGTTCATGTTGGGACATGTAAAGTTCCAGTTTATCAACAAAAAAGCCGCAAAAATGGGTTTTATCGTATAAATTACAGAGAAATTTCTCAATTTTCGGTATAAGTTGGTCCTGATTGAGTTATAACAAATTTTATTTGTAATCTTTGTCGAAAGAAATCACAATCATCTTCTTAATTTAAATTTGGTTAAGAAGGTACATTTATTTCTCATAGAAGAAAATATTTATTGTAGGTTGTAATGAGTAATGACATAGTTCAAATCACATTATCAAATCCAGAAGGACATCTCACGAGCATACAGTACGGAGGAATCGAAAACTTGCTAGAAGTAACGAACGATGAAACTAATCGAGGGTAAGTTTGTCTTACCCATTAAATCATTTATGCAAATGATCTTGGCACATATTAAATTCTGATAAGTTAAGTGATCATTTATATCGAAATGTATATGAATTCCTACTGATTTCAGATACTGGGATGTTGTTTGGAGTCCACCAGAACATACAGGAACCAAAGGTACTTTGGAAAGGTACATCTCTCTTGTCTTACAAGAATTTTTCGATATGATTTATAAGTAGAAGCAGATACCAAATTCTGAATATTAGGTATTAAAAAGGCTTGCAGGAACTAGTTGTGAAGTTATAGTAGAAACCGAAGATCAAGTGGAACTCTCCTTTTCAAGAACATGGGATTCTTCCCTTGAGGGCAAGTTAGTCCCACTCAAGATCGACAAAAGGTTCTCATTCTGATTCCTTGTTAACTTCCGCTAACAATATTATAAGTATGCAACTATTGCGGAAATGATTGACCAAAGTGATATATCATGTCTTAGGTATATTTTGCGACGTGGATCATCAGGATTTTATACCTATGCTATTTACGAATATTTAGAGGAATGGCCAAGTTTCAATCTTGCTAATACAAGAGTCGCGTTTAAGCTTAGAAAAGACAAGTAAATACATTTCCTAACATTTAGTTTACATTGAAGAGGTACTTTCATTTGAATCTCAACACATTATTTGTGTTGCTTAGGTTTCACTATATGGCGAATTCTGATGACCGGAAAAGGGATATGCCTTTGCCAGATGATCGATTGCCAGGAAGAGGTGAACAATTAGCATACCCTGAGGCAGTCCTCCTTGTCAATCCCATGGAGCCTGAGTTTAAAGGAGAGGTAATAAATACTCATATAGCAAAGCCAGAAAAACTTTTAAATGAGTCGGGAGATATTAGTGCTCCATTGTATACTTACAATTTATAAAGGACTATATTAAATCTAAAAATTGAGGCTAGGACGAATAAACTTGTTGAACTCTCTCGTTCCATAACCCCTCTAATTTCGAGATGAAACATAATGTCATTTTACGCTTTCTGAGCTTGGCTCCTGTTTTGGTACACATTACCGTCACAAAGTTGCACCTGACTTCACGTTTGGGTCAAGAAGCTAACACATGCCTGTATAATTTAATCTGTACCTTTTAGGTTGACGATAAATATCAATACGCTGTTGAGTTAAATGATCTTCGTGTTCATGGATGGATATGTATGGATCCTCCTGTGGGATTTTGGCAAATTATACCTAGTAACGAGTTTAGGGTAGGTGGTCCTATCAAACCGGAGTTAAATTCTCATGTTGGACCTACAACTCTGGCCGTAAGTCTTCCTAACTTGCTCTGACTCGGTGACCTTTTGTTACTTCATAATATGCTACATCATCATATACTCTAGGTTTTTGTAAGTACTCATTATGGAGGAAGCGAATTTGTGATAAAATTTGACAAAGGTGAAACATGGAAGAAAGTCTTTGGCCTGATTTTTATATATTTCAATACTGTCTTGGACATAGAAGACCCTCGTACGCTTTGGAATGATGCCAAAAACCAGGTCTATGTTTTTCCATATAGAAAAAATGGAATATGAATTCACTCTTTTTATCAAATGTATAATTGTTTATCATCAAATTTGTTTGCAGATGTCCGTTGAAGTCGAAAGTTGGCCATATGACTTTCTCGCTTCAAACAACTTCCAATCTACTTATCAACGGGGTGCCATTAGCGGTAGATTACTAGTCCAAGATAGGTAAATCCTTGTAGCATTGTCTTAACTTATGGAATTCTCTACAAAAATCATTATAGAATTTCGTCGGTTATTATTATCTTTTTTTTGTTATCTAGGATCATTACTTCCGAAAATTGCATACCAGCAACTGGTGCTTATGTCGGGTTAGCACCACCAGGCGACGCTGGATCGTGGCAAAGAGAATGCAAAGTAACTACAAAAACACAAATATTCTCTTCCTGGTTATCTCTAAAACCTTTTTTAAAAAGTGCCCCATCTAATTATTTCTTGTTTAATTAGAAATACCAATTTTGGACCAAAGCAGATGATGAAGGCCATTTTTCGGTAACAAACATAATCACTGGTGAATATAATCTATACGCTTGGGTCCCTGGATTCATTGGAGATTTCAAAAATTTTACGATTATCAATATTACTTCAGGTTCTAGTCACCAAAAGTTAAAGTCATTTTTTTTCGGTTATTATGAAAGCTTCTGTTTAACAAAAAAAATAAACTAACAGGTACTAATATAGACATGGGTGATCTTGTATTTAACCCCCCGAGAGATGGTCCGACTTTATGGGAGATCGGTTTTCCAGATCGCTTGGCAGCGGAATTTTACATTCCCGACCCAAACCCAAGATATACTAATAGTTTTCTTACTGATGTTCCTAATAGGTTGGTACCCCTATTACTTGTAAAACATACAAAATATAGTTCAACACTAAGAATAATGACGTGGCAGGTTTCGACAATATGGATTATGGGATAGATATTCGGAGTTGTATCCAGACTATGATTTGGTGTACACAGTTGGAGAGAGTGATTACAGAAAAGATTTCTTCTTTGCCCATGTTCTTAGGTATATATGTCATACTTATTTTTAATAATTATGTTATGTATTTTTATGTTTTTTCTCATTTTCGTAGGAGAAAGGGTAATGACAGTTATGAAAAGACAACATGGACGATTAAGTTTAACCTTAATGATGTCGATGAACGTGAAACATATATGCTTAGATTAGCACTTGCTTCTGCACATCAGTCTAATTTGCAGGTACCTATTAATCATGAACATTTTGAAAATCAACAAAAGATCTTATGTAAAATGCATATTTTATAGGTGCAAATCAATGACTTAAACGAGGATCCCTTGTTTTTAACTGGGAAAATCGGGGGAGACAACGCAATTGCAAGGCATGGAATACACGGTTTATATTGGTTGTTCAATATTGAAATACCGGGCATCTGTTTACGCTCTAATGGAGAAAATTCTATCTACTTAACACAACTGAATAATCAGAGTCGTTTTCAAGGGGTAATGTATGACTATATCCGTTTAGAAGCTCCTCAAACTTCCATTGTTAATAACAACTCTTAATGTTGATCATTATAATTTCGGTCTAACAACCCGTGTAATATGTATACAAATTAAATTATCTTTTATAGTTGAAATATATATATGATTACTAAATCTCTCTAGTGATTTGATAACTATTAGCACCTTTTATACATCCACTACAAATTATAAAGGGGTTTAAGATTGCTAACTTGAGTAAATTTGTCCATTGAAGGAAATAAAAAATATAAATAACTATTTACAACCCACATATGCAATTTGTTAATATTTTATTTAATTTTTTCAAAATTGAATACTATAAGTCTTTAAAGACAAGTTAACTTGAACAATAAGTTTATCTTAAAATAAAAAAGTTTTAATTTAGTAGATTTTTAAATGGATTAATATTTTTGAAATATATTACACTTTACACTAAAAACTATAGTACACATACAATTTTTAATTCATCTATTATATTTATTAATTTTTTCGTATTTGTGTATTTACATACTTTTACCCTTTTTTTTTTAAGGTTATCAGTTAGTTATTTTTTCAAACTATTCACTTTCTTACATGGATTGTCATGTCACCACTAGAAGTCAAAATCTATTATAATAAATAAGTAGTTTATAAGACACATGATATTCAATTAGAACATCCGAAATTGCTCAATTCATAGCACCGTCACGTCATGTCACATCAACATTTCATAAATCATCCCAAATTTATAAACTAACTTCTTTACTCCTATAAACCTAACAAAGTTTATAACTAGCCTCACATACATTTTATCATTATATAATATTTGAAAAAGTATATAATAGTTTTCTCTCTTAAATTCATGCATATGAACTTCCATAAACGTAACTCTATAAACTTTCAAAAACTTTCATCAATAATTATAAGTCCATACTTTTATTTCACGTCACCTCAATGTCACCATATTTGTATGTAAACAATCTATTACGGATGCTCTTAAAGCTTATAATTTTAATTTTACCATCTAAATTTGATTTTAAACTTCAAATTATTTTGTATACGCTATCATTTTATTATATTTACTAAAGTTTCATTCAATTTAATTATATTTTTCTTTTCTATATAATTTTAACATTATACAAGAAATTTGAGTAAATACAACGTTTTTGGATTTTTAATTATATATTTTTATCGTCATAAATTTAGTTTTAACTTTAATTATAATATTCGGATGTATTACCCGGATTAATAATCAAGTATAAAAATATTTTTATTGTATGTTGCTTGACCATAAATCATTTGCTCTTCCACCAAATCCCTGGCATTATCCATTACCATGAACCACTATCAACTCTTCAAACCATTTACAACCCTATCTAAATTAACGTAATAACTTTGTTTTCAAGCCCAATGGTAACCAATTATGCGTATTGGAATTTGCATCTTAACCAAAACTTGGGTTTGGGTTTATTAGTGTCTCTAATCACCAAAACTGTAACCCATATAACAACCATATTTGTGGCTATGAATCACAATCCAAAATATATATGTGTTGGGTACTTGAATCGCCTCAAATCACCAAGCCATAACCAAAATCGTAACCAAACTAAAACTTAAAGGATTCTAAAATTAACTAATACTTGGAATAAATTGTTTTGAAGATGTAAATTAGAGGATTTAATGGAGATCCGAAGCTTTTTGATGGCAGATGTGAAGCTTTTAATGGTAGATCTAAATTTGTAGACGCCGAAATTGTTGCTAGTTGCCAGAATTTATGGTAATAGTGGTGGTCGGAATTTGTGGTGGTGATAGAGTCACAAAAGATCTGAAGCTTCAAGGATTTCTTACCTGCATTTAAATTCTCATTCAATATCATTTGAAAATTGTATTCTAACCCACATTTTATGTGTAATGGCCCAAAATCGTAAAAATGACTAATATTGTAATAAGTTTTGGTATCAGACCATTTTTGTAATGAATTGGTCATTTTGGGTTAAAAACGTTATTATGGCAAATTTTAGGGTTTAAAATAACAAAATTAAAAACTAAATTCCTTACTTAAGCATGAAGAAAAGGAAAGAATTGATGTGTGTGTGTGTGTGTGTGTGTGTGTGTGTGTGTGTGAACGAGAAAAAGAAAAAGAAACAAGAAATAAGTCAGTTTAGTTTCGAAATACTCATTCGATACTCGTTTTTGATCGAATAAGCGAACGGAAAGCATATTTGTGCTCCTGGAGTTGTGACGATCAGGTTGGTATAAAAGAAAGTTCCTTTCGTAAAGGTCGATTTCAGGAATCCAAACCTGGTTTGAAAACGGAAGGTATATGTTATGATTTACGTATATATGTTAGTTATAAGTCATTTGTAATCGTGTGCGATAGTTTTTATTAAGTTTCGTTGAGTTTGATTAAGGTTTAAAAAACCGCAACAATGGAGGTGATTGGAGAAGACGAAGCCAATCGGCGGCTGATGACTAAGAGGGGGTTGTAGCTACCCATATTGGGATGACAAATGGTAGTAAGCCACTTGTATCCATATTGTTGTTGTAATTTATTTATTGCTTTAAATAAATTATGTGAAAGTGATTGGTAAAGTAAAGGAAGTTGTTGTATGGGTGGTTCGTAGCTACTCATACCTTTTAAAAAAGTTATTCTCTTACATGGATGGTACGCAACCATCCATGCATGATAAAGTTAAGGGTGCTACGTAGCTACCTGTATGTTTGGATAAAAAATGGTAGGTAGCTGCCTGGATCCTTATTTGTTACTACAGTTACGTATTTTCATTTATTACCTTGAATGATGTGTTAAAGTCAAAGTTATTTTGTGAAGGCCTTGGGCATGAGTGGTTGTAGATACTCATGTTCAGTGGTGTACAATGCGATGAGATCCACATCTATTTTTGATTATTGTTGGGATTAAACTGTTTGAAAAATAAGTTTAAGTTCATTAATATTGATCATTAATACTGCACAAACTACTGTCCAATTACTACTGCATGTATACCAGTTACTACTGCATGTGTATTGGTTAATACTCCCAGACTGATGGTTACTGCTGCCCGTCTTCTGTTAATACTGCATGAAGAGTTTAGATAATTTTTGGATAGTTTTGTAATTATCTTTTCCTTATTTGTAGCAATTGTAGTTATATTACAATTGTGATTGTAAAAGACGTTTCCTAGATTAGCTAGGTTTAGCCTCAAGGTCTATATATACATAGATCCTTGTATTAAGAGAAACACGTATATTGATCATTCTTTCAAGATTAATATATTGAGACTTATAATTGATATTCGTTATTGTTCTTATTCTTTGTTAACAATATTCGTTTAATCAATAAAACTTGTGATATCAAAGTGTTTATATCCGCTGCTAAACTTCTTTGATAGATCAAGATCTTCATTCAAAAGTGTGGTTGTGTTTACATACACCATATTGATCGTGACAAGTGGTATCATAGCACAGAAGTGCTCAAGATCTAATGATCTACAAGTTTTTGTTGAAGCCTCAACAAGAATGAAATTACTATCAATCAGATGTGGTGGTAAACAAGGTTCATGTATTGAACAACAACGATTTTGATCTAATGAAAGTTAAGGATCAAAAATCACATACTTCTTTCTGATTATGCAATATGGGATGTAATTGTGAATGGGAATAAACCAACTCTCACCTTGTCAGCTGATGGAACACCTGGAGTTGTTCATCGTACTACTCCAGATCAAGAAAGAAGAGAGAAACATACTGAAATCAAAGCTCTCAGTATTCTTCTAATTGCTATTCCTAATGAATACCAATCACTATTTGAATAATATGGGGATGCAAAGTCTCTGTGGGAAGCATTTGAAAGGAGATTTAGTGGAACAAAGAACACAAAGAAGAACAAGAAGGCTCTTCTCAAACAGGAGTTGAAAACTTCAAAGCATTAAAGGATGAAAGAATGTCTTTGAATTTTGAAAAATACAAGAAGCTGACAGGAGAATTGAGCAGTGTTGGTGTGAGAATAGATAAAGATGAATTGAATAGGAAGTTTCTCATGTCTCTGGGAGATGAATGGATTATTTATACAATGTCATACAGACAAGGTGATATGTTAGAAGAGATGGAACTAGATGATTTGTACAATGACTTGAGGCTATTTGAAGCTGAAGTTGAAGCCAAGAAGACTGTCAACAGTAACAGCAGTATTAACAACTTTAATATTGCACTGATTACAGCAAGTGGTACATCTCAGACTGACAACTTAGAAGATGTTTCCTTTGAAGCCTTTCTATCACAAACTTCATGCTCAAGCCTAACCAATGAAGACCTAAGACAGGTTCATCATGATGATCTAGAAGAGATGGATCTCAAGTGGCAACTTGCTATGTTGTCATTAAGAGCAAGAAGATTTATGAATAGAACTGGGAGAATATTTACACCTAGAGGCAGTGATAGGGTTGGATTTGACAAAAGCAAAGTCAAGTGCTTTGAGTGCAGTGAACTCGGACACTTTGCAAGAGAATGCAAAAACAAATCAAAATCCAACAATTCAAGGAACATCCAAGACAGTACATCAACAACCCTTGTAACACAAGAAGTTTTTGGTTATGACTGGAATGATATAGCTTAAAAAACCACTCAAAACAGAGCTCTTATGGCATATGTAGTCTCAATTGAGGATTCATCTGCCATTACTAATGATGTGTTTGGCTATGGCCGGAGTGTAGTTGCAGAAGAAGTTTCACAGGACAGAACACTAATGGCCATTGCATCATCCACCAAGGACATGAATCAACTTCTCTCTCACCTGAGCCAACAAAAAGAAAAGAGAGCAGTTGGCATGTAGATAGTGGTTGTTTCATACACATGACAGGCAACATATCATGTCTTCAAAACTTTGAAAAATTCAATGGAGAATATGTTTCTTTCGGTGGAAATCCAAATGGTGGAAAGATTATTGGAAAAGGAACAGTGAGCAATGGGAATATCAGCTTTGAAGATGTATTCTATGTTCAACAGTTACAATACAACCTGTTAAGTGTGTCACAAGTGTGTGACAAGAAGAATACCACAATCTTCACAGATACTGAATGTTTAATCATGGAGCCTTGATATGTGATTGATGAGAGGAAAGTACTGCTGAGAACACCAAGACAGGACAATGTCTACTGTATTGACTTGTCAAATATCTCTCAAACTGGAGCAGTAAAATGTTTTGTCTCAAAGGAAACCATTGATGAATCAACACTATGGCCCAGGAGGATGTGTCATATGAACTTCAATAACATCAATCAACTGGTAAAATCCAATCAACACTATGGAGAAGTAAACTGGTTTTTCATAGATAGATAGTGATTGATGTCTAGAAGAAAGAGTTTTACTCAAATAATCAATAGGGTGGCCCTATTGTTGCAATACTGCTCCCAAACCAGTGCCAGAACCGTTTCTACCACAAACATTTCATTAAATCTGGACAGAGCTAAGACAGGGGAACTCACCGTTGCTGATCGTAACATAACAAAAGCTGATTGTGCTTTGTCTTTCCAATAGAAAGCATTTTTCTTCAAGAGTTGAGTAAGAGGTTGGCTTATGTTAGCATAACCTTGAATGAACCACCTGTAATAACCAGTTAAGCGCTGAAATCCCCTTCGCTGTTGAGATTCTTAAGAATGGGCCAATCTTCCATAGCTTCTATTTTGGTAGGATTAGTAGCTACCCCTTCTTTAGAAATGGCATGACCCAAGTACTCCACTTGTTCAGCTGCAAATGAACATTTACTCTTCTTAGCATACAAACTGTGTTGTTGCATAACTTCTATGTGCTCTTGTTCTGTCTTACTGTAGACTAGAATATCATCAGAGAAAACCAATACAAACTTCCTCAAATACAGCTTAAACACCTCATTTGTTAAAGACTAAAATGTGGATGGGGCATTTGTCAATCTAAAAGGCATGACTAAAAATTCATAGTGGCCTTGGTGTGTTCTAAAAGTTGTTTTGTAAACATCCTTAGGAGTCATTCTAATTTGGTGATATCCTAACCTCAAATCCAATTTAGAAAATAGTACAGATCCTCCCAGTTCATCTATCAATTCCTCAATCACAAGAATATGAAATTTATCTTTGATAGTGTACTTGTCAAGTTGTCTATAGTCTATGCACATTCTCCAGCTACCATCCTTCTTTTTAACCATGACAACTGGAGAAGAAATGACACCATAATCTAGCAATTCCTTCACCATGGACTCTATAGCAGCTTTTTGACTAGGTAGTGTCTATAGGGTCTAATGTTGATTGGTGATGCACCTTCCATTGATGGAATGTGGTGGTCATGTGCCATGTGAGGTGGTAAATCCACAACAACTTCAAACACCTTGACAAACTTCTCCAACAACTGTAAAATCTCTTGTATAAGCTCTTGCTCTTGACAAACACCTCTTTGTATAGAAAACAAAGTGACAAAACATACACATACAACCATAGAAGACAGTCATCCTGACTTATGTGCCATTGTTTTCTTAGTTGTCTTCTCATTCATCCAGGAAACACTAGTTTGTTGCAGGCCTTGTAACTTCCTTTTAGTATTATCACATAAGAAATCCATGGTACATTGCTTAAAATTCCATTCGATGTTGTCTAGAGTGAATGAACTCGGGCCACTCAGTATAGCAGATCTAGTTACCATTGCTCCGAGTATGTATTAGTAATGATAAGTTTGTGATTGTGATTGAATCAATAATCACAATTTGAACATGAATTGAAGGTACTCTATCAATTGAACAAGTAACTGATAGATCTAAGTGAGAATTGAATTCAATTTTTCAACTGAACAATTAATCGACAATTAGAAGTAGAAATGAAGGTATTTTATTGGCGGAAATGGTGGAATTTGATTGAATTAAGGTGTCTCGAGCTAAGGAATTTGAGATATGATACCAATTGATGAACTCAATTTATGATTTCATTGAACTCAATTTATGATTTCATTGATTACTAAGTAGAAATGGAAGTTTATTGATCAACTTGGATTAAAAGATTCAATACTCATCAATGGTGTGATTCATTGATGAACGAGTTTGTTACAAAAGAATTAGAAAGGAAATAACAACTTTTTAGCCAACTACTTCTTCTTCTTCTTACAGCTTATATACTTGAGGTGACAACCAGTGTTCACAACTTTTCTCGCTTTGACTTCTTACTTAAATGAGTCACGTGCAAATAAAGTGTCTCGTGGCACATGCTTGGCACGTGCACTGCTTTCACTGCGTATCATTATGTTAATCGCATATCAAAAATGATATGATGAACTTTAGTATAATTATATCGAATATAAAAATATTTAATTTCATCAACAACATGAACATGGACCCTATACCTGCAACAACGAAAACAATCAATACAAAAGGCAGGAATTGTGTAGGTTAATACCATAGTCCATACATAAAACAACTCAAAACAATAACCTTATCATAGGGTACTTGTAAAAGTCATTGCAATGATCACAAAAAAAACAAACCATTCTTTACAACTAACTCTTTGTTGCACTCTCCACAACTCTTGTAGCACCAACCCGATTGAGTATATAGACTATCAACTGTTGTCAAGACAGTGAAAACATGGTCTTGTAGGCCATCGGTCAACGGCATGCCAACCAACTTGCCAATACTAATTTGCATAGATGCCAACGCCTGGATCATTTTGCAAAAGGAACACAAAGTCGTTATTTATAGGTCATGGGGCAACTAAAGAGTTAGGACATAGTAAAACTCTCCGTTATGGTACTTAAAGTCAAATAATAAAAGATGGGGCAACTAAAGAGTTAGGAGTTTAACATGGGGCAACTAAAGAGTTAGGACATATTAAAACTCTCTATTATGGTAATTATAACATATATTAAAAGATGGGACAACTAAAAAGTTATGAGTTTAAATGGGAAACTAAAGAGTTAGGACATAGTAAAAGTCTCCATTATGGTAATTAAAACATAGGGCAACTAAAGAGTTAGGAGTTTTAAATGCATACAATTCCACTATTTGGGATAACTCACACCTTAGATGTTTGGTTCCCTTAGATTATAAGTAATAGCAGATTGTTAGGAATTATGTGTAAATCAATTTTGTTTTCAAGATCATTTACATAGTTTTTTGTTTATAAACTTTTGAGTTAAACATATAAATTGGTCCTAAAGTTTATTTAAAGTCAATGATTTTCTTCGTAAATTTAAAAAATTGCATTATTCATTGACGTACATAGACTAATTGCATTGTTAAAATTGTCACTCGCCTTAACCTACATACCACCACCATCTCTCATGTGTCACGATCCCACTTACAAGCATTAAGGGATCCTAATCGGCTAGAATACATGAACACGAAATATCATGCTCTTAATCTTAATGGTACATAAGTCCTTGTTCCACGTCCACCAGCGAAAAATATAGTTAGTTCCATGTGGTTATTCAAGCATAATTTTCATTATGATGCGACATTAACTGTCCATAAAGCACATGTTGCCAATGGCTAAAGTCAATTGGGTATCAATTGTGATGTGACTTTGATTCCGATTATTAAACTGGCAACCATTTGGACAGTTCTTATTATTACGGTATCCCATCATTGACATATCCATCGGTTTAACGCGAACTCGTGAAGAACACTTTCTTACATAACGAGTTACGGGAGACAGTTTATATGCATCATCTATTTAATGGATATCGGGATTCCATATCTCCCGATTATGAATATATGCTCTCAAACAGGCACCCATGCCATGTACCAGCGATTTATTGATTTTGTTGCCAAGTTGGGTTTTCACTATAGCCTTTCAGATTATAAAGTATTTGTAAATCATCTTGGGCACTCGACTACTTACTTCTCTTATATGTTTATATATTGATGATATCATTCTTACAACATCTTTTATAGAGTTCGAATTCCTATAGATGCTTATTGTTTCACTTAATAAAGAGTTATTTGTGACAAACTTGTAAAAACTCAATTATTTCTTAGGAATTTTTAGTTACACGAACTACGACGGTTTTGTTCTTAGCTTGACCGAAGTACGCAACTGAAATTCTTGAGTGCGCCCGTATGCTTCAATGTTATCCATATCGCACTCATGTTGATACACCTACCAAATTGGATGCTTTAGGTACCATGGTGTCTGATCCTACATTATATCGGAGCTTAGCATGCACCTTTGCAATACCTTACTTTTGCTAGACTTGAAATGTCCTAGGAAGTCAACATAGATGTTTATATATGCTTGATCATCGAGAACCTCATTGGAATACGCTCAAATTCATTCTTCTATATTTGTAGGACCTTGTAGCATGGCCTCCATATTTGTACATCTACTCTAGATCTTATTGGGGTGGATGTCCGTCTAGACGTCCTCTAGATGGTCGACTTCAATATATGGTGTTTTCTTTGGTGATAAGCTTCTAATCTTTTGGGCGTCAAAGTGTTGTTTCCCGCTCAAATATTGAAGGGAATATCATGGAGTTGTGAATGCAATACGTGAGACATGTTGGCTACATAATCTTTTTCGTGTGCTTCATATTTTGCCGTCTAAGGCTCTTATTGTCTACCTTAACAATATCAACATCATTTACATGACAATGAACCAGGTTCGACACCAACAAACCAAGCATATAGAGAGTGATATTTATTTTGTCCTAATAAGGTGGCTCCAAATTTTTCAAAGGCATGCCCCAGGCTCATGGACTAGCATCCTATCACCTTTGTTCGTTTAAGGCGCGCCTTTTAAATATTTGGGTTTTGTTTTACTACTCGGTTACTTTCTGCAAACTTTATATATGTTATACATGAAACTTTTATTGTTTTTTTGTATTACTTTGTGTCCTAATACTTGATGTTTAAGGTGTTGTAATGCTATCTAAAATTTATATAGATAGTTATATTGCTATAATATTATTATTTGTTTACCGTAAATTGTTAGCCTCATACGCATGAGACGCGCGTCTTTAACTGCGCTTCGTGCCTCAGGCTCCAGGAACCCTTGGCGCTTTTGTGCGTCTCTGTTGGACCAAGAAATGGAGTGGATGAAGCTATGGAGTCTGAAAGTGTGAAGGAATAAATATGATTTCAGTTCGTGGAGGGTCCGAACTGAAAGCATCAAGAATAATCTGAAGTGAAATTTTCAGTTCGGGGAACATGTCAGTTAGGATACTACGAACTGACTGAAGCTCCTCCGAACTGAAAATAAGTTGAAGTTTAAGTTAAGTCAACAGAAGTCAGCATTGAAGAAATCAATTCGGAAGATGAAGACTTTAGTTCAGAACTGAAGTGAACTCCTCGAAGTGAAATTAAGATGTTGACAATGTTGTAATTATTTAATTCGTAGTGTGTCTGTTAGTTAGATTTTGCCTATAAATAGTGTGATAGGTTGTTCGAGTTTGTTGTCTTTAAACCCGGAACACTCTCAAAGAGGTTCCGTGAGCTTGAATGTCGTTGTAACAAGCTCGATTCCAAAACCTGTCACCACTATCAATGAAATCCTAAACAGTTACACTCAAATTGTTGTTCTAATCAATTTCACAAATTCAAACTTCAATACTTTCCTTCCATTGTGATTCCTAACACAGGTCATGATTTGGAATCTCATGACCTGTTGTGTTTCAATTCGATTCGCTTTAGAGATATTAAATTCAAGGACATGTTAATTGGTATCAGAGCCAGACAAATCAATTGATTGAATTCGATTGAGCCTGGTTCATCAATTTGACTTGATTCGAAGATTAGGTCAAACTATTAGTGAATTGAAGGAGTACGAAGTGAAATAGAAGAAGTCCGAAGTGAAATTGAAAAGCTGAAATGAAGATCCTGTTTAGATTTCAAGGTGTTCATGGTGGAGGTGGGGTTACACATTATCTATTCAAAGACGGTTGGTGTATAAGGAGCGAAAACACGAGTTATCAATTTGAGAGAGGGGTGTGATGGAAGTAGAACGGAGCTGATCCTCGCGTCATCAATTTGAGAGAAAGGTGGGACGTGGAGGATCTCGTTAGAAAATAAATTAACGACAAATCACTCTCATAATAGATATGGTCAACCAGGATGAAGAAGAAATCTACGGTTGACCTATGAGCTTAAGTAGAGTGATTTTAGCTGCAGATCAGCTACTCACCATGGAGTAGCTGATTGTGAAGCACCTAAAGAACATGTGACATTGCAACTATTCCTCCAAAATATGTTCAAAATTCAAGAAAAATCAATTGGAGGAAGCTAGACATGGAGAGAAGTTAAGTTAAGAAGAAGAAGAATAAGACTCATAGCATCATCCAAGGGGGATATTGTTGGACTAAGAAATGGAGTGGATGAAGCTATGGAGTCTCAAAGTGTGAAGGAATAAAGATGATTTCAGTTCGTGGAGGGTCCGAACTGAAATCATCAAGAAAAATTTAAAGTGAAATTTTCAGTTCGGGGAACATGTTAGGATACTCCGAACTGACTGAAGCTCCACCGAACTTAAAATAAGTTGAAGTTTAAGTTAAGTCAACAGAAGTCAGCATTGAAGAAATCAATTCGGAAGATGAAGACTTTAGTTTAGAACTGAAGTGAACTCCTCAAAGTGAAATTAAGATGTTGACAATGTTGTAATAATTTAATTCGTAGTGTGTCTGTTAGTTAGGTTTTGTCTATAAATAGTGTGATTGGTAGTTCGAGTTTGTTGTCTTTGAACCCGGAACACTCTCAAAGAGATTCCGTGAGCTTCAATGTCGTTGTAACAAGCTCGGTTCCAAAACTTGTCACCACTATCAATGAAATCTTAAACAATTACACTCCAATGAAATCTTAAACAGTTATACTCAAATTGTTGTTCCAATCAATTTCACAAATTCAAACTTCGATACTTTCCTTCAATTGTGATTTCAAACACAGGTCATGAGATTCCGCATCATGACCTGTTGTGTTTCAATTCGATTCGCTTTAGAGATATTAAATTCAAGGACTTGTCAGTCTCTAGCCTTTGACAACTTTGGGTGGCTCTTGGTCAGTTTTGAGTGCTTCATGTCCTTTCTCATTTCCAGTATATCGATATTACATCAAGGGACTTCCCTTCACACTTTTTTCGTATTTTAAGTCCAGTTAGAACGTTTAAAATTATTCTCCCGATCAAATTACAAACAGATGTTAGTATGTATTCGTGTATAATTTCATGTGTATTTTGCCCATTAGTTGGTCTAGTTTTACTTATCTCGTACAAATAGGTTTATATGAGATAGACATTGCAAAATATACATGGTACCATTAACTTGTGTGGTTTTAACTTTCAAGAAATGTTTATAAACTTTTCATTGAAGTCTCAACTAAAAGGTAACATAGGATCACATGCAATTGCAATCCTACCATAAGATATTAAATGAAAAGCTAAGATGTATTGACCATTTGTATATTAGTCTGAGTAGAGTAAACTAAAAGCAATTACACGTAGTATTTGTTATGGCCTTCATGATCACCATGTGATTTACCATTCAACTTTTGCTGCCCCATAAACACTAATATGACTAGAGTCATGGAACCAAAATGGTTTGATTATGATGTGAATCTAATCACATGTTAACTAAACAGAACAAGTCAAAAATAAGACTAGTAAATTTTATCACGATTGAGAAACAAACCTTTTTGGTTTTTGTCGTTTGAAAAAACTACGGGTGAAAACGAGTAGAGCCGGGACTCGATCAGGTTTGAGTTTGGCTCGTTTAAATTTTACAATACTCGAGTCGGGTCTTATATATAAAGCTCCAACTCAGCTCGTAAGGCATACCTCAAGCTTGAGCTCAGCTCGTGTTCGACTCGCTTAAGTAATATATATGTCATTTTATTATTTTATTATTTTATTATTTTATGTATATATTATAGTTTCTTTATATATTATATTATATATATTATTATATTTATATAAACAAAAGCTCGTTTAAGTTCGCGAGTTCAATGTACGAAGCTCGGACTCGCACTCGAACTCGTTTAATAGACGAGCTTTTCGTTATGTTAAAACCCGACTTAAGCTCGTCATGCTCAACTTAATAACACCCCTAAAAAAACCAAGAAAAGAAAAAAGAAAGTGAAATAGTCCATTTTGAAATAACTATTAAAACTTGCCGTTTTGTGTCTACTAATTAATTTGTACTACCATAAAAGTTAATCACCAAACCAGATCTCACTTGAAAGTTAGCAAAAACTTTGGATATAATTATATAAAAAGAAGGCCCATAACCTGTTTTGATGACTTTGCCAATTAAGAAAGTCGATGAAAACTGTCTGCGTTGACAAATAATTCCAAATTTTCTGTGTTTAAATAGATTGATAATTCTATAGAATCTTAGTACGTAATACTAATACTAATACAGTATAATATAATACTATATATTCATATATACAAATTAAGAACTCTACTAGTATCCAGTAAAATCGAATATTGCATAAAATATTCGTTAACTTGTGAATGTTGCGGATGTTAATGATGGGATTGTTTGAGTCTTTTATATCTGCTACTATTTCCCGACAATGATTATTGTGCAAAGATAAATGCTAGTAAAAATCAGAATAAGTCTTAACTCTTGATTGGAAAAAAAGATCCAAAATCATATGTCATCTTAAGATGTTTATTAACAATGAATTTTTAATATAAATTTTCAAAAAAATCTTTAAAAGAATTTCGAGTACTTACTTTATAGAAAGGGAAAAAACATCCGTTGAAGCAGTGTAATTTATCCGTTTTAAATATTAACATTTGATTAGATAATTTTAAACAAAGAAAAAGTAAAGTAAATTTTGTAAATGAAGAGGTGTTAGTGTTTCTTCATGTCTCAAATTTTTAAGTATCTTTTATGACCTCAACTTTATGCTTTTATGTATTAATGGTTTCAAAAATTTAAGTTTGAGTTACTTTATCAAATAAGTTTTTCATTTTTATTATAAGTTCTAGCCTTAATCATATATTAAAACGATAACTAGTTACGTACAACATATATATATATATAGAAGCGGAGCCAAAAAAAAATATTTTATGTTTGGCGAAATGGTAAAGTAAAGGGCAAAATTTTATATATTAAAAAATATAAAATAGAAAATACAAATCTGACTATCTCTCTCCTGACATAGTCCATGCAAGCATATAATTAGATATATGCATGATCTTCGATTTCCTATTTTCATTTGTAATTTTGTGGTTATCTAAAGAGACAAAAGGAAGCAGTTGTAAATAAAGCAGTTGTAATTCCCAATTTCGCCAAACATAAAATTAAAATCAAGCAGTTGTAAATAATCAAAATCAAGCAGTTGAAATTCCCAATTTCGCGAAGAATTTGTGTATTTCCCAATTTACACTGCGGATCTTCCTAGTATTGCTCAAAATCAAGCAGTTGTAAATAACCAAGAAGAAATTGAAGTCCAATCATTTGAAGAGGAAGAAAGTCAATCTGGAGAAGATGTTCCATTGAATGAGCCAATTTCAAATGATGAAGAAGAAGTAGTATATGATGAGTTATTACCATCTGATAATAAGGGGCTCTTCCAGAGACAAATGACACTAATCTGGAATCCACAACTGTGGAAGACATTCATCCAGCTCAAAGAATCAATAGGGAACATCCTCTTGATCAACTCTTAAGTGATGTAAATTCTTCGGTTCAAACAAGAGGAAGACTTCACAGAAGCTTGAATGAATGCTTGTTTGCATGCTTCATTTCACAAATGGTGCTAAAGAAGGTAACACAAGCATTGAGAGAACCAAGCTGGGTTGAAGTAATGCAGGAAGAACTGCTTCAATTCAGACTTCAATAGGGGTGAGCATGGGTCGGTTTGGGTCGGTTCCGACCTCAACCCGAACCCAAACCGAAATTTCGGTTCCTAAAAGTTCCAAACCGTTTGGTTCGGTTTCTACATTGGTTTGGTTCCACTCGGTTTCGGTTTTTTTCGGTTCAGTTTGGTTTTTTATTTCGGTTTTTAGACATGGGCAAGTTCATAGATCTGTTAAGGAAAATTTGTGAAATAAATCTCAAATGGAAGCCTATGTTACGCAATAATTGACGGAGCAGTTCACAACTTATAACATGAAGTTGTGCATATTACTAAAACAAAATGATATGAATCGGAAAACTTTAAACACAAAATTAAGAAGAAGAAAAAAAATACTATATGTGGCTTAGTAAACTATAGCCTACATGGCAAAAAAATAAATAAAAAACATTGAAGAAATAAACCTATATGTTGTTAAGTATTGTGTCTACATGGCACCAAAAGATTACATATTGATAAATATGAGACTGACAATTTAGAAAAGAAAACTTTGAGTCTTCACTATTATCATCGATAGTTTGTGTGTTTAGGTAGTAATTAATTAGGATGATTTAAAACTTTAGACAAAGGAAAAAATAAAAAGAATAAAACTTAAAATATCTACTAAAAGTGAACATATTAAAATTGACATACATATAATGGTTCGATTCGGTTTTTGTCGGTTTGGTTTTACCCTTCGACCCAAACCGAACCGCTTTTTTCGGTTTCTCAAAAATCGAAACCCAAACCGTCGGTTTTTGTATTCGGTCCGGTTTTATGGTTCGGTTTTTATCTGTTTTTTCAGGGTTTTGGGTTTTCGGTTCGGTTTTTGCTCACCCCTAGACTTCAAGAAGTGTGGATATTGGTTATTCTACCTAATGGAAAAAGGGTAATTGGAACCAAATGGATCTTCAAGAACAAGACTGATGAAAGAGGCACTGTGATCAAGAACAAAGCAAGACTAGTTGCTCAAGGATACACTCAAGAAGAGGGCATGGACTATGATGAAGTCTTTGCTCCTGTTGCTAGAATGAAGGCAATTAGGATCTTTCTTGCTTTTGCATCATTTAAGGGATTTACAATCTATTAAATGGATGTAAAAACTGCTTTCTTGTATGGAAGAATTGAAGAGGAGGTATATGTGTGTCAACCTCCTGGTTTTGAAGATCCAGACCACCCTGAAATGGTATATAGGCTTGACAAAGCTATATATGGTCTTCATCAATCTCCAAGAGCCTGGTATGATACACTCTCTATGTACTTGCTGGAGAATGATTTCAAGAGAGGAGCTATTGATAAGACCTCGTTCATCAAGACTGTGAAGAAAGACATTTTATTGGTGCAAATTTATGTGGATGACATCATTTTTGGTTCAACCAACAATAGTATATGCAAAGAGTTTGAGAAGATCATGCACAAGAATTTCCAAATGAGTTTTATGGGAGAACTAAACTTTTTTCTTGGTCTTCAAGTCAAACAAATCCATTCTGGAATATTCATTCACCAATCCAAATATGTGAAGGATATTCTAGAGAAGTTTGGTTTCAATGACAACAAGGCTGCAAGCACACCATTTGAAACTCACAAGCACTTAACAGCTGATCTATTGGGTGAAGAGGTTGACGAGCACTTGTATAGATCAATGATAGGTTCTCTAATGTATCTAACTGCTTCAAGACCAACTATCATGTTTAGTGTGTGTGTTTGTGCAAGATATCAATGTCACCCTAAAGTTTCTCACTTGACTACTGTCAAAAGGATCTTTAGATACTTGAAAGGGAAACCAAACTTGAGATTGTGGTATCCAAAAGACTCTCCATTTGAGCTTTTTGCCTACACTGACAGTGACTATGGAGGGGAGAACTTAGACAGAAAGTCAACATCCGGGGGATGTCAATTTCTTGGGTCAAGACTTGTCTCATGGCAGTGCAAGAAGCAAACAAATGTGTCCACTTCATCTACTGAAGCTGAGTATGTTGTTGCTGCCAGTTGCTGTTCTCAAGTTCTATGGATACAAAACCAAATGCTGGACTATGGTATGTCATTTCTCAAAACTCCTATTTTCATTGATAATGGAAGTACCATTTGCATCATAATTAATCCAGTCAAACACAACAAAACCAAGCACATAGAAATTCGTTTTCACTTTATAAGAGATTGCAATGAAAAGAAACTTATTCAATTAGAAAAAGTTCACATAGATAATCAATTTGCTGATCTTTTCACAAAAGCTTTTGATGGGGAAGGTTTACATTTTTGGTGAACTCAACTGGCATGATAAATAAAAATTGAACATGTTCTTTTCAAAGTCAAAATTTGTGTGTGCTTGGTCTATGTGTGAAAATCATTTGTAAATATAGTAGTATATATGGTAGCTATATTATACAAACCAACAAAAAAGAAAAAAAAAACAACAACAACAACAAAGTACTTTGTTACTGATGATCAGTATTGGAAAGGAAATACTGATCAGATGTAACTTAGTAACTACTGAGGGATTCCAAGTTCAATGTTTCTACTAATCAGTTGTGGAAACAACTTAGAAAGTTTTGTCATGTTGCAAAGACTTTCCTACTGATCAGCTGAAACATACATGTCATCACGTGACTACTAGAGAAAGAAGAAGTGAAATACTGATCAGTACCAAAGTTTTATCTTACTGATCAGTATGAGAAGATCATTCTACTGATGCAAAGTAAGGGAACTACCGATGATTGACTATACTGATTAGCATGCAATCTACATACTGATGTGGGTTACTACTGATCAGCACTTAGAACATGAAGGAATGCTGACGCAACATTTTTCTTGTCTTTTAGTATTCAACTGATACTGATAGAGGGCATTTAAATCCTTTCCCGAGATAATTTGAAAAATTATAAATGCTCCTCCCTTGCGATCCAAGTCCATCACTTTTACACATCTCTCAAGAAAACCCTTTCTAAGAAACCCTTTATTCTAAGCTCTGAAATTCAAGTCTAAACAATCATCAATGGATCTCGAATTCTGTGAACAACATAATGCGGTGGCGTATCTCATCAAAAGTAAAGATTCAGCGGGTTTTCATCCTCTTATCGATTTCTTAAATCGCTCCAAAATCAAACATGCTTTAACTGTAAACCCTACAATTCGAAGTCTTCATATTCGAGAATTCTGGGAAACAGCCGCCGACGGAGAACAAAATGGCGTTCCTTGCATAACTGCCACCGTTGATACAAAACCTATCACCATCACAGAAGCCATCATTACTCATCTACAGCTTGATGATGAAACAGGTATAACTTCTATCCTTAAAGAACCTTTTCTTGATATTATGGGTCGTATGGGGTACACTGGACCCCAACATATAACATTTCAAAAAGCATTGTTTCCAAGACAATGGAAACTTTTTGGCCACATAATCCAAACATGCATTTCCCCCAAACACAGTACTTGGAATGAACTAAACGTGCCTATTGCTACAACAATGGCGTGTTTGGCTAATGACCAAGTATTCAATTTTTCTAAAATGATTTTTCAGGGAATGCAAAATAATCTCACTGCCAAGGGTAAATTTTTGATGTACCCTAGATTTTTGGCAGAAATTTTCTCAAAAGAATTAGAAAACCTTACTTTACATGAAAACCTTTACCTGTCCTCCGTTCATTCTTCAAAAACTTTTACATCAATGAGGAAGATAGGTAAAATTTTTAATGGTGAAGATAATACCCTTCTCTTTCCTAACATGTTGGGGTTATCTGAATCTTCTTCTGGAGGTGAAAGATCATCTAACCCAGATGCATCTCAACCCACACCTCCCACTTCTTCTACTCCACCAATCATTGATCCTGGAGAGCCAGTTATTCCAGCCTCTGAACCAACTGTTCAAGCTGATGAACCAGCTGATCAAACTCTTGATCAGGCAGAAGCTCCTATTGTTGAAACACCTGTTGTACCTGGATTAAGTACACCAGCTTTTGATGTTGGATCACATTCCCAAACAGTCATGACTGATGCAGAGTTGCATGAGCAGACTCAAGGGGGTCCTTCAACCCTTGTTTCTGAAAACCCAATCCCTCCAACCTTTGAATACCCATCTATTTTTACTGAAGATGATGATATTAATAACTCTCAAACCTTTGAAGTCTGTAAATCTATTTCAGTCTCACATGGTACACCTGAGGGCCAACCCATCCTCACAGAGGTAGTCACAAGGGAGATGGGTGACTATGTAGAAAGGTCTCACCCTACTGTTGCTACACCTAGTGTGGCACAGGACATGGTGATAGGCATTAAGACCCAATCTATGGCAACTTCACTCTATGGAGGATCTTTTGATCCTTCATGTGAAGGTCCTTGGTGCCAAGAAGCCATGGGGGGTTCAGCTGATTAAGCTAGGCTTGATACTGTTCCTTTGTTCCAAGATCTACCTCCTGTTGGTACTCAATAGGAGAGTGGGGAGAACAATGTGCAAATAAATGAATTGATGGTCAAATGTACCATTTTGGAGGAGAAGGTGATCAAGCAAGGTCAGGAAATTAAAATGTTGAAGAGGAAGATGGCCAAGCTTGCTAAAATAGTCAAACTTTCACACACTTCCCTGCTTAAAAGATCCAAGACTGGAAAAGCTCTCAAGAAAGTCATATCAGTAAACCAAGCAGTTCAAACTGAAGAAAGGGAAGAAGAGGTGAGTGTGCTGGTTTTGGAGGATGTGAAGAATGTGGTTGATAGTGGTGTGCATGCTAAGGATGGAACCACTAAGGGGGAGATGGTGGTTATGGCTGAAAAGGAGATTGAAAAGGTTGTTGAAAGTATTGAGGAGGAGATGGAAATGGAGAAAGTGACAACTAAAGAGGAGGAGATTTCAGTTGAAAAAGAAGTGGAGGAGGAGATAACTATAAAAGGTGATGGAGCTACAGTAGCTGATGAGTTGTCAGTAGAAATTCCAACTACTGATGCTCCAGCTGCTGATGAACCAGCTGCTGATGCTCCAAGTAATGATGCTCCAGCAGCTGATGCCACAACAACTGATGCTCCAGCAACTGATATGTCAACAACTGATGTCCCAGCTACTGAAGATGTATCTACTGATCCTTCAGCAGCTGAAAAAGAAGAAAAATGGAAGATGGTTGTATTTGAAGAGGCTGAAGGGGAGAAGCCTACTAATCAAAGTGCAACTACTGATCAAAGTGCAACTACTGATGATGCTTCGGCATCTATTGATGCCCCTCCAGCAGCTGATGTATTCTCTCCAGATCCTCTGAAGGTAGACACTTGGACTCAAAATCTCTCCAGATTGGTGGATCCATCTTTCTCCATTTCCATCTCCTCCTCAAAATCTCTAAAGGTAGACACTTGGACTCAAAATCTCTCCAAAGGAAAACTATGAGAAGTGCAAAGCAGAGATTCTCAAGATTAATGCTAATGAGCAGAAGGAAGCTGAAAAAGCAAAGAAAAAGGCTGCACCCAAATCATAATCAAAGAGCCTCAAGATCAACGACAAGCATCAACTCACAGTACTGAAAACACATACAAGAGAAAAGTTGGGTCCAAAACTCTGAAGCTTAAAGAACCTCAAGACCAACCTAAAGCAAAAAAGGCAATTGTGTTGTCTGAGAAAAGAAAGGAAGTTGAGCTGGATGCTGCCCTTAAAGAAACAATTCAAAAGGTAGAAACTCAACTTGAAAAAGATGAAGAACTTGCTCTCAAAATGCAAAATGAGTGGGCTGCAGAAGATCAAAGATTTTTGGAGGAAGCTGAAAAGAAGGCAAAGTTATCTAAGAAGGTTGAGAAAAGGAAAAGGTCACCAGTCAAAGAAAAGGGTACTGACAAGCAGAAGGAAGATAGAAAGAAGTTTATTGACTACTTGTTGAGCAAAGGAGCAAATCCTAAATCAGTCAAACAAATGAAGTTCAATACCCTGGTGACAAGGTATGAAGAAGTGAGAAGGGAGGAGAGGTTAAAGGAAGACAAGGAGCAGTTCATGCTAGAAAGAAAGCTAAAGCAGGCTCATGACAGTAGAAGGAAAGCACCAAGTGGTCTACTTAAAAGAAATAGAAGTGGGGAGATAAGATAAAAGGTGACTCAAAATTTACAAGATGTGCCTGCAAGGAGGGAAATTGAGGAGAAAAGGAGGGTAGAGGCTGAAGAACCAGAAGGTAATGAGAGCCGTGAGCAGCCACTCAAAATAAAAAGGACAGATGTTGGGGGTTTATCATCACCTGGGGGTTCATCAAATAAGGAGATTGAGAATGAGTTTGAAGCTTCTAAAAGAAGAACTTTTCATGACATGAGAGATCTTGTCAAGTATGGAGCCATTGAAACCCCTGATCCTATTAACAAGATAGTACCAATTACTGATTGGTACAATGTGGTGGTTGAAGGAAAAGATCGTGTCAAGGTAATCAGATCTGACAACTTTGAACAAATCTTCTCCTCTCACAAAAGACTTTTCTGTTCTATGACAAGAGCTGAACTGCAAGAGATGCTTGCCATTGGGAAGAAGAAATATGTGAAGAAACATAAGTTAGAATTCGATCTAAACTTCCTTCTTCTAGACCTGCTCATGATATGCTTTGAACCAGAATTTATGGTTGAAAGAGTAAGGAGATTCTCTGAGGTAGTGTCATGGACATTGTTTGACAGAAATGACATCTACTGCATTCATAGAAAAGATGGTACTGCAGAGTTCTTTCTAGTTGAAAAGAAATATAACCATGATCCTTGCATGATGTGCATATTAATGAAGAGAAAACTGAAAGCATCTCCAAACTCTAGAAGAGCAGTTGAGCTTGTTTGGAAGATAAATGGCCAAATCAAAGAGAAGTATGCTACTTGTCAAAGACTCAACCGCAAAATCAATGATGAAAATGTAATTAACTTTGTCTTTCGAAGAAATTATTTTTGGGTTTTTGTGATAGTGATGAGCATGGATATGCTATCACTAAGGGGGAGATTGTTGGGACAAAATTCACTAAGTGTGCTTTGCTACTGATCAGTAGACAAGACTGTGTCTACTGATCAGCAGTAAAACATACTCCTTAGTCCCAAGGTACTGATCAACTTCTAGAGAGAAAGAACTAATCAGTATCTAGTCTTTTGTATAACTGATCAGTAGCTACATATTGATCAGTAGAAACCCATCGTCCCCAACTGACCAGTAGAGGTGGATAATCACCGGCGACGACAGCTGATGAAGATCCTCAACTACTGAAGATATCCAACAACTAAAGTACATTTCACGTGCTTAATCAGAATACTTTACAGAGAGTTGGTAATCAGTTGATTGGACTGTTTGATAAGAGATTAAACATCTTTATAGAGTATGGGCTATAGATTATAGTATTAGTTTTACTTGATTGTAATTGTAGTTGATCATAGCTTAGTAGCCTCAAGGATTGTATTTAGTAGTTCTTTTATCATTTGAGATGATAACGTTGATTGTATAATTTTGTAATTCCTTTGAAATTAATACAAGTCAATTGAGGCGTTGTTGATTCAATTATGTTATTGGTTCTTAAAGTTTATTCTTTCTTATAACTCAATTAATCATAACGTTGTTCGTGCAAACTGTGTTTATCCGCTGCAACACATTTATGATTGTTAAGATCTAAATCATTAAATCAATTTATCTTGCTTGGTAATTGGTTCGGTCCTCACATAAGTTCTAGCCTTTATCATATATTAAAACGATAACTAGTTATGTCCAACACATGTATATAGAAGCGAAACCAAAAAATATCTTATGTTTGGCGAAATAGCAAAGTAAAGTGCAACATTTTATATATTATAAAATATAAAAAGAAAATACAAATCTAACTATCTATCTCCTCACATAGTCCATGCAAGCATATAATTAGATATATGCATGATCTTTGATTTCCTGTTTTCATTTGTAATTTTGTGGTTATCTAAAGAGACAAAAGGAAAGTGAATAATATACAAAATCTATACTTCGTATTATATGAAGTGATATTTTACATTTTATTATTATATATATTTGCTTTTCCACATAGTTGAGACAAGAATCAGAAACATGTCCGAGAAATCCTTATTTACTTATTATTTTATGAGAACAAGTGGTATGTATCCTTGAACATAATTGCTACTTAGTAACCTTTGAAGGGTCCAAAAGTTGCATCAAACTCTGCTTTCTCTTTCAACGAAGAGGCAAGGAAACCGTTGCTGTAAGGTTTTCTTCACATTTTGTGTGAATCGAACGGAACAAAGAACATTTCGTATAAATATTTTGGGGATAATATATGTGTTTCAACTTTCAAGAAAAATACAGTTACATGTTGCTAGAAACATGATCATATTTTCGAATATTATTACATTTGACAAAATCAAAATACATATTGGCTACTATACTTCATGAGTCCATAGTTCTTATAAACTAACTTGTTTATACGAAAATAAATTGAATTAAATTTTCTCAATTCTAGAAATTTAAGCACTCCGAGTCACTGGATAATCTTGACAAATCACTACAACAAACAAGCCCTACGGCGACGACAAAGAATCGTCGTTGTAGCGAAAAAGTCGTCGCCGTAGGCCTTTGGCGACGATTTGTCGTCGCCGAAAAGTCGTCGCGGTAGATTCGTCGAGGAAGGTGTTTGGCGACGATTTCTCTTAACCTTTAGCGACGATAGCGGGACCCACTTTGATTTTTTCAAACCATGATTTTATATTTATTTATTTAATTAATTAAATATTTATTTATTTATTTATTTATTAATTAATTTATTAATTAATAATTAGTATTTTTTATTTATTTATTTAATTAATTATTTATTTATTTAATATTATTTATTTAGTTATTTAATAATATTTAAATAGGCTTACGGCGACGATTTTGCTAGGCCTTTAGCGACGATTTGTCATCGCCGAAGGCCCTACAGCAAAAAAATAACAGCAACTGATTTTACGGCTTATTTCCCGGCTTTCTGCTTATTTCGATCCAAACAGGTTATTCCAAACAACTTATTCCCAACAAAAATTAAAAAAGAAATGAATAAACAAATAATCCAAATTTCATAAACTTGAAACATTCTACAAATTGTTTCCAAATATTCTCGATAATAAACAAATAGCACGCTCGATATTATATATTCAAATACAAACATTCAACAAATTTTTGTATTATTCAAACACAAACCGTCAACAATCATCGTCATCATTATCCTCCTCGTTCTCCTCGTTCTCGTCCTCGTTTTGATTATTTATTGGAAAGTTCGGAATAACAAAGTTCGGGTTTGCGGCTTTTATTGCTTGCAAGTATTGGTGGAAATCACTCGTTGTCATCACATTTTCTTCTTGCATTTTACCCTTCCCTTTTTGTCTCGAAGATGAAGTCATCAAAGATTCTCCCGTGATAGAGATCGGTAATTTTCTTCCCCGACCTCGATTGTGTCCGCTTCGAGTTCCCAAAACTTCATCCATTATTTCTCCTTCACATGTGGAGGGTGAGTTCGTCCTCAATTCCAAAATTTTTCGCTTCAAAATAAACCAAATAAGAATAATTATAAGTTAGTAGTATTTGGTTAGTAATATATCACCCATTTCGCCTACCTTGACCCATTTGACTCAAATAACCAATTTTAACCATGTTTATTCTCATTTTACCCATTTCGCCCACATTGACCCGTTATATATTTAGCCTATATTGTCCACTTTGACCCATTTTACCCACCTTCGCCCACATTGACCCGTTATATACATCTAACACATTTTGTCCACTTTTACCCATTTTACCCATCTTCCCCCACTTTGACCCCTTTTATCCATTTAACTCATTTTGCCCACTTTGAACCATTTTACCCTTTTACCCTAATTACTTACATGCAAATCGCACGCTTCATCCGAGACCCAAAAGCCATCTCCTCTATTTGTATGCATTTCTCGATAATTATCGATAAGACTTGGATAATTGTGTTTCGGGTCATCCCCGCGCTTCAAACAAATGAAATAAATTAGTATAATATCAAATTAAACACAAATTATATGAATAATATTAAAACTAAAAATTAAAAAGTTACTTACCCTTTTGTCCCTCCTCATCGCATAGGATTGGCTTCCATGTTTATGTGCCTCGGGTGTGTCACGAGTTTTGCGAATTTTTCTGTGCACGACTTATGTGCCTCGGGTCTGTCATCCGGTTCATAAATGGAAGCCAAATTTTCACGTAATCAACTCCTGGTGGGGGATTTTCCCTAAGAAAATCAATATTCTCGTACCCACCTCGTTCAATAAAATGCTCATTCTTGAACATATTTTTAGCATCCCTATATCGGTCTTTACACGTCCAATCCAACCCGACTCTAGCCCAAACCTCGTTCTGACCACCATCAAACCACCTACGAATATTGAAGTATTTCTACAATTCAAAAAAAAAATAGTTAGAATGTATAGATTTAATAAATATTCGAAAATGTAATAAAAACCAAAACAAGTTCAGGCATAATCAACCTCTTAGATTCCATTGGCACTTTTGCCCAACTCTCGTAATGTTTTGGGAAGGTGTTGTCCTTCACCATGGTACCAACCAAAGAAATGAACTTCTGACCGTATTTCCCAATGGGCTTAGAAGTCTTTAGATCTCTCGTATCAAAGTCGATCTCCAAAGGCCTTTTATTATTTTTCTTCCAAAGATCACGCAACTCCTTGTTTGATGTTTTTCCATGTTTCTTTACAGGACCTGGAAAATTCAAATAAAGAAATTAAACAAACATAATTAAACCAACAAGTAATATTCTTACCAATATGACCCCTTCGGGGATCCCAATGACCATCGGGTGGATCAGCACCAGCATCTCCTCCGTGAGCGACTGAAGTCATCTGTATAGAACAAGTACAATTAACATAACAATGATATGTGTAGTAAGTAACAACTATATAAATTAACCAACATATAAAAAATACATAATTAAACACGGCAAGAACAATAACAATTTCATTTCATTTCAAGTTTTTTACATATTAAATATAACAATTACAAATCAATCTGCCTCATCGCTAGAATAAACAATATTTGGTTCGCATTCATTATCAGGATCGACATATTCGGGTTCTGAATCATCATTAACATTAGCATCAACATCATCGTCATCAATAAAATCATCGTTATGGGTTGTTGTAGAAATAATTTCAACTGTCGATGATTGACCAACTCTACTCAGGTTCGTGTAAGTCAAACTTTCCAAATTAGCATCCAATGGAAAATCTGATGAATTGATGTCATGTATAACATCCTCCTCGATGATGTCTTCCCAAATTTTTCGATGATTCACCTCTTGTACGACTTTTCAATTTTGGTTTTTTGAGGGGTCTTGGAGGTAAAAGACTTGTTTTGCTTGTGTTGCAAGAATGTGTTGGTCATTTTTACACCATTCGTGACTTGTACAAATACTTGTTATGTTATTGTTTTTAATAGAACGTTCGGTACGACCGGTGTTAACAGTATTGAACCATTTACATTTGAATAACACAACGTTTAATGCACATTTATAATTTACTCCACAATATCTTCTAACAGACCATAATAAATAACGCCATCATCCCCAGGTGTTGAAACTCCGCTATTTTGAGTTGTACGACGTTTATCTCGACTATGAACCACAAACCTCACACCGTTAACTATACAAGCGGTGTAAGAGTTTGCATAAGTTAACGGTCCACTTGCCAAAGATAGTAATTCATCGCTATACCGAGATGGGTCATCTAGATTACGTATCTATGAATAAAGAAAAAAAAATTAGAAAATGTTTAAAAAAAGAAAATTGTAACAAGTTAAGATACAATGAGTTTACCTTATTATCAAACCATCCAGGAATTTCAGTTTTGCATCTTTCCCGGGATGTTTAGTTTCAAACTCACTATAAATGAATAAACATATTAATTAGTAGATCAAATGAATAGAAAATTAACTTATAGAAAGATTAGCCATAATAAAAACACTTACTTCTTGTATGCGTCGATGTCAGAAAAGTTGTTAAGTACATACCATTGTAGACTCTTCTGAAGTTCCGGATCCAAAGTTGTATTCACACTTTTACTGGTCGGTCTAAATACTGATTGGAACACATGAATCTTACATGGTTGAACTGGAGTGTCCTCATTCCTCTCCGGACGATTAAATTTCGTAGTCACACCCCGCAAATACATTGAACAGAATGTTAAGGCTTCGTCTGCAACGTATCCCTCGGCTATAGAACCTTCAGGCCTAGCTTTATTTCTAACATAATTTTTTAGCTTCTTCATATATCTTTCAAATGAATACATCCACCTGGTGTAAACGGGCCCACCTTGAATAGCTTCTCCCGGTAAATGCATAACCAAATGAATCATTATGTCAAAAAAAGCTAGAGGAAATATTTGCTCGAAAGTACATAAAAGTTTAATCAACTGCTCTTGAGCTTTCAACATGTCGGGAACAGTCAAAGTTCTAGCACAAATTTGCTTAAAAAATTGCGCAGAGCTCGACTATTGGTGTTGAAATACTTTCATCCAAGTACCCTCTCACTCCAACCGGTAACAATCGTTGCATCATTATATGACAATCATGAGACTTCATGCCCGTTATATTGTTATCATTATCGATGACTTTTCGCTTAAAGTTTGATCCAAATCCATTGGGTAGTTTGACTTCTTTGATAAACCGACAAAAACGTTGCCTGTCTTCATTTGTGAACGAGTATTTTGGATGAGGTTTTGAGAACTTCACGTCTCTTTTAGCATTCTCCTTAAGCCACAACTCATCTCGAATCCCCAAATTTTCCAAGTCCTTTCTTGCATTATGAGTGTCTTTGGATTTGTCATTCATTAATGAAGTACCCAACAGACTCTCACATACATTCTTTTCGATATGCATGACATCAAGGTTGTGTGGAAGTGGAAGAAATTCAAAATATTCAAGCTCACGAAAAATAGAAATTTTGCTCCAATTGTGTTCTAACTTATCATCAAGTTTTCTTTTTACACCCGCGTTACTAGAATGTTTCCCAGGAATACGATTAGGTAATTGAGCAAGTTGGCGTAATACTGCTTCGTGGTTAAATGTTCGAGGAGGTTTTGTTCGATCAGTCTTATTATTGATTTTTTTGCTCTTTCTCCAAGGATGGTTTGAGGGTAGGAATCTTCTATGACCTACATAAGCAGTTTTACCGATGACACGAGTGGATGAAGTGTCCTCGTTACATGAAGGACATGTTTTGTATCCTTGTCCAGTCCAACCAGACAAACTACTACGAGCAGGAAAATCATTGATGGTACACATTAGATTTGCTTTCATTATGAAAAAGGTGTTCGTAACAGCGTCTTTTGTACGAACTCCTTGAGACCATAGCGTCTTTAATTCATCAACCAAAGGCCTCAAGTAAACATCAATGTCCTTCCACGGTGATTTAGGACCTGGAATTAACAACGTTAACATGAGAGAAGATTCCTTCATACATAACCATGGGGGGGGGGGGGGGGGGGGGGTATTGTATGTTGTCAATATGAAAGGCCACATGTTGTAAGACAAACTCATGTTGCCATACGGATTGAAACCATCAGCAGCCAACCCTAAACGGACGTTTCTTTTTTCCGCTGCATAATCTGGATATCTTTCATCAAAACTTTTCCATGCCTCACCGTCTACCGGATGATGCATCATACCCTCTTCCCTAGATTTTCCAGTAGCATACCACGGCATAGACTTTGCGGTGTGTCTAGTACTGTACATACTTTTTAGTCTTGGAGTCAAAGGGAAATAACGCAAAATCTTGTTGGCAACCTTCTTCCCCGTCGTGTCTTTGTTTTTCCATCTACTCTCACCACATATTGGACACACTTGCAAGTATAAGTTATCCTCCCAAAACAAACAACAATCATTCTTACAAGCATGTATGGCTTCATATCCTAACCCGATCGTTTTCATCAACCTCTTAGCTTCATAATGTGACGACGGAATCTTGTTATCTTTTGGAAATGATGTTTTGAGTAATTCCAACAGTTGGTCAAATGAACTATATGTCCATTTATTCATGACCTTCATGTGCAATATCTTAGCCAAAAATTCTAATGAAGACATCCAAGTACAAGCAGGGTATAGCTCGGTTTCAGCAAACGCTAATAATTTATCAAGATCGTTATTTGTATAACTCGTATCGTCAGTAGGATCATTACTTGTGTCATTGGTATCAGTGTCGTGTTCATTGGGAGTATTCTCTTGACGAACATAGTTCAATACATCTACCATTTGGGGAGGTGAGTCATGTACTATATACAGATCTATTTGTTCACCGTGATGTGTCAACTTCTCATAAGACTCGTCAAACCCTTATCTTTCTATATGAAAATCAACTAGTGTAGGGGTACCCCATCTTGTATTACCACACTTGTCACATGGGCAACGACATTCACCTTCATGATTCAAGTGGTTCTTACACCTTTCGATAAACGCGTCAAGATCGGTTCTAAATTCGGGGGAGATACGATTTCTAATATAAATCCAACTCTTATCAATAGTCATTTCTGCGGATGTAAGATTTGTTCAAATTTGTAGTAAGAACTATATACTAGACGGGTATTCTACGGGATCGATTAATTTCAGACCTAAGGTATCATTACTCCGAAATTAGTCACTAAACCTACATTATACAAACTTATATACATACAAACCATGCAATTCTACACATTTAAATCATACAATTTTATACATACAAATCATACAATTCTACACTTTTAAATAATACAATTTAAATTATACAACTTCTATCATATTATAAAAATCATACAAATTTAACCCACTTTGCCCACTTTGACCCATTTTACCCGTTTCCCACTTTGACCCAATTCATAAAAATCATACAAACTTATATACATATACTTACTATACAAATTCTTATTACCAAAAATAAAACCCAAATTAATTTTGATACTAACCTTTAATAGAGATGCTCAATAAAATCAATAACCGGATAGTGGTGAAAAATATCTAACAAAACAATTCCCAAATTAATAATCTAACAAATTACAAATTGAACAAAATAATTAAGTTTATCAAAAAGAAAAAGAAAAAGAAACAAACCTAGATGGTGGTGGAGGATTGGCTGAATTGGTGGTGAAAACGGTGGTTTGGTGGTGGTAGTAAAATGGCGGTTTGGTGGCGGGATTTTGGCGGCAGTTGGTGGCGGGTTGGGTGGGAAAACGGCGGTTTGGTGGTGGTAGTAGAATGGGGGAGTGATAATGACGGTGGAGGAAGCAAAAATTCAAAAAAAATTACCTTTGGCTGCGAAAATGGTGGAGGAAATCGTTTTTGTGTTGTGATGGAATTGAAAGAGATAAGATTCTGCAATTAATTGAGACCAGATATGTTCAGCGGCGACAATTGGCTTTGGTGACGACTTGTCGCCGCCGTAGGCCTGACCCGGGAAAACTCCAAAAGTTTGTCGGGCAAACCCAAATAGGCCGACTTTGTTTGACCAGGCTTTGGCGACGACTTATCGTCGCTGTAGGCCTTTCCAAATTTTTTTTTTTTTTTTTTAAATTTAGTATATAATTATACTAGTAACGAAAACGTTTAAATAATATTAGTAATGAAAATGAATTTAAATTATATTAGGTATAAGTTATTAAAGTGTGGAAAAACGATATCGACTTGTTTTGTGATTTTCGATGATCAACAATGAGTAGTCGATTGAATACCTCTATGTGTGATAGTATACATTGACATTGTTACAAGTTATGTAATGATCGATCAAATCATTGATAATTGGATGTCATGTATGGTGTACGTAGTCGATAAATGTTGTTCAGGTTAATTAGCTCTAATTATCGATGAATGGTGTTCTAATAGTCGATGAATGGTGTTCTAATAGTCGATGAATGGTCGATAGATGAATGGTCTATACAACTTTGCCTTACTCATGTTAGCTTTAATAGTCGATAAAATGGTGAGTTTAGGATGGTTTAAGGATTACGATGGTTTAGGTTTCTAGGGTTACGATTGTTTAGGTTTCTAGGGTTACGATGGTTTAGGTTTCTAGGGTTACGATGGTTTAAGGATATGAGTTTAGGATTTAAGGTCTAGCATTACATGGTTATGGTGTTCTAATAGTCGATGAATGGTCGATAGATGAATGGTCTATACAACTTTGCCTTACTCATGTTACCTTTAATAGTCGATAGTCGATGAATGTTGTTCGGCTTTAGCGTTACGATGGTTTAGGGATATGAGTTTAGGGATATGAGTTTAGGATTTAAGGTCTAGCATTACGTGCTTATGGTTTAAAGTTATACTTATACCACAACATGTCGTATTACAACTTTCCGTTATAACAGTAAACGATTATTAATCGTATTAATTATTTAATTACGATATTGGATCTTTAAAAATATGTATATACATTTAATTTAAGTATATTAACATTAATAATATAATTACTTTTAATTTCTTATTATCAAATAATTTTATTTTAAACAGAAATTATTATTTAAAATTAACATTATATATTATTAAATTTGATATATTATTATATTTTTATTTTTTAAATATATTAATTATATAAATAATTATATATATTAACATTATTTAACTTTGATATATTAACATTATATATTATTTAATTTAATATATATAGTTTAATTATTATTTAGATTATTTAAATAACTAATTAATTTAGTAAGACCTACGGCGACGACAAGTCGTCGCTATAGGCCTAACTAAATTAATTAATTATAATAATGTTTTATAAATTATTTAAATAAAAATTTAATTATTTATTAATTTAGTAAGATCTAAGGCGACGATTTGTCGTCGCTATAGGCCTAACTAAATTAATTAATTATTTTAATGTTTTATAAATTATTTAAATAAACATTTAATTATTTATTAATTAAATAAACAAGTCAGATAGACCTACAGCGATGAAAAATCGTCGCCGTAGGTTTTGGCGGGATTTGGCGAGAATTAATATTGTTTTTAGATAATTAATTAAAATAGTGTCGTCGCTAAAGGCCTATGGCGTCGCCAAAGAGTCGTCGCTAAAGGTCTAACTCTGACAAAGTCAAAAAGTTGATTTTTTTTGTCTTTTAACGGGCTTTTAGCGACGATTTTTGTCGTCGCCGTAGGTGTCGTCGCCAAAGGTCTATATTCTTGTAGTGAATGTCATACACAAATTTTAACAGGACACTCGATTGTCGAGTGTCTCTAAATTTTAAAAACCCTTACTACATGTAATACCGAATTAAATGTTCATCATAATCATTTTTCCTTTTACCAGTTAAACTTAAATATTTAAAGATATATCCAAAATAATTACATCTAATCATATTTTAAATATATCTATTAGTAAAACAATGTTCACTTCAGAATATTGTTTAGCCCAACTTCAAGTTATTTTTAACTAGAAAACATATGATTTTTCAACTTTCAAAAAATAAAACAAAATCGGGAATTCTTCAAATACCAAATCAACAAACAAAAAAAAAAAAAAAAAAAAAAATGGGAATTAAGAATCGTGAAAGCAAAATCGTCCATATTAGCATATTCTCACTTAATCAAAATTGTTCATTTGTTAAACTGTCCAAATCTTCGTCCCCAACTACTTGATTTCACAAATCAAAATATTGCACTCTTTTGATAACAAGAATCTTAATTTCACATTGTCTTTATCTTGAAATCGTTTTAGAAAAAAATAATAAAGAGTTAGATGTTGATAAAAGAAATTTGTATAGGGTTATAATTGCTTAAGTATTTATTATCTTGCAAAAATATAAGAATTATTACAAAATTTATATTATCAATTATTTTGCTAATTTAACTATTGCATATAACATATTCTTGACTATATCTGTGACATTGGTTGAAAGAAGCTTTTCAAAACTTAAGGGTTTAAGTCATGTTCCCGGTTCACCAAAATGTTCGACTTATATTATTATAACACCATATATATTTATATCTTTCAGTTTAGAAAGGCCTATTGCAACATCGTATAGGACCTTCAAAATTCATTTACCGGACCTTCTTCTAATACTCATTTCTTTTTCTTTCTAGATAAAACTTTGTCGAATGTGAATGATTTGTCACACCCCGCCAGTGGCGGAAACACAGGGTGTGGCCGATTGGCGATCATCATAACAAATAGTAAATAAAGATATAATTTTTATGAATAAGTAGAAATAATGTATTGTTATGACGTCGCCATACTCAAGGTAAAAACCCTTGGTACACGAAAAATCGTCATACACTACAAGTAAAACATCCAAAGCAAACATCAACGAAAAAGTAAGAATACTTGGGCATGCAAGCGCGAAATGTAATCCAATGTAATAATAAGCGACCACAATGCAAAAGATCTTGAAGGTCATCTAGAGTCGAACTCCTACGTCCAACTCCTATGCATGCTCATTATCTGAAAGTAAAGCTAAAATATCAACATAACGTTGAGCGAGATCATCGAGTAGTAGTAAAATAAGTAAGTCTCATAACTCAAAAACCAGTCATAAAACATTGTGTAACTAATGCATTTAAGTAGTTTGAAAATATCATCACATCGTATATCACAAGCATACATCACAAGCATACAACACAAGCAAACATCATAGATGGAACATCATAAGTGCACCTCATAAGAGCGTGCGGTATCAGTATGAAACATATACCGATAATACATCATAGTTGGAACATCGTAAGTGCATCTCATAAGAGTGTGCGGTATCAGTATGAAACACATACTGATAATACATCATAGTTGGAACGTCGTAAGTAAGTATCGAACAACCGTCTTGTGATGTTTTTAGAAAAATCCCATTAGTTTTTGTTACACGTTTTAAGGTTTTCTAAACATCGTAAGTTTCCATAAATAGAAATGTCTATTTATGGTAAGTTTCCAAAAATAGTAATATTTTTCGAAAACAGTTTGTATGGAATAAACATCGTTTCTCGTAAATCATTTCTTTGAAAAGTTTGTTTTTGGTTGCTTTACTTCCCCCCGATTTTAAAATGAAAACAGTAGTAAAGTAGGGCCGATGACTCACCTTATCGAGTGAGCGATACAATCGCTACTGTGTGTATATGACGTAGTACATAGGTGACAAATAGAGTCCTAACTAGACCTAGAGCTCCACTAGATAATGGTAGTAATATATATAAGTATTAGATAGACGATTTTAGACTTAGGATATATTGACACAATTTTCAGCGAACACATACGTTTTTTCAAACTGCGATATATAAAGTTCTAGAAAGAAATAGACCTCAAATGATATATATTTGAAAACTAGACACCGAGGGATAAATTTTAGACTAAGATTTTGATATAAAATAGTTCGTTATGAAAAAGATATGATTAAAACGACACTACCTAAACAATAAGTCCAAAAATGAGATTTTTGTATAAGTTTAGTTTAACACGTTTTAAAGTCATATAATTTAGGTGGAGACACCTTTTAGACCTGCTATAAACTAGTAATTAACCAATTAAATCATTTTTAAAGTTATCTAAGTGGTTACACAAAATCGGTTATCAAACCTAGTAATTTTATTCGAAATATTCAGCTTAGACCCCCTGTTGGTATTTTACGTTTTTAGGAATTTCTGTAAAGAGTTAGAAAGTGAATCTAACATTTTTGAAAACTAGACTCCAAGACCTACAATATTAATTAAGGTCACAGATTCTAATTCAATACCAATATGGAGTTAGACATAAAAGAAAACATATTACAACAGAAATTCAGAAACTGTCTATACGATATATAATTGTCCAATGATTTAAGATTTTCTACCGATTAACGTTACAAACGAGATAGGACGGAATAGATAAAGACCACACGATAAAGCACGAGTTATAACATGTCCAATTCAGTTTATAAAAGTATGCTAACAAGTTTCACAACAAGTAATAAGATGAGTAGCAAAAGTAGAGATGTATACCACTACCCGTACCGGTTAGGTTTCCAAAAGACGATTACGGTTACAACTTAACAACCCAACCAACAAAGACACGAGAGTTTTCCAAGGTCAGTCACGAACACCAAAACAAAAGATGCAAATCAGATTATAAGAATATAAGGGGGTGTTTGTTATAGCTTATAGAAGGGGCTTATTAGCTTATTAGCTTATGTAAGATAGATAAGCCCATTTTAAGTGTTTGTTTGAGCTTATTAGCTTAGGTTTATGAGCTTATGTAAGGGGGTTTTCATAAGCTCCTTTTGTGTGGCTTATGGGCTTATCAAACATTTTACTTGTCATAAGCTAATAAGCTCATAAGCTACTCCAAACACTTCATAAAAATTTAAAAGTTTATATTTCATAAGCCATAAGTTACTTATAAAACATAAGCCTAAGCCTAAAAAATAAGCTTACACAAACACCCCCTAAAGCTATGCAAATGAAAATTAGTATGGAATTGAAGTGAATCGGTTATAAGTGTTTACTTACATACACGATCTTTATGATTATAATGAGTTGAAAAATAACTCGGGAGACAATTCACAAACTGAAATGAGAATAAAACATCAATAATCAGATCTTGCATTACAATTCCATATGCCAAAACTGCTTTATCAACTCGATTAAGAATAACAAACCGTTTACATAAACTTGAATATAGAATCGGCTAGAATGATAATTAGTGAACGGTTTATGAAGTAAATGATTAAACCGTTTTGATAAGGACGTGACCAGCTTATCCAAGTCGAAATGTCAGTCCCAAGTGTGAAATCGTGGCTGCAGTACAAGTCACTACAACAGGTTTCAAGATTAAACGAATTAGATTAGGGTTTACTACTTATGAAAACCTGATAACGTAATCATGCATGAAACTGATTTTAGAACATAATAACGACAACGAATTGAATGAAAAATCGAACCTGAGATGATGATGATTTGAACAGATTGCTAACGAAATGGAAATCAAATCTTGGTGCTTGAAACGTGTGGCTGCAACAACACGATTACACACAAACTTGAAAACCCAAAAACATGGTTCGACCATAATGATTTTACAAAATGAAATTTGATAATAACCAACCTGAATGAGTTGCTGAAACGATTTAGATGAAGGAAGTTCATAGGCTCGATTGTATGAAGAATCATTGGACAAACACAAACACAATCACAATCACAAAGTGTGTTAAAAATCGAATTGTACACACCCCAAAATAGGGTTTCAGATTTGAAATTAAAACTCACTTTTAACCAAGGTTTTTGAATAATGATGAAGATGAACACGAGTATGATGATGAACGAACCAGCAAACGACTTGGATGATGGTGATGATGAAAAGGGCAGCAGTAGGAGGGTTTAGGGGGGCGACGGTTTGGGAGGGATATTAGGGTAGGGTTTTGGTGTTTAGGTTTAGAAATGAAATGAATAGTTTTGTTTAGGAAGGGTTAGAGCTCACAACAAAGCACGGTTAAGGACTGGCTCGAAGGTATCAGTAAGTATTGGACCATGACTCGAACCACGACTCCTTCACCAGCTCAAAAAACGAGCACCTTGCACCTGGGCTCACGTTGCGTCACAGCTAGACCCTTGTGCGGCGCAGTAGTGATGTTAAATTTCAAAATCTTCCGTTTACTTTACGTACGAGCAACGGACGACACCCAAAAGTGTGATATTCAAAAAACACAATACTCGGAACAATTGAATAGGTATATTACGTACAAGCATCGATCACGGACACGCAATTAGTTTATATCAATCACGTAACAAAGTAAAACGATAATCTATATATATATATATATATATATATATATATATATATATATATATAATACGGAATTAACCGATAAGTCATATAGGAGCTCGTCTAGTGGAACTAACTATTGCACCTAACTAATACGATAACATCACATAAAGAGGTATACACACATATCATAGTAATAATCATACATAAGAAAAATATAGAGAACTTTTTATAAAATTTTTTTCTATAAATACGATGAAAGCTAACGGGATATTAAACTAACCTGAGTCATAAGAATAACGATTATGATAAAATTTCTGATTGCCACAACTAGAATGCTCTAATAATTTGTTAAACAAAAGTTTAATATTCAATATTCCTTATTTAAGCAATTTAAGCAATAAACAAGTATAGCCAAAAGAGGCACCACCACCTTATGTTGCATGGCATTTAATTTAAAATACATTTTGTCACGCATAACAATACATAGCCGTCCTTTCTTCCAATTATAAATTCCTTTTCCAACACCCATTCTTATCAATTCGTTTTTATTTATTCATTAATCAACTCCACACTCCAATACATACACAATTTCATCTTCTTCTGCTACATTTCTCTCTTTCTCAGTTTTCCCTCAAAATAAACCCCTATTGTTTTTTTATTTTAATCTTTGTCAATATTCAATCTGTGTTTGTTTTCGATTTTGATTTTTTCTGAAAAAATGCGTTCCTTATTAAGGTTTATCAAGTCAACTACTCGTATCAAACTTTTAATCAAATTAAATCAGTTTTCTTTCACAGGTGCTATTAATTTCCGAGTTAGAGATTATGATATGTACTAGATCATTTTCATACCCAAAAGAATATATATTTACATTGTTAGAATATTTATTTATTTTTTTACTAACGTGAAAAATGCCTCATAGGGCAACTTACATTTTTCCTCGACAATTTACTGATAATAGTAGTAGTGTTCCAATAACAAATTCTTCGCTAAAATCCCAAGACAAGATTGGTGACGAAAATATATTGAAACAAACTTCGAGTTTCATGATCGATGGCCATAACCATACCCATACCCATACCCATACCCATACCCGTAAAAGTGAACAAATCCATCACGGGAAAAAAAAGAAACAACAGATCACGGCTTTTGTTAACTGGTTGGTTGAAAAGAAAACTTCGGTTTCACGTTTAGATCATGTGAACGATGACGTCATTGGTTTGTTACCTGGTGGTAATGATCATGATCATGATCATTGGCGTAGTAGTAGTCATGATATCGTGACGAATTCGAGTCTTAATGATCATAGAGGGTTTGGTGATCATCATAGACATGTCTCTTCCAATTCGTTACGGAGGTTATCTAGTGATGCTGCGAGTAGTTATGCTGCGAGTTTGTTTTCGGGGACGGGGACTATACCAACATCCAGTTCTGCTAATTTTTACAAGGATCATTCTTCAGTGATGGAGGAAGATCATGTTGTGGTCACAAATGGTGGTGGTAGTGTTGGAAGGAAATGTCGTGATGGTTATTATTTGCAACTTATGCTTGCGAAAAGGTTAACTCATCAAGCAAGTATTGGTGACGACTCAATTATTCAAGGACGTAACCGTTACGGATGCGGAACCCGTGGTACTGATGATACTACTGGTCCTGCAGCCGTAACGTGTTATGACGCTGAAGCTGTTTCCTATAGACTATGGGTATGATTTTTTTCTTTTTTTTCTCATGTTACTATAAACTTTGATAAATATTTTTTCACGAACGGCCGGTGGTGGTTGACGGCAGTATCATCCATGCACCGGCCTATTCGCCGGACTAATCTGTAGATTTAAAATGCATTTCTTATTAGAAAATAATTGGTTTGGTAACGTTGTTATACCAAACTAATTAATTAATTCTTAAGATTCTTTTTTTCTATTCTAAATAAAATACTAATTATACTTATGATAGGGACAAAATCTTTTGACAAATATGGATGTTTAATTTTTAAAAGTGCTATGATATGCTATCTTTAAGATTTTATCTTTTTTTTTTCCTTTATCATCATACTAGCTTAGACCCCGTGTATTGCACGGGATTGTATATAAGGGTTATATTAAAATCTTTCGATAAAAAAAATATATTATTAAAAACGTAGTGTTTAATATTTTTAGTTCAAAATATTTTAGCTTAAATTGGTTAATCTTGTTTTAAATTAATAAAGAATGAACATTGACAAAGTTAGTAGAAGATATAATTTATTTAAATTTTAATGTCTATAAGATGTTTAACATTAAATTATAATGAGTTAATCTAAAGTGATTTATGATTGATTGATAACAAAAACATGCAAATTATAAAGTAATTGCATATTTAAACATGTTATCTGTCTACAACCATCTTTATCAAACATATAAAACCTAAAATAAAAAAATCTTTTAACCCAGCAAAAAAAAAAATCAACAAAAATCAGTAAATCATAATCAATGAAAGAGAAATAAAAATTAATAGATTAAAACAAAGGTTTTTGAAGTTGAAATCAAACGGATCAGATGAACAACATTGTAGACTCCGTTTGATGATTTATGACTTAGAAAAAAATATGGAGATGATATGAAAGGGGACGATTTAAAAGCAAAGCAGATATCAAATTTAGATTTTAAAATCTTCATTAACATAGCTCTCGTATTTCAAAAAAATTGATGATAGTCTTACCCAATAATATAAAAACTTATCAAGGAAGCTTTACTCTTTTCTAAAAAAGGCCAAACAAATAATTTTAACAACTTTTTTATATTCTATTTATGACATCATCATTTTAAATATTATCCTATGTGGATAGTCTAAAAGTGTGACACCTTAGCTTTATAACATTATCATATACTCCCCTTTATTAGATAGAAAAGATGTTTACTTAGGAGCTCATTATAAATTCTTAATAAATTATTTTTTATATTAAATAAAATATGATATTTTTACTTTTCTCTTTTAGTTTACTTTAATACTCGGCTTTGACATGTGTGGTTGATCAATGTCGAGAGGTATCGACTTTTGACATTGTAAAAAGAAAGGTTATGTGGTTTAATTTGTTTAACAAAGAATGTCTAATTGTTCAAATTAGTTAAAAAAAAAAAGAGATTATTTAGTTTTGAGTTAATTACATAATTGGTCCCTGTGTTTGTTCCAAAACAACGGGTCCAGTCCCTGGGTCACAATTCGTTCGGGTCCAGTCCCTGGAGCCTATCTTTGGTTGCACGTTTGGTCCCTCTTCCTAACGTTCGTTTATTTTGGTCGTTAAGTAGTCATGTGCTTCTCACGTGAGGGGTATATAGACATTCTCTATTTTACAGGGATCAATTATGTACCTTACGAATATCATATTTTAATTTATTATTTCTTTTTCTTTTATAAATTCATAAGCAAACAAAAAACTAAAACAAATATTCCCCCATTTCTTCTTCTTCATCTTCATCATCTCTAAAATCAATTTCTTCACCTGAAAACCTGAAACCTTCAAACCCTAACAATGGCGATTCGCATCTCCTCAACCTCACTCGCCGTTCTCACCGTTTCCTACCACCGCTCACCACCACAACCACCACCAGATCCTCCACCTCCGCCGCCGTCCTCTCCACCGACTCCCTCACCAAACCGCCTCCACCTCACCACATGATCTACGATCGTGTCTCCGAACAAGTCAAATCAAAGCTCAAACTACTCGAAAACCCTAACGCTAAGTACCTAAAATACAACTCGCCGTTTCCGGTGGTTTCTGATCACACAGAGATTTTATCCTTTCCGGAGACACGTGTCACGACTCTCCCAAACGGTTTACGGATCGCTACGGAGGCGAATATGGTTGCGAAGACGGCGACGGTCGGTGTGTGGATCGATGCTGGATCGATGCTGGATCGAGGTTTGAGACGGAGGAGACGAACGGTGTGCCGCATTTTTTGGAACATATGATGTTTAAAGGGACGGGGAAAAGGTCTGTGAAGGAGTTAATTTTCATTACTCAACAAGTTATTATGATCTATGATTTCAGGTTTTGTGGTGGCGGTGGAGAGAGATTAGGTTTTGTTTGTTTATGAATTCATAAAAGAAAAAGAAATAATAAATTAAAATATGATATTCGTAAGGTACATAATTGATCCCTGTAAAATAGAGAATGTCTATATATCCCTCACGTGAGAAGCACATGACTTACTTAACGACCAAAATAATCGAACGTTAGGAAGAGGGACCAAACGTGCAACCAAAGATAGGCTCCAGGGACTGGACCCGAACGAATTGTGACCCAGGGACTGGACCCGTTGTTTTAGAACAAACACAGGGACCAATTATGTAATTAACTCTTTAGTTTTTATAGTTTAAGAAATAATTACAATTTGTTGGAAAAAAATTAACATCAAATTTGTTAAAAGAAATAACTATAATATTTTAACTTATAATTATTTACAAATGATAATTTAATATTATATATATTACTAGAGAAATGATAAATTAACTATATTCCTATTAGGCTTTTTTTTTTTTTTGACATTCAATTGTTTAGTTTTTTAAATCTCACGAGAATGCACGAGTTTATAAAATCTGTCGTTTGTACACAAAACAAATTATTTATATATCTGAATGATACTTTTACAGATATGAAATAGTCTAATATATCAAACATTTCATGAGACTAGACTGTAAGAGTGTATGGAGTCGAGTAATGCCAAGCTCGAATTCGATCTTTTTACTAAAATTCGGGCTTGAAACTCGAGCTTGATCAAGCTTTAAATCTCAAGCTCGAGCTCGAGCTCGGTTGCTACTTGTGCCCGAACTCAATAATTATATATTTCAACCTCGAGCTCGATAAATGATCATTATAATAACTCGACTTGACTTCTTATATAGTAACAATATAATGGTGAAAGTGTAATTTCTCATAAGTTCGATATAGCTCATAAACCTCGCGAGCCGAGTATCTTGAAGCTCGAAAGTCTACTCGAGTAGCTCAAGCTCAACTCGTTTAAACTGAGTTAATTCCGAATAGCTAACGAGTTGCCTAGTCTTGTTTACACCCCCTACTAGAGTGGACGTGATTAAGTATTGACATGACTAAACTTGCTTAGTATTTTTTGAGCCAAAGCTACGCATCCATAACTATTAACCATTTTGTTTGGCTTTATGCCGTTCTGGGCAGATAAACAACATAATCTAATAATGTATGTACGTTCCGTGGGCTATAAACATACGAACATTAGGAGTACTTGGATTAAGTAGTAATTATAGATTAAATGATGTCTTCGGCATGACATTATTAAAATGTAGATGTAAGGTGTGACTTCTGCTACTTCTCTTAAGGTTGAACGTTCGAGAATGAGTCATGTCTGTGCAATAAATTGTCTTTCTAAAAGAAATGTTCCGTCATTGAATCCATTTTTTTTCATGCTACTTCTCTCACGGGTAGTAAGTTGATCCTCATGATGAATTTGCAGGTTAATGGAACTTTGTCTTATAATGATAAGATATCGGACGGGTTCTACAATATCCTTGGAATGGATCCATATATGTGGATGATGTGCAATGATTCAGAAGCAGGAAAACGCTTACCATCTTTACTATCACTCAAAGCCGTGAATCCAGGTACTACATCAATGGAAGTGGTTCTTGTGGATAGATACGGGGATTCACGTCTAAGGGACTTGGAGGATAGAGCACAAGAGCTTTATTTTTCTGCAGAAAATAATCTGATGTTGGCTGAAAAGCTTGGAAAACTCGTCGCTTCTACTATGGGGTAACTGTCATTTCTTTTGCAATATTTTCATCAACAATTTATGTACTTGGTAAATATTTGTTCAACTTTTTCCTCGAGCCACTACTGGCATTAACATTTATGTGTATACGTACTAAGTGTGTTAAGCTTGTTAATTTAAGGGGCTCGTTTCCTACGGAACAAGATGATCTACGTGCTCAATGGGAGTCAGCTAGCACGAGACTAAGGGATCTTCAGAATGGTATTTTGGTCCCGATTGGCAGCTTGTCTGTGGGACTCTGTCGGCACAGAGCTATTCTTTTCAAGGTTATGATTTATATTACTTGTTTGTTAACAAGTGAACCGAATAAGTCAGTTATTATTGACTTTGGTTCAGTCAACTGGTTTAAAACTGTTTCTATTGATTATATTAAACTTAGTTATGGTAGTTAATCATGTACTTATCGCACATATGTTGTCTTTCACATGTTTGTTTATTTGTATATATTTTGGTTATGTTGAAATAAAGTGTCGTACTGATGGAGATATGGATTTTGACATGCAGAAATTGGCCGACTATGTAGGACTACCTTGCCGTATAGCTCGAGGCTGCAAGTATTGTGTTGAAGATCATAGATCCTCATGTCTTGTTAAAATCCAACAAGATAACGTCACAAGGTTAAAATCTAATATAGATTTGTTTCATATGCATTTCCTTTGTTACCGGTCTTTAAAGTGTATGAAAATGTTGAAAATTTTACATACCTTCTATTCAGGGAGTATGTAATGGATCTAATTGGGCAACCAGGAAGTATCTGTAATCCGGATTCCTCCATAAATGGAGATATACTCTCTTCGGTTCCTTCACCCTTTCAAAGTTCTCATTTGAAAGAAGTTCAACAAGTTTATGTGGACCGAGCATCGATTTCCCAAGTCAAGAGTATGCTCTCCTGCTAAATTTCAACAAATTTTCGTTTTATCAAAGTAAAATTACTAGAATAGTTTACATAAAGTATTGGTAACTGGAAATGGGATATAAACACTCCCGAATAATAAAACACTAGAAACGCACATCGACACATATATCCCTTAACCAGATCGTATTATGATGAATGTCATGCAGGCATTGAAGGAGGAGGATCTACTGCATCGGATGAAGAAAGGGGCATTAACAGAGAACCGAAGGAGATGAGATGTGTACCAGTTGAGAGGAACACCAGAATTAGTGAGACATCAGAAACGCCGAAACTGAAGTTAGCTCAATCAGATCAGTTAATGAAAGTGGAGAGTGACGGAAAATGTAGAGGAAACTTTCCTGTAACGACTCCAAGGTACTTGACCCTTGAGCCGTCTCTGGCAATGGACTGGCTTGAGATAGCCTGGGAAGAGTTGCATATCAAAGAACGTATTGGTGCTGGTACGTATTCATCATGTTTGTTAGTTGTTTTTCATTCTTGAAATGTTTAATGTAGCTAATGTTTACTGGCCATGTTCAGGTTCATTTGGAACGGTTCATCGTGCAGAGTGGCATGGATCGGTTAGTACTTTTGGAATATCTTTTTAACCTCAAACGACGGATTTTGGACCAAAACGCAAGGCATGCGGCCGTTGAGATCTTTTTAAAAAATTAGTTAAGCGTGTTTGAAGTTTAAGTTTTCTCTTACGCTTTTATTGTAGGATGTTGCTGTTAAGGTCTTAACTGTCCAGGACTTTCAAGATGATCAACTGAAGGAGTTTCTAAGGGAGGTATATCATCATATCCATATCTAGAACGTCTTTTAGTGTGCACATATTTTCTCATAACCATGCTTGCCTATATTCGTTCTAAATTTGGCGTTACATCCTTTCTATTAAGGTTTCGATCATGAAACGTGTACGCCATCCAAATGTGGTTCTCTTCATGGGTGCAGTCACTGTTCGTCCACATTTTTCAATTGTGACGGAGTATCTACCGAGGTAAGTTACCTTTTATCCAAAGTTACTCTTTCTTGAAATTGCAGTGATCTTTCTTCATTTGGGTTTATAAATCTAATCAGTAACTCAAATTTCGTATATATATGAAACAGGGGTAGTCTTTTTCGCCTTATACATCGACCAGCAGCTGGTGAAATTATGGATCAAAGACGACGTCTACGTATGGCTTTGGATGTGGTTTGTACTAAAACTTGGCCATTGATATTAGTAGTCAATTCTGTTTGCCTTATTAATCAAAAACTCTTATTTTTTTCATTGTTGCAGGCAAAGGGAATCAATTATCTTCATTGTCTTAACCCTCCGATCGTTCACTGGGATCTCAAATCTCCTAATTTATTGGTTGACAAAAACTGGACAGTGAAGGTACGTACGCATGCAACTTGCTATGTTGTGTTGTAATCTGATTGCCATTTCTTGACTCTTATTTCTTGAAATTGTAGGTTTGTGATTTTGGGTTATCGAGATTTAAAGCTAATACTTTCATATCATCTAAATCTGTTGCTGGAACGGTAAGCTTCTTTAAAGGCTCTTTTTAGACTTGATCCTAACTGAAAAATGGAACATTGCAAGTGTCGTAAATGTGTAGTCTATGTTTTACAAGTGTTCTGAATGAATGCTAATTTTTTGTCTGAAACCTAACATAATTCGGTTGTTTGATGGTCTCAGCCTGAATGGATGGCCCCTGAATTCCTACGCGGTGAGCCCTCAAATGAAAAGTCTGATGTGTACAGTTTTGGTGTGATCTTATGGGAGCTCGTGACCATGCAACAACCATGGAACGGACTCAGCCCTGCTCAGGTTAGTCCTTATAAGCCTACTCATCGCTGCAAGAAAAACATTTGCTATATAGAATATCGAAGTCGAATATTGGGTGGGTCGGGTGGATTGGGTAATGGTCAAAACAGGTCGGTTTTCTATGGGTCAAAATTGCCCCAATCATAAGTAAATGGGCTCCAACTTTCAGTAGTTGACATATGAACACCGGAATGTCAGGTTGTTGGAGCAGTGGCTTTCCAAAACAGGAAACTAACTATACCTATCAACACCCCTGCGGCTTTAACTTCACTCATGGAAGCCTGTTGGGCCGAGTAAGAACACTTACCATCGATCTTTTATCGCCTTTTTCATATTGCGTAGCCTTCTAAACTAGTTTTTGTATGTTCCAACAGTGACCCTAGTCAGCGACCAACTTTCAAGAGCATTGTTATCTCGTTAAAGAAGTTACTCAAGTCTCCAACGCAAATGGGAGCTCCATAAGGGACTACATTTTCATACGTCTCTTTGTTTACCCCTCTATAGAAAATGTCGTTTCAGTTTCATAAATTGAAAATCCTGAAGAGGATTAACTAGAATATATTGTAAGAAGTCGCGAAATTCTTGACCATATACTTTGGATATGAATGTTATATATGATTTTAAGAAACCGTTAACAAACATATGTTTATATACGGTTGCAAATATGCCGACGCTTGGATATTTTAAAGCCAAGATATTTCAACAACATTGTCAACAACGTGATACTTAGCTTCATCATTGGAACGAGACACGACTTGTTGACGCTTGGAAGACCAGTAGCCACTATTGTTTCCAAAATCGACCCACATTAGTGTCTACTTTGATTAATCCTGTATGTGTTCTAGCATCTCTAATATGCTTTAGATTATTTGCCTACGGAGTATTAAAAATAATAAATAACACCGGAGAAGTGAAATGCTAATCTTTCGAATCAAAACATCCATGTTTCTTCTCAAGACACCGGTATACAAAACTTTGATCAATCTTTGTTTCGCCCTTTCATGTTCGTGAATACCATAACATGTTTCTTATCAAGATCAAGATGACCTTTTTTGTCCCAAATTGACCCATCCTTGATCAACATTCCGAAAATCAATTTAAAGCTAATCCGTAAATTAGTCTTGTTTCATACCATCGAAACCTTTTTAAACAATGTTTCAAAAGCAAAAGAACGATACAAAAAAATACAAAAAAACTTAGTTGGAGAGCTGACTCGATGGTTTAAGAATACTACTTTAAACCATAATTAATCAAATGTGCAAATTCAGGAATAACCCAGGTACCAAATGTTCCAATCACCCAATGAATTATGTTAAAAGATATAACAACACAATTTTAAATCACATCTATATCTAATTATATCTATTTTCAAATTTCTCAAAATCTCCCTTGTCTCACTTTAAATTTATCTCTATTCTAAAATCGAACTCTGAACCTCATCCATGTTATCGCATAGATCCAAAATGATCTTCCGATTTGACTGTAATTCTTTATCTTCACCCAAAACGCTTCCTCAATTTGAGTTCACGTCGTTGACTTCACCCAACTCAAGTTCCCCATTGGACTTCCTATCAACTTGGCCAGAAACGCTTTCCCCGTTTGACTTCAAACTTTTGATTTCACCCAGCATAATTTCCCCATTTGACTTCAAATCTTTAACTTCGTCCAAAACGCTTTTCCCGTTTGGTTTCATGTTGTTGACTTCACCCAACACAATCTCCCCATTTGACTTTGAATCTTTGACATCACCCGAAACAGTTTCTCCGTTTGACTTCGGATTTTTTACTTTACCTAAAAGGCTTTCTCCTTTTGACTTCAAATGGTTAACTTTACCCCTACGGCTTTTTTTGTTTGACTTCAAAGCGTCAACTTCAACCAAAAGGCTTTCTCCGTTTGACTTCAAATCGTTGACTTCACCCAAAAGACTGTCCCCATTTGATTTCAAAAGTTTAAGTTCACCCGGAATAGTTTCCCTGTTTGACTCTTTGACTTCACCCACAGAAGGATCATCTGTTTTCACTTCAGAAGCGTCAGAGGCCTTTTGAGCTTTCTTGCTACGTCTCTTTTGAAACCTACTCCTTTTCTTCTTATTGGTTTTAACAGTCTCCTCTGTTTCCACCACAGGCCGCTCAGGTGCCTTCCTTTTAGTGGGGACCACTGTGTATACAGGTTCTGATGGGGGAATCTCGGAATTTTCCCCGGGGTCAGGTGTGCTCATTTGTATAGCCAAAAGGGCCGTTTTTGCAGCTTTGAGTTCTGCTTCCTTCTTCGTCTTTGATGCTGTACCACTGTATTTGATTCCTCCTATGTCGACAGTACAAGTAAATGGGGACTCACGGCCCTTTTTCTCGTCTTTTGAGCATACATATGATGGCATAGCATAGTTCATCTTTTGCGCGTATTCTTGAAGTAAATTTTTGCATAATCCGGTTTCATGCTACAAAAACCACAAAAAAGAACCATACAAGTAAGATTCGGAAATCAAATTTATAAGCCGAGGTAAGAAAGTACTTTCATGATTTTCGTTATCATTATTGTGGATGCTATGTCAAAAGCAGCACAATCTGATCAAATTCGGAGTTTCTATATTACTTTAATTTTCATTTTTAGTTTCCTTTACCTTTTTATACCGAAAAGCTTCAATCAGCCACCTAAATATCTAATCGAATTAAAAAGACAAACGATGATGCCAATTTACAGACCCTAAAAGATAGGGGTATACATGGATACGAGGATCAATGATTTTAAAAAACTAATGCTTCAATCATATGTTTTACAACTATACAATTTCAAACATTTAACCTAAAATAAATACTAAACTCAAGTCACATGGCTTTTCTTGTTTTTACAGTTATGTGGAAGGCCTAAAGCTTATTAATCTAAGATATTAAAAGAAGTAGAAAAATTGATGTGTACTCTCCTCGTCTTGTTAGGCAATACACGAGTCCTAAAATGGAATCCTCCGGCCTCAATTAGTAATTATATAATTACTGATTTTTATCTCTCTACATATTAAAAGGATATCAAAACTACCCTTGTCATGTTTTCCTTTTATTTACGGTCAGTAAGACAGCAATATGGGAACTATGCAAGGGAAAAATGCAAGGGAAGCAATGTGGATTGACAGGTTATTACCATTTATGAATTCAGTAGGTTTCAGCCTATAAATTAAATGATTGACAAAGTAATAGTTACCACGGGATGAGAAACGCTTTTATCTGTAGTCCCAGTTTTAGCAATTTCAATGAGAGCAACTTCAGCAGCAGATTGTTCAGAGGCTTTCCGATTCCAAAAGCCGGTCAAAGAATGATAGGTAATTTCATCGTTTAGTACCACAGTTGACCGGAATACTGGCTGGTGCGAAGGGCCTTCTCTGATAGTATGATAAATAGGTGTCGTGAGTCCTGCTTTTTGAGCATACTCTTGCAACCGGCTTTTAAATACATAACAGTTTGACACGCCTGCAATATTCAATGCTTTTATAACTAGAGCCAAAACTATCATAGTTTATAAGACATGAAACAACACAACATCCTAACAGTTAACAAAAACCATAAAGATATATGAAACCACGAGAACTAAGAACTAATTCCTTTTCATTGTTTTTTCCCATCATCTATTTTGTGAGTGCCATTCATTCGTTGATCATACTGTTGAGCCATTTCCTCCGTGCAACAAGTCAATGATCATCATATGATCATTTCCCCTTACACAGTATAAAAATAAACTCACAATATGAAAATGTTAAGCGCCCTAAAGGAATAGGATCCAGACTCGTCATTTAGCTATAGAGCAATAACACCATAAAACTAGCATCTTTAAACTAGCGTTACGATGAAAAACGAAAGAAAGCATTAGGTCCATTCATTTCTAACATTTTTCTCCAACTACCATGCTCTAGCGTGTGATGTCTTTCCATGTTTCACATCATATCAAGTAAACGGCACCAAAAATTACACCTAGGTTTCTTCTTACACCCAAAAAACGAAAATGTTAACTGAAAAATAAAAAACAGAATGCCATGAGTTATTTTGAAAAATAGGATGCAGCTTTTTCTGATAGTTTTCTCTACCATATTCTGAATGTGTAAAGATAAAGATTAATTTTTTTATCGCTTAATCCTACTTCATTCTTCCTTTATAGTTGAGAATATGGGCATAATTTTTCAGAGATTATATTTATTCTAGAATCTTTGATGATAAACCCGAACACGGAACTAACCGAATATTCACAGCTTCCTTGGAAAACTTTACTTATTGGTGTATATATTGTTACAGCTTCCTTGGAAAACTTTACTTATTGGTGAATAAAATCAATGGCTAAATGCAAAATTTCATTTTTCAATACGGGGAAGTTTCAGTAAGCAAAATCTATAGACGGTTAAAAAAAAAACTTACTTTGTTCTTGGTCGTCCATGTACCTTCTAGGAGAGAGTTAAATCTGGAAGTGATTGAAAAATTGATATAAAAGTGAATGGAGATTTGACCTGATTTGGTGAAGGAAGCAAAGCGGTGTCAAATAGAGAGAGACAAACGAATAAAATGATGATATTCTGAATAAACCCTACCCAAATCTTACTACAGATACTAGTGATAAGATAACAACATTCGCAATGCCTCCATCTTATGTTATCACTAGTCTTAATTGGCTAATGCGATTTTTATATATAATTAAGTGAGTCTCATGTTCTAATTAAAAGCTATTATTGGTGTTATATTGTGAGGTCTAATTATCTTGATAATATCAACTACTCAAACAATTACAATCATATTTTATATGTTTTGATGTTTTCACTTTATCATTATTATTATGGATTAATAATATGGACATAGAGGTTATAATGTGTTAGAATTATATTAAAAAAATATATAGTGCTAACAAATAACATATAACTTATATAAAAAGATTAATAGAAACCTATTAGTCATGTAGACAAAATAATTATATTAGCAATTGTAAGTTAAAAAAAAATTACTATTTAATTCGGAAAAAACCTTATTAAAAATAAAATAATTATAATATATAAAAAAACTAAAAATATTGCGTAAATAGAACGAAAAAAAACATAAGATTTTTTTATATTATATGTTTTCCGTTTATATGCAAAACACTCGTAAAACAATAAAATAATTTTATTTTCTTTTTATAATATATTAAAAAGCTAAAATTGTTGGATAAATATGACAAAAAAAAAGAAGATTTTTTTATATGATATGTTTTCCGTTTATATGAAAAAACACCCGTAAAAAAAAAAAAAAAAATTTAGTTTCTTTTTATACTAAAAATGTGTATGTGTGTGAAGAAAAAATATGTTTTGTATTTTTTAGAATTAATTTAAAATACAAGTGTTATATTATTTAAAGTAGAAAGGTTAATTAGTTTTATTTAATTATTACTATTTAAAATAAGGGTTAAATTATTTAAAGTAAAAGGGTTAAAATGAAATTATTAATGATGAAATCATCAAAATGATCTAATGGTTCAAATTAAAGTTAGATTTTTATCTAATGCCTAATATTTTGTTAAATGACATTTTAGGAACTCTATTTTATTATATATTAAAATAAGATTCTTTGATCAGAAAGAATATACTAGTAGAGATTTATCAATGTAGTACCACATACAAAATTAAAGCAAATTTAACATATTTTAAAGAAAGACTTATAACTTTAAAAATATGTTTAAAATCTAATTTTTGAAAACTTTTTATAGAAAACAAAAAAAACTCCACTATTAATTTATGGACAATGCTAACAAATGCCCCTAGGGCAATGACTAAGACTTCCTTTTTTAGTTTTATTCTCTAATTAATGTTCATTTTCTATTTAAATGAAGAATCTCAATAATATTTAATTAAGGAATCCTTTTTAATAACTAAATCTCTAAAAATAAATTACATATTACTTTGCATTGTATAATAATTCACCATAAAAAAATGTTGTCTTGCTTGAATTCTCTCGGTCAAAAAGTCAGTAGACACAAAAATATTAACCACACTAGGAAACTTTATTTATTTGATTCATATCAAATAGTAGAAAGAAAACAATCATTACAATAATAATAGATGGAAATTACGAAACATAAAAAAGTCCAAAAACAAGTAATGGAAAAACATAATCTCTAGACTAAAGACCGTTGTCTAGCACTTCAAAGTAAATATAGGATTTAGTCCTATATCACTAGGTGAACATTTCTTTCGTGGAACATTAGAGGAGCTAGTTTCCACAAGAGCCATATTCTCTTTATTGTGACATGTAGGTTTTGTATGACCACTTTCTTTGCATATAGAACATGTCTTACTTTTTTTATTCGCCAATTCTTTTCACCTTTGAGACGTCTTTTTCTTGGTCGCCCTTTTGTTGTTGATTTCGGAGGACACAAAACATCATCTTCTTCTGGTATGTTCTCTACGGTAATGGGTTGGTTATTAGTTAACGTCTTGTTCGGGTAACACATCTTGAAACACGCTTACACTTTGGAATGAATTAGAACTCCAACGTAAAGGCAAGTATATCGGTGGAATATTAAAGCAATCCTTGTAATTAAGTACCCGAAATATATGTCGGCAAAGTATACCCCAAAATTCGAAGTTCTTGCAGCTACATGATGCTATATTTCCATCCCAAAACACCTTGTGTTTTTTATGACTCCCTTCCTTAAAATAACTAATAATGAACTTATTTCCTTCAACATGAACAACCAGATATTGACAAGCATTTTGAAACTCTTCTTGGAATTTCTTAAAAGCAAATGGTGTAAGAATCTTAAAAGCTTGTTCCTCTAATGGCGATTTAGCCTTTAAAGAACCATGTTTAAGTGTAGACAACATCATGTTATGTGATTCTTTTTTTCTTATTTCTTCCACTGCTAGGTCCACCTAAAGTTTTTAAACATGATAAATGTTACATTATTCACACATAAATGGATATATATTGCTAAATAAACTCAGTTTAAGGGAATTTGAAAAATACTAACCTGACTAACAAAGTCTTTCAAACTTGTTTGTGATGAAACAAATTTCTTGATGAATGCATTTATGCTCTCGGATCTACTAGTAGATGTCATCCCTCCAAAAAATTTGAAAGTTGTCACGTAAATAGGCCGGTGCCCAAGACTTCCTAATATCATACAAACCCAAAACATGTTTGTTATTTTCCAAATTGTACTTTTTAACCATTAATTTCCAGTTATGTTCGAATTCTTCAACACAAGCCATCCTATAAAGCATATAAAAATCACTACAACAACTTTGGTACTCATTACGAAGAAGACTTGTAAACCAACAACTAAACTTTGTAGTGATATGCCATATGCAATAGCTATGTTTTGTGGTTGGCATTTCAGTCTCAATTGCTTTAGACATCCACGGATCTTGATCCGTTATGATGGTTTTATGTGGTTTCTTCATTATTGTTATAAAGGTCTATCACAAAGTAAGCATAAAAAGAATGTTAGTAACAGAAAATCATGTGTAATATAATAAAGAATGGAAACCATACCTTCATCAGCCACGTAAATGTATGTATTGTCTCGTTACGAAGAAGTGCACTTCCAAATAAAACCGTATTGCCATGATTATTAATTCCAACGAAAAGTGCACAAGGCATGTCATACGCATTAACTTTGTAAGTGGTATCAAGCACAACTACATCACCATAGTTAGCGTACCATTCAAAACTTTGTGGATGACACCAAAATATACTTTCCAACCTTCTTTCTTCATCAACTGTGTATAAATACTGAAAATTGACATTTTCTTGTTTTAACAATTTCATATGATTTATAAGACTGATCGCATCGCTACCTCCGATCATTTTTTTCACTTTAGCAAAAAAATTGCGAACATCTTTTTCAAGAAATGGAAGATCTCCATGTTTTACCTGTTTTTTTTAACTCCATGACTCGAATAATACAACGAACATCTAGTCCGGCAGATTTATATAATAATATATTTTCCTCTTCCTCTTGAGTGATGGTGCGATTAACGGGAAGAAAACGCATTGCCTCGGGTGATAATAATTCATGATTATGATCTTTAATGAATGTAGTAACATGCCATTCGTCGGGAAATATATCGAAACTCTTTTTCAAAGTAATACGTAAATGAGCATTGCACTCACATTTTATAGAATCCATATTTCTTTGATCCTTAGAAGGGTCACACTGTTTTAATGGTTTTTTCCCTCCACGATGACAATACAAGTCACGTCTAACAATTATATCGTTTTTTTCTCAAACCGATCTTTGCGAATCGAAAAACCAGATTGATTGGCATAGTTTTTATAGAAAATATGTACCTCTTCAAAAGTCGAGAAGGTTTGGCCAACAAAAGGTTCGTTGTTAACGAGTTGGTCAATCGAAGTTTCATCATCTTCTTCAATTGGAGGGTTGTTCAAATCCAATCCAATCATATCAAATACTCTGTAATATGAAGATTATACAAATAAGTGGCAACCCTCAAACCTTTAAACAGTTAATAATATAGTTTGCTATTAAAATATGTATGCAAAAAGGTTAAAGAAAAAGAGTGATACCGAGATGGATATAGTCTGATGACATAGAATTATGTTTCTTCTTTGAGTAAATTAATAGAATAATCACATGATGATTTTATAAATACATAAAAAAATGGTTGTGATTTTGATATGATATTCATTAGCATTGATTCCCCACTATTTTTACCCGCTTAATTTTTATTCCCGCTTATTTTATAATATGTAAATAAAGAATTCCTTAATTAAACATTATTGAGATTCTTCATTTAAATAGAAAATGAGCATTAATTAGAGAATAAAACTAAAAAAGGAAGTCTTGACCATTGCCTTAGGGGCATTTGTTAGCATTGTCCTTAATTTATAACCAACCTTTAGGAAACTCACTGTACTACATTTTTAAAGTTTTCTAATATAATTTTTAAAATATCTTACAATATTTTCTTATATTTTAATTATTTAATATTTATAATTATCCATATCTATAATCCTTTAAACATTTTGAATATGTCTTATGTCTTCATTTTTCTAGGATGACATGTACTTTAATTAAATTCATAGTAAAACTTAGAGTATATCTTCATTTAAATATAAGTTAAATTTTTAATTATTTTTTAAAGAAAGAAAATTCCTTTAATCTTTTAGAAAATTAAAAGTGAAAAAATAGAAAAAGAAGTTTCACAACTAAACACATCCTTAATATTCTATAAAATATATGACTTAAATGTTACATGTTAAAATAATGTCCCTTTAATCAATTTCGTTAATATGTTTATGTTACACTTCGAAGTTTGTGGAAATTAATTGGGTTGTAACATACATCGATCACACTCAAGATATACCAAACTACTTAAATGAAACGTTTTAATAAAAGAAATACTTGATTTAATTATTTAAAATTAAATCCATAATAAAATAATTGAAAATATTTAACTAATTATAATTGTTCGACACTGCTTGAAATAAAAGAGTGTTGACTTGAAAGTTGAGTGAACTTATAAGTTTAAGAAAAATGTTAAGTAAAACTCATGCATTAGACATACGAGATTTATGGGTAACCGTGTTACATGAACACATATGCATAAATAACTACTCATGAGAAAAGACAGTGTGATTAAGTTGTTACTTAAGTATTATAGGTCCCAGTGATCTGATCAACAGATTAACTCAATCAGTTACAAGTCGGAAACTCGTAATCAATTGTATGCAAACAAGTAATAATCGATAATAACGAATCGACACAGATTACCAAATTCTGAATACTTTATTGATTGAATCACTCAATTACACAATGCAGTATTCTCATAATTCTCTTCCTAAAAACGTTTTTCTCTCTAAACATTAACCCTAAACCTAAACATGTTGTCCTTTATATAGGAAAACATGTTATTGGGCTTGGGCTATTAATGGGCTCATGAACATACAATGTTCATGATCTCCCATAATGGACTATATAGCCCACTAACAATACAATGTTTGTGGGCCATCACAAACTCAGATAAACTATAAATACAGACTTAATTAATCTAGAACAACCGTCACACAATTTGCACCAACAAACTCCCCCTTGACTATTGCTTCTAGATTCTGTTATACGCTCAAAGTCTTTATAGTCTTTTACTCCTTGCAGGTTCTTCTAACTCATCGTTAACTTGAATAATTCCCCCTGGATTGTTGCAATAATTCAGGCTTCTCCGTTTACGCTTGTGAAGAGTCAGGCAACTCCCTTTGTTGTTGTGAACTTTGTTGTTTATCAGAGTCTTCATCACGAATTGACTCAACTAAGTTCATCTCTTTTGCATGTAACCTCCGGGCCTCCATCAAATGTCAACAAAACTCCCCCTAAGCTGTCTGACGCGGAACAACGTCTCAAACAACAGTTTCAAGAGGAGAGTCTCAAACAGCAGTAAACTTTTTTTTTTTTTTTTGTTGAGATATCGACATGAAATTTTAATCTTTTCATATCAATTCTATTTTTCATAAAGATATACAATGTTACAAATTTCAGCTAAACAAGCAATGATCAGTTATGATGGGAACCCAAACCATAACACGTCTCGGTTGTCCTTTCTTGTTCACGTAGACAAACTCTTTGAAGAAACAATCATCTTTAGTAACAGTAGAGTTAACGTTAGAATGTAGGTGGTTCCTTGGTGGACTGAAAGATTTCGATTGCCGACAAAAAGAACTTACTCTCTGACTCGGGCAAATGGATTTGAAGTACGAAATGACGGTCGAAATGGACGCGGTTGAAATGGTCGATCATTTGAAACGCTTGGTTTTCCTGTTTTTAATCCAGGTTTGTTTCACTTGTTTCCGAACAGGTGAATGTGATCGAGCCATAGGTTTAGTCTTCGGGGAAGACGATCTGCTAGGTTGCTTTTTCTTTGGACATACAGAGGCCACGTGACCATGTTCAAGGCATTTAAAACAATCCAAATCATCCATAGTCTGTTTGGGTTTTGAGTTTTCAGCTAAAGTACTCATTCTTGTCTCCGAAACACCTGACTCAATCTGATCTTTCTTTGTAGATGAAGATTCATAGGAAGAGTCAACATTGTTTTCCTTCACTTCACATTCAACTTTATGAAAACTGTAATTGTGATTAAACGGTGGAGGTGTTTCATGATATCCCAAACCAGTAACATTTCCACTTGGCCTTTGACAACTCAAAATGGAAGTAAGTGTGGTGGATGAAGTTCGAAATTGCTCAAGTTTCCTTTTTTGTTCAGATAACTTTATTTCACATTTATTTACCTCTTGGACTTTCTCAGCATAACGCCTTTTATGTTTTTCAACACATTCATACATCATGTCTATCTTTTGTGATTGTTCACTGATAGTACGTAAAAATTCACTTCTATCTTTTGAATCTTGACGAAGCTTGTTGGAAAATTCGTTTTTCAGATTAACTTGCTCAGCCAGTTCAAATTTCAAATCTTTATATTGAGCCATCAAGGTGTCCAAGGATTCGTTTAAGCGTTTATTTTCCTTGGTTAAAGTTAAAATAGACTGTTTCTCCTTACTGAAATTTTTTTTGTCAGAACATGTACTCTCAGTATCTTGATCACTAACTAAAGCCTTGAATGCATGATTGGAGGTTTCTGAACTTGTAGAACGTGTTGTCCACTCATAAGTTTGACCATCCTCTTAAACAAGCATAGCCTTTGAGCTGAAACTGTCTTGGTTCTCATTTTGCTCAACTTTTGGAATCTTCGACTGTTGACACTCTCTTGCAAAGTGTCATTTCTGACAATCAAGGCATCGTACTTTAGATTTGTCAAAACCTGTTTTGCCAGTAGGAGGACTCCTTCCGGTTCGGGCTACAAACTTCTTGACTCTGTAAGTGAGCATTTCCATTTGCCATTGAATATCCATCTCCTCCATGTCATCACCATCCGCTTGATCATAATCTACATCCCAAAGTCCTGGGTCAGTTATCTTTCCTTGGATATGATTTTCATAAGCCGTCATGAAGCAAGACAAAATTTGTAATGATTCCTCGGCCGATTTCACACTCATTGGCATATTTTGAGGAGCATGAGTTGCCTTAGAAATTTTTCCAGATGAGCTTCTTGCTTCTTTTTGTAGATTTATCTTTATCAGATTGCAGGGCAATAAGTCCATAAAGTGCTGAATTTTGAATGTACTCTTCGAATACATAAACGCTCGTGCTTGTTGCTTCATATCCTCTTAGTTTCTCAACGATTTCTTCCAGTGTTAGAGGATCTTTAGTATCATCAGTCTCCTTTTCTATCTCATCTCTCATGAGATTTGCATATACCTTCCATCTCTTTGGTATATCATCCAACAGTCTCTCTCTCTTCTCGTCTTCAACGTCTATTCCGAAGTTATCAAGTTCAACCAAAAGATGATAGTATCTGTTTATCGTATCTTCTAGAGATTCATTCGCAATTGCTTTGAAGATAGAAAACTGTCTTTTTAACTTGTTTCATTTAGCTTTTCGTTGCTTAGCTGAACAGGCGCACCTTTTCTCAATTGCTCTCCATAAGGCATTTGCTGACTTGTGTGTCCTAGTGAGATGTAGCAGTTCATTAGGGAAGAGACATTTTCAGACTAGCCCAAACTTTGTTCTCAGCATCAAACACTTTTCTATATTCAGCTGACATACCGTTGATGGGAGACTGTTGCACTATACCATTTACAGTCACCGTTGGATGGACGTATTCAGTTTGAATACATAACCACATCTGAACGTCATTGAATCTGCAGTAAGATTCAAATTTGTCTATCCATTCGTAATAAAGAGATGTGTTAAGTAGTTTAGGTGGACTGTCTGATTTTAAAGATTTCATTTCTCTAATAAGTCCTTGAAATAAAATGTAATACTATTTGTCAAATTAATTAAGCCCGAATTAACTAAGTCCAAATTAATTAAGTCCAAATCAATTAAATCCAACTAGTACAATCAAAAGTCCAATTAGAAACTTTAGTCCAATAAGAAAGTTGTGCCTTGTTGATTGCTCTTCACCCAATAGGTAGAGTCTCGACATGTTTTTTGAAAGAGGATTTCGCCAATCAGTAGCTTCTTGAGAATGTTTGACAATGTGGTGTCTGAGCTTTTCGAATGTATACTCAATGCAAGCTTTGATCAGCAACATACGCGCGGATCGTAGAGGGACTCGGCTATGTTTATTGCTAGGTTACTCCAACGTGTATAATCCATGTCACGGTACTGAATCCACCTTTCAAGGCCGATTTCCTTAAGATAATCCCAAGCCTCTTGATCAATCTCCCTGATTTTCTTAACTGCGTGGCGATACCTTTTCCTTTCGGTTGTGCTACCTGCTTGCCAACACCATCCTTTTAGGGTATGATCCTTGAACTTCTTCATGAGCTTACCACGATAAGCCCAACAAAACCTGGACATCCTGCAACGTAACCGTTGCTTCACCAACAGGAAGATGAAACGTATGAGTCTCGGGACGCCACCTTTCAACTAACACCGTAATTAAGGCATGATCAACTTTGTGATACCCGATTTCGATTACACTTCCAAACCGTTAATGTAAACCATAACTGGTCCGGGAATTACATGCCTACGAAGATGGTCCCAAATATGCTTGTCGCATCTTCTAATATTCATATTCCCCTCGACAGTTCCATTAAACACAACATATGCGTGATGCATATCAGCCGGTTGAAAATAGAGTAAATCACGGTCTCTTGGAAACCGAGTAGCTGAAACATTCGTCATTTGTTTGTGTGTGTTGTGAAAGAAAGAAAAAGAAAGTGTCGGTAGTAGGGAGTGTTTTTGTTTGAGAGTCTCGTGTTGTGTGAATTTTGCAATGGGAAAGGACTGCATAAATAGACATAATTCACATGCTAAAACCGGAGGTGGGACAGATTCCAATGCATATGCTAAACCGTAGATGGGACCCGCTGATAGATTCCAATGCAGATGTTAAAGCGCAGGTGGGAGCCGCTGCTTATGACAGATTCCGTCACATGCTAAAACCGCACTTGGGACATGCGGGTTTGATAAGATTCACCACGTGAGATTTGTTAAAACGGAACCTTTGTACACGTCAGACAAAACCGCACTTGGGACCTGCGGTTTTGTGAAGTTTTGTCCAGGTGGCCTTAAACCGCGTTTGGCACCCGCGATTACGTGGGTTTGACAAAAAAAAAATTAAATCCTAGTTTTGCAAACAAGGTTTTTAGAAACCCTACTTTGGCAAAAAAAATTGAATAATACTTTCTTGACTTGTAATATTTCTCTAGCAATGTAAGGTGCTGTTCTTTTGAACCAAAGGTTTTTCCTCTGAATCTGAATACCAGCTCTGAATAATCAGAGGTGGTCCAAAACTCTGAATCTGAATCAATATACTATGTTCTTTTTTCCTTCGTAACATCTGTTTTACTATATTAGTACTAAACTGTTGCATTTATAAACCGTCTTAAATAAAAACATTCATAAAAATGTTCAAACATAGTGGCAACATTTTTCAAATAAAAATAATATTCAAAAACATTTTCAACATTTTGCATTAATTGTCCCGCAAGTTGATCTCGACAATTGATCATATATTGTTGATCTGTTGTATTTCCATGTGGTTGAACCTCGTCCTCATCGTACTCGTCCCCATCTTGTACATTCTCCTTAGCATGTACTTCACCTCGATCATATTCGGAGAAAAAATCATCACTTAATCTTTCTTTTCGTATAAAATTATGAATAGCAAAGCATGCAAATAGTAATATCTCTTTGTTTCACCAAAGAATACGGAGCCATTCTCTTCAAGATGGGAAAACGTGCTTTCAAAACACCAAAAGCACGCTCAATCCATACATATTCATATTACTTATTTGAACAAATTAATAAACTAATTGTCTAACATCAATTTCAAGATATAAAAATAATTAACAAAAGAAAAGTTCACATAAAAGTCAATGTAATAGTAGGAGTTTATATGGAATCGAAAACAAATACATATTAAAAAAAAATTATATCACCTAAATCTAACAAACAATCATCAATATCAATGTATATAAAGAAATCAAGTGACAAACCATTGAAAAAAAAAATCAAAAATTACTTGAATTTAAGGATGAAAAACTTACTGGTAAAGAGAAAGAGGTAATCACAGGTAAAAAGAGGTTTTTTATGTAGGGTTGTATCAGAGGTAAAAAGAGGTTTTTTTGCCTCTTGCTGAAAAAAAAAACAACAACAAAATTTTTAAAACCACTGACCGGGTCAGAGATCAGAGCCTATTAAGACTTTTTTTTCAAAAAAGAACAACACCTAACTAAACGTTCATCACGAGCTCGGTCTTCCAAAACCTACATTTTGAAGCAGCAAAATTGTTATTTTTTTAAACTCAAAAGTGAAACTGTTTAACAAAAAAAGGATCACGATACCTCCACTATCTGCATGACATCATGGTTGGCAGTTAAATCCTCTGATCCTACAACAATCTGGCAAAAAGAAACAACACGTTAAGCAAAAATGAATTGCAGCCTAAAGAAGTACAATTATCGCATCGACTTCTTTTTAACTGTGAAAATAACTAACTGTATGAAAACCATGAAGCTATTAATGATCACCTTAACAGGATTTGGATCAATAAATTCCCGAGTGAGCTGATTTACAGATAAGGGCCATGTTGCACTGAACATTACAACTTGACGGACTGCGGATATTAAAAAGATAGCATGAAAAATAGTACATTAAATTGCTACAATATGACTTTTAAGTCAAAACGAGTTCCCAAATACAAAACTGATATTGAAATTGTAACTACAGTAATCCTACTGAAATTTGTCAAAGACTTTGTTCTCGTAACTCAAAACATGTACCTGAACTTCTTTTATTAAGAAGGGTCAAACAGATATTACTTTTTCCTTATAACAAGTACTCCTCATCTATATGCATATGCACACCTTTGTATCAGTGTTGTAAAAATCGGATTCCAAGGCCGCCTAGGCGCTAGGCGGCCACCAACCGCCGCACGTTTCACCAAATTGGCCAGATTACGCGGATTGGTCAAAAAACGGTCAACGAACCGCCTAGGCGGGTAAAATCGGCCTAGGCGGGTCAAATCGGGTCAAAAAACGGTCGGGTCGGTCAACAAAAAAAAGTCAAAAAAAAAAAGTCAACTCTTTTTAAGTTCCAGATCTAGGGTTTTATGACCATATTCACAACCGTTTTTTCTCATAGTTACCTTTTTACAACATGTAGAACACTCTCTCTTCATTTTCGATCTCAAAACAACAATGTAACATTTACATAAATTTTATTTGTCTATTTTGTAACTTCAAACTATGTAACATGTGAACTCTTGAAGTAACATGTTAACTTTTGAAGTTTTAACTACTTGAATTGTTATGTTTATTTGTCTATTCGGTAACTTCAAACTATGTAACATCTGAACTTGCAAGTGAATTTGAAGTATTTTGTTATGTTATACATAGTATTTATAATATTTGTATATAAAAAGTCAATCCGCCTAGGCGGATTCTGAGCTCCAAGGTGGTCGACCGCCTAGCTACCACCTAGCGTTTTTTACAACATTGCTTTGTATACTGAAACGAAGATGTACTTACCACAAACGAGACCTCCTGTAGCTGCAAAATGCCCATTTCTATTAAATCTCTCAAACGACCAGGAGTTCCAAGAACAACATCCTGAGAATGAAAAGAGGGAAGCATTACAGAAAAATGGGTATAGTCTGCCATCGTAGAAGATTATTCTAGACATCAGAGAAATAGTCGACACTTTTGCAAAACTAGGCACGTCAAACATTCGAACTTTTTTATGACAGTAGGACAGCAAAAGCTTAGTGGATTAACACACCAGATTTTAGAGCAGATATTTGGGGTCCTTTAGAAGTTCCCCCATATACACAAACTGATCGAACACCACTGGGTTTCCAGCCTCAGATATGACAACAAATATCTGCCAGATCAAACTAAACTTAGTCAAACCAGTCCAATATCATTCTTTTAAGTATTTAATGATGTTAATAACTTATTTAAACACCATATCAGCTTATTTCTCTTTTCTAACACGTTTAGATGAAGAAGAAAACAAAGTGTTTGTACTTATCTGCTTATCTTATGGTAAAGTAAATAATTTGACGTTCCTTATTTCAAACTGATTATTCGTAGTGTATACAAAATTACAAGTTTACCCTTTGGGGAACTAATATAAGCTGATTATATGTTCTGCTAATAAGCATAAACTGTAAATTTAAGCTCGATAAACTATACAAAAGTAAACATCAAAACTACAAAAGCAAGCGAATAACCGACAATACTCACCTGTTGAGCAAGTTCTCTTGTCGGTGCAAGTGCAAGGCAAAGTGGTGTCACTTTCTTGCCACTCATATTTTTTCGCTTATTCAAAATATGATTCATAGCAGGTATCCCAAATGCCAATGTCTTCCCTATAAATCAAAAAAACAAAATTAACCCAATTCACAAAATCAAAACTTTATAGCAAAATTCAAAAGAAAAACACATTTTTTCTACCTGATCCAGTTTTAGCAATCCCAATAAAATCATGACCATGTAACAAAAACGGCCAGGAATTCGATTGAATCGGAGATGACTTACTAAAAGTCTTACAACATTCAAACAACCATCAGAAAGATTTGATTCTTGAACAAAATATATATTTGTAACATAGTTTGAAAGCGTTTTTAATCAAACTTACGTCGGATACCACTAATCCGTATTTCGAACTACAGTTTATGATGTATGCAACACATCGACTATGATAAAAAAAAAATACCTTTCAAAGGTGGTTGATATTTTAGAATTAGTCTTTTAACGGCGTTTATATAATTACTCATGTTATCAAATGAAATTGAGAAAAACTTTTTCTTCTACTTTAAACTCTTCTAATTCACCTCGTAACATATGTTTTCTTTCACGTTCAAGGATACTCAAAGCTTTCAAAAGCAATCGTACGCTTCACCATTTGACATGGATCAACCCGATATGCGGTAACAAAAAGGTATGAACCAAGCAAATCATGAGAGTCGACCAAACATCGGTTGTAAAGTTTATATTTGTATTTAAGTTTTCAAAATCTTTTAGTAGTTCTTTTTTAGTTGTTTTGGATAATTTAATACAATCATGTCTACGACTAACACGACTTACTTGATTATATCGTGGTTGAAGAGTATTCTTAATCACCTTAGTAAATCGAGGGTTGTGGAAGTGGTTGAACGGAAAACCTACTTGAATCACATAGTTTGCAAATTGTTGTCGTCGCCTCTCCGCCTAATATACAAAAATACTTTTGTCTTGTGACATAGATGATTGGCCCATTTTCAGAACATATTTGAGTGTGTTGCAATACTTACCAGGATTCTTCAACGTTGAGTTGGAATCATGTTTCAAAATTTTGCCCAATGTTTGAGACTTCATAGAATCATCCGACAACTTCACTAAGCGGAAATCAAAACATTCTTTTTCGGGTTGTTTCTAATACTTCAATACTCGTTGGTGCATTTGTAGAACCAACACCAGTGGAAATGGAAGAATGTTGTGTTGCCATTTGAGAAATGAGAATTTTTAGAAATCGTTTTTCGAGCGTTGTGTGTTCGTTTTTAACGCTTCAAGAGCGTTTTGAGAGTGTTTGGGTGTTTTGACTAAACCAAACTCAACATTATTTATACTAAATTTAGGATGGCAACATGGTTAAAAGAAAGAAAAAAAAAACACTCAAAAGAATGGTAACTCACAGCTATACTTTCACATTTTTCGAGCATCACCACCAAACCAAACCGGTTCCCCAAAACCCGACTCAAAACCGTTTTTCCAACGGCTACTTCAAAACCGCTTTTCCAACGGCTACTTCAAAACCGGTTTTGGTTTAACCCAATTTTGACCGGTTTCAGTTTTTGTTTTTTATTCGGTTTTAATCTTTTTATAAACACCTATCTACAAGTTCCATATTAAACCATTTCACATTTAAAAATGTCTCATTTCATTTAAAAACGTTTGTCTTATGCTCAAGGAGTGACAATAGATCTTAACACAACCTTTTAAAGTTTGTCAAAACCATGCTTCAGGTAATAGTCCATTTCCGTTTGATATCTAAGCACAAACTGTTTTAACAAGACGATAACCCACACTTTATGGCAGTGTGTATCCATCTTAACAATGTTTTGGTAATTATTCTTTGAGAGTCGGGTATCTTAATCAAAACACTGATCCAGAAAATCAACTTTGAGATGCACAAACATAATCAGCATAAAAAATGTTGGTATGTATTAGGTATAACTAACCCAAACAAAAGTTAATCAAATTTTTTCTCAGTATGCAGATCCATCTTGATACCAGGTTCAACACAGAAACGAGAATATACGATTCATGGGTTTGTGGATCTATCTTGGTTTAATGGTCCTTGTATCTCAACCCGAACTATTCTAACAAAATACAAGAGACAAACACTTGATAGTTGTTTGCATCTATCTAAAGTATACTTGGGTTGAATTGTTGAAAAATTAATTTGTATCTATGCTGAGATCCCTGTAGCTTCCTTTGGTATTAAAAAGAGAAAACCAACCGGCATAAATGTGCAGATGACTTGAATAGCTATCCCGAAACTAAGGTTATCAAAAGAACCTGAAGAGATGTTCAAAACCGAAGCCAAACCTGCACCAAGGAAAGCCCCTATTGTGGCCCCCAGGTTGTTTATCGACATGAAGAGTGCAAATAAAGTCCCTTCTATTCCAGGCGGACATAGATGTCCTGATAGGATCAAAAAAGGCATGAACCTGCAAGTCGATGACAAAGTTAGTCACTTTGACTTTAAAAAACCCAAACAAGTTGTTTTACTGGGGTTTTGGTTGAAACCAAACTAACAACCAGTTTTGAAGGAACGTTTAGCAGAACAATGAGCATAACAATTTTTTTCTGCTGGAGGTGGTCATTACAACCCATTTATAAGTGAATGGGTCAACGTTCAGCTCATTCGACCTTTTTTCTTTCTATGCAACTCTTATTGCCAGTTTTACCCGATTCGGGTTATATTTTGTCTCTAACACAGTAACACGGGTAAAAAATGTAACATAAATAAAGCTAGCGAAAAAAGAGAAGATGTAAAATGGGTGGAACGGGTCAAAAGACACCCAAACGTGTACTTTTAATGCATCAATCCTTCTAAGCCATGTTTAAAAAAAGTTCAGATTATTAAAAAAAAATTATTTTGTTGTAATCACATTTGACACACCAATCATTGGTGATAAAAATTACAACAAAATTTAGGCTAAGGCAACCCATTGCCACTCGTACATTTGACCCTGTTACCCAAACAGCCCGACCTACACATTTTGCCAGCACTAATTTTCTTTTTTCATGCTTTTATAAGTGTGTGTGCGTGCGTGATTATCTATCTTGAATAGGGGTGTTCAAAAGACACGGACCGGACCGAACCGGAAAAAAACCGGACCGGACCGAGACAAAAAAAATCAAGAAACGGTGGACCAAGGACCGGACCGCTTTTTCCGTGTCATTTCCGGTCCGGTTCCTAGTCGGTTCTAGCCGGTTTTTCGGTTTTTTTCGGTTTTAATACCTCACACAACACACAACATAGTAATAAAAAAGGTTATTCAATTTAAAAAAGAAAAAAAATCATGCAAAGATTAAGAATAAAGTAGGTTAAACGATAAGCAACACAAAAAGTACTCGTATCGAATTACAAATCAAAAACGTAAATACGTAATAGGCATAGTAAAAAACTAAAACGAAACCAAATACGAATAGTATAAACAAAAAACGTAAATTGGTAAGTACCCCACAATCGGTACACATGAGTGACGATGATGAGATTTGAAACTTAATTGGTATTATATTGTTTACAGGTTTAATTGTTTAATGAATATAAAATTAAATATTAGCATATTATTAAAGAAAAAGTTAACTTTTCGGTCCGAACCGGTGAACCGCGGTTTAGCCACGGACCGGACCGGATTTATTTTTTGAGTATTTTTGAGAACCGAGAACCGGACCATCATAGCCGGTCCAGTTCGGTTCATGTCCAAAGTCGGGCCGTTTTTGCGGTTCTAACCGGTTCTCGGTTTTTTTGGTCACCCCTAATCTTGAAAGAAAGGTTGTGTAAAGAAACAACCTAAAAGCACTTACTTGAACTGATTGATTGCATCTGAAAGAGCAGACCCAAATAACACCATCGTCTGATCTGATATGCCTAACGATACATTCAATCTAGAAACCAACACTACATCTAGAAGCGTTAGCAAAGACAGAGCAACATGGGCGAACCTGCATATATATACCTTCATGATTAAGACTGATAAGCAAAAGTAGCAACTAATTGAGCTCTGATGTGATTTTAACAATATCTTACATGAGAATTCTTCGTAATTTCATCTTCTTTAAAAAGCGATTGTAAATGAAAGTCCCAATCATTAGACCTATCCATCCGATAACACGTGCTGTGCCTAGAAACGAGGCTTCCAAGTTTAGGACTTCTGTTTGGTAGTAGAACATTACTGTTGAGAGGTTTGGCATTGTCACCTGCGCTAGGAAAAACCAAGCCATTGGTCTGGTCTCCAAGTCAAATCAAATCAGAATTTATCACTACCAAAAAAAATATTGCAAATATTTTCTGATAAGGTTCAAACAGTTAATATTCAAAATATTTTTTGAACTTTAGGCCAAGTAAAATTTGCAATTTTCATGATCTTACAAGGAAGAAGTAGATATGGAATTTCGACCTATTTGCTTACAAATAAGTTGATTTGGGTTGTGTTTTATCTCATACCGAGAGAGAGTTTCATTTTAATGCAAATAACCACCTGAATAGTTTTTTTTATAAGATTTAGATTAATATAGAAATAATATTGTTTTTGGATTCATATATAACACATTGATGATTTACTTAAAAATGTCCAAGAAGTGTTTCCAAGTTAGTCCCCCCCTTCCTCGACCTATATTGCTACTAGAAGTAGGAGCATAAGTCTTTTGCTAAATGAATTTTAATCACATACATGAAACCTGTAAAAATCAGTATTGACGTAAAGGAAACATGCAAACTTCATTGGTTCCTCCATCCAATGGAATCACAACAAATTCTAGTTTTTGGAACTTTACTTGTAAAATGACCTATTTGTTTATTATTGACCATAGCATTATTTTTAGTCCACAAGATTCTTTGGTTGCTAAACTATGTGCCTGGTCAAATGTTAAATTTATTTTGGATAACTGGAGTAATGTAGAAGAAAGATCATCAAATTGTACCTCAGAATTATTGGCTGCCGAAAAGCCTTAAACAAGGTATAACCGGCCATTTTTAAAGATTGAAGCAATTGTGAAGGGAAAGATCTATCTTTTTCAGTCATCTGATTGTTTTTTCTATCAGTCTTTTTCTTCTTTTTCTGCTTAGAGCTCTTCTTTCTCGTCCAACTATTAGTTTTATGCATGTGAGTTACAGACTTATCTTCATCTGATACGCTTCCATTTGGTCCATCGGAGCCATTAGAGGTTAATAAACTTGGTGAAGGTTTACTGTATACAGGAGTTTCCTTCACAAAAGCACACGAAAGTAGCTGTACCATCGGCAAAACAGCAAAAAGCAGAAATATGTTTTCCATCTCAAAGTTATTTAGTGCATATCCTCCTAACAAACTCCCACAGATTCCCCCAAGAGCCATTGTCATCCATGATACCGACTGCAGGTCGCCAGCAAATTTAGCCCTGATCAAAAACAAATTGTAAAAATAGTAAATTCTCAAACTATAACCAAAAGTGGCCATTTCGACCCATTTACATACGAAAAGGTTCTAACGGGTCAATTGGTTAAATTATAATGTGGACAACCTTCTTAGATTGCTTATTTAAATAATTAGATTATTTTTGTAATCATATGATATACACTAATTAACAAATAAATTTGGAGAATCAATCAAATTTGAAATTGTAGAACGTATAGTCAAGTATACCACTTTTGTATGACAAAAAGAATAACGGTTTTAAAAAAAATAAGGAATTCAACAAAAATAAGAGGAACACGATGGACATACTTTTCAAGTCTTGCTGCTTCAGCAATCATTGCATCAATGACGACATCTGCCATTGCAGAACCTAAATTCTGCAATAATAAGAAGATCATAAGTAGATCTCTTGAATTTCTTATGTTTTCTTGCAGGCTAATAATCACCCATGGGAAGAGCGAGAGAAGTGTTGCAATGACTAAATAAGGAATCCTTTTCCTTCCTTTGATCGGTATACAATCTGATAGAATTCTGCACCCAAATAAATACAACAATGAGAAAACCTGAACAATCTTAGTTCGACCCCCAGTTTACCACATAATAATCAGCCTTTTTACACCGACAAATTAAATTATTCGAAGTAAGTCCAAATGTATTTGATGATGGTCAACTTCCATATAGTAAATAAATACAAGCAAAAGCAGTTAGATGTATACCCGTATATAGGTTTTATGCTCCAGGGAAAAAATGCTGTTGAAGTCACAAACTGAGAAGCCGAGGGTGAGAGTTTTAATCTGTCTTTTAGCTGATAGGAAACCGCTGTCCATACAAATGATCTAAAACCCTAAAGAAAGAATTTGAATAGCAAATCTCACTGGTTAGCAGTAAGAAAGCATCATTCATAATGAAATGAAAACAGAAATATACAGCCAAAAATTGTGGCTAAAAAAGCATTCATAAAAGTTATGAGTTGTAAGAATCGGATTCCAAGGCCAAGTACTTGCCGAGTACAAGCTACAAGGACATAGACTGAGGCACCTAGGGCTACTCCGCCTCAAAACTTGGTCAACGGTCAAACGCAGTCCAAATCGGTCAAAACACAGTTAAAAATCAAGATTTATATAGTAATTTAGGTTGAATCAGTAGAAGCAACCATGTTTATAGATTCTTTTTGGCTTCTAATCATAGGAACATGAAGTAGAAGAAACTTATATATGAATATTCCAGGTAATTTGAATATTTATATACAAATATCCAATCCGAGTACTCCCTGAGTAGTCCCCTCCTAGGAAGATCACAAGCAACAAGGTCCTCGGCCGATCAAGTACCGCCTAGAGAGTTTTACAAGCTTAATGTCTCACATAAAAACTTAGAATGTGATACAAATTATCCGTTTCTTTCTTTAAATGACGGGCACTTGACTTCGGTCCTGCTTCTAAATTGGCATTAATATATTTACAAAAGCAACACCGCAAGCTAATCTGCAATCATTTTCTTCTCATTTCTCATACAGAACATTAACTCTTTCTTGAATCTTGATATCAACTTTTAATGTGAAATTGAGTAATATTCAAGTTGATAAATGAAATACATTCTCAAATGAGATCTATCCGTAACATCAAAATCGAAATAAATACATGATCTGAAATTAATTCATTTAGAAATCTAAATAAAAGTACCTGAGTGAAGTAAATTAAGCAGACAAGCCAGATAAATGATGCACCGAAAGCAATTCGCAACTGTTTCACCCATTCTATCATTTTCTTTTTTTACAGATTAATTTAGAGATTCAAGTTTTATGATTTTTCAGAGAAGAAGAAATGAAGAACGCGTTTTCTTTGTTGAATTTTTGTTCAAACGGTTTTCTACTCTTCTTCCCGTCACTTTTATTTTATTTTATTTTTATTAGCAATAAAGAAATTTAATAAATTATTAAATACAACTCAAGAAATACCCGCAACCCGACCCTAATAAGGTTCGGGTTTTCGGGTTCGAGTCTATTCGGTTGGGGTTTATTCGGGTCGGGTCTATTTGGGTTTGGTGGGTTGGATGAAAATAAAATGCATAATAAATTTTATCCAAATTAGTAGATAGCTATTGGTTTTTAGATTAATGAGCAAAACAGTTTCTAATAAGCAATTTCTCAAGAGGCACAACAATAGCGACCATATAAATTTTATAATGTTGCAAAAGTTATAATGAACATTAAATAGAAAATATATAATCTTGCAATGATATTATATACACAAAATGCTAAAAATGATTATCCAAAAAGAAATAACTTGTAACATATTTTGGTGACTATCAGGTGTATACATTAGTTTTGTAAATATTTATTTGACTAATAACATTTATTAAAAAAGATCCAACCATTTAATACATAAAATAACCTTTAATGCGAAGTTGTGTTTTGTAAAAAAAAAAATGTATGTTTTCGAAGAGTAGGAATTAAGAAGAAATATATGTAAGGTTTTTATTTCAAGAAAGTGTCACACCCCGCATAAATGGCGGAACCGAGGTGTACAGTGTATACGGTATCAGAGATTCAAAGGTTACATCAAACATAAATAAACCAAACATCATCAACATAGATAAAGAGTTTAAAGTAAAGTACTTATTACAATCATCCGAATAATATCAAAATACGGCTACAGAGTTTGGGAAACTAAGGAATTACAATAACAAAATAAATTCCAAGCAAAAAGTCCCAAGTAGCCAAGCAAGCATAGCATCAAAAGAGGTAACCTCAAATCCCTGAAAAGCGTTAAAATACGACGTCAACATAAAGTTGGTGAATTATTCGCAATAATAAATGAAAACATATTAGTATAAAAGTTTTCAATAAGTTTTGACCCAAAAGATAAGATTTGAAGATAAGTCCTTTTTGAAAAGATAGTTCAAAATATATTTGAAGTATACCAAACCTTTCGATAAAATATTCATACATACACCATAAAATACCATAATCATATCATAAAATACATACTGGATAGATAACAGCTTTAGGAACATAAGATACACCTGACCCTTAACAATACTGGCAACTAACCCCACCTAGTGTCTTAAGCTAGGTTGTTCTCGGAAATAATCGGTCATAACATTACTAACACGGACAGGGCTCCTCCCTTATCATAATAACGTGTTAGAATGAGGGTTTGTTAGACCCATATAGCGCTATATATACGAACCGGCGGCTAATAGCTAACAGGTGTGTATACGGGGCCTCATACTACCACAAAGGCGGTACGAGTTGGGTAAGACCATCTAAAGCATCATATCCACAATACATATCCATAATACATACATATCAAAAATACATTAGTTTAACGCTAATCATGCCCAAAATGTAAAAGCGGTAAAAAGGGCAACGAATAACTCACTGATAGCAAAGCAATCCAAATCTTTATATGTCGGGAAATACTACAATACCGTCAGGCTCCAACGTCTAAGTGCCCTATACATCACGTAAATAAAACATGTCTAAGTATCTCTAAGTCTAGTAGGGTTATGCCTTAATGATTAACGTTTTATACGGGTTTTGAATGACCAATAGGAATATCGACATAACGGAATACTACCATTTCGGAAAGTCAACAGACTAGATACGTGATTCGCATACTTACGTGCACTACAAGTCACGTAAGTATCAAGTTACGTGATATACAAGAGTTACGGGTATAGTAACTTGACAAACAAGGAAGTTACGTGAACAAAACAAGAATTACGTGATCCATAAGCATGATTACGTGCATGAGGGCTTACTTACGTGAACAGGACATCAATTACGTGCTCATGAGGGTTATTACGTGACTCATAAGTCACGTAATTGTAAATTACGTGATAAAGGATGTGTGTTACGTGCGTAATAAGCAAATTACGTGAACATATACGAATTACGTGCGTAACATAAGGAATTACGTGCGAAACAGCAATTACGTGCACACCAAGGCAGAATTACGTGAATATGTTGGTGTTACGTGACCTACAGGTCGCGTAATTGACACTTACGGGCGTAACAGCCTAATTTCGTGACTATAGGGACGAGTTACGTGCATGGGAGATGAGTTACGTGCAGTAACGGGATTTTTACGAAAAATGGCAATCGGAAATCGATTTCTGAGTGTTCTAGATGTCCATTTGATCCCTAAATGAAAACCTATGTCCAGAATACTAGTAGAAACAATAATCCTCAATAAAATCTCGGTTTTGACGGTGAAAAATGATAGTTTCGGGATTGACTCAAAATAGAATAAAGTTTAAAACAAAAATGGAGGAATACTTACTTGATCGTAATGAAACTTGGAGGATAGGTGAAGATGATGATGGTGATCAATAATCCGGTCTCGGATTTGAAATTGGACGGTTGGATCGCCGGAAAAGTTAGAGAGAAGGTGGAGTGTTTATGGTGTTTCTTGAGAGAGAAGTTAGAGAGAGAGAGTGTGTGTGTGATAATGAAGATAAGACAAAAAATCTGATTTTGAATAAAGACAAAAAGGTTGGTGGGGGACGATTTTTGTAATAAAAATCTGAAAAGGACTAAAATTGTAATAGAATTTCTCGCGTAGGACTAGTTTTGTAATAAAATTTCCGAAAAGACTAAAAATGAAATACTTTTTAAACGTTAATTTTAATCATATAATTAAGGCATAATTCCCCTAAACTTATCATAAGAGCATACTAGACTTATACTAAAGGCACTTAAGACTATACGTTCCCGACATAAAGATTCGAATCACATACTATATACCCGATAAACGTAAATACGCATAAAATACAAATACGATACTCATAAAATACGAATACGATAAACATAAAAGGAATACAATAGGGTCAAAACACGAACATAAATAAATAAAACGAATACGAGACGATAGAATAATACCGTGAAATTCGCGAATGTCACAGTCTCCCCAAGTAAAAAGAATTTCGTCCTCGAAATTATCACTGGGTACTACTTCCGGGAGAAAGGTGAGGATACTTCCGCAGAATTTCATCTTCGCGTTCCCACGTGAACTCAGCTCCAAAGCGGGAATTCCAGCGAACCTTGACAATCGGGATCTTACTTCGTCGTAGACGCTTAACATCACTAGCAACGATCTCGATCGGTTCCTCAACGAAATGAAGCTTATCGTCAATCTGGAGTTGCTCAAGCGGAACTAATAATGTCTCGTCAGCCAGGCATTTCTTCAACTGAGATACATGAAATACATTATGTACGCTGCTCAATTCTGCCGGCAATTCTAATCGATACGCAGCTGGGCCGATGCGGGCTAAGATCTTGAACGGACCCGTGTATCTCGGACTCAGCTTGCTGCGCTTCACAAATCGGACAACCCCTTTCCATGGAGAAACCTTCAATAATACCATGTCTCCAATACTAAACTCAAGAGGCTTCCTGCGCTTATCAGCATACTTCTTTTGTCGATCTCTTGCGGTAATCAATCGCTCTTTGATCTTGAAGATCTTGTCAGTGGTCTCTTGTATAATCTCCGGACCAGAAATCTGACTATCTCCAACTTCTGCCCAACATACAGGTGATCGACACTTACGGCCATACAAAGCTTCAAACGGTGCACACTTGATACTCGTGTGATAGCTGTTGTTGTACGAGAACTCGATCAACGGCAAATGAATATCCCAACTACCACCAAAATCAATAGCGCAAGCTCGTAGCATATCTTCCATAGTCTGAATAGTTCTCTCACTCTGACCATCGGTCTGAGGATGATAAGCGGTACTCATATCTAACCGTGTACCCATAGCAGTCTGAAATGTCTTCCAAAATCGCGAAGTGAAACGAGCATCACGATCGGAAATAATCGATACAGGAACACCGTGTTTCGATACAATCTCGGAAATATATAAACGTACGAATCTCTCCATCGGATAGTTCT